>OY728147.1:868886951-870136951 GCA_963277665.1 Viscum album | reverse complement strand
GATTTTATCCTTTTATTTATCTTGCATATGTGATCATCTATGTGGGTGATCAGTTTTTGTATTTTGGAATTAATTTGAGTTTTTAAGATTGCATTCATCCAAATTCATTGTTTACTACCAATTGTTTTGTTTTATTATTTTCAAGACCACTTTTGGATGATTTCTTATTTCGGATGACATTTGGGAATTTTTATTTGATATTATTCAATCTAATAGAGGGGTATTGTATCCCCATGATAACACCCTTGACCCCAAATGAAACTTGGAAGCCTTTGGTATATAGGGAGGTGTTATTGAGGTCCATTATCATAGTTGTTCTAGAATTTGATGGGTGTTCATGAGTCTAGGATGTTAGTTATGGTGTATGAGATCTATGGTCAAGAACCACTGCATGTTCTGGGCACATCAAAAGTTCCAAGTGGGGAAAGAACAACCATGATTTTTATCCTAATCGATGATTATTTGAATATGTAGATAAATGAATAAATTCATATACAATGTAATTGAATCAAAATCAATCGATATGAGAATATTATAATTAAATAAAATATTACAATGTAGTGATTTATAATTAATGTAAGTGGATAAAGAATTAACTTGTGAAAAAATAACTCTTTTTTGATGAATATGATAACATCTCTATGTCATACCATAATTGAATCACATGAATCATGTATATATTTTATTTAGTGTTGATCTACACATGTGACACAAACCTCTGAGTGTCACCATCAGAATCCCTGAGTGCTAGCCCGAAAGATCTTAATTCTTGCATCGTCCATCATTGATCACAATGAGAATTGTTTCCAAGAATAATTCTACATGATCTCTATAGAATTAATAAGGGGGAGGAGGATTCTCACACTACATTCTTGGTATATTTCATAGAGAGGAGCTCTCTAGGTCTTGAGAAGATTCTTTAAATTCATTGGGCACAACCAACACAATGGCTAACATTAGGTTTGGAAATAGTATAATTGTGTGGTAATAGTACAAGGGTTAGTAAATAAAAATTGCATGTGCACATTAATTATTTTTTTAATCCTTGGGAACCTCATTTATATAAAAATAATATTATTATTAATTATTTACATGATCAAAACTAGGTAATTAATTAAATATTATTTCTTATATATATTGTTTATAATTTATTAAGATACAATTTAATATTTTTTTTCACTGGACATTTAAAATCAGTTATCCATTCCTCCATAATATTTCTCAAGACTTGAATAATAACTATTTATATAATAAATATACATCACTTCATTATTCACTAATAAATAAATAAATATTATATTCACTAAATATAAACTATTTATTTATTAAATATTATACTCACAAAATATTATCTCTAATAACCAGTGACTGAGTATAGGTGATCGAGATAATACAGAGTTATTATTAAACCAAATAATGGAGTAATATTTATTCAACATGTTAAATGATAAATAAAATTACTATTTAAATAATGGTTTTTATACTCTTACCGTACCATCTGGGCCTCTTTCTCAGTAGTGTTAGACATATCCTCTCAAAGTTCAAGGATAGCATCAAACGACATGCCAAGGAACCCATATAGAATGAATTTAATGTCACAAAAAATATACTACCTCATATGGATGCTTACTATATAATATAATCCTTTTATGATGATATCCTTAATAAAGAAGGTTTCTTGCTAGTGTCATCAAACTATGTACTCGATGCCACTTTAATTAAATTTCTAGAAATTAATTTTCTCAAAGAACACTATAGACAGGGATTTATTTATGTTGTTTCATTACCATAAAATATATTGAGATATAATATTCAATTTAGGAATAGAAGGGACAAATATTTTTCTTGTATTGTTCATTACTTTGATACTACTCGTGATTTTCCCAATGTTTCTTACTTTTCCACAATCATATACTATAATAGATTTCATCGACCAATAAAATAAAATTACTCATAATATCCATTAATAATAATATTATTTATAAGGATCAAAACACACATAATAATGTAGGAGTATCCAATGACCCATATAAATATGAATTACCTACTGGAGGGACTCATTCCCTTAATCTCATGAAATGTAAATTGCTGAGGGTGTATACCATGATAAAGTGTATCAATGTCCTATGAGACTCCACCCATGATATCTTGTATCCTTTTTGACCCATGAAATGACATCATTCAGCTATAAAGCATATATATTTATGATTAAAAGTCATGGAACTTCTAGGCTCTCATCATAACAAAGAACTACAATGACCTTTTAGTGGGACAATTAATCTTGAGATATTATGACATACTATGTCACATAGAAGAAAAATAATGATTTGATAAGAAGTTTATTAATACTAAAAACAACAAAAATAGTTAATCATTGTGTACATAGAATATGTTTCTAGTGATCTATCTCTAATATACTCCAACATTCACTAGAGTTGACCACTAACAACCATCAGTCCTCAATATATCATATGGTACTCATGATTTCTACCGTGATGAGGATTTAGTGAAGGAACCTTCCTTATTTTGTTCCATAGAAATCATAATTACCACAAATTCACCAATTTGATAAAAATACATCAAGAGGTGATACTTATAGAGTATGTGATTCATTCATTGGTGGGACCTTGGCTCCATTTCGAGATCCACTATTGTAGTATTATCACAATATAATGTGAGAGGGACTTTAGTGTTAAGAACCTGATAAAGATTATGGGAATTTTTTTTGAATCCAAATAGTTTATTTGGATACATCATAATTCGTTATATATTTGGACTCCATTATAGAATCAGTGATAACTAATTGTTTCAAAATCTTATTGCTCATAGCTCCTCCATTGAGATTGATGACATATTTGAGTGGAGATTTCAGTTTATTCAGTTATATTTGAAAGCCTGCATCATCATAACCCCTGATGACTATCTCCTCATCTCCTCTATACACTAGGATCATTACCTACATTTTCATAGATACTTAAGGACAACCTTAACAAAAAACTAATTTTTTTTCACCTGGATCATCTTGATATCTTCATACCTTTATTAAAGTGTATGAAACATCAAGACTTGTATGTAGAAAGTCATACAAGATTGGTCTTATCACAGACATATATAAGATCTTACTCATTCACTCTCTAGCCTCTTGTGAAGGATGAATCATTTTCTTGGAGAGATGTATACCATGTGACTCTAGAACCAATCCCCTCTCAGATTGTTCCATATAGAATATTTTCAATATTTAGTCAATTTATGTACCATGACATAGTCCAAAAAGCCTCTAGGATCTATCATAAAGGATATTGATCACTAAAAAGTAGGATGATTCACCAAAGTCCTTAATGAATAAACACTTGTTTAACCAATCCTTAACTAATTATAAAAGTGCTAAATTATTTCCAATAAGTTCCATTTCACTGATATATAATATTAGGAAAATGACTACACTCCCATTAAACCTATTGGAAACAGGGCTCAAATTCATTTTTAATGGAATCATATTATTTTATAGCTTAATCAAACCAAATTTTTTATGAGAAAGATGGATTATTTAGTCCATAAATGGATCTCTATAACTAACATATTTTTTTTCATTTCTTAGGATCAAAAAACCATATAGTTGTGTAATATAGAAGTATTTATTAGGGTTTCTATTAAATAATTATGTTTTGACATCCATCTTTCAAGTTTCATAGCCATAGTAATCCACTATATCATGTTGAATTCTATTAGATTTGAACATAGAAACTATAGAAATGGTTTCATAATAGTCATTGTGTTTATTTTATATATCCCTTTAACAATTATTCATGTTTTGTTGGTATTTACATTACATTCCATGTCCAATTTTCTATTGAATAACCATTTATATCCAATAGGACTTACATAAACCAGGGCATCCACCAGAACCCAAAAAATGGGTTTGTTACCTGGAATCCATCTTAGAATTCATGGATTTATTCCATCTTTCAGTTTCTAAGATCTTTATTACCTCTTCATTTGAGATAAGTTCATTATTGTCAATTAATAATGAGCCCCCATATTATGTGACTATAAAACCATGTCTTTTTGGTTCCCCTTACTCAATAGTTCCCCTAAAAAATAATTGTGTTGCCATAGAAAATACATCCATGGGGACCTATGGAATCCATATTTTTACCAACTATTATATATCTTGATCATCAACTTCATCAAAGTCAATCTTTCTCTCACTATCCTTCCCACAGATGTGCTCCATCTCAAGAAAGATGGCTTTCCCTATGATATTAAATTTCTTATCTACATAATTGTATAGATAGTATCCTATTATTTCCTTGGGATACCCTATAAATATACAATTCATGTCTCAATGTACTAATTTTTTTTACTGATATAGCCTTAATTGACATGTTGCATCACCATTCAAGAGTGTATGAAAACACAAATTTATTTCAATACATTAACTTATATGGGATTCCTTTTACCACCTCATTTCATACTCATCATATAATCTGTGATGTGGCATGTAATGAATATAACCAAATGGATAATGGAATATATATATGAATCATCATAATCCTTACCATGTCATGAAATTTACGGTTCCTCCTTTCACCAATACCGGTCCACTATAGTGTATAAGTTGGAGTGAGTTGGGATAGAATATCAAACTCTTATAGATTGTAAATAAACTCTTGGTTATGTGTTTCACTACCTCAGTCAAATCAAAAGGTTCTTTATCTTATTACCAATTTATCTCGCTAATTTATTCTTGAATTCTTTGAATTTCTCAAAATAAATGGGGTTATACCTCATCAAGTAGGTCACGTTATATCTACTTAAGTATTTAGTAAAACTTATGATGTAATAATACCCACCTCAAGATTCTTATAGAAATGGTCTACACAAATCAGTGTGTACAAATCCTAGAAGATCTCTTGATCTTTAGCTATATCCATTGAATGTGGGTTTGGAAATTTTTTATTGCAAACAATCATGTCATATTTCATGTGGTATTAGCTGAAAATATTATAAATAACTATCTTGATATATATTTTTAATTGACTAATCAATTCTAGGACTCATTAAATGATACCCAAAATTGGTGTTATATGGGTCATGGAACAATTATTTTTTATTTATTTCCAATACATATTTTTTATAACTAAATACATAAATACTATTATATAGTTGTTCCATGCTATAACACATGTTGTCTTTGTAAAAGAAGAATTATTTATTTTCATATTTCAAAATAAATCCATCAATTTAAATGAAATAAATGGATATGGTGTTAATAGTAAAACATTACTCAAAATAACTATTCTTTAAAACAAAAATCATTCTAGTTGATAATGGATGGTAATAGTCTCTTATAGTCAAAGCCGTGAATCGTGCTCCATTGGATGCTCGAAGATCCACCACTTTGTAAATCATTCAAAATCAACTTGGCTCAAGTATTTTGATATACAATAGACAAACAAAATCTATACCTAACACCCAATTTATAGATACTTATTGATTAAACTTGACAATGAATGTAGCTTTAGCTACCCCTTACATTTGGGTGAAGTTCTTCTTTTAGTGGACCTTAAAAAAGCTAGCTAATAATGGTATGTTTTTATTTGTTGGTGGTTTCAACTACCAAAAAATAGTGTCATGAGAGTTTAAAAAAACTTACACTAATGTTGGGATTGATATCCAACTTTTAATGGATTCATCCATTTTGCAGTGGCTATTGGGAACTATTGGGAATCATTTTTTTGAGGCAGTTTTCTCTTTTTTAGAAGCAGATAACCCTCTCCAAACTACTGATGAGATTGAGGGGGTTTAAAACACCACCAAAATTAATAATATATATCGATGGTTATTTCATTTTTAATGGTAGGTTACCCTCTCAAAACATTCTAGATAATTTCGGCAGTTTATAGTACCATTAAACTTAATAGTATATAGTAGTGGTTTAAACCATCATGAATTTTTTTGATCTTATAAAGTGGTGGTTTATACCACAGTTAATTTTTTCCCTTTATACAGTTGAATTTTAAACTACCTCTATATAGAACTGTTGAGAAAAATATTGTTTCAAAAAATAAAACCCCATGAAATCCAAAAAGATAGATAGTACATTATACAAATAGTAATAAAACTTTTCATGTATAATATGAACATAATCAGAACATGTAAAACTAAATTTATATAAACCTAGAATACAACAACCCCTAAATATTAAAATAATAATAAATAATAATTAATTGACTTTAAAAATGTAATTTAATGTTCATTTTGAGTTTATTTTGATGGCTTGGTCATAGATTACCATTAAATTGACCATCATGCTACAAAAAGGATATAAAGGAACACATTTGGGGTGTTTATAAAAATGTCATGGAATAGTGAACTATGTTATAAACATTGGATCCCTCACTAATAAATTATATAATGATAAATTAAAAAAAACGAGGTGGCATCCTTATGAATTAGTGGGAATTTAAAAGATGTCTGGTGTGTGATTGTTGCTACCCTAGATTGTGTATCATTTAGTGTTGGGAGTTTTTCTACCCTATGAGAAACCTTGTACTTTTATGATTATTCTAGATATTCTTAATGTAATCATTTTTAATATTGATTTATTAATCATGTCTTACTATTATCCCCGATAAAATTTTATTAATCATTATTTGTTTATTATTTAATGGATGTTACAATTTATTGAACACATATAAACAATTAATGATTATTAGTTTTAATTATTTTTTAATATAATTTTACTAATATTATTTATAATTAAAATAAATATATTTTGAAATATCATTTATCACATTAATATGTATATATTGTTAACATCTTAAAATGTACCTAAAAACCCCTAGAGTACCTTGACATAAGCTCCTAAGGGGGGGATAAAAAATATTTATAGTTGAGGGTGATGATTCATCTAGAATAAATATTTATCCAACATGGATTTTCTTGTATTTTTCATTAATAAATATGAAGGTAATAAGGATAATACCAATATTTATTTTTGAGTACATCTGTGAAGTAGTTGGAGTTCCCAAGTATGTTTATGAAAATATAGTTTTATGTTCTATCATGGTTTATCCATACAAAATAGTATTTAATATTATAGAAGATGTTGATGCCATTAATAATATTACAAAAATAATACACATTTAGAAATGAAGGTTAAATATGTTGTAGATGTTTCATCTTATAGCATGAAGACATTCAAGATACTCATTATGAAAAATTATTTTGGCAGATTATTGCATTAACTAAGTTTTAATGGATTGGGAGTCACCATAAGATGCATCTTATATGTTTTATCTAATGTGAGAGTTCAAGATGCATCATTCACCCATATTAATAGTTGTCGGTGGCCCCCTGGATGATGAGTTTTATGTCATATTAATGGTGACCATATATAACGATTTTGAGACAGCCCTAAGAGGAGAGTAAAGCTAAAAAACTATATATTACATAGATAAGAAAAATACTTGTGGGTTGTACCAATGCAAGCTAACCATCATGTTTACTTATCATGGAAGTAACTGGTGAATTACCAAGTGGAATTTATAACTGAATAAAGTTCATAAATGGTTTAAAGAGACTATAGATTTTGAAAAGAACAATAAAAGGTAAAATTTCATGGTGTAATAAAAATACATGAAGAGCCTATGAATGATGAATATGAGGTAAACATCAGAATAAAACATAGAAAACCAACCAAGAATATAGATTTCATGAAATGTAAAGGAAATAAAGATACCCCCTATGTAAAATCACATCATAGTTTCTCAATCACCAAATTACTGTAAGTCTATAATATTTTTAGTTACACATAACCAATATTGAATCCAAAGTCAAATCTAATAACTACCCAATGAACTAAGATTAATGTCAACTGTATCTTTGTCTCCATCTCCACTCCCTACTACCTGTACATGTATGAACATTTTCATGAAAATTAAACAATGTTGTGTATTTAAATTTAATCTTAAAACCAATACAATTTTACATACTAAATGATTATGAAGTTGTGTGATTTAACTACTCACTCAAAATATCCTTCAATTCAATATCACTAGGGACAAATCCAATCATCTTCTGATACAATTCAACCAATTCTTTCTATAGAGCAATGAGATTTTCATCTTACATCTTTATATGAGTCCCCTATTCATGTATTGTGATCCCTTGTTGCTGAATTTTGTTTTTATTGAAAAAAACTCCCATTGTGTATCTCGAGGTGGAGAATAAATACAACTAGGAGTAGATTCTACTGAAATAATTGGAGAACTTGAACATACATAAGATAATGATGGTCCCAAACTCCTATTGTTCATAAAACATGGATTATCCTTCCCAAGGAATTGACAAACTAGATCATCCTGGGAGATCAAGAAGAACTACGTGGGATTGGTATCCCATAGTTCTTTTATTTTTACCTATAAATAAAATATCATTCATATTTAATGGAATACAAATTAATAATGTAAAAACTAAAAATAAGTTATTACAATGGAAAAGGAATTCATATCCCAACTTCTTTGGTAGGATCATTCACATAACTACCCATATATTTTGTATGAACATCCAACCAAAGATCTATTCGGGAGATTTGGTGCCCTAAATTCATTGAATACAATGAACAAAGGTAAATCAATTATTTAATATATGAAATCAATAATTTTATCTTATAAGTATTTAAAATAATAAATATATTACAAGAGTCGATCTATTTTTGGAAAAACTCTTTGAACCAACTGTGTCGGGGATGATTTTTTTAACTTGACTTGATGAATTTTTCCATGAGGCATCAAGAAAAAAATAAAAAAATTAATAGTAATGTATGCCATTTCATCTCTGTTTCATATAAATTTATATATGTAAAATGAGAAAAATTTAATAATATATATTTCAATACCACATGATTCTCATGTAGATGGCTATCAATAAACACCTTCCACTGCTCTTTAGGTACCTGTTCAGGTACCTTATCATACCACTGCTGAGTGTTTAATTATTTATCATTGAATTCATTTCATAATATATTTTTAAAGTATTTAAACTTATTAAAAATGTTTTTCAATATCCATTTTTTTGTGATAAGATCAACGCTGTTAAAGTGAAATAACATTTCTACAAAGAGATTCATTTTTAAAATCATATAATTCTATTAAATAATGACATTGAATTACAGCATATTGTATTAAAACTACCCTTATCTAGGAATCAAAGAGTTCATTCTTCCCAGATCGAGGAATATTCCACCAATTAGAATTTGTAATCAGAAGGTTAAATGACTCTGCAACCATTTGGAATTAAATCATACCAAATACTTTTATGGTATCATCTATGGGGGCCCCATAACTATCAAATGGGAAAACTCTCTATAATCAATTCAGATTATAGAAAACTAAATTGTTCATATCTATCTTAGTAGTAAAATTATTTCCATCTTCTATTAAAAATAGTTAGTATTGTAAAAAATGTGAAATAACTTTATTCACATTAAAATTTATACTTATAACCATCACCCTCTAATATCCTCATAATGAAATAGGATTGAAAACCATATTCCCTCACTTATGAACTTATTGAATGAGGATTCAATGTACCAGATGCTGATAGGATGGAGAAGAGGGTGTTCCATATGATAATGGAATGGATGAGGGTGTGAGAGATGTTGATTGGGGGCCGACGGGGGATGTATCAGATACTCTAGGAGGGGATCTTAATGGTTCATTAGCTTTCTCTATGGTCAAGGTAACATAAATTTGGAGTTTACTGATATCAATGATATGATTATTACTTATCAGACCTATCATTTAATCCAGTAAAATTAACTTTAGAACATATATTTTAAAAAATTAATGTAGAAAAAAATATAAGTCAAAACTGATGCACATTACTGAAAGAAAAAATATATGAAGCAATGATAATGAATGATTGCACATATAGAATAAGTGGTTGATAAATTAATGGATGACTAAAAACACAATCATTTTTTCCTTCAATCATTTCAATATCTAACTCCATCATTACATCATCTTCATAATCCACCAGTTCAGGACTAATATTTTCAAATTCATAATGGAAATATAAGTAAATTTATAATTTTTTATGGGATTCAATGTTAGAGGGAAAGTATTCCTCTTCATTACCCATATCATACAAGTCTCTTTGTTTTATGTGATCAGCTACACCCCACACTTCATCAATGACATCATCTACATAATATTGAAATTTCCCTTATGATGAGAAGACATACATATCATTTAATTCATGGTCACTATCATACATTAAATGGGGGAAGTTCACATAAGTAAATTGAAAGGAATCTCTTTTTATAACCCTAGTAATATCAACCCACTTGAATTTGAATAAAACAACTAAAAAATTCCCATTGTTATTTAATTCAGTAATATCACTCAGAATTCCATAGTATCCCAATTCAAAAACTAAAAATATACCACTATTCTATATTTTCAAACTCTATTCATAATCAAATATATAAAATTTAAATCCATTCACATTGTAATCATCAAACATTATTGCTTGTTTTAGATCACCTCGAGCCCATAACATCAAATCTTCTAACAACTAATCCTGAGTATCCATATTCATAGTATACAAAATTTTATATAAATTATTATATTTAAATAATATATATGTCAACATAATAACTATATTTATTTTAGTATTTATAAACATACATGATGTGAAAACTACTCTATAATCACTTTATTAACAACCTTTTTATATCTTCCTCATTTCATGTTGAATTTATCATTTTTCCTTTTTTTTATCATGAGATCTTCAATGAATATATCTACAACTATATTATTTTATAGCACATATTCATATATACCTGGAACAATTATATTCTTATCAGTGTAACATTCTAGATCCTCCCAACTGATCAGCATATAGTGGGAATGATTTTTTATTTCCCATTTTTTTGAGATTGGGTAGATGTTTCATTAGCACATCAAAATAGATTCAATCTTATATCAATATCATCCAAGAATTAGGAAAAAATTGCAAGACACTCCTCTTATAAATAACCATCATAAATAGAGCCATTAGGTTGAGAGTTATTTTTCACATATGATTTCAAATGACTAAGATATTTGTGAAATAAAATAAATAAAAAATAATGATGTATTTAAGAATGTTCTAGAAATTGATTAATTAAGATAAAAAATATAAAAATAAAGTACCTCTGAATTGGATACATCCATAGATAATATACGGGGCCTTCGTATTTGGTTTTTGAAACCAAAATCATATTTAAGAACATCATTATAGTAAAAAACAACGGATGAAAGATCATATCCATTACCAAATGTTTCAATAAAAATATCTCCCGAATGATTTCATGCTATGATGGATATATATTTTTCTCACATAGTTATCTTAAGAATTTTATAAATTAGAGGACTACTACAATAACTATTTCAAATAACAATTTACTCAATTCCAATGATAGTAACTTCTCTAAAAAAATATGCGAATCATGATTTTTTAATCCATGTATCCTACAATGATTTAAGTCGACACACCTTAAGATGTTACTTGAATTCCCATACTATACATTAAAATATATAAAAATTTTATGGAATGTATCTTTATCTCAATTTATCATTGATATTTTTTATGAAACATACTTTCCATTATCATCTATCCATAGATCATGTTTTATATTCCTTATTTGTAAGTCCTTACAAGAATTGAGAAGGTCCTTTGATTTTATATGCCCATTAAGAATTCTAAAGATCATATTTTCACAAAAATTCTTCTAAATATGCATAAAATCATGATTATCATGCAATAATTTAAATCCCCAATATGGAATTTTGAATAATATATATATTTCTTCAATTTTTCAACTCTGATTTCTTTTAATGATGCACTTCGTACCCACTTCCCAATATTACAAAAATGATGAACCTTCCCAGATTATATTTTTACATTTCCATGATTTTTCAATAATTTAGAACATTTATAGAACTTTGGAGGGGGTCTATGATCAATAGAACTGTTGATTTTTTACTTTTTAAACTGAAATCTATGAGATTCATAAAAACTTATGTGATGAGACAAGATGTGCCATTTTTTTGTATGGTAGTTATTTAGGCTAAAAATCAATGTTACAAATAAAAGATTCTAAACCCATCTATGTTTTCAAAACATATATATGGTCCCAAGTCTAGGCAATCCAGTAATTGTCTAAATTTGAGCAACATTTATTTTGAAAATTGTTCTATAAGATGTATCATATGTATCAACAACATTTCTCTATAACTCCATTAATTCATCAATTAGAGTATACAAGTATGCATCAATATTATTCTAGGAATTTTTTTGTAATAATAATTAATATGATTAAAGATGTGTGTTGGATGAACATCCACATAAGTGGATTATAAGGGATAATATCAACTAGAAAAATTACATAACTGGAACTCAAAGTCCTAAATGGGATGAATCTATCAACAGCTAATCCCAATCGCACATTCCTAGGATCATATGATAAATATATATGAAATGAATCAAATTCCTTCCATGACTTTGAATCTCTTGGATGTCACATTAGCCCATGATTTTTATTATCTATATAATTACACGTCATGTTCTAAAAGAGTTTTGATGACATGAATTATCTATATAATTCATGTTTCAAAGGGAAGTAATGCAAAACAATTGTAGCTGTGTTATTTTTCAACTACATTAAATTAGTATATTGATTCAGTCTTGAATCATCACCCATTGACTAATATATAGAAGATTTTTTTTCAATCCCATATTATTGAATCCTCTCCCCAACAAAGCATACAATCATTGGTAAAATCATGAATTTTTGTATAATCTTGTCGAATATTGATAACAAATTTTTTTATATCATTAAAAGACCCCCTGATCTTAGATTTGAAAAATGAATCACGTAAAAATTACAATATAATGGAAATCAAATTATTTTTAATTCCTAAAAGGCATTTGATATGGTACAACTTCAAGAGAAAGTATAGTTTTGAATATTTCATACATCCACCATAGTGATCTTAATTTAAATCATTAAATAAATCACGAAACACATTTTCGTTCTCTGTGAAGTTATCTCATGCATTATTCTCCAATGAATCATGAGGATGAAACATGGATATGTTACAATCTTGATCTGGTTGTCCTATAATCCTAAAAACGTCACTTATCAAATTCTTATATGTAGGACCCTCAACTGGTTGTTCTGATGCATTTTGATATTTATGTTGTTGTCTTGTAATGTAGAATTAATGTTTAGAAGTTTTTTATTTGATTTTCCATTATTGATGATGTTTGGAGCTCATTCTTTTGATTAACTTGAGTTCTCAAACATCCTGTAACATTTGATTCTCTAAACCAAGTTCAACACTAACATTGAGTTAGGAATTATATTAATATCAAGTGTTTATAAACCTAATGTATCTTCAACCATACACTAAATTTACATTTAGGACATGGAAATCTTATTGTCCCATCAACATATCCATTGTAAATTTAAAAATCTAAAAAATACTGAAAACACTTATCATACTGGGGTTTGTTACTCTATAAAGTTATGATGTTTTTATCAATATATATCACTATTTTCCTAGACGTTGATAAAGAAAATTAAAACACATGTGTATACAATGTAGGAAAATAGATTAATAGAAGTGAAAAAAAGACAACCCAAGTAGTTATAAGAAGTTTCATATAAGTACTAAAAAGGCCAATGTAAAAAAATGAAATGAATAATTAATAGTATAACATAAAATAAAAGTAATAGGAAACCATAAAAATCATTAGTTTTAAATAGGAATCTTGGGAGAAACACCATAGGGTCACTAAGTCTAGGGGACACTACTATTTCTTTGTCACCCTAGTAGTGGATTTAGAGTTCTAACACATATCTATCTAGATGGGGTTTCACATAACACTTCACAATCATTTGTAGGGGTGGATGACCTCTTCCAATCTGGGTTATCCAATCCAAGAACCCTAGGTTACTCACAAGGTTTATCAATCAAGAACAACAGATAATAAAAAATATTTCATTAAGCATTAAATGAACATGTCTCTTTCAAATACATATAATCATTTATAAAACCATAGAAAGAATCAATCTTAATGTTAAAAGTAAATATATTATTATTATACCTATATATATTTACAAATTAAGATATATACATATATCCTGTTTCACAAATTCACAATTTTAAACTGAATTTTTCCACAAAACACATATATGTATAAATATGTATATGTGTATAAATAATATATATATATATATATCAAAAGAAATTTTAAAAACATATATATTTCATAAAAATATTTTTGACCAGAGATAACCAAGATTTTAAAACAAAAACCTATCTTTAAACATTAAACTTATTAATTAATGTTTTTTTTTCGAAATTACACAACATTCTGTGAGATAAATGAATTAATATAGGATTTTTAACAAACATTAAATTAGATAAAAACATAAAAATTAATTATAAATCAAGTGAAACTTTATTTCCATAGAAGAAACATTGTAAACATAATTATAATTATAATTTGATATCCAAATGAGGTATTATAAATACAATTGAGAAATGTTCTACGATTTAAAGACCCAAAAAAGGGACACTAACCAAAAAATCACTACCTTAAAAAATGGTGGCAGTATCTCAAATCTAACAGTTCCAAGACACCCTAGAGAACAAAGTAGGACCTACAAGATAAGAAAACCATAATTAAAATCAATACAAAATGAAAGAAATAACCAAAACACAACATGTAATCAATGAAAGTTTATCACCGTCAATTATTGTAGCATGTATTTTCCTCAATCAAGGATCACGAACCATAGATAGAAAGAATAAACAAATGGAACACCCAAAATGGGATTAGACTTTAGAAAAGTTGTGTGAGAAGTGAAAGAGAGTTAAAAATAACCAATATGTGAAAAAGAGGTGCCCACTAGGGTTTGGGGTAGTGAGGGGGAAGAGATGGTGATGAGGGGGATCATTGGTGGGGGGCAACTGAAGGACCCTAGACCACCCTGAGGGGGGGGGGAATCAGGGTGAAAACTTTTTCTCTACTTTATTGGATCTTGTTACCATGTTGGTAGGAAATTGTTTAAACCTGTATAATAGATATGTACAGTTATTAAAACATTCACATGCAGAAGGTCAACACAATACTTTTTTACATGGTTCACCACTAAGGGCTACGTTCAAAGATTATATGCCAACAGGTTGTCGGTCGTACCTAATTACACTATCATTCACTAGTTGTGGATTACAAAGGATTGGGAACAGTCACTCTGTCCTAGGTTCATTGCCTAACTATTTAGGGATAACTCACTACTTCCCTCGGGACACTCCCATTGAATCCCCTAGATCACTTCCTTCGGTGAAGTCCCACTTAGTTTATATATGTGATGGTCTATTCAACAAATAACAATGGAAGTCACTGTATCCTGTTCATCATGAGACATTTCTTTCATCGAAGTCCTGAATTGATGCTCTTTTGTATTCAATATTGTCCACTAGTGCAATAACTGGATGCAATAAATATCCTTCTTCTCTTCTTGGTCAGAATCAGAAAATCCTATGTGATAGTTCAAGAAATGAAGATCATCTCATAAAAGAATCATCAGAATTGTAATGAATTGAATATTTCACAATCTTCATTTGGGAATACTCTGTGTGCAGTACTACTTCCCTTTATAAAATTGAAATTTTCGTGGTACATCCTTCTTCATGAAGCCGCTTCAAGAGTGCTAAGCACCTGTCAAAGGCCTTCATGAACCCCAAATTTTCTGTGCACACTTATAAGAGTATTGCTCATGAAATTTAAACCTTGTGAAAAAAAAACAACTTTTGGAATGAAAAAACTCTTTTTGTGAAACTCTTCTTCTTTACGCAAAAATTCTCTTTTTCACACAACACTTTATTTTTCACAAAATTTTTATTATTTTTGCGCAGTAATCTATACAAAAAATATTTCACATATCAGAGTTCAGTTTTTTTCTTTGTCTCAAGTAAGATCCAATGAGAGGGTGTCACCTTCTATTTATTGGCATTTTGAACTTGTTTATAAAACCCTTTCCTGTGCATAAAACTATCTATCACTTATTTATATTACACACGGCTTCCTTTATTTTCACGCACCACAGGATTTTTTCATGCACCTCATGACTCTGAAATTTTTCATCATTCAGAACATGAAGCCTCTCTTGCATACAAAACATTAAACCAGTATTTAACATTACTTCCAATTTCACGCACATCTTGGATTATTTGGTGCACCGACCTCCAATTTCACACACTTCATGCCTTTATCGATTTTATGGTTTCTGATCCTAAGGCACCCCTTGCACATAAAACTCTAACCCACATTTTTCACAAAAGTATGATGTTCCACGAACATTGGGTGAACTTCTCTGATTTTTTGCGTGGCTCTTTCCTTTTCCAATTTTTAGTATTTCTGATTTGAGGCATTTCTTGCATGAAAAAACTCAACCAGCTATTTCGCGCACAACATTTTTCTATACACATTCCCATTTTTTGTGCATAGCTCTGGTTTTTTGTTCTCCTCTATCCTTTGAAGATTATTGAAGTGATGATCTTAAAACTCCACTTTCACTAAAAATAATATGCAATTTTGTACCTTTTTCTGAATATTTTTTCCAAAGTCACATCCTTTACCTATCATTCAGCAGCAACAATATTTCCAATCCAAACCAGAATATGAATGACAGTATAATTACTCTCCCATTCCTTCATAATGATTGCATCACAAGTTCTCCAAACTTATGATATTTGGGAAATATAAATCAGAAAAGAATTGTAAGATTTAGATATAATGTGAAATGCATGGCCATCTTAGAATGCCAATCCCATCCACACTCTCTCTTCTTCTTCAACCACCATTCTCTACTTTATAAAAATCATATTATTATATTCTTCAATTAATCTCTTGCATGATTATCTTTTAATAATGAGAATTTTCATGATAACTTTATAAAATGAATCCCTTCATATCTTTCTTCATTTTGATCTTCAATGACAACTGTTGACAAAAAACACAACCTTATACAAAAAAGATGTCCCAACAATATCCCCATTTGTACATTGTTGTCAATACCTAAAAGTTCCCTTAAAATGAATGAGTCAATATCAAAATGAGAATATTATCTCCCCCTTACTTTTTTCTCTTCCTCCAAACATTCATTTCACTTCTCTCCCTTATATTAACAATAAATACAATGTCCATGGGAAAAGAGTATCATTATATACTTGATCAATGTTTCATATATCATTTCACTCTAAGTTGACATGAGAAATGCTCGATGTAGAAAACAAGAGGATTTTATTTAGACAACAATGTTTTCCATTATCCACTGATCAAGATACCTCATGAGATGAGAACTCATGTACTTTTGTGGAAGTTTTTTTTCTCACATTCATTCTAAGCTGAAGAAATTGAATGTGATAGGGAATAATCAACCTAAATCTCCTGCACTCACTTCATCAAAGAGATGAAAAACATTCAAGTGTAATTTGCAGGATAAGAGGCCTTGGGGAACTTCCATTATCCTTATGTCATTGATTAATATAGTTATTCCTCCTTTGTAAAATGATATTCATTTTGAGTAACAAAGGACAAGATATTGAAAAATTACATACCTTTTACAATGACATGTTCTTCAAGTAATTTCTAGATTAATTGAATTTAATACCAAGTGAAGGTGATATCGATTGAAATAATAATTCCGGAAGCCTTTTCATTTGTCTCCCCCTCTAGAGAAACATTCCTCATCGTCTTCATCAAGGGCTATTATTCATCATTTTAATCATTGAATATCAATTGAGGAATCTTTAAAAGATGGAATCTTCTTCGTATTAGCTATCAATATTTGACAGAATTCCCTACATCTCAGGTTCTCCCACTGAGAGCATGTTTCAACTTTAATTCCCTA
This sequence comes from Viscum album, assembly GCA_963277665.1. Taxonomy (NCBI): domain Eukaryota; kingdom Viridiplantae; phylum Streptophyta; class Magnoliopsida; order Santalales; family Viscaceae; genus Viscum; species Viscum album. Next base: position 870,118,977 of record OY728147.1, on the reverse strand, counting down.
TATTATCTTCAAAAATAGAATAAAAAATTGATTTAGTGAATAAGGTGGTTCCTTCTTGCTTAGTCAATATGAGTTTCATGGTTGAGATTATTCTCTCAACCATGTTCCTCCATTTACTCTAGTATTCATGCTTGCACATATGAAAATATGTTCTGATCTGTTTTGATTTGGAATGGATCTCTTGAAATTATCTTTTACTTTGTGTGGAGAATTATTTTTCTTAACAACCATCATTAATAATATATTCTTACTCCTTTTAATGTCTGCTTCTTTCTCTGGTATTAATGTTAGACAACCTTTTGCAATGTGACTATATTTCATACATCAATCACTGATAAATCCTTTAAAACATGTTTTTCTTTTGATTTTCACTCTCTCATGCACTTTATATTCATCACGTGAAAGTTTTCCTTTTCCTTTATCACCAGACTTGTTCTTTTTATCTTCAAGTATTCTCATTATTTTCAAATCTTTTGGCCAGATGACCAACATGTCATTTGGAACTGTTTCAGATAGTTTGGATCATCCGCATAGGTTCATCTGACTATTATCCGTCTTTGATTCTATTTTGGATGAATTTCCCTTCAATTTCATGGATCTAATATCTAGGGTCTTCTGAGCTTCCCTACTTGAGATCTTGGGGAACTTTGTGTTCACAATATTCTTCTAATTTCTTCCTAAGTTATAAAATTCATACTTATCTAGAATCACATGTCTTCTTTTCTTATCAATGATGAATTCATGTTGAGATGGGAGTGTACCTACCTTGTGACCACTACCATTGAATACATCATAGATGTTATCAAGCACTCCAAATCTGTTTGTGGTAAAAAATGCTTCTGGACCTATGGATGTTACTTCTTATTCTCTGGATTTATCTCGCATGAGGTAGGATTCCTTTATGATTTTACATTATGGTGATTGTACAAACTGTTTAATGCACAGTTCCCAAATATATTTCAATAGTAACATTGACTCAAAAATATTGATTTCTTTGTATTTTGTTGTAGGGCATTATTCTTGACTTGTTGTAGTATTTTTGAAGAAAAAACTTCCACATTCTTATTCCTATTCATCCCAGATATGGTGATAGGTAACTCCTCACTTATCCTCATCCATAACTATTTTGAATTTCTCTTCCAACCTGCACTGCTTGTGGGAACATATTTAGAAACATGAGTACAAGATGGTTTGGATGGTACCTTATTCCTCTCTGCTGCTTGTGGTATATCATCAAAAGATGTCATGATCTTCTTATCACATATTGAAGGTCTTTTATCTTTAGAATCCTCCAGTAGACATTTTGTACCAGTAGTATATATTTCCTTCTTTTTTAAATACTCAAAATTTGTCTTCTCAAAATTGGTCAACTGAGTTTCCAATTATAGACATTTCATATTGAGGATGATTTTTCTGATCATCATTCATAATCAACTTCTCTTTAGAAGACTTAATCATTTATTCAACTTCAACTATAGGTAACTTGATTTTGGATTGTAAAAAAGATTCAAGTTCATTAAATTTCATAGAAGTTTCTTCTAAATATAAACTATTGACTTTAGCGATCTTCTCTAGCTCATCTTTTAGTTCATGGATCTTTTCTTACAGAGTCTTATTTACCAATTCTTTCTTTTCAAATACATCAATTTTTATGGAGAGATTTAAGCATTATGAAAATTTTCCAAATAAGACATTTTCTAAATTATTAGATTATCTTTTCTATCGGGTGATCTTAGCCTTTATGAATTGAAATATTCTAAAAATAGCAACAACTCTTTCTTCAGGAATATCATGCAGATAGGTTCTTAATTTCTCTTGATCACTTTAAAATGAGATAGATGTGTCTTCCTTTACTCGGGTAAAAACCTGATCCACCTGCTCTTTACTTTCCAAGACTTATATTTCTTTATTATTGGAAGGTCATGGAGAAGAAAACACAACATCTTCGTTGGACATGGGAGACTTCTTCAAATGTCTCTTCTCATTATTTTTCATATTTGTCATGGTCTTTCTGGATGTTGTATTCTACTCATAGATGAATGAATCTCTATCAAGACTCCAATTAATTGTTGAGTTTAGGAAATAAACTCAAATCCTCATCTGAATAGAATTACTGAAGGGTATCCAATATACGTAAACATCTCTCTAATTCTAATTGAAGGACCATAGACCACCCTGAGAGGGGGGGGGGGAGGGTAAATCAGGGTGGTAAAATTTTCTATACATTATTGGATCTTTTTCCCATGTTGGTAGGAACTGTTTTAAACCTGTAGGATGAATATGTGCCATAATTAAAACATTCACATGTAGAAGTTCAGTAAAACACTTTTTTACTTGGTTCACCACTATGGGCTATGTCCAGGGGACGTATGTTGATATGTTTTTGTTCATACCAAATTCCACTATTATTCACTAGTTTTGGATTACAATGGTTCATGAATAGTCACTCTGTCCTAGGCTCACTGCCTAACTGTTTAGGGATAGCTCACTACTTCCTTCACGTTACTCCCATTGACTCCCCTTGGCTCACTACCTTGGATGAAGTCCCACTCTATTTATAGACGTGAAGGTCTCTTCAACAGATAAGCATGAAATTATTTTTCTCCTATTCATCGTATGACATTACTAGCATCAAATTCCTAAATTGATTCTCTTTTTTATTCAATATTATCCATTAGTGATATAACTAAATGCACTAAATCCCCTTCTTCTCGTATTGTCCATAATCACTAAATAATTTGTGATTTTTCAAGAAATAAAGATCATCTTGGCAAATAATCATTACAATTTTACTGACCTGAATAATTTACAATCATTCATTGGGCAGACTCTGTGTGCGGTACTACTTCTCTTCCAAAAACCGAAAGGTTCACGGTACTTCCTTCTTCGCTCAGCTGCTTCGAGAGGGATAATCACTTGTCAACGTCCTGAAAGACCCCCAAATTTTTTATTCACCCTTCTACGTGTATTTCATGTAAAATTAAATCATTTCACGTAAAAACACCTTTTTGAGTAAAAATAAAACCTTTTCGTACAACTCTTATTTTTCGCACATAACTTCTCTTTTTCGCGCAACACTTTACTTTTTGCACAACACTTATTTTTTTTTGTGAACCACTATATAATTCAATTTCTATTCACGTCAGAGCTTAGGATTTGTCTAAGTGTCGATAATGATCCAATGAGAGGGTGTCACCTCCTATTTATAGGCATTTTTGACCATGTGCGTAAAGCACCATCCTCTGCGTAAAACTATCTATAACTTTTTAATATTACGTGAACCTTTATTTATTTTCACGCACTACCTGGATTTTTTCGTGCACCTCAAGACTTTTTAATTTTTTATCATTGTGAACTTGAATCCTCAATTTCATGTAAAACATCATACCTATATTTCACACAACATCCAAATTCGCTCACATCTTGGATTATTTCGTGCACCGACTTCTAATTTCACACACTTCATGCCTTTGTCGATTTTCTGCTTTCTGATCCCGAGGCACCCCTTTCACGTAAAACATAAAACCCACATTTTTCACACAATCAATTTTATGTGTAGAGGTCTAATGTTTCAAGCACATTGCATGAACTTCTACGATTTTTTCCACACCTCTTTCCATTTCTGATTTTTAGTATTTTTGATCTGAGGCACTGCTGGCATGAAAAAACTCGACCAGATATTTCGCGCACAATAATTTTCCACACACATTCCCATTTTTCCTTACATAGCACTGGTTTTTTGCTCACCTCTTTCCATTTCCTAATATTGAAGTGCGGATCTTAAAACTCCACTTTCACTAAAAATATTACGCCATTGTGTACCTTGTGCATAATATCATTTTTCAAAGTCACATATTTTCCTTATATTTTAGTAGAAACAATCATTACAATCAAAAACAGAATATGAATGGTAGTATAATTACTCCCCCATTCATTCATAAGGCTTGTATCACAATTTCTTCAAACTTATGATATTTGGGAAATAAAAATTAGTAAAGCATTGTCAGATTTAGATACCATGTGAAATGAATATCCATATCAGAATGTTAATCCCTTCCACATTATCTCTTCTTCTTCAACCGTCATTCTCTACATTATAAAAATCATATGATTCTATTATTTAATTAGGATTTTGCATGATTCTCTTTGAAAATTGATATGTTGCATGATCACTTTATAAAATGAATCCTTTCATATCCTTATTCATTCTGAACTTCATTGACAACTATTGTCAACAAATAAAACCTTATACACAAAGTGGTACCACCAGTGATGAGGGGGAGAAATGATGAAAGGGTTTGGGGGTGAGTGGGGATGATGGATAGATCTTGGGGTTTTGTGGAATGTGGGAGAAGCGGGGCCGGTGATGAGGTATGAGATTTAGGGGAGAAGGGGAGAAGGGGACTAGTGGAAATCTCTTAGGGGAGAATGGAGTGCTGATGGAGAGGATCATGATTAGGGGGCTCAAGGGAGAGGGGGTGGTGGTGGGATTTGGGGAGGTTTCAGGGATGGTTCGAGGAGGAAATTTTTTTAAATTTAAAATATTTAGTAATTTTTATTTAGAAACTACCACTAATTTTTTTTGATTTTTTTGCAGCGGATTAAGAAACCGTTGCTAGTAGCCCATTTTGGAGTAATGTGGTCTAGCATAAAATAGAGAAAAAAAAATTATTTTTTCATTGAATATATTTGGAACATATTGTTCTTATATGGATGATTCCTAGGATATTTAGACTTAATATGAGTCTTGGGCCCCTTATCCTTTTTATTCATTTTAGTTTCCACTATAATGATTAGGTGTTTTCCACCCCCATGTCCTTATCAACATGGAGAATGAGAGTAAGAAGTTTCAAAAGAGTCTTCTCACTATTTCTCTGGTTATAATTGAAAATAAAACTATAGAAGGATTTAGGTAGTGAGGATAAAATGATATTTGTGTGCAGATCATCTGGGAATTTAATGCCTATGATGTATTAGTGGTCTATGTAGCCAATAATTTTAACTACATCAAGTCGAACTGGTTCTAACACTCTAATCATGCTCATGAACAGTGCATTAAAGATCTCATACCTATGTTGCCTCACATTATCTTGAGAGATATTATAAAGGGTAGATATCATGTTATACACATCCATATCCCCTTTATTCATTAAAATATTATTAGAAATGGAAGATAGTATGACAGACTAGACATTTGTGGGATCATCCAAATGTATCTCATTGAGAGACAATTCTTCCTCACTAGCCTCCATGAAAGGCGATTGAAGAATAGGTTTTTCATACACATATAATTTTCTTTCATGGTGTAGAATAACATGTAATCACATTTTCCATTATTGGAAATTAATGGCGGTGAGATGGTTATCCTTATCATGTAGGGATTGCAGTGGCATGTTTTATATAATAGTTATCTTTTTTATAACAAAGAAGAGAATAATTTTAGTATATTATCTAATAAAATTATATAATACATACTAAATTTATTAACCTCACACTATGTTATCGTAACATAATATCCCTCACCATTAGTTTTGAAATATCATGTTGCTTGGATATTTTAGTGGAAAAGACCCACATTCTCCTTCTAATGACCCATACAAAGTGTTTTCTAGAAATTTAATGGTATTTAGATAGTCATAACTTCCCAAATACATTAACTCATGGTTCCTTGATCTGTTGAGTTTACTATCCAATCCTAAAACTATTTATCTAGCTTTTCTCAAAAAATATATTGTTTATAGTATGTCCTGCAGAGGTGATTAACCCTTAATGAAAATTTGGTTATATTGAACAAAAGAATCAATATAGAAACTCTTCTATAATTGAAATCACCCTAATGGAGGTTTTTCAAAAACTTTGAAAAAAATTTCAATTCATACTAATGAAGTTGAAGGTTATGATCACTTAATATATCTAGTTGATGGACATTAATCCAAATGCATAAATAGACCATTTTTATCATTATTACATGCTTTTTAATATTAAGTGGATTTAATTAAGTGATTAACCATTTATGAGATAAAATTTATGCATAATCCAATTTTTTAGTTATATTTTACATGCTTGTTAATTCATTAATTCATTTGACCATACAGTCTGACAAAATTAAAATAATAAGAGTGGTATGATCATGATCATTTCTTAATGGTGAGTTTTTCTAGTAGATGATAAATTAAATGCTAACCTAGGGAGAACAACCATGAACCATGTCATGGTTCATGTTGTATATTTCCACATGTCCACCCATGTTTCTCTTAGATTGGTTTCACCTTGGATCCAAACTTGAATCACCTCCCCTTGCCTGATATATCTATCTATTAAATAATCTTTAACTCAGATACAGGTGTGGAAAATTGAAGGATTCATTAAGGGGGTTTACATAAAATGAATATGTGGCCATGCATACCCATAAATAATGAGATGAGGGATGACATGATGGTAATCAATTTAATTTAATAATAAATTAAAATGAAACCAATCACATAAAAATGACTTTTCTACTCATAATCATCAATTTAAAATCAATGAATTACACATTTAATAAAAAATCATTCAATCCAAATCATTATTATTTAAGAAAAAATGTACTATAATAAATTAATTATCTCATTTAATTAATTAATTTTTATCTAAATTCTTATCCAAAATTTATTGATATTATCATCCTTATCAATTTTAATGAAATTAAAATAAATTATTTAAAATTGAATAAGTACAAAACATATACCTTGGATACAACATGGCTAGAAACTATCTAAAATACCAAAAATTTATTAAATCTAGACACAATTTACTAATGATTCATATATAATACACATATTATCATGTGATTTAAAGACTTCTACAAGTGAACTGAATGACACAAATAATACATGTTATTCACAAAGTTTTTTTTATTAATTTTCATAGATTGATTTATGTATCATGACATATACATGATATGAAGTTCCACATATGATGAAAATATTAATTATACATTTAATATATATAAACTATATGATATGGCGGGTGTTATTTAATTTAATATCACACAAAAAACATGTTGATATTTTTTAATTAGAATAATAAATTAACTTTAAATTCTGTGTAAATTAGTAATATACATGGAATGTACTAGCCATAAGCATGTAATTTATAAATATTCATCATTTTTAAATAGTACACACCTAGGGACTATGCATGTTGGGTTTCCACAGACATTAATAGAGTACATGACATGTATAAGAGTAACATGTTATGTGGTCTTTGAGTTACATGGTTACCTATCACATGTGGCAAGTAGAGAACCATGTGGCCTATATTTTATTAATGGACAAAACATTATGTCCTCTTGTTACATTCCATGTATCTTGGATAAACATGCACTAATCTAGCTTAGTCAACGCATGGTGTGTTAAATAAACAACATGAGAAATTAAATTCACACACTTTGAATTAATTTTGTGAGTCATCCTTACATATTACATATGGGTATATAGTTTGTAATAATGGGATATGTGCCATTTACTAAAGTGTTTTCCATCCAGATTACTAAGCACCACTGGATGAGTTCATTAAATATTCTTCATTCATAATTAATCCATTATTATTATATTTTCAATAATGAAGAGAAAGTGGAGAATATCTCACAATTCAGATTAAGAACAATTAAACAAACATTTAAAAACTAATAAATAAATTCATAAATCAATTAATCATCTATAAATAATTACAAATAATTATGTGGCATCTATGATACCACTCTTAGGTTTTGGGAGTAACAAAATCATAGAGAGGGGCATGCCCAAATCAGTTTTTTTGTCATAATCAAAGAGTAATCTGAGATTTTCCTTAATGAAGAATGTTGTGACCAATGGAATATAATTAAAGATTAATTGAATTGAAGATTGTAGAATAAAATGTTGGATTATCACATAATGATTTATAATTAATTTAAGTATTTAAATAATCACCTTGTGATGAATTATTTCTTCATTGATGAATTTGAAAATGCCTATACATCATACCATATTTGGGCCACAACAATAAAGTATTGATTACCTCCAGTGGTGATCTACATATGTACCTTGAACCTTTGAGTGCCACAGAGAGAATATCCATGTGTTGGCATGGAAGATCATAATGCTTGCATTGTTCATCCTTTATCACCTTGATAATCACTTCCATGAAGGATTCTCCTTGATCCCTCTAGAATTGAGAGGGATAGTGGAGGACCGCACACCATTCTTGATAGTGTTCATGGAGACGATATCTCTTAGGATTGAGGGGATTATATAAAGTCATTGGGATACACTAAAATAATATCTACCATTATGGTTGGAAATAATATATTGGGAACCAAATAATTCTAGAGTTAGAAAGTAATAATTACACATGAGTCCGAACTATTTCTTTAATATTAATATAACCTCATGTCTATAATAATAATAATAATAAAAATAATAATAATATTAATAATAATAGTAATAATAATATTTTTTGACATTCTCAAAATCAGTGAATTAGTTAAATGTTATATATTGAATAAATTATTTAATATTTATTCATATAATATTAAATATATATTATTTCTCATCATACCTTTAAACACAATCATTCATTCATCCACAATATTTCTCAGGCCTTAAATAATGGCTATTTATTTAATAAGTAAAGTTCACTAAATTTTTTTCAAATAAATAAATAAATATTATATTTTCTAAATGAAAAATAAAAATTTATTAAATATTTTCCTAGAAAAAATATTCTCTCAAATAAATACTAACTGAATTAAAGAGATCATTCCAGACATTGATTATTATTAAACCATGTAAGGGAATAATATTTATTCATAATGTTAAATAATTTGTTATATTATTATTTAACTCATGTTTTTTATACGCTTAGTGTGTGACCCTCTAGGCCTATTTTTAAGTAGCATTAGGCAAAGCCACCCCTTGTCGGAAGATATAATTTAGAAATACAAAATAAATTTTAGAGAAATAATTTAATGAAACAACAACATAAAGCCTCATACAAATGTTTATATTGTAATATAATCTCTTCATCACGATATATATAAACATGTAGGATTAAGGTAGGTGTCATTAAGTTATGTGTTTCCTTCCTCTTTCATTGAATTTTAAAAAATTAACATGCCTATAAAACATCATAGTCATGGGTTTATTTTGGATGTTTCATTCCTAAAAAAATTTCTGATATATCATATTTTGGTAAAGAACAAATGGGGCAAATCCATTCTCACATTATTAATTAATTCATTATTACTCATGATACACACAATATATTCTACATAATTGTGATCAAATTTCATCATGATTTTTTTCAATAAAAAAAGTTAGATAATAATAATATCCATTAATAGTAATCATAATGTATAAGAATCAATAAAATCATCGACACATAGGAACATATAATGACACATTTAAATGTTGATTTCCCACTGGCGAGTCTCATTCTCCTAATCTCCAACATTTATAATCACCAAGGACGTACACCACAAGAAAGATTCTCAAATTCCAGTGAGTCTCCACCCCCAATATATTTTATCATTTTTGTCTCATAAAATGATATCATTTGACTATAAAACACATATATATAATAATACTATTGTGGAAATTCTAGGTTCTCAACACAATGGGGTACTGATAGAAATATTGGATATGACAGATAGTCTTAGGATATTATCACATAAAATGTCATGAAAAAGAGAAATCATGATGTGAAAAATAAGATTCTAAATATTGAAAAATAATGATTATTGCTAATCATAAAGTATATAGAATATGATTCAAGGGAATCAACTCCAACAACTTTAATAGTTATTCCCTACGAATTGGTCAAAGAATGATTTCAAATGTTTGATTTGAAATCACTAAGAATACCGCACAATATTTCTCATAAAAACTCATCATTAGAGTTTCCATGTAATTTTGAATATTGGGATGAAATATATTCTTCTTGATTCATTTGAAAATTTTCATGTTTGTATGAGTTTGTGTCATTTCCTTGTGGCAATGGTTCTGGCGGCATGAAACTCGTCTCTTCTTCATAACATCAACTTTAGTAAGATATTGATATATTATATGGAATCAAAATATCCTTGTGTTGCTTGATCAATGATAAACGTTACATGGAGGGTCATATGACTAATCCAAATATTCTCAATTTATAATTAATATATTGAATTTATCATCATATTAATTCTAAAATTTACTTGGAAAATTATCCATGGAATATAAATTTTGGATTCTCAACATACCATAACATATGTTCTGAATTAATGGTACATGTATAGAATGTATATCATATCAGAAATATACTCAATTAATTTACACCTATATTGAGAACCTTCCCACGTACACTTGTATCTAGCTAACACATAATCCCCATGAAATGACACATATTTAACTTCTAAGGATACAAACATAAGTAAGATTTCACATACTTGGGTTTCCTTCGATCATAAGAGGAGACAAAATAACTTGTATACATATCACTTTATTACATAAATGACACATACATATATTTTCAGACACTCATATGTAATTTTACATCACTATCTCACATATTTCAATTCACTCAGATGTAAAAATATACTGACTCACATGCACATCCTTTTCCATAGAAATGAAACATTTACAGATCCTCAAATGCTCATACAAACCTAGGGACTTTTAAATTGAGGGATTCAAATTCCAAATTTCATCCTTCTCTCAAATATACCAAGAACATCCTTAACTCACCTCTCATATAGGATTGAAAGAAAAGACAACTTCTTTAACAATTCAAAGGGTAGTTCAATATTTATGTTGATGTCATGAAAGTTTCAACATTTACATTGTGTAAAAAATTAAAGGAATGTTAGAAGATCAAAAATATCCAAATATTTTGGAGTGGTTATAAATATGTTTTTATCCCTAACAATATAAATTGGGAGTGAAGACATATCTCAAGGAAAATTATTCATATATTACATTGTGATTTATTTTGAGTTCTCATTTTCTTCTGATTTTACACCTCTCATTTTGAGCTAATCATGTAAGGTTTGTAATTTCATATATCAGTGTTTCTATCAATGAATTACTTACTATATAAAAGGTTAAACAAGTGATCATCACATTCACCTAGTGTTGATCTATTCATATTTGAGGTTGGGTTATCCTACCATTTTTAATTGAATGTAATGAATATCTTGGTTTTAAACACTTTATTATTTAACTAGTTAACAAATAGGAGATTAAAGATTTTTTAACATCGAAATATTTAACATAACACATTCTATTCAATTTACTACAACTATATATCCTTATTTTTGTATTTAATTTTACTTTACATTTTGGATAACCACTAAGTTTTATCTAACATTCTGAATTGTGTTTATATTTTCCACTATAATATAATGTTAATACATTCCATAAATATATAGATTATTTAAAAAAAATATTTCATTAGAGGGGATTTTAATTTAAAATTATTGAAATACTAAATTCACCCACTCTTGAAAAAGTATTACCATGATTAAAAGAGAATCATTCAAATCATTAAGAATATGTCGAGAGAAAAAATCATAGCTTTCATTAAATTTACCCTTATTTTTCTTTCTTTTTATATTTTATGAATAAAAACTCCCAAAAATACTATTGTTTTGTTGCAATGTAACAATAAAAATTTGAGGTTTCTACTAAAAAAAATCTTGAAGTGGAGGGAAAACCTGAGGGAAGACATAATGAAAACACTCACATAAAAAATAGTATTACATGGGTTTTGAGTTCCATCATTAATATATGTTAATGGAAAATCTTCAAATCATTGATCAACTCAAAATTATTGTTAAGGAAAATAGAAATTCATGGTTACCACCTCTTTCACTCTATAATCAAACTACTACATTCTAGTTATCTATAGTTGTTCACATCAACTAACTACAAAGACTGATACAAGTCCATGGATAGGAATAAAGATCTCAATGATAAAATACAGTTGCATTTCACATTTGGGGTCATTCCAGAATGGTGCCTGGCATAAATTTTGAATCTTCATGCCTCAACAATTCTAGGGGAACATCAATGTTTCTTTGGATGAGAATCTACGTGAGATCATAGAACACATAATTTCCCTTAGCATTATTTTCCTTAGACACCAGAAAGATCATGGAGATGTAGGTCATCATTAGTAGAAAAAAAGTTAGTGTCTTCTCAGAACCAGTCTTTGCAATACTAATCCCATCCTGCTATTACAGCCCCAAGGTAATACCAGAAAATAACTCTATATCATGGGCTCATCAACTTTTTATCCTATACATCTCACTAAGTATATAAGGAACAATTGATCCCACAATATCATGTATTCAAGCATAGATATTATGTATCCAGTTCATGGATAGTGGTTTCATGAATTTTGGAAGCCTAAATCATATGATGAATCTCCAAAAAAGTTTTCATTGGTAGTTAAGTCAAAGTAAAAGTCCCAATCAAAGGAAAAATAAAAGGTAAAAATAAAGGAAGAGTCAAATTCAATGTCATAAGTCAAAATTAAAATTAACGATGTAGTCGGTTCCCTAGATCCAACTACATTGTATTTTTGACCACCTGAAAATTCAAGGTGTTTAATATTAATAAATTTATTATCACACCATGATTATTCTTCTACATTGAATTTTATATGATAATTTAATAAGGGTATCTATCACACTAAATTGTTCTATTAGTTCCTAATTATAGGAATAACTTTGAATTATTATGAAAATATCCTTAATTTCATGCTCTATAACCAGATAATATAATATTAAAAGAAACATATTATAAATAACATCATCGATAAGAGATTCATAATACATTGAAACTTATTCTCATGAATTATACCCTTGGTAATCTCCAAGGGAAGAAGATATGAGAAAAAACTAGCCAATAATAATTTTGTTATATTATATGTGTGACTGGATATTTGCATCTTCTAATGAATGTATTTTAACTTAGACATTAGATTACTATTAATACATATCTTGATTCACAAAATTTGATGCATTGATGAGAACAATGAAAACATATATTTACGGTGAGATATCATATGATGGGTGTGTCATAATTGATATGAAATTAATGAAAATGTCAATAATGGATTTTTCCCTTTCATGTTTAATGGAATTCATTATTTTAGTTCATTTTATGGGAATGAAATATCTTGATTACATCCATGTCCATGACAGTTTCTAATCAGAAATTCCATTTCTGAAAAGATGAAGAAAAATATTCCATCATATTGATTAATGACGCATGCGATGAAACTTTCTTGATGAGATATCAAGATAATGATATTAAATTACACAGTGAGTGTTTTTATGCAATAATTTTCATTGTTACATTAATGTATTTCTATATTGGTGTCTTAACATATTGCTGGATTCTAATCTTGAACTTTAGGTAGGTTTGACCTAATGCCACTGAGAAAGGGTCCAAGAAGTCCACACACAGAGTGTATAAAAAAACACAATTATATCCTATATTAATTTAATATTAGAATAAATATTAATATAATGTTTTGAGGAACAATAATTACTAAATTTTTATTGCTAACATATATTTGGTCATAATTTATTTGAGAGTATAATTATGTAAGTTGTATATTAAATTAATATATTTTTTCATGGTAATTATTAATTTAGTTAACCAAATATAATATATTTTTCTATCTATTATTAAGTAACAAGAAAAAAATATTTATTTTATAGTTTAGTGAATATAATACTTATCTTTTTATTCATGGAGTAATGTTGTAATATTTGATTTTTTAAATAAATAGTCATTATTACAGGTTTAGTAAATATCGATAAGGAAAGAAAAACCTATTTAAGGGTCTGGTGGAAATGATATTTTAAATATCATTTAAATAAAAAAATATTTTTTTTACAAAATTAGATTTTTTCTATGCATGTGTGACATCTCGGTTTTTTAAGCGGGTCGAAATTTATCAACATATTTGTTTTTTTTATTTTAGTTGGCAGGAAAAATTTTCTCTTGGGTATTAGAAACTAATTTAAAGAAATTTATTGTCACACAACATTTGTTTTTAGATGGGGTTTAAGGATTTTCATGTTCCTCAAGGGTTCATATAATTTTTAGGTTCATCAGGGCCAAAAACCCCATTTTTTGGGAAGTGTAGACAATATAAGATAGTTAGATTTTACCGTGTGGACTTAAAAAGAAAATATATTGTTTTTTTGTATTCTTATAGGGTGTGCATGGAATGTTCATGGTTTCCCAAACCATTCAGTCTATCCCACACACATAAGGAAACTTTGGAAGTAGGTGTGCACATTTGGCATGCAGTTTGGCCATATCGTGAGGCCAAACTGTGTGACTTGTTTTAAAGGGGTGAACCTTTGGATAGAGGGTGGTCACAATATATAAACAGTTGGACAAACCATTCAACTTAACTATGCTCCTCTTTAAAAAGTGTTAAATGATAGATTTTCCCCTCCCTCTATTTATCCTTTTCTCCTCTTTCTCCTATATTTCATACGCGTGACACCTTCAGGCAGTGGAGATCTCTCCCAATTCATTCTACCCTAGTATTTGAGCCACCTTCATCATTCGATCTCTGATTCGTGATACATATATGTCTAAGTTGAATCAAATTAGTGAGGCATTTAATCCTCTTGATTCTCCTTAAATTTTATCTTTCCAAACAGACTGCTAAATTTTTGCGGGAACTTTTACCATGTTTTTAGGGTGTTTTTATAAAATAAAGATTTCTATAATTTTGGCATGATTTAGAGGCCAATATCAAACGATAGAGTGCCTATGAGTATAATGTAGGTGGTTCCTTGATTTCTCCATAAATTTTTAGGGGTTTTGGGGGTTTGTTCTATATACATCCATGGGGGATGTCTATGAAAGACCATAATTAAATAATGTTTTTAAAATTGTTAAATAGATAATGGAATTAATTTAAGCATTCCCTAGATTATTCATATTTTTCACGTCGTTTAAGAGGGGTGTGACCAACTAGACAGGATAAGATTATTGTGTAATTTGAATTTAACTAAATTTTATATGTTGATCCTATAGGTTTCATGGGAATGATAAGGGAATAGCCTAATGATTGAGGTGATTCTGATCAACTAGACAGAGGCAACACGGTCATCAGGATGAGGGCATAACTTGGGCCATATGGGGTGATGACGATCACTAGGTTGAGGTGATATGTTTAGTAGGATCAAGGTGACAAGGTCTTTAGATTGAGGGCATAGACTGTGTGACCTAATATGGTGTTGAACATTGGGATTTAGCAACATGGTAATAGGGTAATGAGGTGTCTGATGATGTTTCTTATGTTGTATAGTGATTATCACACAATGTTGTTGGCTGACTCACTATTGGAGTTGTGTAAATATAGATAGGGAAAAGCTGAGGTGGTGTTGACCAATTGTTATTGGTAGAGGCCTTTATAGATAATTTAGATTAGGTGTTGGTGTTAACCATCAATTATGTTAGAGGTGGTCACTATAGGAATCCACAGAGATGGTGTTGGACCATCGGGTGATGGTGTTGAGACCATCAGTAGGTGGACGAGGCTCCCCATTATATTTGAGTCTGATGGGCTGGGATATGGGAGGGTGAATATCATTGTACCTTAGGATATCTATTGTTGATACATATGTTATTATATATTGTAGGACTGATATGTTGAAATTGTGGGTTCCCTAGACCCAACAAAATTGTAAATTTTTATTACCATTTCATTTATACAGTGAGATATGCCTAACGTACACTTACCATTATATTTTTCCACTATTTAAACGGTAATGTGAGAAGAATAATTTTAATATCAAATAGTTATAGAAGATCCCATACCATAATTATAACCTCCAGATACTTTGACATTAATCTTAAAAATAAGCCATATTGTATAGATACATCATATTGACTAGACACAATTTACATCTATCTATCAGGTTTTGGGGGATCATAAGAATTTAGAATTCTAATAATTATGTTCTCACTATTTTTTCTCTGATATGTGAGATAATGAGGATATAACTACCAATAGGAACACCATATATTTTAGGTTTCATTGGTTTTTCCTATCTACAAACATGTGTGTTGGTCTCTTTCCTTGAGATCATTATCAATGTGTGTCATTTGATCGCGTCATTTTATGCAAGGAAAACCCATGATAATGAAATTATAGAGAGGTAGATTTTGTTGGCTGCATCATTTATGGTATGAAATTGGTTAAATGTTCAAGATATAATTTGTCACTTCCAAGTTGATGAAGTAATATCATGTGCCTGTTTGATCAGGATGGTAGTACCTTTTTAAATCATTGTCCAAGGTAGTTGGAGGTAAGTCCATCCAGTAAGATTAATAAATAATTAATCCAGAAATTATGATGATACAAGGGTGTATAGTCCTTTATGAGATATTGAATGAAAATAATATTATATTATATAGTGTTTTTTGGTAGTTTGGTTGTAATTATTATGATTGTTCTTTATCTCTTTAGGGTCCATAATGGGTTTCTAGACTCTTCTCTTGGTATGTAAAATTTTAGAATATTCTCACATGATATTATTTTTCTCCACATGTTTATTTAAAATTTTTTTTAATTTAATTTTTCTTTCAATGTATCCATCTCTTCATTATTTATCCAGTTTAAATAAACATCAATAATATGTGGCTCAAATTCTTCTTGTAAAACACCTTATTCCATATAATTATGTGTTTTATATTCTCATCTTAATCAAAATTTATTGAAAAAGGATAATTAATTACAAGACTATTTTCAATGATTTTTAAATCAATACATTAAAATAAATTATTCATACTTTAATTCCGACATTCTTTTCTTTTAACACATGATAGATATCTTAAAAAGATAACCTCATCAATCTTTTTATCAAACTTGTTGAGTGTTGAATTTTTAATCTTAAGAACATAGGGACTACCCAACACTCTGATGTAGTCCACAGTTAGATTCCGTTTATATAACATTTCATAGGAAGTTATATAGGAATCTAATATAACTAACCATCTTTTTTGAATATATAGGTATACGAACACATCTTCTCTCCAATAAATTTTTTATAGACCATATTCTATAATATGGTTTTTCCCATTTTAAATAATCACTTATTCTTCCTTTTAGTAAATAAATTTAATTAAAATGTATATATAATGTTATAATGGTATTTTATTCCATATTTTCAAACATTATATTGAAATTATATACTAGTATTTTTCTTCATATAATCAAATTTTAATTTCTTGATGCACAGCCCCAACAATTTCCCAATTTTACTTCTAAAATTTTTAAACATGTCTGATACGTCAATCTTGTGATTTATAAAAATAACGTTGGTCATTATAGTGTATTAATATGTAAATGTGATGAAATAAATTTCACCTTATGTGGACTTATTTCCCATGGGAATATATAAATACAAGTGTATCATCTCAAGAATCTTGGTGGTCAAAATTTCATCACATTTATGCTTCCTTTGAGTGATTTCCCCTCTTTATCTTATCTCAACATTTTATTCCCTTTATATTCTAAGGTGAGGAATATATCTCGCCACATCACCCTCAGAAATAATTCTCATTATTATTTAAAAATATGATCCTACCTTTTATGCCACAATTTATTTTCATCTTTTGAACTCAATTAGTAACTATTTTATGAGTCTCCAATCTAATAAATATTTCAATTAGTTCTCTTTCCTAAAGTGATAATCATCCCATATTTTATTCTATTGATGATAAAAATGTGTCTCAAAAAAATTACATAATTTCCATAATCACATAGGTGATACAAACTTCACATATTATATGTGATCCCATCAACCAATAATACATACTTTGATTTAAATTTTTGAGCCTCTATTTTAGCTATTCTAATGCACTTAATCCTTAAATGTATTTCATTGAAAACAGTAACTACACCATAATTATGTTTTTAATTATTTGTAAATATATTTACATTTACACTCATGTATGATGGACATCCACTATCCTGAATCCATGTTTCTCTCGCCTACTATATTTGAGATTCACTTTAACAATATGTGACTTTCTAGTATTGATTTATTAATTTTTTTTCCTGAGTCATATGTTATTATTGACCTATAATAATTTTAAATAATTATTTTTCCTGATGAAATTGTTGATAAAATATTACATAGATCTCATTATGGTAATCAAACCTATTTTAGACAGGCATCACATATGATTTTTCATTCACTTTCTGTTTTTCACAGATGTTCTAATAATATTTTATGTGTTCATAACCCAATATTCTGGAATTATCTAATTAAAAGTAGATATATGTTGTTATATAAGACCTACTATTTATGATAATATATACCAAAAAATAAATATAATCTCTTAAATTTGTTTCATCCATGAAATTGTTGAGTCTTCCTTTGAAAATATTTCCATTGTCTTAGTGAAAAAAATAAATATTCTTTCTCATTTGTTTTAAAGTAATTTTATTATATTAATAAATTTATACAACATAGTTGTAGTAAACCTCTTATTAAATTTTTTATTAACCTATATTTTCATATATTATTATTTACATTCCACTTTGTTAGATGAAATAAATTTTATGTTTTTTTAAACACTAGGTGTAGATTTTACATGAGAAAATGAACAAGGTTTATCAACATTCTAAGATGATTCATCCTTTACTTTAGCATATTTCAAAAAATAAATTTTCATCTTCCAAGTGTCTTTTCACATTTAATACACCTTTACTTATCTTTTTTAAACTCTAATTCTCTATCAGTCACTTTATTCTTAAATTCAATGTTGAATTTTTCTTACTAAGACTCTTTCGCGAGGGGAATCTTAATCTCCTCAATGTGATCATTTACTATACTAAAAATATCATCTTCATATTTATTTATTATAATTGTATATTTTTTGATATATTTTAAAGCTTTATTTAGTTGAGTATTTCTATCAAGACATAAATGAGGTTCATTTTTCAACAAGTTCACTATATTGGTAATATATTATTCTTCTTCATTTATGGAGTTGTCGTTATCTTTACTAATACGTGTCATGAAATTAGAATCCCTTCGTACACATTGCTTTTTTGAATCACTAAATAGGGAATAATAGTCATTTTCTTTTTTACTCAACATATTACTTTCCTTTCTTATCTGTCTTATCTTTCTACCTCATCTAACTTATTATTGCCCTTTAAAGACATTCCTTTCAAATTTAACTGAGATTTATCTTCATCTTATTGTGAAAAAACTCTACACATTTCATTCTTATAATAAAATCTAATTTTTTTTGTATGCCTCCACACCTGAACTAGTGTATTGAAAGATTTTCTTTGTACTTTCATTTTTTTGTTACAAATTTTTTAATACAAAAGTCATAAATTTCTTATGATATTAATCACTCTCATCATCTTCACCTGATCCAGTTAATAAATCATCTTCCTTAACATATATCTTTAATTTATTCATGGATTCAAATGGAATATCCTCTATATCTTATTCTTGAAAATTGTTGATTTTTTAATCTAATTATTCAGGACAGTGATTTGTTGACCATCAAGGAATATATAATTTTTTTCATATAAATCTGATATATTTGGGTAAAATGTATCTAGAAAGTCTTTCATTAGTTTCTTGACCAGAATTTAATCATCCTACTTTTTCCCAAAGCCTCTGATATGAAAAACTATCTCATTCAACCTATAAAAATAGTCATCAACAGTGTCTCTAAATCCATTATGATATCTTCATATTTTTCCCTCTTAATTTGAAACATTGTTTATTTTATCTTGGTGTTCCCCTCATACATGTTGTTAAGATTGTATCACATTTACGTAGATTTATATATCCCCATCACAATGTCGTACACTCTCATATTCAAATATTATAATATTTTATTTTTATTTTTTCTATCTATCTCAAGATTCAACTTGTCTATAAATGTCATATTACTATCCCTTTTAGTTGGTGGATATCCTATAGTGAAAAATCACCAACTTCAATTCCTTATGATGGATGGAATGGTAACATTATATTTTTCAATCCATAAAAAATTTTCCAATTTTAAAAGGGAACCCCTCTTCTATCCACAGAATTCTAACATTCAATAACCTACTTTATGAGAGAAGGATATCCAAGGAAACTCTGAATATGATAACACATGAAGTGTCTAGATCTGTTAGTGTACAACTAAAAGGGCGGTGAATGAGGGATCTTATTTTTATAAATAAAACATCTTTAAATTATACTCTTATAACATGTTAGTGTCATTATACACTCATAGTGGCAGTTCCTCACATGTATGTAATTATATGATGAAACAAGTAGCACATAAATATTTTTAAAAGGTCTAACCTCAATGAGAGAGCCTAATACTTTCCATGTTTAGGTTGATTTTTGAAACCTAGATTCAAATTAATATAACAGTTCTTATAAGAGAGAAGTAGTGTACATCTTTGATTCATTATGGGATATTAATAAGATATCATAATGTAAGGGAAGGTGACATCCTTGCAATTCTGTAAAAAATAGTAGATGATTGTAATTATTTATCTTGGTACCACCAATATTGAAAATTAATTATGGGAGTTTCTAATACCCTATGTATTGAGATTTTGGAAAGTGTTTATTGCTTAGTGAGTTCTTATGTGGTTATTTGATTTTAATTAAATTCATCATTTAATTATGAGTTATTATAAATTAATTGAATAATTAATTATAAATTGTTTATCATTAATTATTGAACATTGTGTCTTGATATAGGCACTCAGGAGGTTTATTTTTCCATGGATGGGTATTTTAAAGGATTTTTGACCACTCTATTAAAATGTTAATGGATTCATACATGATGTAGGTGGTCTACATGAATTTCCCTTTAGTTTATGATTTTGATAAATGGTACATGGTGGGTGGTCTCACCACTGAGGGGTATTGATCCTTTTTATTTAATTAATTGTCTTAATTAGAATTTAATTCCTTATTAGGAAATGAAAAACAAATTATGGCCTTGATGGACAATCTATACTAACTTAACGCCTCGATCAATGATGGTCGATACCCTATTTAAACATTTATGAATTCAGATGTATATACTCCATGGGTTATGAACCAAATAAAAAAGAAACACCTAAATTTATTGGACTTAGTGATAGTTTCCCATAGTGACCTATAGGTAGTGGTGGGTGATGAATTTAGATTAATGGAATATGGATCAACCAGGTAAGAACCATTATATATGTTAACAAATTTAGGTTAGTTGAGATAAATGTGGGGTGAAATTTCCTCCCCCACTGAGACGTGATTACCATGGGTAGGTAGACCCAATAGATATTTACAGCTAGGTTTGGTGTGGGGTGCAACCTCGTGATAACATTTGAATTGAGATAGGATATTTTCCATCTCTTGAGATTTTATATAACAGAGTCCAGGTAGGGTGTCCAGACTGAGATTTGACCTAGGGGACCCCAATGGGTTCCTCAGTGATATTTTTACCCAGATAGGGTGTGAGATGGAATGGTTAGTGAAGATTATGGGTGTCAATTTAGACACCAAATCAACCGTGTGAGTCTGGTATAGATATATTAAATGATGATAGGTTGTTCAGTTGAGAGGTGAAAATCATATTATGGGAAGCGTTCAAGAAAAAGGTCAACCCAATCAAATATGATATAGGATGTGTTTTAATTGCGATGCATAACAAATTTAGATATATTGAGATAAATGGGATGATTTCTATTTTTACCTTGAATCCATCCTTTATTCCTGATATTAATTTGGAATGACTTCGAAAAGGTATTTGGATTTAGATAATACATGGTTTGGAATGAATTAAACATGATCCTTGAACTGGGATGTGATATGGTTTGGAATGACTTGGACATGGTCCATGGATTCGAGTAGACATGGTCTAGAATGTATTTTACATGCTCCTTGGATTAAGATGTGATATTTCTTTTATTTTATTATATTTGTTACTTGGAATTATAGGTAGGGTAAAATACCCTCTACATTAGCATCTAGGTATAATTTTGATTTCCTAGGACATGTTCCAAGGATTCAAATGTTGAGAATGATACTATATAATTTCCTAGTACATTATCTTAATAAATGTTAATGGGGATAATATTGGTTGGAAGAATTTTGTGACGTGATCAAAGAAAATCCAATGCTGGATGAAGTAGGTTTGGTTAGATCTCAGTTTTTCTATTAGAAACAAGGGATCAAAAGTGGGTATGTATTTATGCACCCTTATTGTATTTATTAATTCAGTTACACATATAACATTATTGCACAAAATTTATTGTTTATATATGATATTATATTAGTGATTACCTACTGATTTGTAATCATAACCTACTAAATCATCCATGAAACTGTAGTACTTAAGAAGCCTTTATTATTCATAGATTTAGGTGGGGCAGAGGCCATATATTTTATGATTTAGGGAGATATATCAAATTATTTTTGAGTCTAGTATGACACAAGGGTTAAGGATGGAAGTACAACATCACTATATTTAATCATTTTATTTTTCATGAGTATATTATCAACTAGGTGGGAGATCTGTTTTTGTGTGATGGAACGACAATGAGTGTGTAAGACTGTTTTCCTTCATATTAATTAATTATTTTTTATTATTTTGTTTTATTTTGTCATGTACTCTATTGGATTATTATTTATTTTGGTGGAAATTTTTTATTTTTCTATGAAATTACAAACTCTATTATGGGGGGGGGGGTATAGTCTCCCCACTGTTAAACCCTATACCCATAATGAAAATTGTTAGCCTCTAGTGTGTGGGGAGGCACACTTGAGATCCAATAGCACCATTAGTGTAAACAATGATGAGAAGTCGATACTTGGGGATGTGAGTTCAGGTGCACATGATCAATATTCATCAACCTCTAAAAGTTCCTTGTGAAAAAGAAGCATCAAGAGGGGCGTGACCAACATGGAATTTTATCATAATAGATGATTAGTTCGACTTGTACATAGAAAAAAAGATCTGTGTCTAATAGAATTGAATCAAAGATTAATTGACATGAGAATGTCATAACCAAACTTAGGATCATCACAAAATAATTTATTATTAATTTAAATGGTTATAGAATTAAATTTAAATGTATTATTTATATGTTGATAAATTTTACAATGTCTATACCTCGTACTTTCATTGAGTCAAAGGAATAAAGTGTTTATTTCCACTAATGAAGATCTACATGTGTGCCAAAAATTTCATATCATCACTATAGGAATATCTATGTTCTAGAATTGATGATCATAAAGCCTACATTGTTCATCCATGATCACCATGAGAATTGCTTCCAAGAAGGAATCTCCATGATATCTCTAGAATTGAGAGGGGTGGTAGAGGAGGATCACTCTCTTTTATTAACAGTATTCTTGGGGGAGGATCACTCTAGGGATTGAGAGGATTCCCCGAATCAATTGTGCACAACCAACACAATGGATAATGTTAGGGCTATAAATAATATAATTGGATTTAAGTAGTGTTAGGGTTAAATAATAAAAATTTTACGTGTGCCGTTATTATTTCCTTAATCCCTGAGAACCTCATGTATATACTAATAAAAATACTAATATTTTTTGTGACATGTTCAAAAATGAAAATTTAATTAAATATTATTTCATGAATACATGGTTTAATGTTTATTCAAAAAATATTTAATATATATTATTTATCAGCGGACCATTAAACTCAGTACTCCATTCCTCCGCTATATTTATCGGTCCTTGAATAATAGCTACTTATTTAATAAATAAATACCACCATTTTATTCACCAAAATATAAATAAATATTTTATTCAAAAAAGAAATAAATATTTAAAACTGATTCATCTAATCATGAATAATTATTAAACCACATAAGGGAGTAATATCTATTCATCATGTTAAATGATAAATAAAATTATTATTCAATTGAAGTTCGGGGCACTCTTATTATGTGACCCTCTATGCCTATTTATCAATGGAATTTGGTCGAGCTTCCCAAATACCAAGGTTAATATCATTAAAAATTCCAAATAACCCATAGAGAATGAAGTTAATGGAATAAAAACATACATACTCATACAAATTCTTACTGTGTAATAAAATCCCTTTTTCATGATCTTGCTAATCAAACATGTTATATGATTTTTTCATCAACCTATCTGTCTGATTTCTCTTTCGTTGAATTTCATGAAATGAACATTACCCCAAAACACCATGGACATGGATTTATTTAGGTTTATTCATTCCCATAAAATGGAAATACATATCAACTTTTAGTAATAATCCTAAGGGATTAAAATTTTCTTGAATTCTTCATTAATATAAAATTACTGATGACATGCCCAATGGATACTACTTCTCCACAGACATATGTCATCACATTTTACATCAATATATAAAATTATAGGACTAATAATATCTATTAAAATTAATCTTCAAGTCTAATGATGAATAGACACATCCTTTAATAGGACCATCCAATGAAACATATAAATACAAATTTTTTATTGGGGGGTCTAATTCCCACAAACTCATACACTGTAAAATTCCAAGGGTGTACACCATGAGAAAGTGAATCAATGTCCAATGAGTCTTCACCCTTGATAGCCTATATCATTTTTGTCTTATTAAAATGATATCATTCGGCTATATAACATATATATTTAATAATACTATCATGGAACTTCTAGGTTCTCATACAAACATAGAACTCTTATGACCTTTCAGTGTGAAAATTACTCTTAGGACACTATTACATACTATTCCATGTGTAAGAATAATAATTATGTGATAATAAGTTTATTATTATTTAAAAAATTAATATTGTTAATCATAATGTACAAAGGGTTGGGTTATATGGCACCAACTCCAATAGAATTCGACTTTCTCTAGAGTCAACTACTAACAACCTTTATTATTCTATTTGTCACATGATACTCATACTTATACTAAGATAAGGATTTAGTCAAGGGTTCCACCATATTTTAATCCATGGAAACTCTTCCCACCATAATTCAACCCTATGAGAAAAATCCATTAAGAGGTGATACTTACTGAGTATGTGATTCATCTATTGGTGTGACCATGGCTCCTTTGCGAGATCCACATCTATAGTGTTATCATAATAAAATTTGATAGGGTCCTTGCTGCTAGGAACCATAAAAATATCTTAGAAAAATTATGAATCCAAATAGATTCTTTGGTTCCATAATATGTCTCTATATATTCAAACTACATTTTAGAATCAACGATAACTACATTCTTTGAAATTTTCCAGCACACAGCTTTTCCATTGAGACAAGAGACATATCCTGATTATGATTTTAGAATATTTTCATCTATTTGAAAGAAGAATTAGTATAACCCCAAATGGATAACTCCTCATATCCTCCATAAATTATTTACATTTCCTTATTTATTCTCAGATACTTAAGGATAACCTTAAAGGTAAACTAATATTTTTCACCTAGATCAAACTCATATCTTCCAACCATGATCAAGGTATAAGAAACATCAGGCCTAGTACATAACATGCCATAAATTATGAATCTTATCATAAAATTGTATGAGATCTTACTCATTCTCTCTCTTCTATTATGAAAGAGGTCACTTTTTCTTGGAGATATGTATATCATGTGAAACTGTAAACAGACCCTATTGGATTATTCCATACTATATATTTTTAGTATTTGGTCATTTTTTATCATAACATAGTGTAAGAAGCCTCTTAGATCTGTTACGAATGATCTTAATCCCTAAAATGAAGGCTGTTTCACAAAATTCTTTCATGGATAAGTAGTTCCTTAACCATTCCTGAACTAAAAGTAATACATGTACATCATTTCAAATAAGTAATATTTCATCAAAATATACATCTAGGATACCAACCGCACTCCCTCTAAAACACTTATAAACACATGGATCTGATTCATTCTTATTGAAACCAAATTCATTTAAAGATACATCAAACCAAATGTTCCATGTCATATATTAATTCTTTAATCTATAAATGGATCTCTGTAAATGACCCATATTTTTTCATTTCTTGGGATCACAAACCCTTATAGTGTTTTTATATAGAAAACTTTCAAAAGTTTCTCATTAATAAAATTTATTTTAAAATCCATCTACCAAATTCCATAGCCATGGAATTTTTCTATATGAATTAGAATTCTAATGGATTTAAACATGGAAACCAGAAAAATGATTCATTATAGCCAATTTCTTGATGTCGTTTAAATACTTTAGCCATTAGTTGTTCCTTACTGGTATTTAATTTAACTTACATTTATATATTTCTTTGGAATAACCATTTACACCCAATGGTATTTACATCAACTTAAGGATCAAATAAAACCAAAACATGATTCTAATACATTGAATCTGTCTTAGAATTCATGGATTTGGGACATCTTGAAGCTTCTGATCTCTCTACTACATATTTCAAGAAAAGTGTATTATTAATTTCAATCAATAATGTGTCACCATATTTAGTGACAAGAAAACCATGTCTTTTTTTTCTCATTCTTCTCTATTGATCCTATAGAGTATTTTTTTCCATAAAAACATATTCCATATGGACCTATGTAATCCATTCCTGTACCAACTATTGTATATCTTGAGAATCCAGTTCATCAAATTTAATCTTTCTCCCATTATCCTTCTTATGGATGTTCTCCCTTTGAAGAAATATAGGTTGTCTTACAATAATAATTTTCTTGTCTGAGGAATTATATAGATATTATCCCCTTGTTTCCTTGGGATACCCTATAAAGATACACTTCATTCCCCAAGTTACTAGTTTGTTATTTAAGATAGCCTTAACAAACACGTCTCATCCCCATGCATGAGTGTACGGAAGGATATATTTATTTCCATACATTAACTCATATGGGTTTCGATTTAATTATTTGGTTGGTACACTTTTTAGAATGTTTTATTTATCATGTAATGCATATCCCCAAAAGGATAATAGAGGATATGATTGGATCACCTTCTTCCATACCATGTCATGAAAGGTACAATTCCACCTTCTACTAACACCATTATGTTATGGTGTATATTGTGGAGTGAGTTGGGATAGAATATCAAAATATCATAAAATGTTATGAAATACATGGTTAAGATATTCACCACCACAATTGAATTCATTTTTTTATCTTCTTACCATGTCAGATATCTAATTTTATCATGAACTAACCCAATAGGGCCTCAGCCATGACTCTCCAATCCTGCCACCAATAGGCCATGGGATAGTGACTAGAACAATGTAGACTACCACACACATGGGAGGCCATAGCCTAAGGTACCTATATGCATGCACCCACAAAAACTTCCATACAATAGTGTAGAAATATATAAAAACTGAAACTAAAATTCATGAATACATTTATCCCAAACCAATGTACATCATAATTTCAAAAATTTAAAAACATATGCCCCCAAAAAACTTCAATAGCACCCAACCTACCAAGATAGATGGGATTGTGGTCAAAACACCATCTAGTAAGCTCCATAGAATGGGTCTATTAAAAACCATGGTCAGTCCAGCTACTAAGATCTGTCTACTCTGAGTCCTACTGGGACTCGGGTGAAGGACCTATGATCTAAAAAAGACATAACACATGTGAGAAAATCCCTTGTGGGGGTGAGTATAAGAATAAATACTCAGCACCCAAAAAACCAAAATAAAAAGTGGAGAAACTGAAATGAATAAGTTAACTTGACTCAGTCATAGGGAACCTAATTGTGAGAGAAACTCTATTTCGAACCATCCTTATCTATAATTGAAAAGTCAACTCAACGCCCCTGGAATTTAAATAGAATGAAAAATACCTCAAGGACTCTAAGAACATAGCCTGATATACTCACAACTGACTCCCAAGTCTTATGGTTCTGACCAAAGACTATCCACAGAAACCAACTCGAAGTCTCAATGAAACACTCACAATAGTCCCATGAGGTATCAACCTCATAGAAAAAAACAAGATCTGAATCGGGTCTTGATGGTAGAATCCTACCTCAGAGCATACACACCAAGATCCTATCCATCCCTAATGGCATTGAGAATGAGAGGAGACAAACATTGGTTGATCGAAGCCAATTATCCAACCTTTCCATCCCTGATGAAGCTAAATCAAGATATGTCACTCTATTGGGAAAGTGAACCAATGAAAAATCCCAACCAACCCTCGTAGCACTTATCCATGAGAGAATTATTGATGTACAATGCCATAGAATAATTCACCCAGTGACTAAACCAACTCCAACTCCTCAGGTGGGGGATCCCATAGAAGACCCACTAGGGGACACTACAAACACCAGCTAGAACAACATACACAAATAGATCCCCTAGCAGAGGATCATCATACATGTAGTGTTGGTCACGTCAATTATAGGAACTATTAAAGGATAAAAAATCATGGTAGATCACAGAAGGAGTAATCATATTCGATCCACAGATTGAGGGTATTTTCCCAGGTCTCACTGGTGGATCCATATACTACTAGAACAATATCCACGGTAGAGGATCAATTACTGGGTAACTATTGGTCACAAAAATTTCATGAACCCTACCAGGGAAACATAAAAATCAATGAGGATCATGATAGGCCTATCGAGATGACACATGCTCCAAATCTAGTGATTCTATAGTTGATGTGGATTGATAAAACTCACTCTAGAGAGAATAAATTCAACCACTTTGATCAAAGAAAAGGTAGAAAAAGAGGAGTCACAATCCTATTAATAGGAGATGATACAAAAACCCTCATAGTGAAAGGACTATGGGGACCCACTCAACCTTGCTGGTCTAAACATCTCTAACAGAGACTAGGGGGATTACTCAACCCTTCAAATCTAAATGTCACAAACAAGGACTAGGGATACCCACTCAACCTTTCTAGTCAAGGTGTCACAAAACAAACGACCCACAAAAACATCACTTGCAGACCATAACTCCTAGGCCAAAACCGTGGACACCATTATTTTCTATGTGGAAACCAACTCAGGATAGGCTACTCATGAGCCTAAATCTGTGCTATGAAGGGGGTGTTATGAGAGGTATAATATCTCAAGTTGATCCTCAAGGAGTACACAATATGCTATGTGGAAACAAAACATATGATCACACATGATCACCTAGTTGTGTATCTATTCTAGATGGTTTACCAACCCATGTAGAAGTACACAATGTGTAGAAATGGTATATATCATGTCCCTATTCACCCAACCCCTAGCCATGTTTCTCCTTCACATGGCATGACCATCAGTGTCCCTAACATGTTATTCATCCCATGATACATGAATTTTTTGGGATAAAAGACACCTAAACTTTTGGTTTTATCACCCCATATACCAAACCCTGTGTCCATATACTTTGGTCATGTTCTTCTACATGCTCGTGTACTTTTACATGACTACCCAATCTGTTGCCACCTACAACATGACAAGGGTCCCTACATGGTGTATAACCCCAGGTAAATGACATGTAGACCCTAAAACTTCATCTTCCATAAACAAGAATAACACAACAATATATAGAAATGGTTTACATGTCGTGTAGATGAAAAAATGAATCGAAAATTCCATGTAAACAACCCCAAAATGCCTATGTTCACCCTTAAACACTCAAATAGACCCTCAAGGGGTCCCTATAAATTTTATAAGGGATCTAAAATATTTACACAAAAATTTAAAAGTGGGACTAGGAGATAAATATCTAACCACCTACCAAACAGGTGAAAAAACTGATCTTTGGGTGAAAAATGATTCTTGGGACGCTATGATTCCCAATATGTTGATGATCGACAACAAAAATGGGATTTGACGGAACCTACTCACATTGGTTTATCTTCTGGTCGAAGTGATAGGAATAGGTATAGGAGGCTTAGTCCTCATATAATGCACACAAAAGGGTGAAGGGGGAGAGGGGATATTTGTTTTAATTTTGGTAAAACAATATCCACTTAACACATCATCACCAACTCACCTAAAACATGACTCCCAACACCAAAAAAGATTATTTCATGACTATGGTAAAGCTGATGTGCTAAACTCAACCACAATCTCAAGAATATGATCTATGACTATGTTCAGGTGTAACTCATATTTCAAGAGAAACTGTGCATGAGTGATAAAATATATTTAAAATATTTAATATCACCAGGGTGAGACTTTTGGGGCCTTAGATTCTTGGGCCAACTCAGCACATGTCTTTGTAAATATTTATTAAAATATTCCATAATCTCACAGGTCTAAAACATAGTACCTTCATCCCCCACCATCATAATTTTCATCCCTAAAAATTGAGAACCTAGGATCAGGAGAAAGGACCTGATCTCTCAATCGAGAATCCCACACCAGTGAGCTCACCATAGGTTCATGTCGTTTATGTAAAAAGTACTTAGAAGAACCACAACACCACAAGACCAACAAAAAGTTTACCAAAGTTTCTTGTGATGACCAAATTTATGCACTCAAGGGAAACATAATGTGCAACCACACACTGTCCAACTCCCACCCAGTCATCATCATGCAATAAGTGAAACATGTTCACTCTGCTGTTATAGCTGAAAAAACACAAAAATCTAACTACATGATTACTGGAGGTCCTAGAAACATTGTAGCTCACTAACCCAAAAAACTAATAAAATAGATGGTTTACAAACATTAGAGACTTCCTTTCTACCCCACTAACATTCTGGTCCCTTGAAAAGATGAAATCCAACCAAAAAAATCTAACCATCAAACACCTATGGCCACTTTCATTGATCTACAACTACCTTGAATGATCCCCAATAGACCTCAACCATCTCCTAATAGTTTTTTCTAACACCAACAAGATTATAATAGAAATATACCACCTCATAACCCCATTTTTTCACCTAACTATTCCCTACATAAAACCTCAAATGGTCAAAAAAGACACCACCTTATGGAAAAAATACACTAGGAACCCATCCATTGGATGTCCAATCATGCAATACCATGTAAAAAAGCTCAAAATATAAAAAAACCCTATAACACTTGGATAACAAATAGGGTTTCCCAAGTGTAAACATTGGGTCTAATGAGGCATTAAAAAACTACGATCTACACAAGAAACTAATATCGAACTAATAGGTTGAAGGAAATCTTCCACCACACCTCAAAACTATCCACTTTATGTGGAACTATCATGCCTGTATAGTTTTAAATCATGTGTCAAGGATGTGTCTTTGTGGGGGAAGTGTCCATCCATCCTATGAATTCAAATATAAATCCATCTGCAACCCAAACTCCTCGATCATCCCATGTACAAGATGATGCTAAGCTTGAGAGGGTACTAATATACATAAAAGGTCTACTCAAAAGCTCACAATTGGTCTTATCAGGCCCAGTGACGACCGACCACCCTCAAGAAAATGATTTGAACACACAAGTCTAGGGGAATCATCCACCACACCTCGATATTGTCCTCTTTGGGAGACACTGACTTTACCACATATTTTTCATCGCATCACAAAAACACATATCAATGGGGGAAGGATCCCTCTTCCCCATGATTTCAAAGGGAAAATGAAGAACACTCACACAGGGCTCCACCAACAACCTATGTCTTCATGAACCAAAAACACAGGAAAGAAAATAAAAGAAAAGAGTACCTATTAATAGTGTATATCAATCCTACTATAGAAAGTAGAAAAGACACAAATTAAACCTCTATTCATCTGGGGCCTCTAGTTCAACACCCTACAAGGCCTACAACTACTCAAGTCCCTATCCACCAGCTCCCTAAGACTAGACTAGAACACTTTTGGGATGGTGGTGGTGGAAACAGATCATTGAATCAACAACCTCCTGATGCTCCAGATGTTTAGTCTCATCCACTGCTTGGTTATCATTGCTGAAACTATTTCCACTGCCAAAGAAGTCCATCTACATGATGTCCCTCAACATCATGGTGGTCCAAAAATTCTCTCGCAAGACTCCCTTGACCGTCACATGCAAAACAGTGCCTATCACACTGTTGATGAAAAACCTGGCATGGATCCTGGGTCTGGGCATGGGTATGCCTCTGAAAATTCTGATGCATCTAATGTTTAACATATATTGATTACGTGTCCAGCTTGACATGGACCGTAAGAAAACTCAGTCACTATTGATCATGCTATGCACATGACCCTAGTGCATTGGTATCCAAAACCAATAGATCCATATATGTCTCAGTCTGACTGGTTGCATCCACCCAAACTCTTGAAGGAGGGTCTACACGCTCCTCAATGGGTAGTGGATCCACCAGATGTGAAACTGGAGAAGGACTTTACTTTTGACCAACTTCCTACATGGTGAACTCATTACTCATTAGGTCATACTCCAAATTTGTTTGTGGAAGCCTCAATGGTTGTCTTCATGGATACATATTGAAATAAATTCAAGATGAACAATAATAAAGAGTACATCTAGGGATCTGACTCAAGAAGGACATGGAAACCCATGACTCAGTCCTGTATGTTGCATGTTACATTATTTCCTTACGACCAGTGGACTAATGTACCAAGTTGAAAAGTAGGTTATCATATTTCTGGAGAATGGCTACATCGGCTGCCACACCAACATTGAAACCTCTGGACTAATATAAAAACTCAAAACCACATTAAATTGTAACTACATAGCCCAAACTAAGCTCATGACACTGCAATCCTAGAGTGGAACATGCCCTGATACCACTCTATCATGACCTAACCCAATGCAGCTTGAGATAGAACTCCCCAATCCCACCTCCAATAGGCCAGGGTTTGGAGACTAGTGCTAAGTAGGCTATCACAAACATGGGAGGACTTATCCTAATCTACTTTTATGCACACAATCATATTCACATCTATGAAATAGTTATGAGATATATAAAAATTGAAACAAAAATTCAGGAAAACATCTATCCCAAAGAAGAGTACAATAGAAGTAAAAAAACTATAAAATACACAACCACCAAAAGAAAACATCAAAAGGGTCCAACCTCCTTAGATAGAGGGGATCACTATCAAAACACACGCTAGTAAGCTCTATAGAATAGCTCTAGTAAAACCCTAGTCAGTCCATCTACTATGCTCTACCTGCTATGGGTCTTACTAGTACTCCGTTGAAGGACCTATGGTCTTCACAATACACAACATGTTTCGGAATAGCCAATGATTGGTGGTGGTGGGGGGGGGGGTGAGTATTTGAATACATATTAGGCACCCTAAAATCCCAAACTAAAAAAGGAGCAACTTATAGGCATTCATTTACTCAAATCAGCCAAAGGGAACTTAATTAAGAGAGAAACTCCATCTGGAACCATCCTATTCTATACACGACTAGTCATCTCAACACCCCTTACATGTTAACAAAATGCCACATACCTAAGGGAATATTAGAACATAACAAGATATACCCACAACCGATGATGAAGTCTCATGGTCTTGACCATAAACAATCCATGGTAACCAACTAGAGGTCTTAACATAATGCTCACAATGGTCTCAAGAGGTATCAAACACATAGAGAGTAATAGGATCCAAATGAAGGCCTAAAGGTAGAATACTACCTCAGGGAAAACACAACAGGATCCTATCCTTCCCCAATGGAACACAGAAAAGGAGGGTACAAGCATCAACAAATCAAAGTCAATGAGCCAGACTCACCCTCACTAATGGAACTCAATCGAAATATTTCACTCTATCGGGAAGTAAAAATGACGACACAACCTAACCAAACCTCATGGTACTTATCTGTGAGGGCTTGCTCGATGGAAAATTCCATGGAAGAAGTCACCCAGTGACCTAACCAACTTGAACTCTTTAGGTGGTAGATCCCACCAAGGGTCCACTAGGGGACACTACATAACCCAGATAGAATAACATAAATAAAAATTACACCAAGAAGAGGATCAACACCCTTATAGAATTAATCACATAGTTTTCCATGATTTCCTCCTGTGGAAAAAATCATGGTAGATTACAGAATGAAGAATTAGATATCAATATATAAATCAAAGTTTTTCTACCAAGGTGACTATTTGTCACACCAATTCCATGAAATCTATCAGTGAAAGATTAAAGGATGTGAGGATCATGTAGGGAATCTTAGGGAAACACATTCTCCATATCTACTGAGTATGCAGTCGAAACGGATTGAGACAACTAACTTCATAATTTAGAGACACATCTGTGATGCTTGTATGAAAGGAAGGCTAAGAGGGGTCGAAATCTTTTGAAAAGTATGTCATATCGAAACCCTCATAGAAAAAGTAATAGGGGGCCACTCAACCCTTCCATTGTAAATAAATACAAAATAGAATAGGGGGAACCACCCAACCTTTAAATTTTAAACATAACTAATGTAACGCCCCGACCCCAGTTACCCAGAGTCAGTGCATTATTACATAACATTGGCATGATCACAAAAGATCAAGTCTCAAAAGACCGATTAGTTTAGTAGCCTTGGAAACACTAGATACATTCATAAACTTTACATCACATCATATAGTGAAAACTACAAAAAAATATTGTCTTTATATACCCTCATAATATCCCTACAGGTCATTCATAAAATACTTCTTCACATCCTAGGAAAAATAAAACATTGAAAG
Source organism: Viscum album (assembly GCA_963277665.1). Lineage (NCBI taxonomy): Eukaryota > Viridiplantae > Streptophyta > Magnoliopsida > Santalales > Viscaceae > Viscum > Viscum album. Next base: position 870,084,342 of record OY728147.1, on the reverse strand, counting down.
GGGTGAGCCCAGATGTCCAGTAAGGATAAAAATATAGCGGAAAATTTCATAAATAAGAATAAACATTCAAGGCAATGTATAACAAAAACAAAAGCCTTTTAAACTTGAACTTCAGAATAATATGGAAGAAATAAAATGAAATAATTCCATTTACTTATTCACATGGATATTCTACTAGTCGAATAATCACATGCCATATCAATAACCACTTTCATAATGATGGAATGGATAATGCCAGATTGTCATAACCACATAGTCAAGGCCTTGTGCCAAGACTATAAATAAGATTTTGTCAAGGCCTTGTTCCAAGACACTAGTTTATCTCATGAGACATACCGATGCATCACTGAGCTATAACGGGCTCCACCCGTCACTTATTAAGTCCAATGCATTCCTCATATGAAGAGGTTTAAGCATAACATAAAAATTTGTACTAAAACAAGCATATGAAATGTCAATACATTACCCATAAACCATGAATGGTTTAAAAATAACATATACATAGTCAAACATATCACAAAACCTTTAATACAATATGGAAGTTTTGTATCATAATAAATAAACTTCAAATAAACTTAAAATCCATCAAAGGATGTTGACATAGATGAAATGAAAACTATTTTGGAGAAATATATATATTTTTGAAATCATTTAAAAGTTAAATAATTATAAAAGAAAAAAATTAATTTTAAAATATACTTATAAGCTTTTAAGGGAAGCTTCGATGATTTTATAATGGCAGAAAATAGCTGCACCCGCCGTATAAGTTAAAAAATACATTCTTACCTTAATTCTGTCGAAAATGTTAAAAAGGACCTTGTTTGGAAAATGACAGAATGATTCCTTTATAAACATATTATAAAAATTCAACAAGGGTATAAATGAATTTAAACCATAGTCTGTAAAATAGTAAGAGTGACTTGAAATACATTTTTAAGAAACATGGATGTGGATGATAAAGAGGTCCCACTAGATAATTATGTATAAATAACCTCAGATAATGAAGAGATTGTGAAATAAATTCTTACCTTATACTTTTCCTTGGTTGAGGGTATGTTAAACTCTTATATAATGGTTAAATAATTGTTATTAAATTATAAAATAATCGTATACATTAATATGATATCATATATTATCTTTTAACATTGATTTGTTAATAATATCTTTGTGTTATCATCATTTCAGGTGTTAAATTACTCGTTTTCTTTTATATGTTTTGTTATGTAATCTGTTTTTGTTATGGATAGGTTGTATATTATTCATATAAAGAATGATATCATGTCCTTAGACATTATTTTTAATCATAAAATGACAATTATACTTGAATGGATATGACAGGGAATGAATCTCATCGCGTTCATGGAGACGGTAGTCTGTACGTACGCACGAGCGACAATATCATTCTTTTGATATTAAAATAATATATAATTGGATAGTATATCATATATAAAGAGTAATTATCATGTTATATTTATTATTTACATGAATTACACATCACTCTCATACCCATACAAATAAAAATGTTTTGAATAACAATTACACCACGACGTGGAGACGGTAGGCCGTACATACGCACGTATGGTGACATGTCATTCAAAGGATGGATAGAATACTGAATATGGTTGTACCATATTTATAATAACATCAAAATATATAAAAGATACTGGAGTTATTATTTTATAATGGAAATAAAAAAGAAAGAAGAAGTTGAAGAAGAAAGGAACTTGAAAGAGAGTGGTGAAAACATTACCTTTTCTTCGGGTTCTTCCTTTTGATTTGATCAAAATGGATCCTTAGGTTGACTTTAGAATCAAACTAAGGCCTCTAGGTTGAAGTGAGGGAAGTTGAGAGAATATTTGGGTAGGTTTTGGCCGAGCCAAAAGGCTTTGAAGGTGTGAATTAGAGAGAAGGGGGAGTGCCCTTTTATAAGAGGGGTGAGGGGCACCTTTGGAAAAGTTAGAAATATTATTTTATAATAAATTCATATTCGGTTTTTAATGGCTCCAAAGTGGATTATTTAACGTTTAAGGTGGGTAAGGGTCGAAATACTTTCAACCAATATATTTTAGATAGGTTTGGGTAACTATATTAACCTTATCCTTTAGTTTTAACCCTTAGTTTGTTAGTTTGACATTTACCATGTCACTTTGTATTTTTATATTATATAGTTAATAAACATACTATATACATATAAGAGACCCCAAAATGGTTCATTAATGATACACCTATCATGATATAAGTACTTTGGCCGAACCTTAGATTTTTAAGAATTTAATATCAATTAATAATATAATATTTACTTTAAAAACTCTTTTATGTTAATTTTGGAACTATTTGGTATTTGATTTTTGTGAAAATCATAGAAGCATGATTAATTCAAACTAACATAATTAAATCATTAATAACATGTCATATTAAGCAATAACAATCTTTTAATTCATTAAAAGTCTCAAACTATATTTATTTTGGTATTTATAATATCAATTATTTTATTATTTCACTAATAAGGTAATTACTACATCATCATTGTGTCATAAATAAATTAAATTATTTAATGTCTAAAAATTATAAATAAAACACCATTATGTAGGAAATATTTTTATATTTATAATGAATATTTATAATTAAATTTATCTTATTAATAATCCTATATTAAAAATGTTTTAGTTATTAAACATTGATTTTATCTCTTTTAACTCTTCTTTGAATTAAATAATAATAAATGTCATAATCTAATCCAAGTGAACCTAAATGATAATATTTTATTCCTAAGGTTGTTTTTGGTCGAGATACACTTGTACAATAGAATTAGTACATGTTTTAGTGTATTATTAATATCATTTTTACCCTTAATTACCCTATTTACTTTCAACCGTTGTAAATAAAAGTAAAAAGATACTATTCACCAAAAATTATTTTTATCTTATTGAACCAAATTTTACTCCTTGATATTAACCGTGTATCGCGGATTTTTGAAATTTATCTAACAGAAGTGGTAAAATTAATTTTTATGTGAATTTTCAAATTCTCCTAGGAGGTGGGTAAAAGACAGTGAAATGTTCAATAAAATTTTCATATACCTAAAATTATTCTAAACTAACTCCAATGAATTACGTTGAGCTTATATAGATATTATGTATCTATTTTGACTTTAATTAAATTTAAATAAAATAAATAATTATTTAAATAAAAATTTGGTTTTAAACTATAACTTAGTGTTTTTTTCAGTATTCATCAGAAATTGAATGTTTTCAGAAAAATACCAAAAATTCACCTTAAGCTAATTTCGATATTAAGAGTCCAAAAATGAAGTCCATTTTGAATGAAAAAATTTATAAAATTTAAAAAATGGGTATTACTATTCATAATGGCTAGTTTGATTGGTTGTGGTGTGTGTTAGAACTCAAAATTGCGTACAACACATGCTACTGTATTATTTAAAGAGAAGCGTACCGTGGAAGCTTAGGGTGTTACATTCTACCCTCCTTCAAATAATTTCATCCTCGAAATTTCTAGAATACTACTACATGAAAAGAATCGGGTGGTTCTTCGTCATAAGTTCCTCAGGTTCCCACATTACTTCTTCCATCTTATGGTTTCTCCATAGAACTTTTACCAGACATGTCATCCGGTTTCTCAACACTTGTTCTCTAGTATCACAAATCCTGATAGACTCTTCGTAATAAGACAGATCAGGTTCCAGTTGTAATTCCTCATAGGTGAGTATATGCGTTGGGTCAGACATGTATTTTCTAAACAGTGAAACGTGGAACACATCGTGAACTTTGGAGAGACTTGGAGGCATTGCTAAATGGTAAGAGACAACCCCAATTCATTCTAGAATTTCTAAAGGCCCGATATACCTGAGACTCAATTTAACCCTCTTACCAAAACGTATAACTCAATTCCATGGAGATACCTTCCAGAAAACGTGATCTCCTACCTGAAATTCCAAATCATTTCTTCGGTTATCAGCATAGCTCTTCTGCCGACTTTGTGCTGCTTTGATGTGGTTTTGGATTACCTTCACCTTTTCCATCGTTTCCTCCACCAGTTCTGAGCCTACAAGTTTTCTTTCACCAAGGTCATACCAAAAGGCTGGTGTGCGACATCTCTTTCTGTATAACGCTTCATATGGTGCCATCTGAATACTTGAATGGAAGCTATTATTATTGTAAAATTCTACCAGAGGTAAATATGGATCCCACGTACCTTGAATGTAAATTGAGCATGATCTCAAAATGTCTTATATGGTTTGAATAGTCCATTCTGATTGTCCATCTATTTGAGGGTGGTAGGCAGTGCTCAAATGAAGTTCAGTATCCAAGGCTTTCTGAAGACTTTTCCAGAATCTTGAAGTAAAACGGGGATCACGATCAGAAAAAATGGATAGGGGTACTCCATGAAGTATCACAACTTCATTAATATATATTATTGCTAGATGTTCAAGTGGTAGATCTTTTCTTATAGTAAGAAAATGTTCTGACTTGGTAATCCGATCAACAGTGACCCATACTGCATCATTCCTTCTAGGAGTATTTGGTAGTCCGATGAAAATGTCCATCGTGATATTATCCCATTTCTACTCATGTATGGAAAGAGGTTTCATGACTTCTCCAGGATATTGCCTTCCAACTTTCACTTGTTGAAAAACCATACATCTTGACACAGAATCAGCAATCTCCCTCTTCATGTTGTCCCACCAAAAATGTTCCTTCAAATCTCTATACATTTTGGTGCTCCTAGGATGTATTGAGAAATTGGAACTATGATCATCTTCCAACAATTCCATTTTTATATCAGGTATATCAGGAAGACAAAGTGTCTTCCCAAATTTCAAGATTCCATCTTCATACACAATGTCATTCAATCTCCCATCATTAACAACATTAATCTTCTTTTGAAATTCTTCATCATCGGTCTGATAACTCTTTATCCTTTCTAGTAAATATGGTTTGGAAACCATTTGAAAAATTATTGATGTTTCTCCTTCCATGGTGATTTCCATATCCATCTTTACTAGATCCATGAAAATAGGATCCCTTTCAATTCTCATATTGTTCAAAACTCCATGATTTTTTCCACTCAAAGCATCTTCCACCTTATTTTCCTTCCCCGGGTGGTAGTGTATCATGCAATCATAATCCTTGAGTAGTTCATGCCATCGCCTTTGCCTCATGTTGAGTTCCTTATGTGAGAAAATGTACTTCAAACTCTTGTGATAGGTATATATCTCACATTTTTTACCATAGAGGTAGTGTCTCCAAATCGTCAAGGAAAATATTACAGCTGCTAACTCAGATCATGATTAGGATAGTTCTACTCATGAATTTCCAGCTGTCGTGATTCATAGGAAATAACCCTATCATTCTGCTTAAGGACACAACCAAGTCCTTTCTTCAATGCATCACTATAAATAACAAACCCATCATTCCCCGATGGTAGATTAAATAGAGGATCATTGAATAATATTTTCTTCAGTTCTTCGAAACATTCTTAACACTCTTTTGTCCAAACAAATTTAACCCCTTTACGTGTGAGCTTTGTTAATTGGTTAGCCAACCGGGCGAAATTCTGGACGAAACGTCGATAATAACCTACTAAACAAATAAAACTACATACCTCAGTTATAATCGTCGGTGCTGGCCATTCTTGGATTGCCTTGGTCTTAGAAGGATCAATAGAGACAATATGGCCAAGAAAAGATATCTCCTGAAGCCAGAATTCACACCTTCTAAACATCCCATATAATTCATGTCTTCTAAGAGTCTTCAGGATAATGTGAAAGTGAGTTTCATGGTCTTAGTAGATTTTGGAATATACCAAGATATCATCAATAAATACCACTACAAAATCATCAAGATATTCCTTGAAAAATCTCTTCATTAGTTCCATGAAAACAGAGGGTTCATTAGTCACCCCAAAAGTCATTACTGTAAACTCGTAATGCCCGTACGTGGTTCGAAATGCTATCTTCGGAATGTATTCCTTCTTCACACACAACTGATGGTATCCAGATCAAAGGTCAATCTTTGAAAAGTATTGATCTCTATATAGTTGGTCGAATAAATCATCAATGTGAGGTAGAGGATACTTGTTCTTTATTGTTATAGCATTGATTTCCCTATAGTCGATACATAACCTCATAGATCCATCTTTCTTCTTAACAAAAAGGACAGGGGCTCCCCATGGAGAATCACTAGTTCAAATAAATCCCTTATTACTCAATTCCTCTAGTTGTTTATTTAGTTCAACTAATTCCACGGTGGCCATTCTATAAGGGGTCTTCGATATGGGCCTTGATCCAGGAATTAAATCAATGGAAAACTCAATTTCCCATTCTGGAGGATGTCCAGGTAAATATTCCGGAAACACATATACATATTCTTTCACAATAGGTACATCCCCTATTTGAACATTCCTTTCCTTACCCATAGTTATTTCATTCTCTTCCTCCCCAATAATTGAATTTAGGTGAGCTACTGGGGGTGGATCTCGATAAGAATCTGGTGGTGAAGATTCTTCTCTAAAGATACGGTGTTCTTTATCATCACCAAAAAAACATAACCTCATTCTTCTTACAATAAATATTCACATCATGGTCCAAAAGACAATCAATACCAAGGATTATATCAAATTCAATCATGGGTATGATGATAAGATCAGTAGATAAAGAACATTTATATGCCCTAATGGGGACGAATCAATGAAAAATTGTAGTAATGATACATCCCTTAAGAGTTTTAACTGACAAATCCATTGTTAAATCAAATTGACAATATCTAATTTTATTAGTAAAGTGGGAAGATATGAAACAATGTGATGATACAGAATCAAATAATGAATTTTCTAAACTTGAGGAAACTATTAAATTACCTGCCACCACGTCTTTTGAAGCTTCTACCTCAGCAGTACTGATAGCATAAGATTGGCCTTGATACCTTGTCCTTTTTTGAGGTACGTTTCCCTGACGCTTAGTAAATTCATTTACATAATGTCCCATCTCTCTGTAGTTGTATAATTGAACATCGATAGGTTCTTTCTTCCCCTTGCAATCACAAGCTTGGTGGCTTTTTTCACCACACTTGTAACAGACTCCCATTCCTTTCAAGAAAGTACAGGGGTGTTTCTTACCACATTTACTATAGGATGGATATTTAAATTTTCCCTTATTCCCCTTATTTCCATTTCTAGAGTGATCAGTAGATCTCTTCTTCTCTTTATTTTCTTTAAAGTAGTATGACTTAGAGAATTCTTTTTCTATCTTGATAGCACATGAGACAATATCTTTGTATGATGAGAAGGATTGTGAGAATAATGCTCGATGAAGAAATGGTTTTAAACCATCAAATAAACGATCAATCTTACTACTTGGGTTATGTATAAAATCTCCAGCATACCTTGTTATCCTTGTAAAGTTAGACTCATTCTTTGCGACATTCTCACCCTCCTTTGGTCTCAGACTCAGAAATTGCCTTTCCGTATCTGCTCAATGGTCATAAGGAATGTATTTTTCTAAGAAAAGCTCTTTGAACTCTCTCCATTCCATATTTGACACTTCATCATATTCCTTCATGTTTTGTATCAATGGACACCATTGATCATCATCTCTAGTGAGGAGATAACCTGCCATGATAACTTTTTCCCTTTCACTACTCCCCAAAGCTTGAAATATTTTCCCTAGGGAACTTATCCATTGCTCAGCTACCAATGTATTTCTACTCCCATTGAATGTTGGTGGCTTTTTCCTCATGAAGCAATATAACATTGAACCTCCACACGACGGATCAGTGTGCTCCATACGGGTAAGGTTATTATTCATTACCTGAGTGAGTTGTCCCAGTATGGTGATTAGCTGATCAGCACCAGTTGCATCACCAGGTCCACTATAATTATCTTGAGTTGGTCGGAAATCCCTACATGGAGTGCGTGCGTTGTTACGATTTCCATTTCTCCCACTAGGCGCCATTTCTAAACAATGGCATACACTAGATTAGGTTATGAATCACAATACATAAATCCAAACTTGTAAAACACTTAACATAAATTGAACAGTTTATGTATATAATCCATAATCATAAAAATGTTTTCTTTGAGGAAGTATATACTCATAAACCCTTCATAATGGGTTTTAAATAAAATGAGAATTATCTTAAGAATATCCCACGGGGGTGTCGTAACCAATAATGCAGCAGGGCCCGTTGTCGTGCATTAGTTCCCCTTCGAGTATAGCTCAAAGCAGTGTTTTTGAGTTTTACCCCTTGGTACATCTGTGCCAGAGCCGCCTCTACCTACTTGTATCCAGACAGGTATATATTGTTCAGAAAACTCACAAAATCTCTACAATACCAAAATTCTAGGAAGTTCTTCTATACTAATCCTCAAAGTCAATCTTAGGTCTATGTGATCTAATCAGAGTTTATCTAAATATAGCTTCCAATGTTTGTACTAAACTTCCTCTGATAACAACTATGACACCCTGACCCCAGTTACCCAGAGTCAGTGCATTATTACATAACATTGACATGATCACAAAAGATCAACTCTCGAAAGACCGATTAGTTTTGTAGCCTTAGAAACACTAGATACATTAATAAAATTTACATTACATCATAATCATAAAATAATTCTTCACATCCTTGGAAAAATAAAACATTTAAAGGGTTGAACTCAGATGCCCAGTAAGGATAACAATATAGCAGAAACTATCATAAATAAGCATAAACATTTAATGCAATGTATAACTAAAACAAAATCTTTTTAAACATGAACATCAGCATAATATGGAAAAAATAAAATTAAATAATTCCATTTACTTATTCACATGAATATTCTACTAGTCGAATAATCACATGCAATATCAATAACCACTTTCATAATGATGGAATGCATAATGCCAGACTATCATAACCACATAGTCAAGGATATTTTCCAAGACTATAAATAAAATTTTGTCAAGGCCTTGTGCCAAGACACTAGTTTGTCTCATGAGACCTACCAATGTATCGAGGAGCTATAGCAGGCTCCACCCGTCACTTATTAAGTCCAATGCATTCCTTATATGAATAGGTTTAAACATAACATAAACATTCGTATTAAAACTAGCATACGAAATGTCAATACATTCTCTATAAAACATGAATGGTATAAAAATAACACACCCACATTCAAACATATCACAAAACCTTCAATACAATATGGAAGTTTTGTATCATAATAAATAAACTTCAAATAAGATTAAAATATATCAAAGTATGTTGACATATATGAAATCAAAACTATTTGAGAGAAATATATCTTTTTTTAAATCATTTAAATGTTACATAATTATAAAAGAAAAAATTTACTTTGAAAATATTCTTATAATCTTGTAAGGGAAGTTTCGATGATTTTATAACGGCGTAAAATTGCTGCACCCACTGTATAATTTAAAAAAGACATTCTTACCTTAATTCTGTCAAAAAGGTTAAAAAGGACCTTGTTTGGAAAATGACAGAAAGATTACTTTATAAACTTCTTATAAAAAGTAACAAAGGGTATAAATGACTTTAAACCATAGTGTATAAAATAGTAAGAATGATTTGAAATACACTTTTAAGAAACATGGATGTGGATGATAAAAAGGTCCTAGTAGATAATTACGTATAAACAACCTCAGATAATGAAGAGATTGTGAAATAAACCCATACCATGTACTATTACTTGGTTGAGGGTAGGATAACCTCCTGTATAATGGTGAAATAATTGTTATTAAATTATACAAGAATCATATACATTAATATGATATCATATATGATCTTTTAACATTGATTTGTTAATAATATCTTAGTATTATCATTGTTTCAGGTGTTAACTTACTCGTTTTCTTTTATATGTTTTATTACGTAAGCCATGTTTGTTATGGATATGTTTTATCTTATTCATATACATAATGATATCATGTCCTTAGAAATTATTTTTAATCATCAAATGACAATTAGACTTCAATGGATATGATGGGGAATGAACCTCATTGCATTCGTGGAGACGGTAGTCCGTACGTACGCACGAGTGAAAATATCATTTTTTTGATATTAAAATAATATATAATTGGATGGTATATCATATATACAGAATAATTATCATGTTATATATATTATTTACATGAATTACACATCACTATCATACCCATCCAAAAAACAATGTTTTGAATAACAATTACACCACGACGTGGAGACGGTAGGTCGTACGTACGCACGTATGGTGACATGACATTCAAAGGATGGATAAAATACTGAATATGGTTTTACCATATTTATAATAACATCGAAATATATAAAATATACTGGATTTATTATTTTATAATGGAAATAACAAAGAAAGAAAAAGTTGAAGAAGAAAGGAACTTGAAAGAGGGTGGTGAAAACATTACCTTTTCTTCGGGTTCTTCCTTTTGATTTGATCAAAAGGGATCCTTACGTTGGATTTATGATCAAACTAAGGCCTCTAGGTTGAATTGAGTGAAGTTAGAAGAATATTTATGTAGGGTTTGGATTAGCCAAAAGGCTTTGATGGTGTGAATTAGAGAGAATGGGGAGTTCCCTTTTATAAGAGGGGTGAGGGGGACATTTGGAAAAGCTAGAAATATTAGTTTATAATAAATTCATATTCGGTTTATAATGGATCCAAAGTGGATTATTTAAAGTTTAAGGTGGGGATGGGTCGAAATAATTTCAACCAATATATTTTAGGCAGGTTTGGGTCACTATATTAACCTTATCTTTTAGTTTTAACCCTTAGTTAATTAGTTTGACATTTACCATGTCACTTTGTATTTTTGTATTATATAGTTAATAAACATACTATATACATCCAAGAGACAACCAAGTGGTCCATTGACTATACACATATTATGATATAAGTCATTTGGACGAACCTTAGATTTTTAGGCATTTAATATCAATTAATAATATAATTTTTTTTTAAATCCCTTTTACGTCAATTTTGGAACTATTTGGTATTTGATTTTTGTGAAAATCATAACATCATGATTACTAAGAACAAACATAATTAAATCAATACTAACATGTCATATTAAGCTATAAAATTCGTGGAATTTATTAAAAGTCTCAAATTATATTTATTTGGGTCTTTATAATATCAATTATTTTAATATTTCACTAATAAGGTAATTACTGCATCATCATTGTGTCATAAATAAATTATATTATTTAATGTCTAAAAATTATAAATAAAATAGCATTATTTAGGAAATAGTTTTATCTTTATAATGAATATTTATAATCAAATTTATCTTTTTATAATCCTATATTAAAAATTTTAGTTATTAAACTTTGATTTTATCTCTTTTAACTCTTCTTTGAATTAAATAATAATAAATGTACTAATCTAATCCAAGTGGACCTAAATGATAATATTTTATTCCTTAGGTTGGTTTTGGTTGATATACACTTGTCCAATAGAATTAGGACACGTGTTAGGGTAATATTAATATCATTTTAACTATAATGACCCTATTTAACTTTAACCGTGGTAAATAAAAGTAAAAAGTTACTATTCACCAGAAATTATTTTTATCTTATTGGACCAAATTTTACTCCTTGATATTAACCATGTCTCTCGGATTTTTGAAATTCCACTCACAGAAGTGATAAAATTAAGTTTTATGTGAATTTTCAAATTCTCCATGGAGGTGGGTAAAAGACAGTGAAAAGTACATTAAAATTTTTATATATCTAAAATTATTCTAAAAAAACTCCAATTATTAAATTGAGATTATATAGATATTATATATCTCTTTTGACCTTAATTAAATTTAAATAAAAATACGGTTTTGAACTACAACTTAGTGTTTTTTCACTATTCATCATAAACTGAATGTTTTCAGAAAAATACCAAAAAATCACCCGAAGCTAATTTTGATATTATTAATATAAAAATGAAGTCCATTTTGAATGATAAAATTTATAAAATTTCAAAAATTGGGTATTACTATTCATAACAGCTAGTTATATTGGTTGTGGTGTGTGTTAGAACTCAAAGATTCATACAACACACGCTACTGTATTATTCAAAGAGAAGCGTACCATGGATGCTTGGGGTGTTACAAATAACAAGGACTAGGGGGACCACCCAACTCTACCAGTCAAGGCTTCGCTAACCCAACGACCCACACAATATCTCCTGCACACTGCAACTCCTAGAACCAAACTGTTTCCACCATAGAGTTCTACACTAAAACTACTTCAAAAAGGCTGCTCATGGGCCTGAATATGAGCTGTGAAGAAGGAGATACTAGAGGCATAAAATCTCAAGAAGATCCTCAATGAGTACATAGTGTGGAAAGTGGCCACACAACATGTGACTTTTCCCAAGAAACTAGTCATGTATCCTTTCTATATGGTTTTCCAACTGATATAGATGTAAATAGTGTGTAGAGATGGTATACGCTGTGTCCCGCTTCACTCGGCCCCTAACTGGGTTTCTCTATCACACGGCCTAGCCAGTTGTGTCCCTCACATGCCACACATTCTATACTACACATTGCGTGTGTTATGAATGAAAACCTAACCGTCTGGTTTTCCCACCACCATGTACCGGACCCAATGTCTGTGTACATTTTCAATGTTCATTTACATGACCATATAATTTTTCAGGTATTCCCTAGCCTTTTACCCTACAATGAAGCAGGGGTACCTATATGGTGTGTAACCCCCAGTACATGGTGTGTAGACCCTAAAACCTCATCTTCCCATATGGGAAGAACATACAACGTGTACGACTGCTCTGCACAACATGTAGACAGGAAAATACATCAATAATTTCTGACAAATGGACCTAAATTACCTTGTTCAGCTCGAAACACTCATATTTACTCTCAAGGGGACCCTAAAAATTATTTTAGGGGTTTAAAACCTTAAAAAATGCATTAAATAGGGATCTATAATTTTAAAAAAATACTTTCTCATGGGTGAAACACCAAAGATTCGAGTGGATAATGACACCCTAGATGCCTTGATTATCGATCAGGTGATTATCGACATCAAAAATCGGAACTGATGGAACCTCCTTGCATTGGTTTGTATGTAGATAAAATGAAGATGAAGAGGGTCTGTAGGATCAACCCTCCTAGTATGATCATAATAGGTGGGTGGGGAATTGGTTTTATTTGTTTTAATTTTTTTAAAATAATTTCTACTTAACACCTCATCGCCAACTCTCCTTCAACCTGACTCCTAGCGCTGACAAAGTTTATGTCATTCCTAGGGTAAACACGATGTCCCTAACTCAACAGTGGTGTTAGAAATCCAACCCAAGACACCTATTTGTATTTATTCACATTTCAAGATAAACAATGCATGGGTGAGAAAATATATTTAATATTTTTAATATCACTGTGATAATAATCATTAGGCCTCAGATTCTTTCGACGAATAAACACCTGACATTAGAAATATTCATAGAAATAATATAATGTCTTATAGGAAAAAACCTAAGTCACTAATAATTTATTGTAGAATTATTTAAATTTATAAATGGACTTTCACTTATACCACATCTAGTAGATAAATCTATATATACTTAAATAATCATTAAAAGATATGAAGTAAGAATAATGAACTCAATCTAACACTATAAATTCTCAATGAACTTCATTTTCTACCAATAATATAAGCTATGGGGCCCTTTTACCATATATATTATATGATGGTTTTTCCATTTTTTACAGAAATAATCATGAAATGTTTCTAAGGGTATTAGCTCAAAATAATATAAACAAATGTATTGATAAATATTTTTCACACACTTCTCATTTACCTAAAAAATATGGATATACCACAATTATGTGTTATATGAGTCATGTGAACATGGTTTTATATCTATTTAAAATATATAGTTTTCAAAATTTAATACATAAAGACCATTATATAGTTGTGGCATACTATAAAAATGATTTATTTCTAAAAGTATAATTATTTGTTTTCAAATTTGAGAATAAATTCATCCTTGTTAAGGAAATAAGTAGAGATGGTATTCTTAGTAAAACACAGCATAAAATAACACTTCATTTAATCAAAAAACATTCCAGTCAACAATGTAAGGTGGTAGTATACTACTTCCAAAGTAACGAGTCTCACTCCATTAGATTCTAAAAGATCCAAATATCCTCCAGAAATATATCAAAATATACTTGGTTCATATATTTTATATACAGATATGATCAGAAAAAGTTGTATCTAATTCCCAATATATATATATAGAGATTATAATTTATTTTGAATTAAACATAAGCTTCCCTTAACTTTTGGGTGAATTTATTCTTCCTATGGCCTAGCTTGACACATAAAAAACACACTACAACATTTTTCATCACCTACCATTGGAACATTTTATTCTTATAAGTATGATGCTCATGTGATTTAGACTTAGTACGATTCCTTGTTCCCTTATCCTTGTTCTTCATTATTCTTGTTCACTATGAGGATTATGGGTTTTTATTCCCCATTTCCTTGTCAACTTTGGGAATTAAAGTAATACATTTCAAAGGATTATTATTTCAATTTCGCATGTTGTAATTAAAAATAAAACAATAGAAGGATTTAGGCAATGAGGATAGAATGATATCTTTTTGAAGTCCATCAAAGAATTTAATGCCCAAGATATCGAAGTGATTTTTGTAGCAAATAATCTTAACTACTTGAGGCCTAGTAGGGATTGAATCTCCATGAATGCACACAAATAATGGATTAGAGATCTCAAATATCTCTTTTCACACATTTCCATGATAGAGATTATGAAGATAAGACATCATGTTGTACACATCCATATCATCGCGTTTATTTAAAAAATCATTGTACCTGGAAGATAATGTGAAACATCGGATAGTTTTGGAATCATCCCAATGTTTCTCATTGAGAGAAAATTCTTCCTCCCTATACTCTTTTATCAACACATCATGAATTGGTTTTTCGAACACATATAATTTCTATTTATTGAATAGAGTAACATGTAATCACATTTACCATTCTTGAACATTAGTGGTGGTGAGATGGTAATCCTTCTCATGTATGGATCATAGTGATATGGATGAATTCATAGTCATCGTTTATACAATTATTTAAAGCCTAATTTTAGTACTTTATTTGATAAAATTAGATATTAGATATAAAAAATATTAATCTCCCACTAGAATATTGTAAAATAATAACCCACATCATTAGTTTTAAAATAAATGTTTTTCTTAGGTATTTTAGTGGAAAGGATCCATATTCACATTCTCATGACCTAGAAAGAGGGTAGTCAATTAATTCAAGGGTATTTAGATAGTAATAACTTTACCACTAAATTAACATCTGGTTGCTTCATCTGTTTGGTGGACTCTCCTTTCCTAAAATACTTAATTTTTATTTCCTCAAAAAATTGAATTCTTGTTTAATTAAGTATTGTAGAGATGACAAACCCTGAATTAAAACTACGTTTTGTTTGCCCAAAATTAAAGATAAAAACTCCACATTAATTGAAGACACCCCAATAGAGGTTGGTCATGCACCTTAGGCTATGGTTTTATTCTTACCCATGTAGTGGAAAGCTATACTAACATAATACATATAGTCCATGGAATTTCAACATTATTCATAAATAGTCCATTTTTATCTTTATTATATGATTGTTAGTATTTAGTCAATTTAATAAGTGATTAACTATGTCATAGATAAGGTTTATGCATAATGAAATTAACCATGCAAGTTGATGGAAATATTATAATAAGAGTGTTATGATCATGAGTTTTTCCTAATGGTTATTTTATCTAGCGGGTGATCAATTAACTATCGACCGAGGGTAATAACACCTTAAATCATGTCATGGTTCATGTTACAACTTTCCACATGTCCACCCATGTATCTATTATATTGGTTTCACCTCAGTTTAAAATTTGAACCACCTACATTCATATTGGAGCTTCATCCATTACGTAATCTTTAACTCATGACCAGGTGGGAAATCGAAGAATTGGTTATGGTGTTTAAATAAAAGGAAATCTATGGCACACATTCCCTTAAATAATGAGAGAAAGGTTGATGTGAAATATTTCAATTTAATTTAAGAATAATTTAAAAGGAATCCAATCAGATAAATTGGTCCACTCTATTTTCATCATCATCTACATACATAAAAAATATAAATTTAATAAAATTACATTAAATTAATTTTTTTATTTAATTAATCAATTATTTTATATTAATTCTTATCGTAATTTTAAATGAATTAAATAAATATATTAAAAATTTACTTTTAATAAAAATGTACCTTGGACACAATATAGTGAGTACCCATCCAAACAACCTAGTGTGTATTATATTTGTATATTTTTTACTCATGATATATGTAGCATATGCATCTTATCATGTGATTTCATGGTGCGTACTAGTGAACTGAATAACACACAGTACAATGGTTATTTACCTAAGATGTTATGTTTTAATTTGTGTAGTTTAAATGATTTATCAAGACTTATACATTATATGATGTTCCAAATATTACTCAAAAAATAATTATACATTTAATATATTTAAATCCCATCACATGGAATGTATTGAGTTACATGAATGTAACATAGAACTGTAACAACCTGAGATTTTATAAGATAGATTCTACTAATTTTTTTGATGTAATGTGATGTATGATACACTAATATAGTATTGTGCTATAAGAAAAACCATATTAGCTTACGTTAACCACAACAATATTCTTGGCTTGTGTTACACACAATTTTAAGTTCTTTTGATAAAATACATTTCACGCAAGACTATGTTTAAATGAGTTTATAAAATAATAAAATCAATCTTAATGTATTTTATTAATTTAATATATTTATATATAATATATTAAATCTAATGTTTAAAATTCATGTTATATATTTTCCAGACATGATATAAGAACAAATTAAATTTTTCAGATAAAAGAAGTATATTTTTTCAAAAAATGTAGTTTTGCTGCCTTTTGATGGCACACCCATTTTAAATATAGTTTTGACACTTTCATTTGTTATATTTGAAGAAATAAACATTATATTTGTAATAGGGATATAAAAATTTACTTTGGATTATTTTTTATATTTTTTGATAACATTCACATTTTTATGAATAGTAAAAATATGCTAAATTTTAATTAAAAACAACATTTTCATCAAAATAATTCATATGGTAAAATTATATTATTGAATGGTCTTAAAGTATAAATAGAATATATTTTTAAAATTTAATATAATTTAGGACATTGTCATTAATTATACATTGAAGTCAAATGTAAAAACATTTCCATCTTTTGCAATGTTTTAACTTTTAAAACATCTTATCTCATTTCCAGAACAAGATTATTTTTAAATTAATTACTTTAACCTAAGTGTATTGAATTTTAAAAAATGGATTCCATATTTTGAATAAATTTGTCCAAATTAGGTAAATAGATTATTTTCTTTTGGAAATTATGAATAGTGACTTTGATAATTTTTACTATTACGACAAAAGGGTAAATCAGGTAATTATGGGTAAGAATAATATTATAAATTACTATACCACTAGTATTAATATCATTAGATGAGTAATTTTAAACCTAAATAATTATTGGTTAGAAATGTTATCCATTGGAACCCACTTGGATGAGATTATGACATTTAATTTATTTTATTTAAAGAAAAGGGAAATTTGTCTCACTCCAACTTTAATAATTAATTTATTTTCAATATAAGGTTATACAAAAGATAAATTAGATTATAAATACTCATTTGAAATATAATTTTTTTTTCATTATCATGGGAATTTATTTTTATTTTTTACGAAATAAATAAGTATCTTAAAGACTTATAAATTGATGATGTAATAGTTAGTTAATTAAATAGAAATCAATAATACAATTTTTATTTAAATGATAATACCCATTAAAATACCCCTACACATTACCAAATATTATTGGTGAAGTATATCTCAACTATAATCATCCATGTTTCTTGTTAGTGACCACTTAGAGCATTACATAAGATATTGTGACACATATAATATTTTATTTAAAGTGATGTTAAATTTTCCACATTCAAAATTTAATAAGTATAGAAATTTTAATACTAGATTATAAATAAGATAAATTAAAATAGAAGTATTTTTATGAAATATAGTAAATTTATATTCATCATATTATTTTATTTTTAGTTTTTATTAAAACAATATGTATAATAAATAATTACACAATATTGTAGTAGTAATTATTTTATTAGGTGAAATATCAAATAATTTTTTTAAAAATATTAAAATAAAAATAATATGGGTTAATTAATTTTTCCAATTAATTTTATATATGACCTTTAACCAATACTGATATAATAAAATACATGGTTTTGAGGATAAAATCTTATCTTGATATTTTTAAAAATCCATGAAATGAAAAGTGTCAAAATTGACACTATCGTTGTTTTGTCAAAATAATGTTTTACTAAATTATTTAAAACTAATAAAACATTTTTAAAAATAAATAATAATTATTATATTATCTAAATTTTTGTAAATTATTTATTTATAATTTAATTTATTTCAAATAAGTTAATATTTTACCCATTAAATATTGAAATATCGGTTACCCAAGTTAAAAAAAAGTGATAAATTAAAATAATATGGTTTATGTGGATATAAAAACGTGTCTAAAATCTATTTTTTACGATATTGCCACCTTATCTCATCCAATATTCAGGAAAATGAATTTTTGGAGGTTTTTAATTGGGATTTTATTTTATTATAATTTAATATTTTTGAGAATTCAAAATGTGCCCATCACCTCAAATATAAAAGGGAATATCCTCCCTCAAAATTTCAATTCAATTTGAGACTTCAATCTCATCCATTAGCAGAAAATTTCCCCAATCAACATTATTGTAATCATTCAATTGATTTTTTTATTCTCAAAAGACCAACCTTAATTCCCTTAAGAGGAGATCTAGAGGGAGCTCATCGATGAAGTGGTAATCTCCTTTACATATTCTTTCAAATTATTTCATCTTATAATTCCTATTAATAAGTTGTTTCCATTACAAATTAATGAATCTAGTATAAATTTTATACAAAGATCTTATTAAAATTATTTAATAACCATATTCCATCTTCTATCAATCCTACGAAAAATGAAATCACCACATAAACATAAGTACGACTTACCGTCTCCATGTCCTGGTGTAGTCTGTTTTTTCACCACCATCATACATGGATGGATATAATGATGGAAATAATAAATATATATTATTATTAAAACATTAAATGGATTATTTAACAACATATATACCTTCCATTTCAATACCATTCAACAATTATGGAAATGATATCGTCGTTCGTGCGTACGTACGACTTACCGTCTCCACGATGTGATGTGATTCGTTATACATGTTCTTGATTAAACTACAATTATATAAATTAATTGAATGAATAAATGTGATATATATTATACTAATATCATTATATAAATGATATAACTATAACCTAAAAAGGATTTATGTAACTTATCTGAAAAAACATGCATAAGAACATAAAGCAGTTAATACCTGAATAACGAGTAACAATGAGATGTTACTAACAAAAAAAATGTGAATATGATCATATATGACATCATAAAAATTACAATGATTTTGGAATAAGTCAGTAGAAATATTTAAATCATTATATAGGGGGTTTGGATACATATTATCACTTCATACCTACGGTAAGGGATTATTTTGTCTCACTTTTATTTTTGTGGGGCATATGTATTATACCCAACTTATTTCTTTTGTGTGATGTTTATGATTCCAATTAATTTTTTTTATGATTATTATTATGAATTTTATATATCAATATAATTTTCCTTATTTTATGAGTTATACAATTCAACTGATTAGTAATGTATAATTTTGCAATCTCATTATTATCCGAGATTGTTTATTCATAAGTATTTACTGGGGTATATTTATCATCCACATCCATGTTTCCTAAATATGTATTCTAAAATATCCTTACATTACATTGAATAAATTTAAACTTAATTTTTATCAATTTATTACTTTTATTACACGGTTTGGAAGGAATCATTCTTTCATTTTCCATATGAGGCACTTTTTTTCTTTTTCAGAAAAATTTCAAGAATAATGTTTTTTTATTTTATACGACATGAATGGATTTTGATTATTTAATAAATACTTATTTACATGAATCTTATCCTATTATTTTACAAGTTTATTTTCAAATAAATTCTATTCTTTTAAAAATTTTATGCGGTTTTAAGAAAAGAAAACATTTTTGAAGAAGAAATGATATTTTCCTCAAGAAATAATTTCAACTGTTTTATCAAAATTATCTTCCATACAAGATGAAATTTTTATAAATAAGGATATATTTCAAGTATATTATACCTATTATTTATATGTTTTGATTATGTTTATGATATTTATGAAATCCATTTTTTGTTCCTGGAATATGTCATGATGGAATGATGTTTAAGAAACCCATTTTAATTCCTTGGGTTATGCTATGATGAATAATTTATATTTTTATGGAATATATAGAATGATTTGTTTATAATATGGGTTGGAAATATATACCTCTCATGTTAAATGGATAAAGATGGATTACTCATGAAGTATATATGTTATGTTTGAACATGATTTCATGTTCACAATTTTACGAATGGACCTAGTTTCCATGTACATATGTTTATGCAAGGGATTTGTTTCAGGTCCATGATTTAATGAGTGAATGTATTACTATTTATAAATATTTACAAGGTTATATATTTATCTGTATTCCACAATTGTTTTTCTTAAGTTATAGTTACGATCTTATGAATTAGGATCCTTTATTTTCTTTATGATTCAATTTTTCCATTGATATGAAGGGCATGATTTTCTAATGTTATGATAATATTCTCAAAACCTATATGATATTGTTTATGTTTACATATATTCATTGTTTACCCTTAATGAGAATCAAATATCACCCATTTTTTGTTTCTTTTCCCTAATATTTGAATAAGAGTACTTTGTAAGATGTGTAAAAAAGTGGTTCTAGTTATGAAGGATAATTCTAGAGATGTTGTAGATGTTTTATGAACCAGTTTTTTGTGTTTCCTAGTTTAGAAAGGAAAAAAACTAATATGGTCTTTGAGAATTTGTTTTTATAATGTATTAAGTATTCTACAAAATAAATGTAATGTCCATGTACCTCAAGAATGATTTGTTAGAGTTGGTATCAGAGAGAAGGTTTAGTAAGGCATTGGAAACTAAGATGTGAAAACATTAGTGAGATCCCAAGAGATATTTCTAAGGATATTTATAGGGATGTCTTAAGGATAAGTCTAAGAATATGTTACATTCCTAGGGTTTTTGTAATAATCATGAACAACATAGGGATAAACCAAAGATATCATAGATTGAAATATTATTTGTAATTTACCTTACTTATGTGTTTCTAATCACTGATTTGCATTTCTCTCACTTTTCATTATAGTCATAGTCAATTTCCAACACTACATAGAACATAGTTAAACATTGAATGTTTCAGATGTAAAAATTATTGGAATTTTTAAGAATTATTTCCTAAGGATAAAGATATTGTAAAATAAATGTGAAAGGTATGTGATGTTCTTCCAGTATTTTTTAAATTAAAATTAAGAAGCTTGTGGTTGAGGAACCTTAAGACATGATTCATATATTTGGAAAGATAAAGATGACTGATCTTTAGTAATGGATTATGAGTAAATCTGAATGATTAAGGTGTATATGTTTTGGAATTCAATGATTATGTTATATGAATCATTAAATATTTAAGTGTTTTTAGTATAAATATTTCATTAAGGATTGGAAAGGATATGTTTAATAGTTATAAGGATAAGAAAAGTGATTTATGGGAAAGGTGATATACTTGGATAACACATGATTAATAGGAAGAAACCCTTAATATATCCCTCAGGTTAAAATAATGATTTTTGGATAAATATAAGTTTTATTTCAATAAGAAAATTGGATAATGCTAGTTTCTTGGGAACTAATTATGGAGTTGTTGACAAGAGGTTTATGATATCATGGATTAAGTATAAAACTTTTTGGGACTTAAGGAATATATCCAATAAGTTTTGGAATAAGGAAACATGCATGTTTTTAATAATGATATATAATAATTCAAGTTATTACCGAGACTCAAGGGAATACATGATGACATTGTTCACATTTTTGGAATGTTACCCTCCAGAGATATCTTATGAAATTGGGGGGATAAATGTTAATATGAGTTAATGAACCCTTTTATATAGTTTTGAATTTTTATCCATCAGAAATATTGTATGGTTATCAAATTTTTGGAAAGTTTATGTTAAACATCGTATAAAGTTTGTTAGAATAATGAATTATCTCACCATATATGGACTTATGCATTTTTGATAACTTATTATCATATTTATGTGATAAATATAGATAGAATGACCTATAATTGAATTTATGGATCACATTATTTTCTAATGATTTATGAAAAAAAAAATCAACTTCATTCGAGTGAATAAGATATGAAGTGGAAATTTTTCAAGGCACAACCAACAATGAGATTGTACTAAAATCAAGTAATCACGCCTTCTTGTGAAAATTCTTCAACATTAGGAAAATGGATTGTGATGTTAAACGGTGTCTTATTCTCATCATTTTTATGATATTAATGACCTCTTTCATGTTTCTTTAGTATATGGTTTTGTGATTGTTAAAATCCACTATAACATTACCTTTTTTATGATTAGTGATCTTTATCAATCATTATGATTATTTCTGCTTTTCCTCCTTTCCAAATATTCACCTATATTATTCTATATAGAGACCTAATTATGATTTAATTTGGTTAACTATTTTTTCTAACAATTTTTTTTAAATGATGTTTTAGATTTTACGATGTGGGTTTCTATCCTTCTATAACCTCGATGAATTTCGAGCGCGAAATTCATTTTAAGGGGGATAGAATTTAACACCATGATATTTTATGAGATGGAATCTTTTAATTTCTTGGATGTATTATATTTTTTGTTACACCAAGATAAGATTATGCTATATTCAACTTCATATTATCCTTCGGTATACACAACACTATGATTAGATTATGTTACACATAATTAAGTTCTTTTGATAAAATTCATTTCACACATGACTAAGATTAATAGAGATTATGAAATTATAAAATCACACTTGATGATTTTTTTTAACTTAAAAAATATTTAACATATTCAATCTAATGTTTAAAATTCACGTTATATGTTTTCTATACATGATAAAATAAAAAATTCAATTTTTCAGATAAAAGAAGTTTTTTATCTAAAAAAATGCAGTTTTCCACCTTTTGATGGAGCACACATTGTAAATCTAGTTTTGAAATTTTTTTAAAGATCTATTTTAAAAAATAAATTTCTTCTTTCGAAGAGGGTTATAAAAATTTACTTTGGATGAATTTTTTTCTGATAACATTCATGCTTTGATGAATAGTAAATATACCCTAAATATTAATTAAAAACAAATTTTTCATTGAAATAATTTCTATGGTTAAATTATATTTTTGAATTTTTTAAATTATATATAGAATATATGTTTATCATTTAATATAAGTTAGGTCATTGGAATTAATTTTACTTTTAATTTAGATTTAAAACAATTTTAATTTTTTCCAATGTTTTAACTTTTAAAACCCGTTCTTTCAGTCCGAAAATGGGATTAATTTTAAATTAATTACTAATTTTTTTTTTTATAATTGTGATTTTTTCTATAATTCGAATAAGTATTTCCAAATCATTTAAACATATTAATTTTAATTTTTTGCATTATTAATAGTAGCTTTGATTTTTTAATACGGTAAAAGGGTAAATTAGTTAATTAAAGGTATGAATAATATTATAAATTACCCTAAAACTTGTATTAATATAATTAGATGAGAAATTTTAAACCTAAATCGTCATTTGGTAGAAATGGTGTCCATTGGAACCCACTTGGATGATATTAGGAAATTTAATTTATTTTATTTAAAGAAAAGTGAAATACGTCTCACTCAAACATTAGTAATTAAGTTATTTTTTATATAAGGTTATACAAAAGATAAATTCCATTATACATACAAATTTGAAAACTAAAATGTTTTTATTTATCATGTTATTTTATATGAAATTTTTTGGAGATAAATCATAACCTTAATGACTTATACTTTAATGATGTAAAAATTAATTAATTAATGAGAAATCAATAAAACAAATTTTATTTAAATGATAATACCAATTAAGAGACCCCAACACTTGAAATAATATTATTGGTCGATTATATATCGAACATATACATACATGGATCAAGTTAGAGAACATTTGGAGCATTATATAAGAGATTTTGACACATATATTATTTTATTTAAAATGGTGTTAAAGTTGTCACATTCAAACATTAATAATTATAACATTTTTAATATTATATTTTCTAGAAGATAAATTAGACTACAATATTTACATTAAAATATAGTACATTTATCTTCATAATATTTTTTTAAATTTTTATGCAATAAATAATCATATTAATTAATTACACAATATTGACGTTTTAATTATTGTATTATGGGAAATATAAATGATCTCTTATTAAAAATATTAAAATAAATATAATTTGCAACAATTAATTTGTCCAATTAATTTTTTAGAATATATTGACCCCTTAGAGATATAATAAAATATGTTTTCAGTGGATAAAAAATTATCTTCATATTTTTAAAAATCCAGGAAATAAATAGTTTCAAAATTGACACTATTGTTTCTTTGTCAGAATAACATTTTACTAAATCATTAAAAACTAATAAAACATTTATAAAAATCATTAATTATTATGAAATTTTCTATAATTTTTTAAATTATTTATTTTTAATTTAATTGACATAAAAGCGTAAATGATTCACCCTTTAAAAATGGAAATATTTTTTACCCTAGTTAAATTAAAAAAAATAACTAAGTGATAAATTAAACTGATAAGGATAGATGGATAAAAAAACATGTCTAAAATTTATTTTTTGATGATATTACAACCTTATATCATCCAATATTGAAAAAAATTACATTTTAGAGGTTTTCTTTTGTTCTTTTATTTTATTATAAATTAATATTTTCTGGAATTCCAAATGTGCCCCTCACATCAATTAAAAAAGGCCACATCATCCCTCACAATTTCAATTAAATTTGAGCCTTAAATCTTAGAAATACCCTTCCAATATCCATAATAAACATCCTTAGTCACATTATAGATGTTTTGGTATTCTCAAAAAACCAACTCTAGTACCTTTAAGAGGAGATCTAGAAGGAGCTCGTCGAAAAAGTGGTAATATCCTCAACCTATTCTTTCAAATTATTTATTATTTTAATTCTTATTAGTGAGTTGTTTCCATTAAAAAATAATGATTATTGTATAAATTTTATACTGATATGTTATTAATATTTTGGAACAACCATTTTCCACCTTCTATCCATCCTATGAAAAAGAAATAACCATGTGTGCATACATACGACTTACTGTCTCCACGTCGTGGTGTAATCTGTTCTTAACCACCATCATACATAAGTGAATATAATGATGGAAATAATAACTATATATGATTATTAAAACATGGTATATTTTTTTAATGAAATATATACCTTCCATTTCAACACCATTGAACAATTATGGGAATGATATCATCGCTCATGGGTACATATGACTTACCATCACCACTATGTGATGTGATTCGTTCTACATGATATTCATTAAAGTACAATTATATGAATAAATTGATTGAATAATATGATATATATTATACTAATATAATTATATAAATGATATAAATATTACCTAATAAGGAGAACCAGAACATATCAGATAAGTAAAATGTGGTTCAATAAGGTGGAAATATTTTTTTGGTGAATAGTAACTTTTGACTTTTATTTACCGCGATTAATTGTAAATAGGGTAATTCAAGGTAAAAGGAATATTATAATATTTAAAAATTACCTTAACACTTGTCCAAACCTTATTGGTTCGGTCATTTTCGACCATGGGCATCTTTGAGTCGATTTTGGGACCCCATTGAGCCACATGAGAGTGATAATGACACTTTCGATTAATTAACTTAAAGTAAATGTAAAAATGACAAAAACTAAAATCTTTTAGTAAATTAATTTTAACAAGGGGTTATATAAATTATCTTTTTGAATATAAATATTCATTAGAAATAGAAAAGTATTTCATACATAATCTTTTTTTTATAATTTTTAGACATCAAATTAATTTTATTTTTTTGACACAATAATGATGCAGTATTTACCTCATTAAAAAAAGATTTAAATAAATAAGATTATAAATAGTAAAAAAATATCAAAAACCTATCCAATTATCATTGGATTATTATATATCAACCATTAGTTATCTTATCTTTGAATTTAATTAGTTTTTGACCTTTAGAAACTGAATATCATTATATAATAAAATAATATTATCACACTTTCTTAAAGAGCCCCTCCTCCCCCTTATAAAAATACCTCACTTATAACCAATTCCTCACACATCTAAAGCCTTTTGACTTGTCCAGACTCTTCTTAATTAAGCTCCCAACATCCCCCCCTCCTCGTAGAACTCTTACCTTAGGTAGAAGGCACTTAAAAAAGTCCTTTTGGTTCAAACCAAAGGAAGTTACCCAAAGTAAAGGTAACAGTTTCTCTTAAATTCTTTTCTTTTATTTTACTTCTTCAACCCCTAAATTCTTTTTATTACTTTATTTTATAAAAACACCATTATCCTAAATATACTAGGATGTTTTTATAATAAGGGTTCTAACTACACTTACACAGACCTCCATTTAATGGGTGAAGAATATATTGTTCTTGTGGATGGAAAACTAACACCTCATGAGACGATGATTGTTCGATTTTCTACTATCTCCAATCATGGTGGCCATTAATATGAAACTATATTTATATATTATATGTATTATGATTATGTTTTCTTTATTTTTCTGCATTTTTCTTTTATAGCATACCTTTCAGGTTTCCATTATGGGTAAACACGATAATTTCATTTGAGGAAGTGCGGACTACCGCCCCCTCAATGTGATATGACTTGTTAATGACATATGTGGGACGTTTAAAGGATGGATTTAATAATATTATATATGATATTATAGTGGAATTATAATATAAATATGTATAATTATGTTTTAATTCCATTAAAATAAGAAATAGAAGTGAAAGTTGTGTTCTTGCATACGTACGACATATTGTCTCTATGAACGGTGCATTTCATTTCTTACCTCAAAATGATATGAACTGTTAAAAATATATATATATATATATATATTATATGATATATATGATATCTATATAATGAATATCATTCTGGATATAATGTATTCTTGACCACATGGACAACTTGTAAATATAAGGTGTTGATTTTTTACTCAAGTACCAAATATCGACAAAATGAACGTTATTAACATAAATGATTACATAATGTTTATAACATGGTAATAAGTGATATAAAAGGAATAATAAACTTTAATATAATACGATATTGTTACCAACATCCCTATAATTCTCCTAGAAGCCTTACCTTAGGCAGAAGGCACTTCAAGAAGTCCTTTTGGTTCAAACCAAATGAAGTTACCCAAATTAAAGGTAACAATTTCTCTTAACTTATTTTCTTTTATTTTACTTCTCCAGCCCCTAAAATCTTTTCATTTTTTTGTTTTATAAAAACAACAGTATATTAAATATAATAGTATGTTGTTATTATAATTATTTGAACCACAATTACACACGCCTCAATCTAATGGGTGAAGAACATATTGTTTATGTGGATGGAAAACTAACGCATCACGAGACGATGATTGTTCGATTATATCCTACCGCCTATCATGGTGTCCATTAATATGGAACTATATTTATATATGATATATATTATGTTTATGTTATCTTTATGTTTCTGTATTATTCTTATATAACATAACTTTATGGTTTCCATTATGGGTAAATGCAATAATTTCATTTGAGAAGTGCGGACCACCACCCCCTCAAAGTGATATGACTCGTTAATGCCATATGTGGGACATATAAAGGATTTATTTAATGATATTATATATGATATTATACTGGAATTATAATATACCTATGTATCATTATGTTTTTATTCCATTAAAATAAGATATATAAATGAAAGTAGCGTTCATGCATACGTATGGCTTACCGTCTCCATGAAAGGTGCATTTCATTTCTTACGTCCAAATGATATGAACTGTTATAAATATATATATATATACTAGATATATATGATATATATGATATTATATATATATATATAATGAATATCATTCTATATATAATGTACTATTTACCACATGGACAACTTGTAAATATAAGGTGTTCATTTTTTACTCAAGTACCAAATATCGACAAAACGAACATTATTAACTTAAATGATTACATAATGCTTATAACAAGGTAATAAGTGATATAAAAGGAACAATAAACTTGAAAAAGGTTCTTAAGAAAGTAGAAATAAACTTTAGTTTATTATTCAGGATATTAAAGAGTGATCGAGTCAAATCGGACACGAGGTAAGGGACTTCGTCTCAATCTCTTTTCATTGAGGAAAATTTTGTTTTAATACACAATTTTCTTTTATACGCTGTATAAACACATTTGAATTTTCATTTCATTCAAAGGGAATATTTTTCTATGAGGAATTTTACTAAATGACAAAAAATAATGTTTCTTTTTAACCTAAGCGGCGACAACGACCTTTCTGCTGCTGCGAGTATTATTTGATCTTTGACATCCTTAACAAGACGTAATATTTTTAAAAGGAAAATAAATTCTATATACTCTTTTCTGTATTTTGGTATTAAAAATGGTTTTGAAAATGGATTTTTTATGTCAATATATTTAAATTATATATTGTGATAGAAATCTGGAAATTTTATCTTTCTTTTATGTTTCTTTTATGTGTTACGAACATGTTATGGTTCCTGGGAATTGTTTACGGATACGAGTGGTTCTGTGATAAACCTAGGGTGCTTGAGATCAAGATAGCTCTCCAATGTACTGGGTAATGTTACAGAGGTAAACGTGGATGTTTCTCCTAAGAGATTTAGGGAATATACTATGATGGGTATTCCAATGTAACTCACTATGTAGTTGTGATAGCTACAATGAAAGTATGATATGGATGACACACGTTACCTTTATGATTTATGATTTCTATGTGTTATTCATAATTATTATGATTTCATGAGGTAAGTAAAAGAGTTTATGTTCTTTATGTATTTATGAACTAATGTTATCTTTCTTTATTTTATAACCCTTACTGAGCTTTTTATGCTCCTACCAAGTTTTGAAATGTTTTTCACCGGATTTAAAGATGAATAGAGTCAAGGATGGGATTAAGGAAAAGTCATGCTAACTAAAACATAGAACTAGACATGAATATTTTTTCAAAAGTTTTTATTTTATTAAAAAATTGGAAACTGAGTAGAAGTGTCTACTTAGTATTCTTTTGAGATTAATAGTTATGTCCTAATTCTCTAAAACTCTAAACCTCAAAAGATACTCAATGTGAATTATTTGTTTAATTCAATATTATATAATGTTTTAAGGCTGGGTCCTTATAATTTGGGTGTTTGTTTTTTATTGTATTAAGTATTCCAAAAAATAAATGTAATGTCCATATACGTCAATATTGGGATGTTATAAGAACACATGTTCATAAGTTTTAAATCATATTATAAATTAATTTTAATTTATGCATAAAAAAGAAAAAACAGTCTATGTACTAGCTAGGAACATGCCATCTGTAAATCCTCATCATCTATCTTTGGAACACACCTTGGTACTAGACATGTCAGGTTACCATGAACATTAATAGAGTACATGGTGTGTATAAGAGTTACATGTTATGTGGTCTCTTAGTTAAATGATTACCAATGACATGTTCCATATAGATAAAAACTTGAATCCTCTTTGACTAATGGACTACGTGTCATGTAAGCATGGCACAAAATTTGTCTCCCAGCAAACCTTGCACCAAGTTGACCAAGTGAACAAGTGGTGTGTTAAATTCACACCGAGTGAAATTAAATTCCCAGGATCGAAATAAATTTTTGAGTCATCCCAATGGATTAAACATGTGTGCATTGTCTCTACAAATATGCTACATTCCATGTACTCTTGTGATATCCGGTCTGAATCTTCAACACCTCTGGATGAGTTATTCAAATGTTCATCACTTATATTTAATCCATTTTTGATAATATTTGATAGAATGAAGATGAATAAGATAATATATCCTGATTGAGGTAAAAACAATAAAAGTATAATTTAATGACTAATGAAAAAATTCATAAATCAATCAATGATATTTAAATAATTATAAATAATTTTGTTGTGACTTTGGTACCACTTGTAGGTTTAGGGTGTAGTGGAAGTGTCGAGAGGGGCATGTAAAAAATAGTTTTTTCATAATATATTATTAATCTAATATTAAAATATTAGAATAATGTTAGGACCAATGGAATTAAATCAAATATTAATTAACATGAGGTTGCTAAAACCAAATGTCTGATTATTACATAATGATTTATAATCAATTTATGTAACTAAGGAATTATCCTAAGATGAATTCATTCTTCATTGATGAACCTGAAAACATCCCAACATTTTACCATCATTGTTTAATAATAATCATGTTTATATTCTATCTAATGATGATCCACATGTGTACCGTGAACCTCCAAGTGTTACCATAAAAATGTTTTCACTCAAGCATAAAATATCGTAATGATTTCATAATTTTCCCATGATCACCTTCTGAATCACATCTTTGAATGATTCTCCATGATCTCTCTCAAATATAGAGGGGTGGTGGGGGACCACACTACATTCTTGGTACAATTCTTAGCGAGGAGCTCACTAGGGCTTGAGAGGATTCTCTAGAGTCATTATGCGCAAAAAACATAATATCTTTCATTAGGGCTGGAAATAACATAATTGCGTTTAAATAGTTTTAGGGTTAGAAAATAATAATTACATATGTGACATTATTATTTAAATACTCCACATAAAACCCCATGTCTATAATAACAATATTATTATTATTATTATTTTATGAAATTCTCAAAACCAGTTGGTTAATTAAATATTATATCTTGAAAAAATTATTTAAAAAAAATTCAAATAATATTTAATATATATTATTTCTCATTGGACAATTAAACTCGTTTCTTCATTTCTCCAAAATATTTATCAGGTTTTAAATAATGACTATTTATTTATTAAATAAAAATCACTTTATTATTCAATAGTAAATAAACTAATATTATATTCACAAAATTGAAAATAATTGTTTAATAAATATTATTCTAGAAAATTATTCTCTCAAATAATTACTAACTAAATATAATTTATCAAGATAATCATAAATTATTATTAAACCTGTTAAGGGAATAATATTTATTAAAAATATTAAATAATAAATAATATTTTTTACATAACTGAAATTAAGGATACACTTACTGCGTGACCCTCTAGGCCTCTTTCTCAATGGAATGATGTAGAGCATCCCAAATTGCATGATTAGAGTTTGGAAACATAGAAGGAAACCATAGAGAAAACAATTAATTTCTCAAAAATATACGACCTCCTTTGATATTCCATAAATGAACCTGACCATAGAACACCATGGTCATAGATTTATTTAGGTTATCCAATTTTCATCAATGGTTTTGGGATATCATATTTTTTTAATGTGAAAAAGGGAAAAATCATTTCTCACATTATTTATTAATGAAATATTACACATGATAAACCCATTGTATCCTAGTTCACCATGAACATATGTTATTACGATTTTTTTTTCAATTCATAAAATTTCGCCACAAATAATATCCATTAATAATAATGTTAATGTATATGGATAAATACATTCATTTATAGACAGTAACATCCAATCACACATATAAATAATGATTTCCTACAGGCGGGTCTCGTTCTTATATTATCTTACACTAGACATTGCAAAGAGTGTACACCAAGAAGAAGTAACTCTGTGTCCTATGAGTATCCACCCCTATTATCATATATCATTTTTGTCCCATAAAATGATATCAATATGAAAAATCTTATATATTTAAAAATATTATTGGGCCACTTCTTGGTTCTCATCATAACGGGGGGCTTTTATGATCTTTAAGTGTGATAGTTACTCTTAAGACATTATGACATACTATGTCTTCTAGAATAAAAATCATTATGTGAAAAGAAGTTTATTAATACTTAAAAATAATGAATATAGGTAATATTAAAATATATATAAGTACATTAAAGTGAACAATCTCAAAATCCTTAACTATAATTCCCTTATAATTAGTCAAAAAATGATTTCAAATATTTGATTTGAAGTCACCAAGCATAACTCAAGATAATTCACATAAAAAACTATCTTCTTTGTTCCTACAAAATTTTGAATACTAATATGAAATCTATGATTATTAATTAATTATAAATTTTCCATGTGAAAATGAGGTTACAAAACTTCCACATGGAATTGGTACTTACAGTAAGAAACTCATCACTTATTCACAACATAACCTTGGCTTTTAATATTGATATATCAAATAGAATATAAATATTCATGTTATGTTTGATCAATGATGCATGTTACCTGAACTATCATCTAATTTATCCTAATATTTTTCATTTATTCCAAATTAATATGATAAATTTCTCAGAAAATTCCTTCTAAAATTAATTCACCATTTTTTCATTTGAATATAAATTTTGGATTCTTAATATACCATAATGTAGGAATTAGAATACCTCAATGTTTTTAGAAAGTATCTCATATCACACATAAAATCAATGACTTTACACCTATATAGACATCATTTAGACATACACTACAACCTAATGACACATAAGCATGATCAAATGATCCATACGTTTATTCAAAGTATAAACATGATGGTAAGATTACACATACGTAGGTTCACTTCACTCACACATAGATGTTGATTCACTCTTATATAATGACATAATGACTCATACACACATCCCTTTGTTGGTGTAATGACACATACAATGATTCTAAAAGACTCAAATGTAGGTTTCTTTCACTCACACACAAAAGTCAATTCACACACACACAAAGACATAATGACTCGTATGCACATCCCTCGGATGTTCAAACACTCATACACACCTAGGTATTTTTTATTTTTGGATTAAAAATATAAATTTATAACTTCACTCAAATCTACCCAGAAAATCCTTATCTAACCTCTCACATAGGATAGAAAATAAATACACATTCTTTAACCATTCAAAGGAAACTACAATATTCATGCTGAAGTCATGAAGTTTGCAACTACAACTTTATGCAAGCAATTGAAGGACTGTTGGAAGATCACTAATGCTTGATGATTTTATAATGGATGAACTAATGTTCATCTTCCACATATATGAATTGGGAATAAATTTCAAGATTAAGGACATGTGTTTAAATATTACCTTAATATTTCTTTTGTGTTTTCTTTTAATTAGGATTTTACACATCTCATTTCGAAATAATAATTTGGTCATTAAAATTTCATCTACTGATGTTTTTCTCTAATAATTAATGACTATGTACTAGTTTACACAAATGAGGAGTGCTTTCACTCAGTGTTGACATATTCAGATTTGAGTTTATGTTATCCATTTTTTTTGTTTAATGTAATGAATTTCTAAGTTTTAGAAACATGTGTATCTTAATAGATAAAAAATAGGCAATTTTAGATTGTTTAACTTGAACCTATTAAAGATCTTGCCTTATTTTCTATTTATTACAAATTTATAAAATTCCTTTTGTATTTAATTTTACATTACATTTTGGATAACTAATAAGGTATATTTTTCGTTCTAAATTGTGTTTATATTTTACACTACATCATAATGCTTATAATTTTCAACGATTTATAGTATATATTGAAATTTTGATTTCTTTATAGGGTATTTGAATTTATTGTTTTCAAAATATTCAATTCAACCCCTCTTGAAATAGTAATACTAGAAAAATAATAAGATCATTTAGATCATGACTAATATGAAAAGAGAAATAATTATATCTTCTGTTATATTTACTCTTAGTTTCCATTTTTTATTTCTTTAAGGAATCAAAGATATCAACTTAGACTATTGTTTCCCATCTATAGATGAATAAAAATTTAAGGTCTCTACTTCACAATATCATGAAGTTGAAGGAAAACCTTGTACATGACATAATTCCATAACTCACATATAAAAGAATATTCCATGGGTTCTGACCACCAACATTAATATAATTAAATTAAAAATCTATAACTCATTGATCTATTATAAATTATTTTCATGAAAAATATAAATTCATGGTTTCCACCTCATTCACTCTAGAATCAACCTACCACATTCTAGTCATCTGTAGAAATGCACATAAACTAAGTACTAAAAATTATACAAGTCCATGGATAGGTTAAAATATCCCAATGATAAAAGAAGTGTTATTTATCCTAGGGGTCTATCTGGAAAAGATCCTAGATGAAAATTTAAGGCTTCAAGAATCACCAATTCTGGAGGAACATCATTGTTTCTATGGATGAGTATCTGCATGAGATCATAGAACACATCTATATTGTGAAACATCAAGAACATTGGGGAACCCCTAGTGTTCCCATCACAACTCATACTACCAATTTTATACATTTAAATGTCAATGTTTCCAAGCATGTAATAGTTAATCACAAGGGTGATATCTGTTATTTCAATACCATGACCCAGAACATCAGTGCAAACTATCACATTGTATCTCTTGGTCTTAAATCCATCCATGATGGTCTCTATAATATCCTACAACTTCCCACCATGCATAGTGGTCACTTGGTTGCCTCCCTTTTCAAGAGAACTAGATATAAAATTGACAGAATTCTTGGAGTTTACGATCATGATTTCTAGAATGTCCCTAATATTATCCAGTAGTTTCAACAACCCCTAAAACATCACTTATCATTGAGTTCTTCATCTTCATTTCTCAAAAATTAAATTTTTCGATGGAATGGAATATGGGAAACCCACTACTTGAGGTTCAAACCCCATGTTTTTCAATCGGTCTCCTCATAAAAAACAACATAATTGCACTGGTTCAATATTGGGTAGTTCTTCTAGAGGAAATCAATCAGACAGAAAGTGGTGGGGATCACCACCACACACCAATGTAGGATATTGAATCCCTAATCTTCGATAGACTTCCCACTGATTATGGGGACAACTTTTATCCCCAAATAGTGTTCAAATTTTAGTCTCATTTTCAATCTACTATTTTATGTCTTAGGAAGGTGCTTTGATCATAGTATAAGATATTTTTTCCCTTTCTTCCTTATAAATCAGAAGGATCTTGGAGATATATGTCAACATCGATAAAAATATTAGGTGGTATTTCCAAAACTATTCTAAAAAATTAAAATCACATCGTGCTACTACACACCAAGGCAATATCCACCACGATAATCTGACATATGATGAGTGTTAAATATTTCATTAAAGTACCATAATATATCATATGATGGATCATGCCTATTGAAAATGGATGAATAAAATTGTGAATCCTATCCCATGTGAAGAATCTCCAAACATATGTTTGGTGGAATCAAAGTCAATGTCAAATTTTCTTTGAATGGTGATATCAAATTCGGAAGTAAATGAAGAGTCAAATTCAACATTAAAAGTCAAATACATAAGTCAAAATTCAAATTAATGTTGGAGTTGGTGACCTAGAACCAACTACTTTATATTTTTGATTACCTATATATTTTTTATTTTTAATATTAAAAAAATTGGTTATCACATCATTATTTTACTTTTGTGTGACATTATATATGATAATGTCATACATATACTTATCAAACATAAAGGCTATATCATTTTGATCTATAGTGATAACATGAAATTTTTTATGATAATATCCTTAAACGAAGGCTCTATGGCTGAATGATATCATCCGATGGGACACAGATGATAAATTCCATTAGGGGTAGGATACTAATAATACATTGAAACATATTCTCATGAAGTCTTATCAGGGTAGCCTCTAAGAGAGAATGTTATTAGAGAAAAACAACAAATGAGAAATATATATGTTATAGGATTCATTGGATATTTCTATTTGCATTTTTGTTTATGGAATATACAATTGATATGATTATTAATTCATATCTTGAGTCATATACTTTGATATATTGATGAATACTATAAATAAATATTCTTATGAAGAGATAGGATTTGTTGGGTGCATCACAATTGATTTTAAATTATTGAATAAGCCAATAAAGGATTTTTCACTTATGAGTTTAATAGAATTAGTTATTTAGTGCCCTTTTATGGTATTGTAATATCTTGATTAAGATCATGAACATGGTATTTTCAAATGATAAATCCCATTTCTGAAAAGTAAAAGAAACATATTCAAGAATATAGATTGACGACACATGCGATGCAACCTTCTTTATGAGATATCGAGATAAAGAGTTTACATTACACACTGAGTGTTCATATGAGATTGTTTTCATTGAAACATTAATGTCATTATCTATGGTTTCTTAACATGTTTCTAGATGATAATCAAGAACATTAGGCATGTTTGACGTAATTCCACTGAGAAAGGGGCCTAGAGGACCACAAACATAGTATATATAGAAACACTATTAAATCATATATAAATTTTATATTACAATAAATATTATTTTTAGGTTTTAAGGAATAATAATATTTTAGTTTTGGATGATCACATATATTCAGTCACTTGTTATTTGATAGAATAAATATGAGTGTTGAATATTAGATAAATATTTCTTCATAATGTAATTATTAATTTATTTATGAAAATATATGATATTTTTTATCATTGGATAATTCAGAACACAATAAATATTTAATTCTCTGGTTATGAAAATATTAAAAAAATATATATTTTCTTGTTTAGTGAATATAATATATTTTTACATTTTGAACAAATAAGTTTTTGAGATATTTATTTATTTTAATAAATAGTCATTATTCCAAGTTTGAAAAATATCAAGGAATAAAGAAGAATCGAGTTAACAGACTGATGGAAATGATATATTATATATATTTTAAACAAATATTAATTAATTAATCTATGAAATGATAGTTATTTAATCTGAGAGTCATGCACCCCTAAAGAAAAATATAATAATAATATTATTATTATTCATTTTTGTTTTCAAAAAGGAATAAGGGAATTCTAAAGGGCCAATATAAAATTATACATTCTCTATCCTAGCTCTATAGATACCTGATTATATCATTTTATAAGGTTAGATGAATGTAAAATAGTTTTGTATAATGAATCATCTCTAAAATAATTCTCTCAAACCTGGAGATAAAATCCTCTAGTTTTTCAATTCCCTGTGTCCATATAAGCCTATGAAATTCAATCCATGTTTAAATTTTTGAATTAGTGGACAAAATGAATTTTGAAATAGGATCCAAAATCACATTCTAAGAGGTTAAACACCATCAATAAGATAATTTATATATATAAGGGGGATATGGAGACATATTAGGGGCTCAGAGGAGTCTCAAGTGAGGTAGGATGGATCTTGGAGCCAAAACTACAGCATAGCCACCTACTGGACAGTGTTGTATGGTAGTAGCAACAACTATTGACAGTGGCCACTAGCCATCCAATGGGAGTTTAATGGGTAATAATAATGATTCCTCCCCTAAGAACATTATATGGGGAGTCACCCTCTTCTTCTCCTTCATTATCTCACACAATTAGGGGTCATAAACCCCTCTTATTACCTTCTACCCATGGTTTGGGGTGACCCTTGAAGGTGTTTTCTTGGCACATTGAGGTACCTATTCCCCTATAACAACCTCCATTGATATTATCCTTCCTCATTCTCTAATTTCCCCTTCTATAGCTAGGGATTATTTTTCTATTCCCTTGAATCATGGTTGAATCAGCTGAATGTGGGAAGTATTTCACTCTAGCAAAGAAGATTGTGATTCACAACATTGTTGGCATGTGGCAGCTCATCGTTTAGTTTGAGGTACGCTGCACTGTCAATTTATTTTAGGATTTTCATTAAAATTAAATTGAAATGAATTTTGTTTTAGCATTACTTTTTGGGGATTCTGACTGACATTGGGCAGAGAATGTGAGACAAACCCTTGGGATGTCATTGGGTGTGGATATTCCTATTTCTAGAAAATGGGTAAAATGATTGTAAATTGTTATAATTAGTTTTGTGTGACATGTTTGTGGGATGTAGGTGTTGTGAGTGTAACACCCCGAGATTTTATGAAAAATATTCTTTTTAATTTCATTAATGTCTTGTGTTGTACGCTAAACCAAAAGGTGCTTGCACAACACGCATCCTTGACTTTCCTTTCATTACACGCAATCGCGACCTTCCTTGATAGCATGTGTAGTACGCAATACCGAGTTTCACTAAACAATGATATGCTATTATTAAAACTAGCCGTTATGAATAGTAATGACTACTTTTTGAAATTTTGTAAATTTTATTTTTCAAAATGGAATTTATTTTTGGATTCTTAATATCGAAATTAGCTTGGGGTGAAATTTTGGTACTTTTTGGATAACTTTCATATTCTGATGAATAGTGAAAATTACTAAATTTTAATTAAAAAAAACTTTTTCAATCGAAATAATTAATAGTGATAAATTATTAATTTTAGTGGTTTTAAAGTATATTTAGAATATATTTTTACAGTTTAATATAATGTTGGTCATTGGATGTAATTTCACATTTAAACCAGTTATAAACAAGTTTCAATCTTTTGATAGTTATTATCTCTTAAAAACACGCCTTTTGTTTTGACAACGGGAATTAATTTTTAAATTACTTAATGCAACTGATATGTTTTGAATTTGGTAAAATATAAATCATTTTTGAGTTCATAATATCAAATATAGCTTAGGCCTAATTTTTGGCATTTTTCTGAAAACTTTCAATTTTTGATGAATAGTGAAACCACTAGGTGGTAGTTAAAAAAACTAATTTTTTCATAAAACTTAATTTTACCACTTCTCTGAGAGGAATTTCAAAAATCCAAGAGACACGGTTGATGTCAGTAAGTAAAATGTGGTTCAATGAGATGAAAATAATTTATGGTGAATAGTAACTTTTTACTTTTTTTTACCACGGTTAAAAGTAAATAGGGTAATTATGGGTAGAAATGATATTATTATTACCCTAACATATGTCCTAATTCTATTGGAAAAGTGTAATTCGACCACAAACAAACTTAGGAATAAAATATGACCATTTAGGTCCACTTGGATTAGATTATGACATTTAATATTATTTTATTTAATGAACAGTTAAAATAGTTAAAATCAAAGTTTAATAACTAAAACATTTTTAGTATGCGGTTATACATAAGATAAATTCGACTATAAATATTCATTAGAAATATAAAAAGATTTCCTACATAATTATATTTTATTTATAATTTTTAGACTTTAAATAAATTAATTTATGTATGAAACAACGATGATGCAGTAATTACCCTTTTAAGGGAATGTTAACATAATTGACGT
The DNA here is from genome assembly GCA_963277665.1 of Viscum album. NCBI lineage: Eukaryota > Viridiplantae > Streptophyta > Magnoliopsida > Santalales > Viscaceae > Viscum > Viscum album. The sequence goes on along the minus strand of OY728147.1, from coordinate 870,044,657 downwards.
TATAAATGCTCAAATAAATGTAATTTGAGAATTTTTATGAATTACACTAATTTTCTAGGTTACTATGAAATATTATTGTTGATTTAAACAACTTGGTTCGAACAGATAATTCTGATATGACTTTCACAAAAATCATATATCAAATAGTGTCAAAATTGACACAAAATAGATTTTAAATCAAATATTATATTATTAATTGTTATTTTATTACTAACAATCTAAGGTTCGGCCAAATGACTTAGATAAGGATATATATATTAATAATAAACAACTTGGGGTTCGTTTGGCATGTTATAGTAAGTGTATTAACCATTTAGTGTAAGAAAACAAAAAGTCACGGTAAAAGTTAAATTATTTAACTTAGAGTTAAATCTAATTGATAAGGTTAACATAATAACCTAAACTTGTCTAAATCCTATTGGTTGATAGGATTTCGACCCATACCCACTTTACCTTCGAATTAATACCCTTCAGAACCATTATAAACCGATTTTTTACTTTAATATAAAATAATATTTTGAGATATTCCTAAGGTGCCCCTCTCCTCCCTTATAAAAGGGCACCTCCTCCCCCTCCTCCTCACACCAATTTGAGCACTAAAGCTCTGCCAACCCCTGCCAAAATCCCTTCTCCACTTCCCTAGAATAATCCTAGAGGTCCTGGTCTTCTTCAAAGACCAATCTTAGTTCCCTAAGTGGAGGATTCAAAGAGGCGTTTCAAAGAAGAGGTAATATCCATTACTGATCTTTTCAATTTCTTTCTTCTTCAACTTCTTCTTCTTTAGTTGTTTCATGATAAAGTAATAACATCAGTACTAATTACATACTGATATGTTATTGTAAATATGAAACAACACTAATTCACCTTCTATCCATCCTACGGAAAAATGAAATCACCGCACGTGCGTACGTACAGAATACCGTCTCCACGCCGTGGTCTAATCTATTTTACACCATCACCTTACAAGGATGGGTATAATGGTGTAATGAGTAACTATATATGATTATTATAAAGTGATATTGATAATGAAATAGTATAAATACACTTAAATACAATTCCACGATCATGGGAACAATATCATCGCTCGTGCGTACGTACGGAATACCGTCTCCACGATGTGATGCGACTCGTTCTACATGATCATCATTACATAGTAATTATATAAATGAATTGAATGAATAAATACGATATAAGTTACACTAATACCATTCTAGATATAAGGTATCTATAACCTTAAAAGAATAATAAGAATTTATTCGGAAAAACACGCATAAGAACAAAAGGCAATAATGACCCGAGTAACAAGTAACAATGAAATATTACTAATAAGAAGATAATAATATGACCATATATGATATCATATCAATATGTATGATTCTAGAATAAGTCAATAACATTATTTAAACCATTATACAGGAGCTTCGGACACATACAAAGGAAATCGGACCTAAGGTAAGGGAAATATCACAATCTCATTTTTATTCGAGATTGTTTATACTTTGGTATTTACTGGGGTGTATTTTATCATCCACATCCATGTTTCCTCAATTTCTAATATTATTTCCATCCACCTAAAATTTTTTAAATCCTATTTTACCCTTCAGTGAGTTTTTAGTAAAGAATATGAAATGAATCTTTTGTCGTTTTTCGTACGAGGTACTTTTTGACTTTTCTGACAAAAGTATGAGAAGAATGTTTTTTTAAACTTATACGGCATGAATGGATTTTTAAAACATTATTTCCAAGAAGCATCATTTACAAGTTTTCAAGTTTATTTTTAACCAACTTCTTTTAGTTTAAAATTCTATGAAACGTTAAGAAAGGAAAAATGTTTTTGAAGTAGAAATGATATTTTCCTCAAGAATTAAGTTCAAGTGTTTTATCAAAATTATTTTCCATCTAAGAAAATAAAGGGTTCTATTTCTATCCCTATTATTACATCGATTTGATTATGTTGTGATGGAATTATTTTTATGAATTCCTTTATCTTATATGAGTTGTTTTATGATGTCACGATGTTTAAGAATCCCATTTTTATTACATGGGTTATGCAATGATGTATGATTTATGAATTTGTGGCACACGTAAGAATGGTATCATTATGAGATGGGTGGGACCTATATCTCCCTCCAATGCATTGGGTAATGATTTTATATCACATGATATAGACATGGCTGGAATGGTAGGTTATACCGGTTTAGTGAAACAGGACTGAAATGAGGGTGACTCGGTTCAGAAAGGGACTTTGTCCACTAAGATAGTCTTGGAAATGAGTCTTAACTAACAAGAAATGATTCTCTATGATTATGTGTGAATGCCACAAAGTTTCATGTTTTAATTCATTATTATAGTGATTACATTTCACTACCATGAGTTATCCCAGGTTATGAAAATTATGATCTCTTTTACAGGTTAAGATTTCCAAAAGTTTTGTGCTTATGTATATGATGTGATTGATATTTCTTTTGTTTACCCTTACTGAGAATTTGAGATCACCCTTTTATGTTTTATTTTCCCTAGGATATAAATAAAGGTTTTAGGTAAAAAAAAGGAAGATCTTTATGGGAGATGTTGAAGATCTTTCACCAGGATTAGAAGATTATATTCCGAGTTTCCAAAGATACTAAACTATTACGATCCTTGTGTGTGTGTTTTTGTTATGTACTAAGTATTCCGCAAAAGTAATGTAATGTCCATGTACGTCAGGCTTCGGGTCTCTACAGTTGGTATCAGAGGAAAGGTTTGGTCAACCTTTGGAAACTAGGATTCGAAAACGTTAGTGAGATCCCTAGAGATATTTCTAAGGTATGTCTAGGGATGTCCCTAAGGATAAGTATACGTATAAGATACAGTCTTAGAACTATGGTAACGATCATAGAATTTAACCTAAGAAGTTACATATTGAGGATACTCCCCCTTTATAATGTTGTTTTCCCTAGCATGATTTTTTCCTCTCACACTATTCTTTTTGGGTTTTAGATGATGGCTGGAACCCGAAGGAACTGAGTTGATCAATGCAATGGACAATGCAATGATTGCCCTCCTGAACAAACAAAAATTATGAGAGATGGAGTGCAATTTTTTTTTGCTATACTTACACAAGCTATAAATCATTCTGGACTTCCAAATGAGCAGAGAAGGGAACAATATTCTATTGAGTCCTTCATGAGGCAACGTCCACCTTCTTTCAGTGGGTCTTCCGATCCACATGTTGCTGAACAATGGATCAGTACCACTGAAAAGATATTTTCAGTTTTTCAATGTTCTGAGCATGATAAAGTCATCTTAGCAGTATATTGTTTGAAAGGTGAAGCTGATCAATGGTGTAATCTTATCAAGAATACGAGGCCAAGAGATGAAATTTAGTCAATGGAATGGGACGAGTTCAAGAACTTGTTTTTCAGTAAGTACTTCCCTCGTATTCTTCAAACAAAGATGGAAAAGGAGTTTCTTGAGCTAAAGCAGAAGGATGATGAATCTGTTGGTATATACGAAGCGAATTTTACAAGACTTGCAAGGTATGCATAAGGAATTATCATCCAACCTGAAAGTAAAGTTGATCGATTTTTCAGTGGCTTAAAACCAAATCTTCGAAGGGGATTAGCTATAAGAGACTTCAGTAGCTATGAAGAAATTGTGCGTTGTGCTATGAAGGTAGAAATGGAAGTTGGTGTTACATATCCATCTCATGGTTTTGAAAAGAAACGAAAGATAGAGTTCAAGGAGAAATCTCAAAATAATGGTGAAAATAAGATGAATGTTTCCTTATGCACAAAGTGTGGAAAGAAGCATGGTGGAGATTGTCTTAAAGGGACTAGAAAATGTTTTAAGTGTGGAAAAGAAGGTCATCGAGCAGCTGAGTGTCGAAGTAATGGAAAAAGGGTTTCTAATGATGTGAATAAAGCAAACACTGCAGAGAACGCACCACCAACACTTCAATGCTTCAAGTGAAAGGAAATGGGTCATTATGCTAATAAATTCCCAAATCCAAGGGTTAGTGATGATCGACATGAGCAACTACTTAAGGAAAAGGACAAAGGGATGTCACATGCGACCACCATTGGTGATGTTGAATATGAAAATGATGTGGTGGAATGATTAAGAGTTTATGTAATGGGATTCCAAAATAATGTTGTATCATAAAGTATTGGAATATTTATGTATTGGTCTAATGTGGTATTCAAAGTGATTGAGATATTTTTGGAAATAAGATGATATGCACATAATGAAGGGAAAACGAGAAAATGAAATGTTTAACAGTAATCATGAGCTCGTGATTGATATAATGACTAAGTGATATCACGGTTTGAGTATATAGAATTTTGAGGATTTTGGTATGTGAAAAGTGTTAACTTTTAACTGCATTCAACTTTTCACTATGGTTCAATGGGTATTCAAGAGAATACATGATTAAGTACTTTGAATGTTTGGAATGTGACCAACAAGACATATCTTATGATATATGGGGATCAACGATGGTATTAAATCTCTGGTAATCGTTTTCACTATATTATGAGAATGGACTGCAGTATTATGGATAAGCCTAAAGACTAGAATGGATTATGTTAGACATAAGTTAGTATTGTTTAAGGATATAAGTTTTTTTTTCAATATTATTGATGGGATGTTATAGTAATATAGTTTTAGAAAAAGGACAACCTGTAGGACGGGCGATAGCCCATCGAGTCGGACAAGGCTGTGGGAATCGAACCCACAACTGAAGTGCGACTGGCCTTTATCACCTACCACTGGCCTACAGGAAGTCCCTGTTTAGTAGAAACTAGTTTTATTATATTAAGCAGTATGATATATGAAGTATAAGTCCATTTTAGGAACCATATATGATTAATATCACTATAGAATGACTTATGTATATTTAATAACTTTTTCTAACCTTTTGTTTGAGACAGATGGAATGACCCGTCATTCTATCACATGATCTTCTAACACTTCACGAATAACAAATTCAACTTCATTTATTTAAGAGATGAAGTGAAAATTGTTCAATGCACAAACAACAGTGAGATTGTACCAAAAGAAAGTAAGTATTTTTTCTAATTCAAATTCTTCAACTTTAGGGAAACGATCTTGAAAACCAAAAATGTTGTCCTAGTGCTCTTATATCTAATTAATCAGATGGTACCTTAGATCGTCAGAAATTTATGGATTTGTGATTTTTGGGTTTTCCATAGCCATGTTCTCTACCACTCTCCATCAGAACATGATGGTAAGATTTCTCTTCCATATCCATATTTTCACCTATGTGGAAACCCAGTGATTAGTTTATTTGGGTAACCGTTATGTTTCATACTTTTGGTTTTATAGATTAGTTTTGGTATTCCTTTTTATGATGTGGGTTTCTATTAAAGAAACTTTCAAGTAGTAAACCATTTATAACCCCGACGAATTTTGAGGGCGAAATTCATTTTAAGGGGGGTAGAATGTAACACCCCGAGATTTTATGAAAAATATTCTTTTTAATTTCATTAATGTCTTGTGTTGTACGCTACACCAAAAGGAGCTTGCACAACACGCACCCTTGACTTTCCTTTCATTACACGCAATCGCGACCTTCCTTGATAGCGTGTGTAGTATGCAATACCGAGTTTCACTAAACAACGATATGCTATTATTAAAACTAGCCGTTATGAATAGTAATAACCACTTTTTGAAATTTTGTAAATTTTATTTTTCAAAATAGAATTTATTTTTGGATTCGTAATATCGAAATTAGCTTAGGGTGAAATTTTGGTACTTTTCGGATAACTTTCATATTCTGATGAATAGTGAAAATTAGTAATTTTAATTAAAAACAAATTTTTCAATTGAAATAATTAATAGTGATAAATTATTAATTTTAGTGGTTTTAAAGTATATTTAGAATATATTTTTACAATTTAATACAATGTTGGTCATTGTATGTAATTTCACATTTAAACCAGTTATAAACAAGTGTCAATCTTTTGATAGTTATTATCTCTTAAAAACACGTCTTTTGTTTTGACAACGAGAATTAATTTTTAAATTACTTAATGAAACTGATATGTTTTGAATTTGGTAAAATAGAAATCATTTTTGAGTTCATAATATCAAATATAGCTTAGGCCTAATTTTTGGCATTTTTCGGAAAACTTTCAATTTTTGATGAATAGTGAAACCACTAAGTGGTAGTTAAAAAAACTGAATTTTTCATAAAACATAATTTTACCGCTTCTGTGAGTGGAATTTCAAAAATCCAAGAGATACGGTTGATTTCAGTAATTAATATGTGGTTCAATGAGATGAAAATAATTTTTGGTGAATAGTAACGTTTTACTTTTTTTTACCATGGTTAAAAGTAAATAGGGTAATTCTGGGTAGAAATGATATTATTATTACCCTAAAACATGTACTAATTCTATTGGACAAGTGTAATTAGACCACAAACAAACTTAGGAATAAAATATGACCATTTAGGTCCACTTGGATTAGATTATGACATTTAATATTATTTTATTTAATGAATAGTTAAAATAGTTAAAATCAAAGTTTAATAACTAAAACATTTTTAGTATGGGGTTATACATAAGATAAATTCGACTATAAATATTCATTAAAAATATAAAAAGATTTCCAACATAATTATAGTTTATTTATAATTTTTAGACTTTATATAAATTAATTTATTTATGACACAACGATGATGCAGTAATTACCCTTTTAAGGGAATGTTAACATAATTGATGTTATAAATGCTCAAATAAATGTAATTTGAGAATTTTTATGAATTCAACTAATTTTATAGGTTACTATGATATATTAGTGTTGATTTAATCAACTTGGTTCGAACATATAATTCTGATATGACTTTCACAAAAATAATATATCAAATAGTGTCAAAATTGACACAAAATAGTTTTTAAACCAAATATTATATTATTAATTGTTATTTTATTCCTAAAAATCTATGGTTCGGCCAAATGACTTAGAAAAGGATATATATATTAATAATAAACAACTTGGGGTTCGTTTGGCATGTTATAGTAAGTTTATTAACTATATAGTGTAAGAAAACAAAAAGTCACGGTAAAAGTTAAATTATTTAACTTAGAGTTAAATCTAATTGATAAGGTTAACATAATAACCTAAACTTGTCTAAAACCTATTTGTTGATATGATTTCAACCCATAACCACTTTACCTTCGAAATAAGACCCTTTGGAACCATTATAAACCGATTTTGACTTTAATATAAAATAATATTTTGAGATATTCCTAAGGTGCCCCTCTCCTCCCTTATAAAAGGGCACCTCCTCCCCCTCCTCCTCACACCAATTTGAGCACTCAAACTCGGCCAAACCCTACCAAAATACCTTCTACACTTCCCTATAATAATCCTAGAGGTCCTGATCTTCTTCAAAGACCAATCTTAGTTCTCTAAGTGGAGGATTCAAAGAGGCGTTTCAAAGAAGAGGTAATATCCATTACCGATCTTTTCAATTTCTTTCTTCTTCAACTTCTTCTTATTTAGTTGTTTCATGATAAAGTAATAACATCAGTATTACTTACATACTGATATGTTATTATAAATATGAAACAACCCTAATTAACCTTCTATCCATCCTATGTAAAAATGAAATCACCGCACGTGCGTACGTACGGAATACCATCTTCACGCCGTGGTGTAATCTATTTTCCACCATCACCTTACAAGGATGGGTATAATGGTGTAATGAGTAACTATATATGATTATTATTAAGTTATATTGATACTTAAATATTATAAATACACTTAAATACAATTCCACGATCATGGGAACAATATCATCGCTTGTGCGTACGTACGGAATACCGTCTCCACGATGTGATGCGACTCGTTCTACATGATCATTATTACATAGTAATTATATAAATGAATTTAATGAATAAATATGATATATGTTACACTAATACCATTCTGGATATAAGGTATCTATAACCTTAAAAGAAGAATAAGAATTTATTCGGCAAAACACGCATAAGAACAAAAGGCAATAAAGACCCAAGTAACAAGTAACAATGAAATATTACTAATAAGAAGCTAATAATATGACCATATATGATATAATATCAATATGTATGATTCTGGAATAAGTAAATAACATTATTTAAACCATTATACAGGAGCTTCAGACACGTACAAAGCAAATTGGACCTAAGGTAAGGGAAATATCACAATCTCATTTTTATTCGAGATTGTTTATACTTTGGTATTTACTAGGGTGTATTTTATCATCCACATCCATGTTTCCTCAATATGTAATATTATTTCCATCCACCTAAAATTGTTTAAATCCTATTTTACCCTTTCGGTGAGTTTTTAGTAAAGAATATGAAAGGAATCTTTTGTCGTTTTTCGTTCGAGGTACTTTTTGACTTTTCCGACAAAAGTACGAGAAGAATGTTTTTTTAAACTTATACGGCATGAATGGATTTTTAAAACATTATTTCCAAGAATAATACTTTACAAGTTTTCAAGTTTATTTTTAACCAACTTCTTTTAGTTTAAAATTATATGACATGTTAAGAAAGGAAAAATGTTTTTGAAGTAGAAAGGATATTTTCCTCAAGAATGAAGTTCAAGTGTTTTATCAAAATTATTTTCCATCTAAGAAAATAAAGGGTTCTGTTTCTATCCCTATTATTACATAGATTTGATTATGTTGTGATGGAATTATTTTTATGAATTCCTTTATCTTATATGAGTTGTTTTATGATGTCACGATGTTTAAGAATCCCATTTTTATTACATGGGTTATGCAATGATGTTTGATTTATGAATTTGTGGCACACATAAGAATGGTATCATTATGAGATGGGTGGGACCTATATCTCTCTCCAATGCATTGGGTAAAGATTTTATATCTCATGAGATAGACATGGCTGGAATGGTAGGTTATACCGGTTCAGTGAAATAGGACTGAAACGAGGGTGACTCAGTTCAGAAAGGGACTTTGTCCACTAAGATAGTCTTGGCAATGAGTCTTGACTAACAAGAAATGATTATCTATGATTATGTTTGAATGCCACAAAGTTTCATGTTTTAAGTCATGATTATTTTGATTACATTTCACTGCCATGAGTTATCCCAGGTTATGAAATTATGATATCTTTTACAGGTTAAGATTTCCAAAAGTTATGTGCTTATGTATATGATGTGATTGATATTTCTTTTGTTTACCCTTACTGAGCATTTGAGCTCACCCTTTTATGTTTTATTTTCCCCAGGATATAAAGAAAGGTTTTAGGTAAAAAAAGGAAGATCTTTATGGGAGATGATGAAGATCTTTCACCAGGATTAGAAGATTATATTCCAAGTTTCCAAAGACACTAAACTATTACGATCCTTGTGTGTGTGTTTTTGTTATGTACTAAGTATTCCGCAAAAGTAATGTAATGTCCATGTACGTCAGGATTTGGGTCTCTACAGTGAGAATGAGTGGTGATCGGTTGAGAGAAGGGAGATATTGGGAGAGGCTGAGAAGTGACTTTTATATTAGTGTTGAAATGGATAAATGACTTAAAATGAGGTAGGTTTTTTGTAATATCCATGTGGTTTTTACTCTTTTTATATGTGGAAAGTGAGGTATGGTCTCATATATTTAGGTTGTTACCTTCTATTTATTTGAGTTCCTGAGTTAAATTAAATATTTTAAATTAAATTATTAATTAAGTTAAACTAATTAAATTAAGTGAATAAGTTCCTTGGCCACATTATTCCAAGGATACTGATATGAAACCTCGTTTGCTGATGGAATGGGGTTGAATTGTGGATTTACCTAAATTTTAGGAACCCTTTAAGGCTTGAGAACTACATGGATGAAATAAGTTCATATAAGTTGAATGGAACATGATTAATAACCCTATATTCCCATAGTTTGGGTTTGTAGATACCAAAACATACTCAACCTTGTGAGGCTTATGGTGTCTCTCCATGGATTCCTTGGAGCTGTGGGGATCATAATGCTAACCTGGTGGTGAGTTACCCTCACCCTTTTGATGTGACAAGGCCTAGGTGGACAGTCCTTGGGTATACCATGTTCAGGTTTGGTGAATGGGCAAATTGAGTGAAACCATCATATGAATATGGGCTATAGGCCATATCCATAGATTAATTAGTTTTGTCCTCCCTTGGAGGCGAAGAGGTTGATCATGCATCAAACCTACTGGTTTGTATTTTTTCCCTGAGATATGTATGTTTCCCTGAAGCGCTAGTGGGGGCTTAGAGGATCCCATGGTGTATTCAATTGTTTTCATACTAGCCTAGAAGAAATCGTGGGTGTCATTGATATACTAACCCTGAGAGGTTGTGTAGTATGGGTAGTGATGGTTGTAGGTATCATGTAGAACCTGGGATAATCTGTGAGCCTATGGGGCGGTCAAAATTGGTGTTTCATGTGGGAGTTTTTTGAGGGACCCAAATCTTGACATACATGGACATTACATTAATTTTACGGAATACTTAATACATAACAAAAATAGACAGCCAAGGACCGTAATAGTTTAGTGTCTTTGGAAACTCGGAACATAATCTTCTAATCAAGTTAAAAGATCTTCAATATCTCCCATAAAGATCTTCCCATATTTTTCTTACCTAAAACCTTTATTTAAATCCTGGGGAAAATAAAACATATAAATGGTGAGATCAAATGCTCAGTAAGGGTATGTATGGAAAAAATAAAAAAACATACACATTTGAAATTAAAAACATCAACATAATGTTTAAACATCAAAATCTTGAGTCATGAAATAAGTCCTGGTAGTATGTAAGGAATAGATCACAAAGGAACATTAATCATGATAAAATATCATTGTAATAAATCATGTAATTGTGGGAAACCATTAAGCACATGATATGATTTCCATAGTATCCAAGTCATTGCTGCCAAGACCATCATAGTGGATAAAGTCCATTACTGAACTGGGTTTACTTGTCGTTCCAGCCCTGTATTACTGAACTAGATTTACTTTTCGTTCCAGCCAGGTCTATCTCATGAGATATGAATCTTTACCTAATGAATTGGAGAGAGAGATAGGTCTCACCCATATCATAATAAAATCATTCTTTCATGTGCCACAAAATAAACATAAATCATTCTTCATAACCCAATGAATAAAGTGGGTTTCATAAACATCATCCCATCATAACATAATCCATATAGAATAAATGGATATCATTTCATCATATGAAAAATGAAACTATTTAAATCATATAGACATTATACTTGAAACATAAACATATTAAATTATGTCACCTTATATGGAAAACAGTATTGATAAAACATTTTAAATGAATTCTTGAGGAAAATTTCCTTTCTTCTTCAAAATCATTTTCTTTTCTCAAAATGCCATGAAATTTAAAAGATAAAGATTTTGTTTAAAGTAATCACGAATTATTTTAGAGGAAGCTTCATGGAAATAAGTTGTTATGAAACCATAAAAATACATTCATGCCGTATAAGATAAAAAAACATTATACTTGTACTTTTGACGGAAAACTAAAAAAGTACCTCATATGGTTAAAAAAAGAATAATCCCTTCCATACCATGTTGTAAAAAAGGGTAAAAATGAATTTAAACATACATGGAAGAATATTAAACATTTTATGAAAATTGTTTGAGAAAACATGGACATGGATGATAAACATAACCCCAGTAAATACTTACAAATAAACAATCTCGGATAAGAACGAGATTGGAATAATTATCCCTTACCATTTATAATTGGTGGAATCATACGTGTCATAAAATAAAGAAAATTACATGCATATGTAAATATCATATCCTTAATAATAAAAATCATAAAACATTCATTGGAATCATAAACACCATAAAAAATAAATAGATAGTGATTAAGGTATATGTATCACAAAAATAAAAGTGAGGTGAAGTAATCCCTTAACTTAGGTCCAATTTTTCCCCTACATGTCTGAAACTCTTGTATAGTGGGTTTAAACAAATTATTAACCTGTAAATGAACCATAATAATATTTATTATATCATATATTATTCACTTATGACTTAATATTACCCATTCTTTTGTCAATTCCATTTTAAAGCAGCTTTTTGGGTAAAATCGTTTCATTTATCGTACGTGTTTAGACTTATTGTTCTTAATATTATTAATTATATCCTGATTTTCATAATTCTAGAATTTAAAACATGATTTATATATAATATATATTCCTAATATAAATATATATGATAGATCGATAATTGGAATGAAATACACCGTTCATGGAGACGGTAGGCCGTACGTATGCATGAATGCTATTTTCATTTCTTTATTTAATTGAATGGAATTAAGTAAATGAAACATATAAATACATAAATATAGTATCATTATTATGTCATGTATTTCGTGATTATTTATTATATATAATTTATAATCATTTTTGAATGGTTAACATGGAGAATGAATCTCATCGCGTCGTGGAGACAGAAATCCGTACGTATGCATGAGCGACGATATCATTCCCATAATTGTTGAATGTTATTGGATGGGATTCTATAATATCTAAGAATTAGTATCATGTTATAATAATCATATATAGGTATTATTTACACAATTATACCCATCCATGTAAGGTGATGGTGGAAAAGAAAATTACCCCACGACATGGAAACAGTATTCCGTAGGTACGCACACGTGGTGATTTCACTTTCCGTAGGATGGATAGAAAGTGAAATAGGGTTGTTTCATATTTATAATAACATATTATTATATGAGTGATACTGATGTTATTAATTTATAATGAAAAAACAAATAAGAGGAAGTAAAATAAGAAATAAATTTGAAATAATCGGTAAAGGATATTACCTCTTCCTCGATGCGCCTCTTCTAAACCTCCTCTTAGGGAAACATGTTGGACTTTAAAGAAGACCAGGACCTATTGTATGTTTCTAGGGAAGTGGAGAATATAAATGTTCATGGTTTGGCCAAGATTGAAGGCTCAAAATTTTGTGAATATGAGAGGGAGGAGGTGCCCTTTTATAAGAGAAAAGAGGGGCACTTTTAGAAACCTCTAAAATAGTAATTTATAATAAACATAAACCCCAATTAAAAACTTCCAAAATGACTGAAATTATAATATGAGATGATATAGGGTTGTAATATCATCAGAAAATAAAATTTAGACATGTTGGAAATTTATTTTAAACATTATCAACTTGATTTATCCTTATTTAATCTATTTAATATTAATTGTGGTAATAGTATTCTAAATTTTAAATTAATATAAATAATTACTTATGTGTTGTGAATTGTCCATAAATGGATACTTTATGAAATTATAGACCATATAAATTACAATTTATAATTTTTAAATATTTTTGTAATTTTTAAACAATTTAATAGTATGTTATCCTTATAAAATAACAATAGTGTCAATTTTGACACTATTCATTTATTTTAATTTAAATAAATTCCAAACAGACGATATATTCAAAAAAAATTATTTAATAGATTCATAAAATGTCATATTCATAAAAAAAATCATGAATCACATTAATTGTTTCATATATTATTTATTTTAAAATTTTTAATACAATTTATTTGTTATTTCAATCAAAAAAATAATTTCTATATCACAATTGTGTCACCATTAATGATACTTATTTAGTCCCTAAAAATTCTAAATAAATTCATAGGATATAGATAATTTTATTATATTTCTGGTGACTATTTATGTACAAATTTTTATGAATTTTATCATTAAATTAAAATTATTACACTTATAAGATATAAGAGAGTGACATGTTGTTAGTTTCATTGGTTTTAATAATAATTACACCATTTTCATGGTCAAAAGTACATGAAATTAATCTATTATTAGCCTTAGGTGATATGGGTGTACTTTTATTCATCCAAAATAATTTTGTAAGGTGTTATGGTAATTTTATAATCTTATTTTTACCCTTAATTGCCCGATTTACCTTTAACTATAGTAAATAAAATTTACCGTAGTTTCTATTTATAATGTCTAAAAATAAAAAGTAGCCTATTAGCATAATTTTGAACTAATTATTCCAAATATGGAATCCATTTTTTCCAAATTAAAAACACATAAGTAGAATTATTTAATTTAAAATGAATCCCACTGTTGAGAAAACAGGTTTGAAAACTTAAAAAGATGCAAAAGATTGAAATGTTGTTACCTATGAATTCAGTGTAAAATTAATGATAATGAATTAAATTTTATTAAATGGTAAAAATATATTCTACTTATACTTTAAAACCAATCAATATTATAATTTAACCATATAAATTATCTCGATGAAAAAAGTTGTTTTTAATTAAAATTTAGCATATTTTTACTATTCATCAAACTATGAAAGTTAACAGAAAATATTAAAAAATTATCGAAAGCTAATTTTTATATCCTTGTTCAAAATAATAAGTATTTCATCAAATTTAACTTATAAACATGTCAAAAACTAGATTTAAGTTGGGTGCACCATCAAAAGGCGGAAAAACTGCATTTTTTGAAAAATACTTATTTTACCTGAAAATTTTATTTTGTTCTCATAACATGTTCTATAAAGATTATAAGATGAATTATAATGTTATTAAATTAAAAATTTGGTTAATACTATTCATAACGGCTAGTTCATAATAATATTATAATATATCATTGTTGAGTGAAACTCAATATTGCGTACAACACAAGCTATTGAGGAAGGTTGCTCTTGCGTGCAATACAAGACAAGAATAGTGTTTGCGTATAATACAAGCTAATAAGGTGTTTCATATAGTGCAAGATAATTTTGGTGTAGCATACAACACAAGAAATCAACGAAATTAAATAGAATGTTTCTCAGAAAATCTCGGGGTGTTACAGTTTGACCAGCCCATGTGTTTTCTTTTATTCATGGTGGGTTAAGGAATTCACCCTTGTGAAAGATGTGATATATTCAGGATTCCATGGATTGGATATAGATATAAAAAAGGGGATTCTTTTGATATGGATCTTGGGTATGTCTTTGGAGCTTCCATGGATTTGGATCTTGGTTATCCGGTTTCCATGAATTTAGATCCTGGATACATATAATAGTCACCAGGGAGTTGGTTCTCAGATGATTGGACTAATATGGTTTTATTCCCCGAATTAAAGAAGATATGGATGGGAGTTTTAATAGATTTGGAGATTGGTAATAAGGATACCATGGATTTAGATATTTTATATGGATGAGAGCCTCCTTGGGCATGGAGCTCATATGTTTGGATTGCCATTGGATGTATCCCTAGAGTTAGGATGATATGTCTTAGTGATTCCATGGATTTGGAGCTCGGTGTTGGGGTTTCCATGGATTTGGGGCTCAGATTTTTATCTTTTGTGGGATGGGACCCTAGATTCATGAGGAATAGTTGGGGATACCATTTATTTAGAGTCCAAATGATATTTAGTTGGTATGGTCATCACAACATGATGAAAGGAACCCTGATTCTAGCTGAAGAAGGTATGGTCAATCAGGGTCATAAACATGAGGATCAATAATGGTTATTTATTTGCTTATTTTTCTACAATACAGTTCTTTATTCTCATAATGTCACTTGAACATATAATAATATTTCTAGTAATGTATGACACCACATTGGTGGTTCCCAAATGTGTTTTTTACTCACACCCTTCTCAGACCACCATTTCACATGGGTACCTGAGTTGAATCTCACTTGGTTTCTGGCACAAGTTGGGATAAATCTGGAGTTTGATCAAGAGGAATGGCTTAAGTGAGTACATATAGCATGGGATGAGGCATAGAACAGATTATTAGTGGGGGATCAGTATATTTTATGTATGTTTCTTCTATATTGGAATCTGTGGTCGGCCCAGTGAGTGGTTAATCATGTATTCCAACATGCAATGCATTTTATTTATTATCCTTATTATTTATATTTATTAATTATTCCCTCAATTTTTTTTATTGTTGATATTTTTTTATTCTATATTATATTTCACACTCTAGTATAAGGGTTGTTTCCTCCCTACAATACCTGCTCAGACCCCACCACTAGTTGATAACCTCTAGTGTTTGGGGAGGTTGGTCTGAGGTCATGTGGTGAACCAGTCCAATTACTGTTCATGGAGTGATCTGTGATGGGATGTTACAAATTTTTATAAAATAATGTTTTTATTTGGCTTTAATATTTTTGGAGATAGTATATATGAGATATAGGAATGTGTCAGAACTTGTAATGGAACTTAGACTTGTTCATCATGAAAACCTTTTTTGATGGATGTCCAGGATACCATGTGTAAGGGATTGATTTTATTGGTTTTCAATGCTATGATTTTTGTGATTTTCACCAATTGTGATAAATGAGTTGTTTTTATTCGTATGGTTTTTGATTTATTGGTCATTTTTTCCCTTATACCATTGATAAGAATCCAATTATAGATTTGTCTCTTGTCTTATAGAGCTAAGAGACATTTCATGTATCATATCAATCTAGTTAGATTCACCTGACATTTAGGCACCTTCTAATGTGTTTTTTATCAATGATGATTAAGGGTCTTAGTTTTTTAATGTTCCAAAAACTATTTATATGTATTTTCACATATAAATACAAGGTGGAATTATACTAATCCGGTTCGACTTGTACTGGTATTTCTATCTGATGTCAGGTCATGTAGATGTATGGTGGGATAATCATTGACAATGATGATGGTACAGAACCATGTGTACAAGAGGTTCAATGAACATAATAGGTTAACATAGGCATTTGATACCTTGGTGATGAACTCCTAGTGGGTGTTTTTATTTATGTTTGATTACATTAAGTGATTGGGACAACCTATATATCTTTTCCTCATATAGCTTGGAATAGAATTTTATTTAATAAAACATTGTGATAGAAACTTATTGGGTATAGGATTTCTTAAATAGTGTAATCATTCTAGTTTGTGGTGACCAATGTGGTGGTGATTCTCTAGGGTCATTCCATGGGGGAATGCTCCAAAGAATCTATTCCCTTGTCAGAGTAGAGGTGGAATGTGATGCCTACTATATGTGAGACAATATATATGTCTGTTTTGACAATATGAATACCATGAGGATTTTACAACGGTGTATGGATCATGTCTTATGAGTTTTTACCTTATTAATGTTTTGGCCTTGGGATGGATGGGATACCTAGATACACTTAGTTCTCCGAGTAACTATAGTGGATCCATGTTTGGTACTATTTGAAAGAATCATATGAGAGGGGTTAACCTAATCATTATTGGCGCTTTTGAGGCATGAAGTTAGGGATATGTGATTTTGTTCAAAGTTTGTTCTTGTGAAGTGTAATCAGATATGAAATATACTAATGGTGATAGTTTATAGTATTCAAGATTCAAGAACAACTTGAGTGTTAGTTCTTTGTTTCAAGGTTGGAAAATTGAGGTAAGGACCCATTTGGTGTCTTTTCCTACCGAGTTTGGTCACACATCCAATGACAAGGTTAGTTCATTGATCGGTGATTATGATATGAAAAACTATTGGGGGAATGGTTGTGTGATGAAACCTCACACTTTCACACTTCCTGATTTTTAATAGTTCCAAGGGATATCCTAGTTGTATGGGTTTGACATGTTGTAGAGAATGGTCTTCCTAGATGAATGGAAAGTGACTTAAAGGATTGTGAATCAGCTTTAAGTGATCATGTGGTATAAGAATGGTATGAATTGTTATACGTGATACCTAATTAGATTGTAATTCAATGAACAACCATGTGTGATATGAGGGATAAGAAGCCTTGTTGTAACACTTAAGGGAATGGCGGATCAGGGATCAAGTCAGTATTTTTGAAATGTTTCTCTATGTTAGAGGAGAAATTGGTAAATGATCGAGTTTAGTGGCATGATTGATCCAAGAGAACATTAAGGTAGGTGTTTCAAGGGATGAAATGATTGTGGATCACAATTAGTGACACATTTACAATGATAGAACTATTTAGGTGATGCTCAAAGAGTGTATAATGTAATTAGTATAGTGGAGACATTAGAAATTTTAGAGAGTGTAACTTGTTTTTATTGGTTATTATGTGGTTTCCAAGAAAACAAATTCAGTTTTTCAGTAATATGAAGTAATTGATGGTTGCATTTACACTCAATTGAAATTGATATGGTAACATCCAATCATCACATCTCTTGAAGAACATGAAATAGTCTGTAGAAACTGGGAATTGATCCAGTGATTTGATGAAATGGTCACTCAAATAATGGGGTGTGTGATGTTGGTTTTGTAGATGTGGACCTCACACTAAAGGGATCATGGATATGTTGAATGATTCATTTGATGGAAGTTTTTTCTTGGGGATGCTGATGAACAAATGGATTTTGTTTTAATTAAAATACATAGTAAATTAAATGCATAAATAAATATATTACCTTACGTGGAGATCAATAATTGATATCTGGCACATGATGATTTCTAGTGATCTGAACATGATCACATTGGGGATACATTAACACTCAAGGTATGGTAAATCATGATATCTTGTTGGGATGGTTGATGGAGTAACAATGGAATGTCACTAGATGTTGGCTATGAATTTTGGTGGGCAGATTTGAATGATCGTAGCATGCCTACATGGATATTGAAATCTTGATATGTTATTTTGGGAGTGTTTAAGTTGGGGTAGTTGCTAATTTTTTGACAGGTTGGTTAGAAGAGGTTAAACTCATGGTAACCATGTAATTTGACATGGTGACCTGGAAGGAACATCAAACATGTCGTTTTGGTTATGATAGGTGTTCATTCTAAATTTTTTGTGTATTTTTTGTGGGTAGTCAACATTTTTAAGGCCCTCATGTATGGTTAGTGAGACCAATCAGTTATGGATCAAAATTGAGAAAAGAGGATGCTACATGGTTTGACCATTATTTTCATGTTTTTTCGGCCTTTGTGAGTTGGAAGAGACATTGGTAACATCATTAAAATGTAGGGAATATAGTTATGAATAGAAATTTTGATGGGGTGAAGAACCATGAGTCAAAATTGGACTTGTGATCCAAGACTCATGGAAGGAATAACCATAGTCCTAATGATGAATTAGATGATGAATCATTTGTGTCTCAAGATAGATGATATTGGGTAAGCATAGTCTTAATGTTTTAGTAATTAATTAGAGTGGTGGTTTATGTTTTTGTGGTTTATCATCTTATTTTTAAATATATTCTTAAGTGATTATTTGGGATTTTAAGGATTGAAGACAAAAAATAGGATGATAATCAAAAAACCAAGTAGGTTAAGATAAATGGTTGTATTATTCAAGTTACTTATAAAGTATAAGTAGTGTTATATTGGGGAGTTTGTAATGCAACATGTCTGTACAGGCTTGTGAACTTCAAGGAAAGTTTGAATTTTCAAATTAGTGTCTGAGAAGGATTTGGAATAGGGATTTATAATTGAGTTTCAAAAGTCTTAATTACTTAAACAAAGAGTTTTATACATGGTTTGGGGCTTATGATAAATATCAAGGGATTAAGGGATCTTCGGGTGAGGTTGGGTGGCTGGTACAGTAGAGGCAATGGATCACCAGTGGTGTTTGGTAGTAGTAGATCTAACAACCCAAGATTGAATAAAATGGATGTTACATTTCATTTGTGGAAAACTAATAACATTACAAAAATATATGCCCGAATAACATATTAGTTTAGTGCCTTTGGAAACTTGGAACACATTATTATATCTTAGTGAAAGATCTACGACATCTCTGATGAGGATCTTCCCCTTTAGTTTTCCTACCTAAAACCTTTATTTATATCATGGTGAAAAGAAAACATAAGAAGGGTGATATCAAAATTCTCAGTAAGGGTAATCATGGAGAACCTAAAATAAAACATAAAAATAATAATGTAAAACCATGAACATAAATTTTTAATATCATAATCTTGAGTCATGAAATAAATCTTGGCAGTTCATAAGGAATGAATCACTAAGGAACACAAAACATGATAAAATTAGATTTTCATAAAATATGGAATTGTGGAAAACAAATAAGCATAGAAAATCATTTTCATGTTAGACAAGGCTCATTTACAAGACCATTATAGAAGAATAGAAATAATATTACATATTTTGGAAACATTGATGTGGATGATAAATATACCCCAGTAAATACTTACATATAAACAATCTCAGATAAAGACGAGATTGTGAAATTATCAAATACATAAGGTCCTATATCCTTTGTATGTATAAGAACCTCATGTATAATTATTTAAGTGAGTTTATTGACTTATTCTATAAACATATTCATTTTTATGATATCATATATGATTATATTGTCATTAGTTTGGTAATAATATTTCATTATTACTTGTTATTCGGGTATTAACCGCTTCATATTATTATGCATGTTTTACTGAATACATTATGGTTATCCTTATTAGGTCATAGTTATATGATTCCAAAATGACATTAACATAATATATATCATATTTATTTATTTTTTACATTTATATAATCATTATTTAATGGATATCATGTAGAATTAATTGCATCACATCATGGAGATGGTAGACCATACATATGAATGAGCAATGATATCATTCCATTAATTATGAAATGGTATCAAAGTGGATGGTATATATATTGTTACATAATAAATAAATTTTCATAATAGTCATTGTTATTTTTTCCATCATTATACCCATCCAATTCATGTGGTGGTTAAAAACAAATTACACGCCGACATGGAGACGGTAAGTCGTACGCACCCACGCGTGGTCATTTTATTTTTCATATGATTGATAGAATGTGGAATATGGTTGTTACATTATATTAAGAACATCTATGTATATAGGTGATTCAAGATTAATTAATTTATAATTAAAAAAATAATTAATAAAAAAGTAGAAGAATAAATAATTTGAAAGAATCGGTAGAATTGATTACCTCTTTTTTGAAGAGCTCCCTCCAGTTCTCCACTTAAAGGAATCAGACATGGCCTTTTGAGAATAATTGAAACTCTAGAAAGTTACGAAACAAGTTTATACTATAAATGGGTTAGGTATTAAGTATATTTAAGTTTCAATGTGTATTTAAAATGTGAGGGAGTATGTTCTCTTATATAATTGAGGTTAAGTGCACATTTGGAATCTCTAAAAATTTTAATTTATAATAAAATAAAACCACATCCAAAAACCTATAAAATGTAATAGTTGTAAAGATGATATGAGATAAATAGTAATCTCATAAACCAATAATTTTTTTACAAGTTTTTATGTTATTTTAAACCTTATCATTTTAATTTAACACTTAGGTATTCTATTTCATTTTAACTAGGGTAACAAATATTTCAATATTAAAAAGGTGATATATTTACTCAATTTATGTAAATAAAATCATAAATAAATAATTTGAATATTTTAAGACCATATAAATATTATTAAATATTTTTTAATACTGTTTTACGATTATTAAATAATTTTATAAAACATTGTTTTGACAAAACAACAATAGTGCCAATTTTGACACTATTAAGTTATTAGATTGTTAAAAATATCAACATAAGAACATATCCTTGAAAAAAATATTTTTTTATATCCATATGGGGTCTATGTCATCATTAAAATTCATTTTACATATTAATTAGTTAAAATAATATTTATCTTAACATTTTTAATAATATTAATTTGATATTTCCTTTAACAAAATAATTGCTACATTAGTACTGTGTAATTATTTAATAAACTTATTTTTTTGGTAAAAATTAAAAATAACACACTATGATGAATATAAATATAGTATATTTTAGTATAATATTTGTATTAGAATATATATTCCAGAAAATCAATCATTAAAAATGTTATACTTATTAAAATATGAATGTGACATGTTTAACATCACTTTAAATTAAATAATATAATTGTTAAAATATTTCATATAAGGATCCTAAATAGTACATAACTCGACCATTGGATGCTTATGGTTGATATATACTCAACCAATAATTTTTTTTTGGGTTTTTTGTCTTTAAATGGTTATTATCAATTTTAAAAAAATGAGTTTATTGATTTTTCATCAATTAAATAAATTCTACATTATCAATATCTAAACCATTAAGATAAATGAGGCTTCAAACCCAACCATAAAAAAATATCTAAACCATTAAGAGAATTATTTCTTACCTAAAATTTACAAATTAATTAACATGATAAATAAAAAAAATTTAGATTTAAAATGAGTATTTATAGTAGAATTTATATTATTTGTAATCTTTTTTTAAAAATGATATATTATTTAAAACATGAATGTGACATATTTAAATTTTCATTAAATAAAATATTATAAATACACTAATATCTCTAAAATAGCCCCAAAACGTCCAAAAATAATTTTATATTAGGGCAATATGTGTATTATATTGAAAATTACAATTTAGATTCATTGATACCACCTATTTGCCCATATGTGGATGCATAGTTGATATTAAAAACATAGAAAATGACACTTTTTGTCTTTCTTTTTTTTATATTATTTAAGTCATATTCATGGACAAGTGTCTATTAAATTGCATAATTTTTATCCTTAGGTGTTAAGTGACTGATTAAGTTTATCAAATAATATTTTTCATTTTTTTGGGTCATTTTTAGTGATTATAATTTTATTTTTAACCTAAATTACATAATTCACCCTTTACGATGGTAACAAAATTTACAATCAGTACTATTAATATTGGTAAAAAAAGGGAAATACAAACCAAATTTGGACCACCTGAATCTAAAATTTTAATTATTTTTACAAAATTTAAATGACATAAGTTTAGATTTAAATTTAAAATAAAACAAGTAAAATGTCACGAAAAATAATTTTTTGGAAAAATGACACTTTTTAAAGGAAAATATTTTTATAATAAATTCATGTATAAAATCATATTCCAAAAACATAGTTGGATAAAAATGAACTAATTAAAATATAAAATTAATAAAAAATATAATTTTACTATGTAATGAATTTAAAAGAAAATAATGTTTAAAATAAAATTAGTATTTTCATTATTTGTCAAAAAATGAAACTTATGATTTAAAAAACCAAAATTAAACCAAAGTAATATAATATTTCTACATTAAAATAAGATGTTTATTTATTAATATTAAATATAAAAAAGTTTATAAAACTATATTTAAAATGGGTGCACTATAAAAAGGTGAAAAAATTGATTTTTTGTGTAAAAAATACATCTTTTATCCAAAAAATAAATTTGTTATTACATCATATCTTGAAAACCTATAAGACAAATTTTAATCATTATATAGAATATATTACATATATGTTTTAATAAAATCCCTCAAAAGTTATTTTATAATCTTATAGACTCACTTATTTTCATTTAAATAGTTTTTCACAATAAAGTTATTACTATTCAGAATCGCCATTATAATGACTAGGTTATAATATCTAGTTGTTCCATAATACTCGGTCTTTTGTGAAATGAATTCTATCAAATGAAATTTAAATTTTGTGTAACACATTCCAAACATATAGTTTCATATACTGTAAGCTAAGTCGGTATTTGGTATAGTGCATGCTTATCATGGTGTAGCGTACAACATAAGACATTGAGAAAACGAAATTTTATCTCATAAAAATATAAGGGTGTTATATTCTAACACCTTTAAAATTAATTGCTCCTTGAAAATTCATCTGGGTTATAAAAGTATTATTACCCTAAATTTTATTTCATAGAAATCCACATTGAAAAAATATTACTAAATCTTGGTTTTAAAAAAGTAAAGTTAGAATTAGAATGGTTACCCAAAGTAACTCATCACTTGGTTTCAACATAGGAGAAAATTGTTAGAAGTTAAAACTTTTAATGGAAGAGAAATATAACTATCTTTTTCTATTGAAGAGTGATAGAGATCATGGTTAGAAAAAATTTTACCATCACAAAACCATAAATCTGAGATGATTTAAGGGATCATTTGAATCATCAGATGAGAAGGTACTAGGATCACACTTTTTTATTTCCTGATTCATTCCCTAAAGTTAACGAACATGAGGAGAAACACTTACTTTATTTGAGTACAATATCACTGTTGGTCATGCCTTGAACGATTAACACTTCATATCTTATTCTAATAAATGAAGTTGAGTTTTTCATTCCTAAATTATTAGTAGATCATGAGGTCCATAAATAGAATGATAGGTCATTCTATCTATCATTATCACAAAAAGGTTTTCACAAGTTATCAAATATTCCTAATTGTACCAATGGTGAGATTCGACAATATTATTAAAAATTTAATTTGAAGTTCAACATAAACATTCCTTAAATTAATAAAATTTAAATCCTTCTAAATGTTTAAAATCCAAACATTAGATAGAGGTTAACTAAATCGACTTGACATTTATCCCCATATCTAATAAGGTAGTTATTGGTTGTCATATTCCAAACATGTTAATACCTTAATCTTTTATTCTATCGAAATGTTGTAATAAATTTAAATACTATAATACCGTAGTGAAAACATTCATGCTGTTAAAAATTAACTATTTCAATATACCAAAAATACCAAATATTCTATATACTCAAAAAATTATATCACTTTTCCCTTATATCATCCTGGAGGTCATTGATACTATCAAACATCTCTTTATCTCTTTATCCCAACATTATGGATGTATCATGTGTTTTCCAAAAATATTTCAATCACTTTTCATGGTTACCAATACCATATACTTATAGAAAACCAAAATGGACCAATACATAGATATTTAAATATTCCATAATACTATAAAAGAGATTCAACAACATTATTCTATAATCCCATTACATAAACACTCAATCATTCCACCACTTCATTGTTATACTCAACATCTCTAATAGTGATAACATTTTATTTACCTTGGTCTTTGGCCTTAAGAGGTTTTTGATTTAGATCATCATTGATAACCCTTTGGATTAGGGGATTGGTTAAAATAATTCCCTCATTGATAACCCTTTGTAATAGGGGATCAGTACTCAACTTCTTGATGACCATCTTCTAAACACTTAAAAAAATTTATAGTATATTTAATAAAATATCCTCCACGCTTATTTCCACACTTTGAGCATAAAAAACATTAATAATATTTTCACCATTGTTTTGAGATTTTCCCTTGAAATCCATCTTTCATTTCTGATCAAAACAATGAGATTTATATGTAACACCAACATCTATTTCTTCCTCAATAGAATAATGAACAATTTATTCATATATACTAATGTCATTTACAGATAATGCCATTAGAATACATGGTTTAAATCCACTAATGAATTGATCAAATTTACTTTAGGTTTGGATGATAAATCCAGAAGTATACCTTACATATCTTGTAAAAGTTTCACCGTATGTACCAATAGATTTACCATCCTATTTCGTAATCTCAAGAAACTCCTTTTCCATATTCATTTAAAGAATAAAAGGAATGTACTTACTAAAAAATAAGTTCTTAAACTATTTCCATTAAATTTATTTAATTTCATATTGATACATTTTATTATTTTTTATAGTCCACCAATGGTCTGCTTCTCCTTTTAAATGATAAACATCCAAAAATAATTTTTCATGTTATGAACAGTGAATATAGAAAATATCATTTCAAGGGTACTGATCCATTGTTTTTTAACTAGTGGATTAGAAGACCCACTAAAAGAAGGTGGGTGTTGCCTCATAAAGGACACAACAGAATTTTGTTCCCTTCTCTCCTCATTTAGAAGTCCATAATGATTCATATCTTATGTAAGTATAGTGATAAGATTTTTCATTCCACCTCCAATAGAATTTGGTTGTTCAAGAGGAAAATTAATTCATTTCCCAGTTCATTGATCATTAACATGGTCCTTATGGTTCTAGAAATTATCTAAAACCCAAAATGAATAGTGTGAGAGTCAAAAATCATACTTGGAAAATAACTTAATCAAGGGGGAGTACTTTCAATCACTAACATCTTAGGTTTAATTTGAGGTTATTCATGATCTTTACTATTATTCTAGGAATATAAACTTGAGTTGGACTTACCCTTAGGGACATCCCTAGATATATCCTTAGAAATATCTATAGGGATTTCACTATAGTTTTTTCATCCAAGTTTCCAAAGATTAACTAAACCATCACTGTGATACCAACTCTAATGACCCAAGCTTTAAGTAAATCGATATTACATTTATATTTCAAAAAAATATTACGTTACACAATTATATTCCCAAAGACCATATTATATTAGAGTCTTTGGAAATATGGAACAAATTTAGCTAACTTGGTGAATGATCTTCAATATCTCCCAAAAAGATCTTCTCCATTATATTTCCTACCTAAAACCATTCTTTATATCCTGGGGAAAAGAAAACATTAAAATGGAGAGCTTAAAATGACCAGTAAGGGTAAACATGGAGAACATCAAACAAAAAATAAACATAGAAATGTTAAAACATGAACATAAATTTTGAATATAAATATCTTGAGTCATGGAATAAATCATGTAAGTTTGTAAGGACTAAATCATAATTGAAGATGAAACATGATAAAATAGAAGTGTCATAATAAATGGAATTGTAGATAACACATAATCATAGAAAATAACTTCCATATTAACCAAGGCCCATTTCCAAGACCATTATAGGAGACAAAGTCAATTATAGAACCATGTTCACTCCTCATTCAAGCCCTGTAATACCGAACTAGATTTATTTTTCGTTTTCACCTTGTATTACTATACTATATTTAATTACTATTACGGTTATTTATATATAATGATATATAAATATTTACCCAATGAATTGAAGGGATATATAGGTCATACCCATATCATAATGAAATAAATCTTATGTGTGAAACAAAAACATAAACCATTAATCATAGCATTACCCATGGACTAAAATGGGTTTCCTAAACATCATTCCATCATAACATAATCCATATAAAAAATGGATTTAATAAATATAAATCATCAAAAAAATAAATAGAATAATAGGGATATTAAACTTCAAACATAAACCTATTAAATAATTCCTTCTTAGATGAAAAATAAATTTTATTAAACATTTGAACTTAATTATTGAGGAGAATATCCTTTCTTTTTCAAAAACGTTTTATTTTCTCAAAATGTCGTGTAATTTTAAAAGAAAATAATTTAATTGAAAATAAAAAATAAATATTGTTATGTATTTTTCAATGAAATAATGTGTTATGAAATAATAAAAACCTATTCATGTCACATAAGTTAAAAAAATTATCCGCATACTTTTTTCTGGACAAGTCAAAAAGTAACTCGTTTCAAATAAGGAAAAAATATTCCTTTCATACAAGTTAATAAAATTTAACGAATGTGTAAAATTTACATTAATCAATTTTATAATAATATAAATAATATTACATATTTAGGAAACATGGATGAGTATGTTAAATATACCCGAGTAAATACTTAACTATAACCAATCTTGGAAAATATTGAGATTGCAAAATTATCCCTTACCTTAGGTCTTCTATCATTTGTATGTATCAAAATATCTTTTATAATTATTTAAATGATTTTATTGAATTTTTAAAGAATCATCATAATTTTTATATTATCATAAATGATCATATTATCATTTTTTGGTAATAATATTTCATTTTTACTTGTTATTTAGGTATAAAATACTTCATTTTCTTATGCATGTTTTACTGAATAAGTTCCAATTGTCCTTCTTAAGTCATAGTTATATCATGAAAAATTATTTTATCATAATATAAATCATATATTTTTTTTACATTTATGACATCATTATTTAATGAATATCATGTAGAATGAATCACATTGCGTCATAGAGATGGTAAGTCATAAGTACACACGTGCGATTATATCATTACTTTAATTATGAACTGGTATCAAAGTGGATGGTATATATATTTTTATATAATAAATAAGTTGTTATAATAATCATATATAGTTATTATTTCCATTATTATACCTATCCAAGTCAATTGGGGGTGAAAAACATGTTACACCACGGCGTGGAGATAGTAAGCCATATGTACACATGCGTTGTGGTTTAATTTTTCATAGGATGGATACAAGGTGGAATATGGTTGTTACATAATCATAATAGAATCTGTGTAAAAAAATTATACTATAGTAGTTAATCTTTACTATAAACAACTCATTAATAGTATTTTGAAAATGAAATAATTTGAAAGAATCAGTAGTGGAGATTTCCTCTTCTTTGATGAGATCCCTCTAGTTCTCCTCTTAAAGGCACTAGAGTTGGACATTTGAGATGACCAATACCTCTATAATATGACTAAGGATATTGAGAAGGTAAATATTTAGGTTATGTCTAAACATAAAGGATCAACATTAATTAAAAATTTGAGGGAGTTTGTTACCTTTTTTAATTTTCTTGATGGGCGCATTTGAAATATCCAAAAATATTAATTTATAATAAAATAAAAACACTTCCAAAAACTTCAAAAATGTCATAGCTTTGAATATGAGATGAGATAAGGTTGTAATATCATCAAAAATTAAATCTTCTATATGTTTTATGTTAATTTAAACCGTGTCATTTTAATTTACACTTACTCTATTTCATTTTATCTAGGGTAACAATTATTTCAATATTAAAAAGGTGAAATGTTTACTTATTTAATGTAAATTAAATCATTAATAAATAATTTTAATCATTTTAGACCATATCATAATTATTATATATATATTTTTAAATATTTTTTTATGATTTTTAAATAATTTAATAAAACATTGTATTGACAAAATAACAATAGTGCCAATTTTGACACTATTAAATTCTTGGATTTTTAAAATATCAAGATAAGATGTTATCTGCAAAATAAATATTTTATTATATCCCTATGGTTTCTAGGTCATATATAAAATTCATTGGTCAAATTAATTATCTCAAATTATATTTATTTGAAATTTTTTAATATCATTAAGTTGATATTTCCATTAATAAAATAATTACTACATCAGTATTGTGTATTTATTTAATATATTTATCTTTTGGAAAAAATTAAAAATAAAATACTATGATAAAAATAAATCTACTATATTTAATTTGAATACATTTATTTGAATATATCTTCTAGAAAATCATTCATTAAAAATTTTATACCTAATAAAATATGAACGTGAGAAGTATACCATCACTTTAAATAAAATAATATAATTGACATAATCTCTTATATAATACTCTTAAATGGTACATAACTCGAACCTTGGATTATTATGGTCGAGATATACTTGAATAATAACATTTGGTCACGTTTCTGTGTCTTTTAATAGTTGTTGTCATTTTAATAAAAATTAGTTTATTGATTTTTCATCAATTAAATAATTTATGTATCATCAATATATAAATGATTAAGATAATTATTTCTTCCCTAAAAATTTAAAAAAAATTATAATTATAAATAAAAACATTATATATTTAAAGTGCGTATTTATCATTTAATTTAGCTTATTAATAAATTTATTTTAAAGATGATATATTATTTAAAACATGAATGTTACATCATTATATTTTCATTAAATAAAATGTTATAAATACCATAATATCTCCCAAATGGCCCAAAAAATCAGAAATAAATTTATAGTAGGGAAATAAGTTTATTAAATTGAAAAATGAAAATTATATTTGTTGATACCACATATTTTTCCATATGTTGACACATAATAAATATTAAAGACAATAAAAATGACCCTCTGTCTCTTTTTTAGTTTTAAATATTATTTATGTCATTTTCACATACAAGTGTCTATTAAATGAAATAATTTCAATCCTTATGTGGTAAGGTTCTAATTAAATTCATCAAAAAAAATTATATTTTTTGGTCATTTTCAGACATTATAATTTTATTTCTAAGATAAATTACCTTATATACCCTTTACTGTGGTAATAAAGTTTATCATGGATATTATTCATATCAAAAATAAAAGGGACCAACTTACCAATTTTAGACATCATGAAAACAAATTTTATATTAAATTTTCAATGTTTTAAACCCAAAATTTTCCGAATTAAATTTAAAATAAAACTGGTAAAATTTTACATTTTTTTTTGAAAATGCCCCTCTTTAAATGGAAAATATTTTTATAACAAATTCATTTATAAAATAATTTTGAAAACAAATAATTGGATAAAAATAAAAAAATTTAATTTTATAAATAATCCAAAAAATAATTTTTCTATTTCAAGTCTTTAAATGAAAATAAAGTTTTCAATAAAAATCACTATTTTCACTATTCATCAAAAAATAAAATCTGTCCAAAAAATAAAAAAATTCAATTTTTTACATTTTTAATTAAAATAAGAATTTAATTTTGTAAAATTTAATATCAAAAAGTGTCAAAAATAGATATAAAATGGGTGAACTATCAAAAGCCGATAAAACCGCATTTTTTGAAAAATACTTTATTTATTCAAAAAACTGAAATTGTTCTTATATAATGTATAGAAAACATATAAAATGAATTTTAATCATTATATTGAATATATTAAATAAATATTTTTAATAAAATCCATCAAGAGTGATTTTATTATTTTATAGACTCAATTATTTTCATTTAAATAGTTTTTCAGAAGAAAGTTAATACTATTCATACCCGCCATTATAATGACTAGTTTATAATATTTAATTATTCACTTATACTTGGTATTGAGAAAAATTAGTTCTATCAAAAGAACTACAAATTTTTTGTGACACAATCACAGTATATATTTGTTTATACCGATGGCTAATCCAGTGATAGATATAACACAAGCTTATCTTGGGGCAGCGTACAATATATGAAATAAAAAAAATATATCTCAGAAAAATCTTGGGGTGTTATAGTAGAAGCTACATTAAATGGACACTAGTCATCCAATGGGAATTTAATGAGAAATAATAATGATTATCCCCCCCCCCCCATGAAATTTATAGTGGATAACCCCCTTATTGTCCACTTTCCTTATCTTAAACGACTATAGGTCGTACCCCCTCTCCATACGTTCTCTCCCTTGGTTTAGGTTTCCACTTAAAGAGGTTTTCTTGGTTATTTGAGGTATGTGTCCCCCTATGTTAACCTCAATTGATCTTATCCTCCCAGCTTCTCTGATTGTTACTTCTCTAATTTTGGATTTAGTTCTGATTCCAACAGAAGAATTTTGGAATCAGTCGAACAATTTAGGGTTTTCAATCTTCTTATGAGGTGGGTGACCTGTAACACCATCTGGATGTAGTGACTCATCATTTCAGCTGAGGTACATTACACCATCAATTTATTTTGGATTTTTTATAATAATTAATATGAAATTATAATGTATTTTAAATTCCATTTTGGGTATTTTACTCGACATCAGGCCATAAAAGTGAGATAGGCCCTTAGGGTGTCATTGGGTGTGGTTTTGGCATGAAAACAATCTTTAGTGAGAAATTAGTTATTTTGGATATTTGGATAAAATGTGTAAAAATAATGTAAATCGTTATAATTGGTATTATTTTCGGCCTTGATGAGACACAAGTATCAGGAACATGGGTGGTGACCGATTGAGCTAAGGTTGAGCTTGGCAGAGGCTGATTAGTGAGTTATGGGGTGGTATTTAAATGAATAATGGGATTGAAAGGGGCCAATTGGTCTTTCATATGATACATTTGATTTTTATACTATGGATATATGGCTAGTGAGGTGTCATCTCAAAACTGTTGGGTTTTCCCTTTTGTTTATTAGATTTATTAAGTTAAATTAAATGTTAAAACTAAAATTTTTATTTAAATTAAATGACTTGAACTAAGTGAATAGGTTCCTAGGACACATTGGTAAAAGGATGTTTACTTGACGCCTCATCCACCGATGTTTTAGTACATAGTTTTATGATTTTCAAGATATATTCTAACCCCCCTGAGCAATACGACATATATAGATAAAATGATTTGAAATAAAATAAGTATCCCTAGTTTAAGAACAATGGATACCCCCAGTTGGGGTGTATAGTGACCTCAATATACTCATCCCTTATGGGACATGGAAATCTTTATGAATGTCATGGAGCCATTAGTCTAATAATACACACATATAGTGAGTGACCCTCCAATGTTTTATGTTACCAGGCCTTGGTGGGAAGAACATGAGAAGACTCGGTTTGGGTTGGGTGAGTGGGAAAACCAAGTGAAACTCTATGATGCATATGGGCAATGGAATGTCTCTCTAGACCGATGAGTTGTGGCCTCCCTTGTAGTCCTATAGATAGATCATTCTTTTACACTACCCAAAACATTTTTTCCCTTGAGAGTCATGCATTAAACCAAAGGGATATTCCTGACACAAAGAATCCAAAGAGGGATGAATTCACTTACAAGCTAACCTAGAGGACTGTGTGGGTGTAGTTGATGGTCCTCCCCTATGAAGGAACCCAAGGTGTTGTAGATGTTGTGAAAACTGATAATTGAATATTTTGGGTTTGGATTCAAGCTAAAAACTACAAATCCAAAAAGCCCCTTGTCAGGATTTCTCAAAGTATCATGTTTAGTTCAATTTAAAAATTATGAAAAAAATAGAATGAAACTCTAAATGATACCTTGTTTGATAGAAATCATTCATTATATTCACTCCTCGTCAGCATTTAAGTGCTTAAAGTAGTGAGGTATAAATCCTATAAATAATCCATGCACACACTATAGCTACTATTTCATCATTCCCAATTATTAGGTGATTGAATGGGAAGTCAAAATGATCTAGAAATTCACTTCAGTAGCATGATGAAAATGAACTAGATCAAGGAATCTTGATTGATCCTACAAGGTTATTCCTTCATTTTCTCACTCTACAACATTAGATAGAAAGGGAGAGCATTCATAATTCATGGAAATAGTGGTGATCACTATTCTTGAGTCTATATTACACTTATATACATAGGTTATACTTTATAAAATTACACTTTGGTCCCTATAATGTTATAAGTTTTATTTTATAAAATTGTCCTCTCTTATTAATTAATTAAAAATTCTATAAATGTCATCAAAATTTTATCATGATATAGGTTGGAATGTTTATTTTGACATGCTCATAGAAACTCTAACACTAGTAAAAGAAAGTTCGGGTCAATCCTGGGTTTGCTATTAGAACTTGAGGATCGATATTATTCATTGACACTTTCACAACGTGTTAACAAATTTAGCTAAGCATACCACATCTATACAATGTATTTACTCTTTATATACAAAGATGTGTTAGTGGTGCACTATAGATTTTTAATCGCACTATGCTCTAGTATCCATGACACTTTTGTTTCCAAGTATCATTCACTATTCATAGGTTGAGGTGGGACATATTCCCCGTATTTCAATACTAGTAAGGATATATTGGGTGGGATAAGATATTGGGAAGTGGTTAGGCACAAGGATGGAAGTAGAGCCTCACTTATTATTTTGTTTGTCTTATATATGTGATTATCCTAGTAGGAAATGTAACAATAGAATTTATTATAAACCAATCATTTTAATATGTATTAATATTCTATAATTATGTAGTTATATTCATTATAAATATATTATTTCATTCTTAAAATCTAGAAGGAAATAGTTTCATTAAACTCATTTATTATTAGATTTTATTTAATAGTTTCATTTCCAAATTATTGTGTTTAAATTTAAAAAATGAATTTAATTTTTAAATTCATCATGTCAAAATTATCATTGGATTATTTTTGGTGAATTTTATGAAAATATTGATTTTCAAGGAATAGTAAAAAATACTATTTTTAATTGAAGCTTGTAATTTATTTTAAATTATTTACAAGGTACAATTATGAATTGGATCAATTTTAAATTATAAATTATAAATAGTTAATTTTTATTTGAAATAATATTATTATGGGTTTTAATGGATTTTATAATTCAATTTTGTATAAATACATTTTATTTTTATCAGATCGTTTTTCCAAAAGACTATTTTTCATTGCATTATTCGGTTTAATTTTAAATTAAATTCATCAAATTATAAATTTTGAATTTTGAAGAATGGATTTCATATTTGGAATTAGTGAGTACAAATTTTGTAAATAGTCCCCTTTTATTTTTTATAATATGAATAATAACCTTAGTAATTTTTAATACCATGATAAAGGTGAAATTTAAAAATTTAGATTCAAAATATAATGATAAGAACTATTACATGACCCAAACACTTACCAAAATCTTATTGGATGAGTATAACACAACCATATGTGTGCATGACTCTAAATCATGACCATTTGTGTCCAAAGGTTGAGATTATGACATATGTAATATTTTATTAAAAGAAATGTCAAACATATCACACTATAATTTTTAATAAGTGTAATATTTTTTATTTTTTAGTGTTGAAATAATTTCATTAACTTCTTTCACAATGATGATGTAGTAATTATTTAATTAATAGAAAAATAAAGAAAAATATATTAAAAATATAAAAAAAATAATTTATAATAAGTAATGTAATAATTTTTTTTATACTAATATGTCGTGTTGTGAATATTTTAAAATAATTATTTATAATTTTAATTATTATCATGGTATTGTTAAATTCAATGTAATGAATAGTTCTTAAAATTTTCATAATGGATATTTTATAATAAATGATATCTTAATAAATGATATAAAATTTGAAAAATACCTAAATTTAGGTAATTTATTAGGATAAGGTTTAAAATTTCTATCATGGTCCATTTATGGGACATTTTTTATTTTATTGTTATATATTGACCATCAAAGAATAAAAATTCATGTGGTCACGTTAAGAGTTTAATGGGTTAAATAAGGGTTAAAACCAAAAGATAAGGGTAGAGATATTGTAAAAAAATTGTATATGTTAAATTAAATGAGGTTATTTCTATCCATTATAATATTATCTTAAAAAAACTTTGGATATATTTTTAATTTAAAATTAATTTATATTAATTTAATATTTTGAGAAAATGGATGAGTGTCCCTCCCCTATCATAAAATATGGAACCTATTATTATCATTTATTCACACTTAAAAAACCATTTGGTTCTAAAAATTATTATTAAAATAACTTCCATGAATCCCTGACATAACTCTATAAGTCCTGTTTTATGAATAATACCAATATTATATGGCTTAATATGTTACGAAAAGGAGGTTTTCCAAAGAAGAGGAAGATAAAGAATAGATGTGACGATTTAGACTCAAGGTAAGATACTTTATTATAAAATTATATTTTAAATATTACATCCATACTATCTTTATCTTCCAAATCCATATTTTATAAAAATGTTTTAATTTTTGTTTCTATTTTATGATTGTTTATTTTAATTTTCACCCATGATTAAATTTTTACAAAATGGTTTGAAATGAATCTTTTTGTCATTTTTCAAACAAGGACCTTTGTGATTTTTCTAATAGAAATAAAGATGAAATGTTTTTTTACATATACTACATGATCATATTTTATCACATTCATGAATAATATTTTCATTGATGATTCCTTTATATGTTTATATGTTTCTTTTTAATTAAAATTTTTTCCTTTATAATAGTGATGTTTTTTATATAACGGTTTTCAAAATTGAAATCATCTTTTCCTCAAGAATGATTTAAAATATATTTTCGTCAAATAAAAACCCTCTTTACTTTGTTCTAGGTATTTTGGTGTTGAAAAATGGGTTTTAAAATAAAAGGGTATTTAGATATCTAAAAGTCTTTTTCATTTGGGTTGTAAATATTTTTCAATGGTTTTATGATGAAAAGAGAAAGAATAAATTTTTTTAACAATAATATGGTAAAATAGAAATATATGTGATATAGTTGAGCCTGATTAAAATTTTATGAAGGGTTAACCCCCATTATAAATCTAGGGTGGGTCGGATATAGCTTATATATTGGGTTCTCCTAGATAGCATTGTGTGATCCCATTAAATATTTTTTGTGAGCCCAGATAGGACTCTAATGAATTGGGTAATGTACCTTCTCTTTTGAGGCAAGAATGAAGGGTTTATCAAAGGGTTTCTCCTTTAGATTTAATAGGGATCTAGTTATTTCTGAAATGAGCTTAAAAAGGGTTATAAATGTGGTTCCATAAGTTAACAAGAAGGGTTTTATTTTATTACAATGAGTTTTGATATTTTTCTTTGAAAAAAATCAATGTGTGATTTTCAAATTATATTTTTTATTTCATATACTCAAATAATGTTGAAGATAAAGGTAAAAATTGCATGGGTTTTTGTGTTTTCCACTCAAATAACGAATTTCTTCCTTTATTTCTTTAATGAGTTTTTTGTTCTCAGATCATGTATTTTTGGAAACATAGTTTTCTATGATGGGTAAGAGAAAAGAAGAATTCAAGATGAAATTTGTGAATATTTTTTCATGAATATAAGAAATGTTTCATTTTAAAAAACATGTATTGTGAACAAATGGATATTGGGTAGAATGGTACCATTTGTAGTATATATGTTTTTATGTATGAGTAATGAAATAATTATCTAAAACTCTAAAGAAAAAATATCATCCATATTATTATAATGCGAATTCTAGTACGAAGGCACTAGAATATGTAATACATAAGGTTAGGTCCTTATAGTTGGTGTAACTGGAGGGTTTAGACAATATTTATGATTATGATGTTTTCCTATGAGGTTATCTTAAGAGTTATAGATATCATCATGGGATTATAATTTTATGGTTGATCGTAAATTCTATGCCATATAAAACCACTTTTAGGTTTAATATTATTAAATTTTAAGGTTAATAATGTTATTTTTAGAGACATTTATTTTTTTGGTAAATATGGGTTATTACATTTTGGGATATAAAATGAAAATTATAAGATAACCTTTGATGTTAGAACATTTATTTAATGTTGAATATATTAAGGTGATTTAAAGGGAGTTATCATATTTATAAGAATGTTATAAAGACTATATTAATATATTTTTAGAAAAAGAAAAAAAATTTATTCGGGCGGAAACTCGTCACATTCAGCAAGGCCATGAGTTTAAACCCAAAACAAAAATGTGACAAGAGTGCATCCCTTACCATTGGCCTATTTGAAGTGCTGGTTAGTATGAAATTTTCAACATAGTTAAATGATTTAATGGATGGATAATAAAAAAAAATTATCATATGTTTTAACAAAAATATACCCAATGTGATTGGTAAATTATTTGGTGATTGAGTTATTAATGTTATCTTGGAAGAAGATCAGTATAATATTTGGGATCCATATATGATACTATGTGAATTTATTTGAGAAATAATGTTTGAATTATCTTTTGGAAGAATAAATGAATTTATTTTGGATTTATGGTGATTGAGATTATTTATAGAAACAACTAACATATAATGGATATTATATTATTTGGGAAGATACATTTTAGAGTGAGACTTTAATATACATTTATGTTATTTAGAGGTAAATTATAAATTTTATCTTGGAAGAAACTGTGAAAAAATATATCTAATATTTGGGTTTCAACCTTAGAATAGAATATTTTTTATGATATTTAAGGATATTTATTTATTGAATTTTATTTATTGAACTTTGGGTATTAAGGTTTTATTTTAGAGATTAAAAGTAGTTTTTATTTGGTTTAAAGGTGTATTAATTTTAGTAAATATCATATATTTTCCAAAAAAATTGGGTTTTATTGATTTATAATAAAGGGATCAATGACTTATAATCATTATGTTGAGTTATGTGATTTATTAAATGTTAATTCTAGTGATTTAGGCATGAAAAAAATCATCTTTAGTGATTATCATTTGGAGTAAAAGATTATTTTGTTGAGGAAATTTATTAAAGGGTGAAATTATACATTCCATGCATGTATATTTATTTATGATCTTAGTCTATGTAGTAAAATAATTCATCAAATCTAGGAAAATAATTTTTGAACAATAACATTATTAATTTAATTGTCATATAAAGAAATAAATGTCCTTCTAACCCATCAAATATTTATTATTTTTTAGTGGTTAATTTTCCCATGATCATGTTCTCTATCAGTCTTTATGAGTCCTTGGGAGTTAGTTTTCTCTTCCTTGTCCATGTTCTCACTTCTCAAAAATGTTTTCCAACATGGAAACCTATTAAGTGTTACTCTATATGACCTTTCATACATACCTTTTCTCTATTATCAAGTGGAATTTTTATTAATCCTTTCTAGGAAGTGGAATTTCAACCAAGGTATTTGTAAAAGTAAAATCTTGGTTTCCAAGGCTGAGTTCAAAATTTTTTGGATGAAATTTATAAAAGGGGGAAGAATATAATGACTAAATTTCTGATATAATAAATCCAATTAATATTTATTATCATTCATTAAATGTTTAGTTATATTCATTATATATACATTAATCAATTATTAAAATTAATAATGAAATTTTTTCAGTAAAATAATTTCTTATAAGATTTTATTTAAATGTTTAATTTTTAAATTATAGAACATTAATTAAAAAATAATAATTTCATTTTTATATTCATCATGTATAAATTTTCGTAGGATAATGTTTTTACAACATTTTGAAAATATAGATTTTTCATGGAATAGTGAGAAATTCTATTTTTATTGAAAAATGTATTTTATTTTAATTTATTTAAAAGGTAAAATTGTATTTTGGATAATTTTAAATTATAATTAGTTAATTATGATATAAAATAATCAAATTATGAATTTTAAATGAATTTTATACTATACATTAGTATAAAAACATTTTATATTTAAAAATGGATTTTTTTCGAAGAAATGTTTTCATCGCGTTTTTCAGATTTAATATTAAAATTAGATTTTGAAAATTATATGTTTTGAATTTTTAAAAATGGACTCAATATTTGGAATTATTGGGTCTAAATTTTTTAATTAGTTCCAATTTATTTTTGTAAAATACTAATAGTATCCTCTCCATATTTTATTACTATGGTAAAGGGTAAATGAGGTATTTTAGGTTAAAAATAAAATGATAAGAACTACTAAATAACCCAAACACTTATCTAAATATTATTATATGATTACATATTATCCTTAATTCTCCAAGGGTCAATTTTATGTCTTTTTGGGGCTACATGGATGATATTATGACCTTTATAATATTTTATTTAATGAAAAGTCAAACATGTCACACTCATATCTTCAATAAGTGTAAAATTTTTAATTTGGTGTTATATTGAGGATATGTTCAGCTATAAATATAATTAAAAAAAATATTTATCTTCAACAAGGTAATTTATTTGTAATTGTTTTTTATTAGAAAATTACTTTAACTACTATCACAAAGCTGATGTAATAATTATTTAATTAATGGAAAAAATCAAATAAATGATATTTAAAATACTAAAAGAAATATAATTTAAGATAGTTAATTTAATACAGTAACATTGTAGAAGATATAGATATTTTGGGGATATTTTAAAATAATTTTATCGAATTTTATGTGTTATCATGAAATTAATAAAGTCGAAGTAATACATAGTTCTTAAAATTTACATTGTTTATATTTTATAGTAAATAATATTTTATTAAATTATATTAAATTTTTAAAAATCATAAACTATCCCAAGTGATTTTGATATGGTTTAAGATGTCAAAAATTATCTATTTATGTGTATTTTATTATTTTATAATTACTATATTTACCATTAATGAATAAAAATCCATGTTTTCATTATATGAGTTAAAAGGTGTAAATAAGTGTTAAAATCAAAAGATAAGGGTATAAATATAGATTAAACATGTCTAATTTTTATATAATGAGGTTATTTATACCTATAATAATATTATTTTATAAATAAATAACTTTAGAGATATTTTTAATAGAAAATTAATTTATATTAATTCAATTTTTTTAGAAATTCCCAGTGTACCCCTCTTCTATCATATAAAAGGGCTCAAGTTATTCTCATTTCATCACACTTCAAAACCCATTTTGTTCATCCAATAACTTATGAAATAACTTTTAATAATCCCTCCCATAAATATATCGGTCCTGGTTTAGGTAAAACACTAATATTATAGGGCTTCAAGAGTTAAGAAAAAAGAGTTTTTCTAAAGAAGATGAAGATAAAGAGAACACATGATGATTTAGACTCAAGGTAAGAGTGTTTTTTTAAATTATCATTTAAATATTACCTTAAAACTATTTTTTCTTCTATATCAATATCTTATAAAAAAATTAACGAATATTTATTTTATTCATATATTACTTTTTAAAGCTAATTTTAGCTATGTTTGACTTTATACAAAATGGTTTAAAATTAATATTTTCATCATTTTACAGACAATGGGATTTTTTATTTTTATGAAAAAATAGAAGGCATTATCTTTTAAATTATACAGAATTATTTTACTTTACCACTCTAAGGAATTATATTTTCTTTGAATATTATTTTAAAATATTATATTGTTCTTTTCAAATAAAATATATTCGTTTATAATTGCACTATTTTTAAAATAAGTGCTTTCAAAATGGAAATTAAATTTTACTTAATAATATAATTAATGAAATTTTATTCAAATGGAAACCCTCTTTATGTTATTTTGGGTATTTTTGTATTGAAAATGGATTTTTAAAAGAAAATGTCATTTAGATATCCAAAAGAGTTTTACATATGGGTTTTAATGAGTTTCTATAAGGTTTTGTGATGAAAAGAGAAAGAATAAAATGTTTAATTCATAATATTATACATGATAAATATATGTGAAATTAGTGAGTCTGATATATCTTATAAAAATGTTTTGTCACCATTATATCTCATCTATGATCTAGATATAGATTATACGTCGGGTGGACCGAGATAGAATTGGGTGATCCCATTATAGCATTGGGTGAACCCTCATATTGCTAAAGTGCATTAAGTAATGTAACTTAAATTTTGAGTAATGAAATAGGAAGTTATTAACGGCTTTTTCCTTTGGATTTAACTGTGATCTAGTTAATTCAAACGTGGGTTTAAAATGGGTTATTAATGTGACTATCTAAGTTTCCAAAAAGGGTTTTTATTTTATTTCTTTTATTTTTAATGTTTTTATTTATGAAACAAGTTTGTGTGATTTTCAAGTGAAATTTTATATTTCATACATTCAAATAAAAATAAAGATAAAGGTAAAAATTACATGAGATTTAATTTTTTCACTAGGATAATGGATTTATTTTTTTTATATTATTTACTAATCTTTCTGTTATCATCAATTTTTAAATTTTTTTCACATGATTTATGGACTGGTATGAGAAAATAAGATGTCCACATGAACTTCTAGATAATTTATCATAAAAATAAAGTATGATTTATTTTAAAAAATTATATTATGAAAAAATGGATATTCAGTATAAGTGTCTAATTTTTAATATATAAGTTTTTACTTGTAATTAACGAACTTATAATCTACAAATAAATATTTAAAAGATACTCTATATTATTATAATTTGAATTCTGTTTCAAAGAGACTAGACTATGTAATTATATAGGTCGGGTTTTTATAGGATATCAATAGTTATGTACTGGCTTGACTATGAGTCTGTATGACTATATTCTTCTACATTCATTATTAATCATTTATGTCTATTTTTTATTTTTTTCACATAATTTTTGAACGATTTTTTTTTTGATTTTGTTTGGTTTTTTATTTGATGTTTTCATGTCTGATATGGGGGTATTTTCTTCCCACGGTAACAGCCTTGACCCTTATTTCTTGTCAATAGCCTCGGGTGTTTGGAAAGGAATGCATGAGGTTTAGTTGAATCACCAGACCAGACACTAACGAGTGTTCATGATATAGGGAGATTACATTTTTCATGAATTATGGGTGCATGGTATATCTAGTTAATATCCTCAACATTCCTTCCATAAGAATCAATCAAAAATTGATTTCAAATATTTAATTTGAAATCACCAAAAATACTATAATATCATTTTCACTAAAATTAATCATCAATGTTACCATGAAATTTTTAATATTATAGTAAAATAATCAATCCATTAATATTTTTAAAATCTATACATGTGCACGAGGTTTCATCATTACAACATGCACTGGTTCATTTGGTATGAAACTCATCTCTTCTTCACAACATCTACTTTAGTTTGATAATGGTATCTCATCTAGAATAAAAAACAGTTTGTGATGTTTGATTAATGAGTAAAAACATGAAGCATCGTTGGATTTATCCAAATATTCTCCATATTTTCATAATTAATGTTATTAATTTATCCTCAAATTCCTTCTGAAATTAACTCTGCATTTTTCCATGGAATATAAATTCTACATTCTCAAAAAATCTTTACGTATGTCCAAGATCCCCTTATCATGGCCAGCATGTATCTCATAACACAAATAAATTCAATGACTTTACACCTATTTTTAACTTTATTACACATACACCTCAACCATATAACACATATATAATATCAAATGACACATACATTGATTAAAATGACACATAAATGGTTTCTGTCATTCACACATAAATATCAATTCACTCATATGTAGAGACAAAATGATTTGTATAAACATACCTTTGACATTAAAATAAAAAATACATTGAGGCTCAAACACTCATATTTATCTAGGTAATTTTCCATTTTTTTGATTAAATATCCAAATTTAATCCTTCACTCAAATCTCTTCAAAACATCCTTAAGTCGCATCTCATAGGGGATTGAAAAAAAGTCCACATCTTTGAAAATTCAAAGTGAATGTAAATCTTCCCCTATGGATTTATTATCATTTCATGATTTTTTTTCATAAAATCAACAAAAAAAATTAATTCCTCATTCAAAAGATACCAAATCATATCTTTTTCCAAAAGAAATCAATCTTGACACTACAACATGGGTTAGAGTAGTGGTTTTAGAGAAACTTCATCCCTAGGTGATAAAAAAAAGTTTGGAAAAGTGATATAGTTCTCTCACCCTCAATCCAGGAACTCATCACATCAAATAATATCCCCCTTTTCCCAATATAAATGGACATTGGGTAATAATAAAAAGGATAAAATGCAACAATTCAAAATTGAAAAACATCATTTCAATCAAAGAGTATTTTACTTATATCTCTCCCTTTGAAAATACAATTCAAAGATGAATAGAGGCACCTCCCAAAAACCTTTTAATGACATGAAAGTGGATGACAAACCATTTCCATCCCTAAGAACTGAACTTTTTATTAGGGATATCATTGGTGAAAATTTCATCCAATTAGTCATAAATGGTAATACATTCATTCTTATTGTCTCCGTTGATTTCCATCTCATTAATAAAATGAAATATGATTTCAATATATTTGGACCTTGAGCATTGAACCATATTTTTATAAAGGTCTATTGAAATTTTTTTATCAAAATAAATCATGATTGGTCTTTCAACATTCACCTTGAAATCATCTAGCAGCTCCTACATACAATTCATTTGATTGTAAGAACCAATATCAATAATATATTCAAATCTTGTTTTACTCACTATGAATGATTTTTGATTCTTGAGAAACCAAATCACACAACTGTATCCCTAGATGAAGATTTTACATGAAGTATAACTTCTATCATCCAAGTCACATATCCAATAAATATCTATAAATCCAGTCAGATTTAATTTTGTTATCTCTTATAAAGTATCCCACATCCCACAGTCTCTTTGATATACCTAAGAACTCTTTTGGAATAAATAAGATTTAACTCATTTGGGTCACACTAATTTTTTTCATATAGTCTCACCGTATATACAATAATTGAACTAGAACATTTTATATAATTCTGAATCTCATTCAGCCTTTTGAATTCTCATTGATTTTCACTCTCACGGTGAGAATCATTAGAAAATGTTAGTCCCACTTGAATGGGTGTAGAAAATATATTTAATTATTACATTCAAAACATCATCAAAAAAAATCTTGAATGATTCTCTTAGGGTAGTAAAATAAAACATTACATTTTCATGACTTGTAACCCCATGAAAAATTTTAAATCACCTAACATAGACTTCTCAATTAGTGGCTTCATTTGATTGGAAAATTCTGGACAAGAATTCTAATGTTCACCTACTAAAATGTTATCATAAACACAAACAATTACAATAAGTGGACTTATATTTATTTCTTTTATATATAGGTTATTCACTAAATTTCATTTTATAAATTTTAATTCCTTAAATAATTTGTACAGCCTTGAATACTACGCACCTGGGGAAAATCCCTCTTCATTATGCTCACCATTTAAGAAGGCATATTTTACATCCATCTAATAAATTTTATATTTCTTCTGAGATAAAATAAAAATTTGTATCCTAATAGATTCCAACCTTACATAAAGAGAAGTTGTTATTAAAAATCAACAACTTTAACATAGGATTATCCCTTAATTACATGTTTGGATTCATTCATAATAAAATTTCCAAAATCATTCAGCATGTTCCGAAAAACCAACAAGGTCCCAATGAAATTTTTATCATCTTGTCTTTGAAGAATACCCCATTTGGAATTATTTTATATTTGTATTAGTTCATAATCAATAGCCTAAATCCAATCCTCATGTTTAAAGGTTTATCTCACCAATTTAGGATCATCTTAAGAGATATGTGAGGTCTTATTTTCAGGCCTCAATAGTTTCTTGGTCTACACAATTGTAGAATATTATACAATGATAGTATCTATCTGAAATGTTTATTTATACTCTTATAATTTCAATTTTCACTCTCATTAGCCTTATCCTCTACATTGATTTTAGTTGAATCACCTTCAACAATCCAGGGCTCAGATTATACTTATACAACACCTTCTTCCCTAGAATTCTTCTTCCTGTTTTCATCATCATAAT
Organism: Viscum album; assembly: GCA_963277665.1. Classification (NCBI taxonomy): domain Eukaryota; kingdom Viridiplantae; phylum Streptophyta; class Magnoliopsida; order Santalales; family Viscaceae; genus Viscum; species Viscum album. Next base: position 869,999,884 of record OY728147.1, on the reverse strand, counting down.
TAAAATTTATTATAGATAGAGAATTAATTATAGGACTATTTTAAATTATTTTAAAATAAAAACATTCAAATACATTTTTATCCTTTTATTCTAATATTTTATCCTTTACAACATGATATATATCTCATAAAATACACTCATCATCATTTTCATCTAACATATCGAGTCTTGATTTTTTAATATTATTAACACAGGAACTACCAAAAACTCTTATGTAGTTTAAGTGGTATTCATTTTATATAAAATTTCATCAGAATTCTTATTGGAATTTGGTCTAACCAAATATTTTTTTTCTAAATATACATAACATTGAAAACCGTTTCTCTCCTATAAAATTTTGATACACCAATTTTGGAAAAATTGTTCTTTTTTATTTTAACTACGTTTTCATATTTTCATTTCATCAATTATATTTTATTGAGGTTTATATATAGTTTTATAATGTATTTTATGGAATTTTTTTCAACATAAGATTCGTGTCTTGTAAAAGTAAATTCCATTACATTATCAAATCTAAATTTCTACATGCACATCCCCAACTCTTTCTCAATTATTCTTCTTAAATTTTTTAAACATGAAAATTCTAATGACTTTTTTTTTATAAATATCACATTGGTCATTATAGTGTATTAATTAGTAAATGTGATGACATAAATATCACCTTGATTGGAATTATTTTCCATGGGTCTGCATAAATCTGAGTGTATCAACTCAGGACGATTAGTGGTATGAATTTCAACTATTTTATACCTCCCTTGAGCAATTTTTCTTTTTTTCATGTCTCAAAAACTTTTAACCTTTTACTTTTAATGTGAGGAAAGTATCTCACTACATCACCCTTGGAAATATTTATTAAGAGTCTTTAAAAAAGATGACCCAAAATTTTATTTCGCATTTTATTTTCAGCATTTGAACTCAAGTAGCATGATTTTTTTGAGTATCCATGTTAAACCATATTTCAACTATTTCTCTCACCTAAATTAATAATCTTACCATATATGATTATCTTAATTATATAAAGGTTTACCATAAAATTTTCCTCATTAAAACCATCACACATCTGAATAAAACATAAAATATTATGTTTTAGACCATAAATAAATAACCCATATTTTGATTTCAATTTTTGAGGCTCTATTTTTTCCGGTCTAATGTCATTGATATTTAGAGAGCCTTAATTAAAAAAAGAAACTACAAAAAATATATTTTTTAAAATATTTTTTAAAATATTTTTTATATCAAATATGGTATGATGAGTATCCAGTATAAAAACAATCCATTTATTTCTCCCATTAATTGATTTTAGAGTCACTTCAATAATAAATGAATTTTCATTCTGGATTTGTTACCACTTCTTCCTTTCCTTGGTAATATATTTCTTGACCTAGAATCATGATAAAAAATTCCAATGTTTTATATCCTTTTAGAATACATATTTTACATATATATACAATATAATCAAACCTATTTTTGATAGCAATCACATATGGGTGTTAATTCATTGATTATTTTCTCACAGATTTTGCAATTATGTTTCTTATGTATCCCCTATAATGGACATATCTAATTCTAAGGTTGATAGATATTATACTAGAAATCATTTTATTTATGGTTATATGAACTAAAACCCCCACAAATCCATTAATATTGTTTAATCCCTATAATTACCGAGTCTACCCCGGAAAATATGCACATTATCTTAGTGAAAAATCAGTATTATTTCTCACAGGTTTTGAGGAACATTTATTCTTTTGATAACATTATAATTTCATTTTTTAGTAAACTATATATAATTATTTATCTTAACCTAGGTTTTCCCATATTATTACATAGAACCAACATTATGAGATGAAGCATATTTTACATTTTTGTAAATATTGGGTGAATATTTTACATGAGCTGATGCATAATGGTTCTCAAAATGCTATAATGATTCATTATTTCATTTAAAATATTTATAAAAAAAATTAATTTTCCAAGAGTCTTTTAAAATTCTATACACCTCTAGATATCTTTATTAAACTCTTCTTTGTGATCTCTTAATTTCTTCTCAATTCATTTATTGATTATATCTTACTAAACTTTGTTCACCATGAGTATCTTAATCTCCAAAATGTTTTAATTTTATCTACTAAAAATCTCAACTTAATATTTCTTCATAGTAATAAAATATTTATTTATATATTTATCTCTTTTCTTGAGTTGAATATTTTTTATAAAGACATACATATAGTTCAATTTTTAGCATGTGCACCATATAGGTCATATCTTCTATATCTTCTTCATTACATGAGTTGTATTTATTTTTATCAATATTTTCCATGAAATTATCTCCCTTATTTCCAATTACATTTTAGAATCACTACATGGTAATGTGTAGTAATATTCTTGCCTACTCATAATGACCCAAACTCACATACAAGAACCATATTCCCTGGGTTTTGAGAGCCAAAATTAATACAAGTTAATGAAAATTCCATAACTCATTTCTCAATAATAAATTATTATAAATAAATTTATAAATTCATGGTTACCGCTTCATACACTCTAGAATAAACATACCAAAATATTTTAAAGACAAACAAAAAGTCATGATTAACACTTCTATGGGTTTTGAGCACTAAAATTACATCAATATTCTTGCCTACTAATCCTATGTTGACCACCACAGGGTTTCTTAAATATTTACTGGTGAGATGCTCCATATCTGGTGGCATAGCGGCACTAAAAATATAGTTGGTTTGGTATATCCTCTGCTCATTGGGTTTTTCATTCTTATTCTTAGGATTCAGATTGTGGGATGTAATTGAATCTAGGATGACCACCACCTGCAGCTCAAAACCCATATAAATAATTCATTAAACCTCATCAAGAAAAAAACAATTTCACTTGATCAAAACAATATAGTTCCTCTTTAGGTATTCAATAATATGGTAGGGGTGGTAATCAACACCTCAAATCCTTGATGTCTCCTAAATACATGCTCTTCAATATACTTCCCACCAATGATAGAGACAACATTTATCCCCAAATCTTGTGAAAATTTTATAATCTCATCCTAGATCTACTGTGCGAGTTCCCAAGTAAGTGTAATGGCCAAATTATAAAGTCCCCCAGCCTCAGTTTACTCATATATCAGAGGAAAACTGAATATGTAGGTTAACATTGGAAAAAAGCAAAGTGGAAATGTTTCTGAAACCAGTCTCAGCAATGCCAATAACATCATGAGGTCACATCCTCAATGGAATATCCACTATATAAATTGGTGATGGAGTCATTTAACCCACCCTATCCACTACGGTCAGTATCTCGTTTCTCATCTTTCTTTCTACCTAGAAACTCATTGGCCTAAGAATTTTGGATCCCATATAGAAGATACTAAAATCCTCTATGAAAATCATCAAATCCCTTCCCAAAATTTCTTCAAACATTTTATGGGTCCAGTGCTAATCAACCCTCATATAGATATAATTTTACATATTATACATATATTTTGTTGTCGATCACATCAAATTATATTTTTATTTTTTACTAGAATTTATGAAGTATATGAAGAACCCCATGTAATCTGTCGAGGTAGATTTATATCATAAATAAAAAAGGGATTGATTATTAAAATAAAATGGGAATGAGATTAAGTGTTTGGGGGGGGGTTATGATTTTAATACATAAACACAAATATTAAACTAAGTGAGATAAATAATTTGTAAAAATCATGATCTACCCAAGTGAGTGTCACTTGATTCTCAATCCATCATCACTCTCAAGGGACTATGAAGAATCATTGATTCCTTGAATTATAAAATCAGAAACAAGTATGTTATGTGATTCATTACTCAGTTAACACCTATTATTTGATTGATCAATGATATTGATTACTAAAGACCACTCAAAATCTATAAAATTGTATCAATATATAAACCAAACTCAATCAAGGCACCTCATCAACAACGTGATGAGATGAACAGATTTGTGTAAATGATAAGATTTTACAAAAGACAATAATGTGCATATTCATGTCATTAATATTGTATATTTTATCATTTGACATAACCCATTAACACACTCATTAAAGGGAAGGGGTGGGAAAATAGACCAACATGCTCAAATCATCACAAGATCTTGGTTATGCATGAAAGCTTGAGGATAATTGTTCTTTTGATTTGTGTTTGATCATACTATAATTAACAAAAAATCAAAAGGTATAACTCAAGAACAATAGACTAAAATTCTTGAAATCCAACCACCCTTCAATGATTATAGTCATGGAGCTCTAGATTACAACAAAAGACCCCTAATTGATCCCTATGATGTTTAGAAGTACATTGTGTTGAAGAGGAATAAAATTTATGGGGAGAGATATAAAATTATAACAAACCTTACCCCTGGTATTTACAACCATAAAATGAGCTAGGGAGTGCTTTTAATATGAAATATGGAATGTTGGATCCAGGAATAGTCAATGGTCTATGGGTGTAGGTGAGTTATTCATGGCATATTTTTTTCACCAAGTTGTTTCATCTGGTTGATTGACCAAAACATAATAAATTTTCCTTTAATTCAGTAGAGAGTTGTGACAACAAGTTAAATGTCCAATGGAGGAATAATTAGAACAATATGATTTATGAGTCCAGATTTATGATCCAAATATTTTATAGTGGTCTGATATGGCCCTCCAAAAATTTCATCACATTGCGGGACCCTTTTGGGCTTCATTGTAGACATATTGTGCTCCTTGTTAATCTTGATAAATGTATCCCACAATGTTTTAGGATCTCCCAATAATTTACATCCCAATTTGATGAATATATTATCAAAAATAAATATTTATTTCCAAAAGTGTGCTCGGGATGTCACACAATTCGGCCTGTTTTGTTTGAATACCATCATGGGTTCTCCGAATCACCTCCTCCTATAATGGAAACATTATAAAAGTGAAAATTCTTTATTTGACAGTTATAAAACATAAATTATTTTAACTAACATGAAGTGAAATTTGTTATTATAATTGTAATTTTCAATTCAAAACATGTTTAAAATAGTGGTGTGTGGGTGGAAATGAATAGTGAACCACTATAAGATCACCCCACCACACCTAAACATTTCCACTCCTGGGATAAGTCACATTAAAAAAAATAAATGATGCATATAGATACTCCAAACATCATGAATATTTTATGTTCACTGAAATTTTAATTCATTAAAGAAATGGTATCAAATCAAAAACTACACCAATGTGTTATTCCCAGTGATCATGGAAAAAGATGTCTCATAAATTGTATTAGAATGAAATTAAAAGAGATGCATGAAAACAATCATATCCGTAAAAATTAAACCATGCCAATAACTCTCCATATATTGTAAATTTCATCACTCTCTTCATTATTTATTTAAACTTTATTATATTTTTTCTATATTTTTACATTTTGGTATATATATATATATTTTGAGGGCTTAAAATAGTTAGATAAAAGGTACACATGCATATGTATATCAGGTATAGTAATAAAATATATTGGATAAGTAATTAAACTATGAAAAAATAATTTTATAAAGATGATAAAAATTAACCAAACTTATATTTACCTTTTATTAAGTAATAAAAATTCAAACATCATGGTTTGGTGAAAAACTATGTGGGGATATTAAGTGCAACGATTTTCCCAAAAAACTACTAACAAAAGGGTATCACAAATATCAATGGATTCATAGATATATAACCATTTATATAATCGAAAACAACCATTTTACTAAAAATATCACCCCAATTTTAAATTCATGTAAAAATTCACATTTTTTTAATTGAGGCAAATTTTCACTAAATGTTTAAACAACATGGAATCATGAATTTAAACATCCATTTCCCATAATTTCCTAGAGTAGGTGAGAATGAGAGGGGGGAGAAAAGGAAAAAAATTCTATTCAGTATGACAAAAAAATATGAAAGAATAAAGATGATGAAAATCATAATGAACTCAATAATGTATAAAAAATTAAAAATACTATTCATTAATAAAAATAGAGAAGAAATTATAAAGAGAATGAAAATCTTAAAAAAACTAGGAATATACCCCCATATACACCTAGAGTGTGTAATGTCATCATTGTAATAAATGTGAATGTGGGAAGGAAGAAAAAAAACCTATTAGTTACATATTGAATGTGGATTTCCTCCATAGTTTGCATTGAAAAATCATTATAAAAATGATTAAGTAAATTCCCATTGATGGTAATACTTCATCCACTCTTCTCATTCTAGATCATCATAGAAACAGATGGGAAAACACTAGTAACATAATAAGGACAGATCTATCAAGAACAAAGCTTACCTCGGTGGGTCTTTATCCTAGAATTGTACATGAGGTCCCTCTCACCAATAAAAAACTTCTGTTGATGAATAATATCATCATTTATAAACTTTTTCTTTTTATAGATTTGGGAGTTCTTATTTTAATAATGATGAATTTCTTCTAGATCATGAATATGAAACTTTTTATGATCACTCACATTTTATATATTCATATTAAATTTTTAACACCCTAATACGCATGTTTTTCAACATCTAATGGGAGGTGAAAACCCTTTCCAAATAAATTCTTATGTGGTGACATTCTAATCAGGGTTCTAAATGTTATTTTGTATTCCCAAAGTGTATCATCCAATCAAAAACACCAATATTTCCAATTATCTTGTAATATTTTTTCAAGATTAATTTAACTTCCGGACATGATATTTCTACTTTTCCATAAATTTTGGGAGAGATATAAGGTGAATAATTTATGAAAAAACCCATACTTAAGGATAAGGTTTTTCATATTGTGATTGAAAAAATGTGAACCCGGATCACTAATAATGAATATTGGCAAACCAAACCCACTGATAATATGGGACATCACAAAATCAACATCCACTAGAGATTCATTAGTCTTGGTATCCTTTTCTTACACCAATTTAGAGACATAGTCAACAACTAGTAAGATGTACAAAAAGCCAAATTAATTTGAAAATTTTCACATGAAGTGAATGCCCCATGTAGTGAGTATATCACAAAATAACATGGGATATTAAGGAATTTCATTCCTATTAGAGATATTCCATAATAAATGACATTGAGAAAATGACTTAATTAATTGATGTGAATCTCTATATAAGGTAGGACAATAATGTCTCGAGTAAAAGAAGTTTCGAGCTGTATGTTGGGAGCTAAAGTTCCTCAAAAATACAAATAGTGGTATTTGGTCAAAATATAGATGAAATCATGGTCATGGAGACACTAATAAACACTATGGTCACTACAGATTCTCCACAAGGAAGGGTCATCCCATATTTACCATCGTGAATCCTGCTTTTGTATCTCGAATTATAAATTTCTAAAATATGTGGGGACCCTAGATGTTTCATGAAAATTCACAATGACATCATACCATGGGGTAAGGTCCACAACATTAAAATGATTCCCATGATTAAATAATTCACTTATGGGGAGGGAGAAATTAATATAGTGGTCCAATAATGGGGAAATACTGCTAACAAGGTCATATTCCACATTTTTCACTCCTCCCTTATCTCAGATCTCAAGGTCAAACTTCTGGTGGTGCAGTATTCACTTTATTAGGTGGGTATTAACATTGGGTCTCATTAGGAGAAAATTATGGGTAATATGATAAAAAAAATATAATTATTTTTTACCCAATAAGATATGAACGGAATATTTTCAAGGAAAACACAAATTAAAGAAGTTCATTTTCAGTGGTTGTGTTGTTTTCCTGGGTAGGGTCAAGGGTATGAAAGGCATACCCAATGATATGAAGAGACTTATCAACCATTTTTGATAAAATATACCCATCTAAAAAGTAAGATTCATCACACATAAGTTCAAAGTGGATATCCCACCTTGTTGGTTTTATGATGGGAAGTGAAGTGAGACACCTTTTTAGTTATTTTAAATCATCATCACAATTTTTATAAAAAAAACTAAAATCTTTTTGAAATAACCGGGAAAACGGAATTTTGATAATACTAATGTATTTAATGAATTTTCAATAAAGCCCAGTATGTCCCATGAAATATCACATCTCAAGAACAAATTTGGGATATGGGAGGGAGGAAATTAGTAAAAAAATTATTTATCCCTTTGAATTTTATCATTTTAAATAACATTCACAAGAACTGTCCCCCACTCAACCATAAAATGGTATTTATCAGAATTTAAAATGAGATCTTTTTCAAGGAAATGGTGGAGTATAGAACCTAGGTGTTCCAAATATCCATAAAAGTAATTTCTATAAACTATGAAATAATCCATAAAAACTTCTATACAATTCTAATGGTACTAAAAACACTCAACATAGATCACTATAAAGTACCAGGAGAATTACATAGACTGAAAAGCATCATGTTGTTTGAAAATGTACTAAAGGGATACATACATGTTTTCTTTTCATGATCCCTAGGGGTATTATGGATTTGAAAATAATCTAAATAGCTATCAAGCAAACAACAATGGAACTTACTTTAAAGTCTTTATAACATTTACTCAATGAAAGGTATATGAAATTTGTCCTTTTGCGTGGCTTAATCAAGTCGATAGTAGTCAGTACAGACTCACCATGTATTTTTCACATGTGTTGGAACCAATACATTTTGTTTAATATACACAACTATTATTCCAATTTTTAGGAACAATTTTCATTGGGCTAATCCATTTAATATTAGATATAGGATAAATGATCCAAATGACATGTAATATACTGACTTCCAATTTTTCAAATTTAGGAATAATGGGATTTAACCAGTGTTGAGTTTGCCTTATGGGTTTATCTTCATCATCAAAATTATATGGTGTATAGAAATAGATGGGATAATCCCAATAATATCATCCAATCTCCTTACTATCTTCTTTTTACACTCTCTCAAATGGTCTGTCAGTTATTATTCATGCTATGAAGAGCAGTTTTTGGAAATAATGATGGGAAATAGGTCAATACCCTCAAGATATAAATATTTTAAATTACATGGAAGATGTTTTAAATCCAACGATGATGGTTTTTTGATTGATGGATAGGATATTGGGTGAGTGAGGTCTATTAAACTATCTATCTAAAAATGTTTATTATTTAAGGAATGAGATTATATAGAAATGAGACTTTTATAATCATATGTGGTCATGTATACTATAGAACGAACACAGTCATCAATTAAATCACAAAATATATTCCTTTTAGAACCTAAACAACACTCAAAACATGAATCAAACATCAAATATTACAGGGTTTAAGAGGATGAAACTAAATATGAGTATGGTTTGAGGAGATAATTTTGTGTGTGTTTTCATTAGAGAGAACTTCCATTGAATAGATTGGAAGAGTGTATTTCTTTTTAATGGGGTTGTTTCATGTAATCAAGGATAATAAAACTTACCTTTTCTCCACCAAACACTATGCATTGTGTACCATTGTGAATGTTAATGATTGTATTTGATATTTTAACGAATGGCTTCCTAATTATGAGTGGATCTTTTCCTTGGGATTGGGTATCTTTAATAATAAGAATGATGGATTATATATGGAATATGAGGTTATGCACTCTAATGATAATGTCATCGATCACCCTTGATGGTTGTGTTATGCTCTGGTTGGAAAGATGAAGGACAATGCATGTTGGATGAATATTTCCAACATGTAGATAAATATACACAGATAAAGGTATTACATTAACTAATGCACCTAAATCTAGAATTTCATCAAAAAATAAGGTCTCTCCTATGGTGAAAGGTATTGTGAAAGTTCTCAGATCCTTTTATTTTCACGAAATTGTTGGTTGTATCAAATATGAGACATTCCATCCCAAGTTAAATATCATATTCCCATTTAGTCTCCATCTTGGGGTGCAAAGCTATTTTGAAATTCATGGTAGCGATGGATTTTTTTAACTTCATCCAATAAATTAATGTTAACTTGTAACTTTTTTATTGTTTCCATTATTTCATTATCAATATCATTATCAAAAAATTTATTAGATTTAGAGGGTCTTTAAGTGAAAATAATAGGAATGTATTGTTCATTGGAATCCTCAATAATAACTTGTTCACCGTTTTTATTTTTATTTCTTCATAAGAATCATTTATTGTAATAAAGACTTTAGTGGGGGAATACCTATTGTGTAAAATTAGTGGAAGAAGAAAATTATTTACCACTATGAAGTATGATTACACAAACATTACCTTTGTATTTTTATTAGAAACTGGTTAGGATGTTAATTTTTCAAAACGATGTATCTTTATCTCACTGATGGTGTTTTTTAATTGTCCCATGCAAGTTCTTATATCTTGAATAGCCAATTGTGTGTTCAGTTGGAATTGAAGGTTCTTCGTTTCCATTTTATTAACCATTTCTTTGAGGCTGGGTTAATATTTTGTAGGATTAAAATTATTTATATATGTTTAAGGATAATAAGGTTTCGTACCTTGGCCTTATTTATACAAATCTTGTTTAGGGTATCTCGAGTTTACTTTTATTTGGTTCTCTGGCTGTTCTTTCCACCCAGGGTTTGGATTTGGCATGAATGGTTCTTTCTTGATGGGTGCTTATAGGTGAAAATTATTCCATGTGAATACTATTTCAAAATACTTATATGATTCTTGAAGTTGTAGGAACTGGTCAGAAAAATGAGTGTTATCAAATCAAATACCAAAATACAATGGAATAGGTGGAGAGTGTGAATTACCTTGAGCATGATCTAATTATCTTAGAAGTGTATACAGATCATCATGTTTATTACCAACCTTTTGTTCTACCGATGAACAAATTTCCTTATTAACTCCTTGATTGGGTGTAATTTCTCATGTCTTTAATTTTTGTGCATTTTTATCCATGATGGATATTAAGTCACAAACAACAGAAGAAATTTTATCTTTAAGAGTAACACAAACTATAGAATATTTTATTCCATGATTTATGGGGAAAATACCTCATTGAAGTTTTAAATTAGAAATTATTCATTAATTTGGTGGTGGGGGAAACCTGATCAATGTCCTTTGAATCTCTCGCAATATTCATGATGTGTCTCTCTTTAGGATTGTTTAATGCTATATATTTCTTTTTTAATGGGTGTTGTTTGGGAGGTAAGGAATAAAATCTCTAGAATGTATCATTTATGTTCAATATATCCCCCTATTTTTGTGGTAAGTTTTTATATCCATTATTGGGATACACCATCAAGGGTGAAAGGGAAGTCCCTAAACATTAGGAGGTCTTCAGACACATTTTGGGGTTTCTTGGTGGAGCACACTATGAAACTCCTTGAAATATTTGTGAGGGTCCTCACTAGGAAGACCATGTAATTTAAGAAGGTGGTGGATAAAGAATAATATTATCTCAAAGAGGGATGATTCCTTGGTATATTGGATGTATGGTGGTTGGTACTTTACATCTAGGGTGGTTAGTTCTTTTAATGTTCGATTATTTTCAATCATGATTTCTAGGGTTTGATTTAGTTCAATTTTATATTGGTTTGGGACCAATTGAAGTTCCACAAGTGGTTCCTCAATTTTATATAAATATTCTATTCTATATAACATAATTTTTAAGTGAATAATATTTTCAATTTCTGGGTCAAATTCAACTAGATTTTCTTTTTCTAATCGGGTCATGGAAATAAGTTTTCATGTTTGTTTTTTGATATTTTTTTTCTTTTAAGAAAGGAAGATGGATAAAATAAAGGTTCCTAATAAGAATGAAAGGATAAAAGAAAATAGAATGTGATAATATAAAATTATAGATAGATAGAGTATATTAATAGATAAATAGATAATAAGAAGAAACACACACAAACAAAGAGAATATAAAACCAAAACCAAAAAAATAAAAAGGTAATGGGGATATTAAAACGAGTGATAAATAAAATGGAAAATAAAGAAAAATATGGAATGGAAAGAAATTTTTTTATCTTGGCTTCACATTAATGGTGAAAAAAATTTATTGCATTGTAAAACATGTAAAATTAGAAGTTTAGTTTCTACTATAATTTATACAGTATAACAGGAACCCTAGGTCATCCCTCTATATATCCCAGTATCATTGATTAAAAAATATTTTTTGATTATGAAAATAAAATTGTAATTGTAATAATTTTTGGGGTGTTTTATTATTTTAAAACAGAAATTGAAATTTTATAACTATGTGATATAAATAAGTTTGAGAAATAATGATCAACCCGGGTGAGTATCCATTGATGTTAAATCCATCATCTCTCTCATGGGAATAATAGGAAGCATTTATTCCATGATTTATAAACATTAAAACTATTATGATATGTGTGTTTTTACTAGTTTAACACCAAGGATTTGATTGATCAGTGATATTGACTACCAGTGACCACCCAAAATCAATAAATGTGTATCGAAGTAAAAAAACTGAATTCAATTAAGGCATCACATCAACAATGTGATGAGATGAACATATTTTTTTGATTAATGATAATATTTTCCAGAGGACAATAAAATTCATATTCATGAGGTCAAGCTTCTAGATTCCATTAATCAGCATAAATCATTTGCACACTCATGAATGGGATGGGGTGAGAAAAGAGGTGAACACACTCAAATCATGACAAGATCTGGGTTATGCATGGAAGCATGAGGATTCTTGTTAATTAGATATTTATTTGATCATACCAAAATTAACAAAAATTTAAAAGGTATAAACGAAAAACAATAGGCCAAAAAATTATAAATTCAATCACCTTCCCATGATTACAAACACAGAGCTTGGGATTATTATAAAGAACACCACCCAAATTGATCACTATGAATTTTATAAGTACATGGGGTAGATGAGGAAGAAAATGGATGGTGAGAGCCCTTGAGGTCAACTCACCCATAACTCTGGTTGTTGAAAACATTCCAATGATACATTATTTGTTTTTAAATGGAATATTAGCTTGTTGGATCCAAGAATTGTCAATGGTTTATGGGTGTAGGTGAGCTGTTAATGATAGATTTTTCACCAAGTTTATTCGACTAGTTCAATGACCAAAAAATGTTCAATTGTTCGTAAATTAAGTGGAGCTGTGGGAACTCAAGTCATATTTACAATGGAAGTAGAATCAATCCAATTGCAGTTCTAAGAGTCGGGTTATGGACCAAATCTAGAAGGGCTTTCCAATATGACCCTCCCAAAATTTATTCACTTTTTGGTCCATGTTTGGGCATCCAAATAGAAAAATTGGGCTCCATAGCCCTATAAAGAAATTTATGCCACAAATATTTGTTCTCTCTAACTAATTTTAATCAGAAATTGATACAGAGATTGACCATAGTAAATATTAAAGTCAAGCAGTGTGCTTCGGATCATGCGCAAGTTGGCATATTTTGCTTGAATTTTATTTTGGTATCTCTAAATCACCTCTTCCTACAATTGAAAAATTAACACAAGTAAAAATTACCCATTAAATAGTTATAAAAATTAAATTATTTAATAAAAAACTATGTTCAATTTTTTCTTACGATTGTAATCTTCAATAGAAAACCAATTTAAAATAGTGGTGTAAGGTTGGAAGTGAATTGTAAATCGTTATGACATCGACCACCTCTTAAATGAGACTTCGGTCCATGGCCTCCTTAGGTCCTCATCCACACCCTCCTCCTTCCTGATCTCCTCTATAAAATCATTCTCATTATTAGTAGTGATATTATTCTGCTCTCGTTGATCCATGTCAGCATGAAGCCATTCCCAAATAGTAGGTGAGCCTTATGGGGATTTGGGAAAAGGGAATTCATATAGGAGGACGTGACATCAATGTTATACCAATCAATGGATAAGTGAAACTTCTCTCCCATTTTTGGGTTTTTATAATAATATATAATACTATTTAGTGGAATATAGATCCTTATCTCACTGGGTCTGACCATAATTGAAAATAATCTACTAATATTACATTTGTTTGAGGAGGGGTTAAAAAAATAAGAAAAATACACAATATGTTTTTGAGGTTGGTTGAATCTGATACCTCTTAAAATATTTCATTAGAGTGAAACCAATAGGATTTTACCCATGGATAATTGAAAATAAACTACTAAATATACCAAAAAATGTCACAATTTAAATATAAATACCACATCAAAAATAAATAAAATATGTTCAAAAAAACATAATAAAATATTTTTCTTGTTTGATTTCACTATTATAATTAATGATTAAATATCAATATCAATTGAATATTATTAATTCCAACATAAATTGTTCAATACAAGTGAAAAATTTGAAACATCTCCTAAATTCGAAATTTGAACTTGATAAGATTGGAAATAAAATGATAAAATAACATAAGTATTCATGTTCTTTAGTCTAAATGGACTTACAAAAACAAGAATATAATCATAATAATTTCATCATGAAAAAATACAATATATTATGTACACGAGCAAACAATGACCATTGGAACTATTCATGTTTATGTTCTTCTCACTCAATAAACATATAGTCAATCTGAATTTGAGAATGTAATGTATACTCTAATTATTGAGTGTCATTAGACATTCTAATCTTCAAGTATGTTTATATTTATCTATAATTTATAGAATTATCAATGTGTATCATTAATAGAGTGAGTTGAGTTGAAGAAAAATGTCTAATTACATGGGTGTAGGACTCTGAGTTACCTGTCCCAATGACACAAGGAAGAATAAAGAGGTTTCTTGACATAATGAGTGCTAATCTCACTGCATTACATTCCCACGAAATCTCACCAAGAATAGACAGATCGAATGATCACATAATATCACATATTTATTCATATATTTGATGTATCAAGGCCATGGAAATTTTATGTATGAATTTTGGATGTATTTCCAATGTGGAGAATCTCCAAACATGTGATTGGGGAAAAAAGTCACATTCAATGTCCCAGTCAAAGGTGAAATCAAAGGAAAATTTAAAGTAAGAGTCAAAGTAATAGTCAATAGTTGAAATTCAAATTTGCATTGGATTTTGTGTCCTAGAACCAAATTCTTTGTATTTATGATTACCAACAAATTTGTGGTCTTTACTGTTAATAATGTTCTCATCATATCATGATTATTCTTATTCATGAAAATGTATATGATAATATCATAAGGGTAATAGTTATTACACTAAAAGGTTAGAATATTTTCTTGTTATAGTGAGAACATTTAATTATTAATACATTATCCTTAAAATCATTATATTTGATTGGATGATACCATTTGATGAGATGTAATTTATTAATACTATCAAGGATAGGAGACTAATAATACATTGAAACTTCTTCTCATGAAGACTGCCCTTGGTAATCTCTAAGAGATGAATTTATGAGAAAAAACCCACTAATAAAAAATATTATTGTTATATGTACCATTGGACATCTCTATCTATGGGTGCGTTCGTTGGAACATAGAGTTTCAATTATTATTAATACATATCTTGAGTCACATACATTGATGTATTGGTGAAAACCATGAAGACATATTCTGGTGGTGAGATATGATATGTTGTGTGTGTCACAGTTCATATAACATTAATGAACTAGTAAATAAAGGATTTATCCCTTATGAGTTTAATGGAATTAGATATTTTAGGTCATTTAATTGGAATGTAATATCTTGATTATGTCTATGACCATGACAGTTTATAGTCAAAAAGTTCTTTTATGAAAATTCAATGAAAGAGATCAAAACAAATAGATTGATGACATGTGCTATAAAGCTTTCTTGATGAGATATATAGTTAAATAGATTATATTACATAGTGAGTGTTCATATGAGATTGTTTTCATTGAGACATTAATGTCATTCCCTATGGGTGTATTAATGTGTTGTTAGATGCTAATCTTGAAATATATGAAAATTCAACCTAATGATGTTGTGAAATTGTTTTAGAGGGCCATATATTGAGTGTATCAAAATACTCAATTATATCATATATGAATTTAAAATTAGAATAAATATTATTCACAGGTTTCTATGAATAGTAATTATTTGGTTTTAGTTGATAACATATATTTTATCCACCAGTTATTTGAGAGGATAAATATATGAGTTAAATATTAAATAAATATTTATTCCCAAGGTAATTTTTAATTTATTTATGAAAATATATGATATTTATTTATCTTTGGTTAATTCACAAGAGAAAAAAAAATTATTTTATATTTTACCAAAAATTATATTTATTTATTCATTGAATAAATAATGATGTGATATTTATTTATTTAAATAAATAGTCATTATTCTAAGTTTGATAAATATTGAGGAGGAAATAAAAACTGAGTTAAGGGTTCAGTGGAAAGGATTTATTATGTATCATTTAAATAAATATTAATTTATTTAATTAATAAATGATATTTATTTTATCCATGTGTAACATCCCGTATTTTTGAGAAGGTCAAAATTCATCAACCTTTTTGATTTTTTCGAGTTTGGTATGTGGTACAACTTTTCTTTTGGGTTTCAATACACAATTATAATAATTTTATTGACCCAAGGCCTTGTTTTTATATGTTTTGTAAGGATAATCACATTCCTTGGGGGTTTATATGGGTTTTAGGGTGTGTTGGGGCCTGGAAACCCATTTTACAAGAAGTAAATACAGAGGTAGATTGTTTGATTTAACCGTTCACCCTTAAAAAGGAACTGTGTGGGTTGTTGCAGGTTATTTCAATGGTGTTCATGTTTTATGCACTATTTCCCAAACCATGTGGCCTAGACCACACACTTAGTTCCACTTAAGTAGTAGGTGCACACGATTGGCCCACAATTTTTTTCAAACTGTGTGGACAAACCTTGCGACCAATTATAAAGGGTTGACCATTGGGATAGAGGGTGCACGTTGTAGCATCCCTCCCTAGATGACACTTAATTTTTCCTCAATGCGATTTTCTTAATGCCTAAAGAACGAATCCCAAAATTCCATAGGCTATTTACTAGAAGAGAGTGTCGTGGTCCTATCATTAGGGAGATAATTCCCTAATTGGATAGAGTATAGTGCATCAATATATATAGATTTTGAAACAACAGAAGCAGTAAAACTCGAAAGATAGCAACAGAAAGAGAAATATATAATCATGCCAGGTATGTAAAAGAAGGTATTAAAGCTAAATAATAATAATAAATATAATAAATGATGGCATGTCATGATTATAAAAAATCATGTATAGGGAATGGATACATGAATATACTACATGCTAAATAAATATACAAAATGAAAAAAAACTACAATGACTACCATATCGAGCATAGGCTCAACCCTCTAATCCCATGTCCATCCTAGAACTTTGAATCAAGAATTAGAAGATGGATTATTACCTTTATAAATTCCTAGAACCATAATGTATTCTTTGGTGATAAGGGCATCCAAAGAAGATTGTGAGATAAAATCTCAATTGCCCCCCACCCACAATGTATGGGCAAATCCCTTTCATTAAATATAAAATAAATAGTTTAATATATAAAATATATTCAAAACGAAAATAAATTATCAAATGAATTGGACTCGGATCCACATGGAGACCTGTCAAATTTACCTAATTTAGATAAATCCAATGAGTCTAAACCATGGAAGCCTATAATGGTTAAGTGAGTAATTTTAAATAAGAAGGTGGACTTTACATAAGATTGTGGTTGGTCTTATAATACCAATCCCTTTGTTTTCTAAAACAAGGATCAATTATAATTTGAAATCATTTATTTACATTGTCTTTAATTTGATTTGGAAACCACTTTATAAAATATAGAGAGACACCTTGAGCCTATCCATTTAAATTTGAAGAGACATTCCAAGTATCGCTTGAGGGGGACATCATATAACCAATGTCAAGGATTCCATCCATGGTGACCCAAGGGTGAAGTCCATTGTGTCACTCCAAGCATGGTGAGATAATGTGATGTACTACCATCAACGTTTGTACCTGGTACTGCGTGTTGGGGCTTGAGTCTATATTGAGACATTTTTAAATCAAGGATTCATCAATCCCATCCATGGGGTCTCTCCTAGAGAACTGATTTTACTCATATGAAGGTAAAAATAGATAACACATAATAATCCCATACCATACATAGCTGGTATCCCCCATAGCTTGTTTATTAAGTATTAAAAATTATAATAGAAAGGCATGAGAGTCCCTCCAAGGGGTCCTTAAGTTGGAACCCCTTGTTTCACCCTAGACACTGCGGTAAAATAATTTACCAAGAAATACATACACAAAAAGATTTAAAGAAAGTCTATTAAATTTATTTTGGGAATTTAAATGGTAATCGTCATAATGTTAAAGGCCTTATCAATAGGATAAACATTTATAGCATAAGTAATAGGGAACCATACATAAGGTACATTTCCATGTCCCTTGACCAATTAAATTATAACATGATTCCACATGGCGGTCATGGTATTCAATTTGGTAAACCACTTACGGAATATGATTTGGATACTATTCCATGGCCCATCATTCAATTGAATTTAATTTAAGAGTTCAAGGAATAAATTGTTATAAAATACCCCTCAAGGGGTGTTTAAACTACCCATGGAAAGGTAAATGTGAGCCATAATAGAAGGAACACCAAATGTTATGGCATGGGTCATAGAGATCCACCCATGGATTTTATTTTTTCTCTAGTATGGGTTGCCAATGGCTAGGTAAGACATTAAATTTAATTTAATTCATCAATTTAGAGGCAATTCCAAAAGGGTCCTTCTCACAGAACAACAATGCATTTTATGTAAAGTAATGAAATGGTGGGAAATAGCCTAGACCACCTAGCTTATCCTTGTGAAGCTTCCCTTGACCAATACTGACCTTTGATTTAAGCTAGGTTCAATGATTGATGAAACCATCAAATTCCCTTAAAATGGAGGAAATTATCTTCCACCAAAATATCACAATAGATGGGAAAAATAACATGAAATTGGTTAGAAATGATTGAAGTGATCACCATTATGAATCAGATGCTATTAATGATGAGAAAAATAGTGGCCGAATCGAGCCTATATATGTATCCCTAGAGAGAAGAGGGAGGAATCTCATATATGGGAGGATACGTACTAGCCACTAGATAAATGACTGGAGGAAACAATAGATTAGTTTAAAACATTAAATAGGGTAGAAAAGGTAAATTCACCCATAAAAAAAGGTCACACGTTTTGGCTGTATGGTTAGCCAACTCCTGTTCCAAAAATGCACAAAATACTTCGACAAGTTCCACTAAACATGGTTTGGTGCACAATTTATCAAAATGTGCTAATGGGATCTATCCCAAACCTGTATTTGGTCGCACATGCATGCACATGGGGTCGTAGAGTTGTAGAAAAATTGTGCCACCCCAAATGCTCCCCTATTTGTAACCACACGATTTAGGGAAACCACGCGGTCTAGGAAGAAAAGTTTCTATTAACCATGTGTCCTAGTAGTTTCTTTTCATTTTGGGGCACCGAGATCTGAACGATCCCCTAACACACTTGAAACCTCTTTGAATCCATTAGGAAACATTATTAGGAACTTTTTAAGGAATTTAAACAAAAAGAAAATAGAATTTAACTTTTTAAAAAGATGATATGTTTCATCCTTGAATGATTAAGTCAAATTGTCCCTAAGTTTCCCTTTCTTGGGTGGTATTACCTCTTCTGAGAAATTATTTAGAAAATACACACGAACATTGGACTCCTACTCATAGGTCTCGCCCTTTATTCATCTGTTCTGCCATAGCACTTGGACCAGAGGAACTGAGCTACCTCAGATATCCTTCACGCATCAATCAATGATATGAATTAGATACTCCTTAAAGGATGAATCTACATCAATATTGATATTATAAGGGCCAAAAAAATGAGATGGGTTGGAATGATAATGATAAAGATGTGATACATAGATGACATCGTGCATGTAATGATACCACTGAGGTAAAAACAATTGATAGGCTATTGGAATGACACTTTTTACTATCTCAAAAGGCATAACATATCCAGAAAATAACATCCCTTATCTTCTAATATACCAGTGACCCAATATAGATGATACAAATAGAAATACCTGAGGTCCCACCTCAAACTCCAAAGGTCTACGATGATGATCGGTATAAGACTTATATCTAGACTTAACTGTATCCATAAATATCTAAATTAGTTGTACTTACTCTGATGACTCTTGAACATGATGAGGAACCTATATAGATACCTCACCTACATCAATACAGTATAGATGAGAGTGTAATGGTCATCCATAAAGGGATCATATGGAGCCATCTGTATTATTTCTTGAATGATATTATTGTAGGAAAACTGGACTAGAGTGATACGAATTTCCCATGAACTTCAAAAATCAATGATACAGGATCGAATCATATCCTCTAACAACTTTATCATCTACTCTGAATTCCCATTGATCTAAGGGTGATATGTTTTACTCAATAGAAACCCTAAACCCAATGCCTTTTCCAACACATTCCAAAACTGTGATGTGAACTAGGCCTCTCGGTCAGAGACAATGGAATGAGGTACACCGTGAATTATCACTATCTCCAAGATATAAATTCATCATGGATAATTAACTAAGAAGGCATCTCAGATCAATTGGAAGTGTGTAACATTGGTCAACCAATTGAAGATCACACACAACGCATCACTACATTGGGGGTATCTCATAAATCCTTTCATGAGATCCATGGTGATATCCTTCCATTTCCAGTTAGGAATGGTTGGAGCTAATATAAGTCAAATAGGTCACTTATGCTCTATCTTCACCATCTAATAGGCAGGGAAATGATTGGTAAATCCTATAATCTTCTAATACATACCACGCCACCAATATTGATGATGAATTTCTTGATACTTCTTGGTGAAGCCAGGTTGAACCTACCGTAGAGAGGAATGAGATTCCATCATCAACTATTTATGTATATTAGAAGGAACCCATACACAACCATAGAAGTATAATGTCTCATTATCATCAACAAACCAATCAGGACATGTGTTACCTCAAGACAATCCCCTTGGAATATGATAAATGATACATCCATACCCTCTTCATAAGGGAAGATGTCACTACAAAAGCTGCTAGTACAGGTTCCCATGATGTTTCTGAAACTCAAAAGGAAACTTAGAGAACAAATACATTAGTTTCCACTAACTTCTTGCCTCATTGGTAGCTAGTGTTGAAGTCATCGGGCTCAATACATCGGCTATGACATTTCCCATTCTAGGTGTGTAAGAATGGTTAAAGTCAAACGATTATTGGTATTCCACCCACCTATGATACTTCGAATTCAATTATCACTGAATAGATATATATTTGATACATTTATTTTCCCTGTAAACAATGATCTTCTCATAAAATAACTAGTTCCTATAATAGTGTAGTGGAAGAACCATAACTGGTAGCTTGAGGTCACGCCTAAGGTAATCCCACTCATGAGGGCTGACCTAGGGGGACCAGTGTGCTATAACCTGATCACCCTATATTATAAATACACCCAAACTGATTCCTAATGAATCACAATAAACTTTATAGAGTTTTCCTAGATAAGGAAGAATCAGAATTGAAGCCAAAGTGATTCTTCCCTTTAACTCTTGAAATATTATCTCACATGATTTAGTCTAGTATAATTTCACATTATTATTTTTCAATCCCATAAGTTGTGCTTACATGCTTGATAAATATGGGATGAATCGCATGTAATAGCCAGTAATCCCAATGATGTTTTATATGAAAAATACATTATTTGGTTGTTCCCAGGAAACCATGGTTCTCAACTTCTCTATGTCAACTGATATGCCTACTGTAGATATAATATGACCTAATAAGCAAGACTTGTTGATCCAAAAGTGTCATCTATTATCCTTCACTTATAGCTGGTACACTCTCATTGTAAATTGTATGATATCAAGATGATTTTCAAGGTTGTTTTTGGTGTGAGAATACACTAAGATCTCATCTATAAAGACTAAAAAAATAAATTTTGATATGATTCGAATCTAATTCATTAGATTTATGTTTATTGTTAGAGTACTCATTAGACTGAATGACGTAACAAGATACTCATACAAGTCGTACCTAATTCATAATGATATATGTGGTATTTATGATATAATTACACAAATATAATGGTATCCCTACCTCATATTGATCATGGAAAAAATTATTTCTCTCCATATCTTGTCAAATAGGTCTTCTATATGAGGAAGTGGTTACCATTTATTCACCCTGAGGTGGTTCAATTGCTGGTAATCCATGAACAAATATTAGGGTACCGTCCACCTTCTTGGTGAAAAGGACTTGTGAGCCCCATGATTATGTGTGGTGTTAGATAAATCCCTTACCTCTATGTCTTAAAACTCTATCTTAAGTCCATGATGATATGTAGGTTCTATCCTACTGGGAGTAATGGATACAGATTCTGCACATAGAAAAAAGATCTATGGTGAACTCAAGATCTCCCTAATGAAATAAGTCAAAGAAATAATTTGGGAAGAGGTCCCTAAAATGATCCAAAAATTTAGATAATTCTACTAAATGAATCCCCTAATCACTCATAATGAGATTGGCCATCTTGTTCGTCACTCTACCTAGCCCAATATGCTTGAGTCTTTCTTGACTGAATTGTATATTCCATTCAACATTATGAATATATTTATTTACCTCAGGTTATGTAAAGTATTTCTGGAGATGATTGAAATCCACCTGGAATTGAAAATGAAAAATCCACTCTATAATGAGAATGAATTTGATGATTGTCATCTCAAGTATCAAGAAACTCCACAAAAAATAGTACCCTCGTATTTCAAGGGGCACTCCAAGAACTGGTGTATACTATCATCTCAAACTTCTAATGGATTCTCATGGTTCATAACACTGGTAGAGTATTCTATCACTAATCCAAGAATTCCCATATATGAAACATATATAAAATTTAGCGATGAATCTATAACAAAAAATGATGATATTAAAGTTTAGGATACCATAGTAGTACCTATAATTGTAGATGGACATGGACTCTTCTCATCAGGCATAGAATACACAACATGAACAGGGCCTGAACTGTAGCCCTAATATGTTACTCGAGTAGCCTGAGAGGTCCACATTGTAGAATATGAAACTCTTAAGCGTAAATACCTGGTCTAAAACCCTTTTGTTAGTATTAATGGATTATAGAATAACCAGTTCTTTCCTATTAATTTTTCACTACTCCTTCACATAAATGCAGTGCTGGAATAGAACACCACTCACTTAGTGCTAGTGGAAAGGATCGGTATAAGTGAAATAGTTCAAATATCCTACCATGCTCCCAACACTCGATCAGGTTCTTCAAACCCTGGGGATTTCATTGTCTTGGTCTTCCACTCCGGTGACACACAACAAGGTTGTTGGTGCATGTCACCTGCCTATTACTTCCCTTACATGTACCCTTTAAGTGTCGCTTCTTACCGCTGGGTAAACAACATCTCTTCTTTGAAGCTGATCTGCCCTGTATCACATCTTTTGATTCCATCATGTTTCACTCAAAGGCGAGGTCCTGATTTACTATATCAAAAAAGGTTTCCAGTCAAAAAAAATTCACCTATAAGTGGATAGCATAATCAATCACATACTCAAATCACCCCGTGGTAGTCAGCTCATCACCGATCAAGGTTGGTAAAAAATACTATAATTCAGTGGAGCAATTTGAGTATTCTATCACTAGATGTGACCATGATCAAGGTGTATAAGTTAAAAAAAATGATTTGTTCTCAAGTTATGAGGGAAGTTGTAGTCAATTAAGGATATCTGGAAGACCTCTTATACCATACCCTTGTGTCGACCAACCTGAGTTAGAATGTCCTAATAATGCATTGATGCTTCACATATCATATAAGTCATGAGATTGAACCTACACTTTGTATGCATTTCAACATGATCAAATATTGATATAATATCCACCATACATGATTTAGCATCCTACAGTCTGGAATCCCCAGAAAATTTGGGAGGATGCTACTACTGAAACTTATGGGCCAACTATGTCATAGAAGGTGTCGGGTGAGGAGCACCTTCACTAATTTAATGAACTAATGGAAGCTATCATGAAACTAGGAATCACCACCCAATGGAAGATCTATATGAGGTTAGTATAGTGGAACTATTAGAGGTATCATGGGTGGATCAAGGACCACCACCTCAAGAGTATGATCATTTCCACATTCCTATCATACAATACAAGATCATCTCTGTGGGATAACCCTGTAATTTCCAACTGCATAACTCAGAAGGGATTTAAAATGGATAGGTAAATCAATAATGTATGATATGAAATATAATATCCTACTAAGAAAGCACTCCCCTATACCTACGCTTGGAGTTATTTTTGGCTGATAAGAACGAGTCACAAAGAAAACCTAGGAGACAAGACCTACATCCCACTACTAAGGCTGGGTTAGGGTCAAGGTATCATAGAAGCTAACCATTTTATTTTAATGGTTCCTGTTCATTTTAACTAATTTATATATTTAAATTTCCATTATGTGGTTGAACTATATGAATACCTATCTCCAATTTACAATGTCCCAAACACCTTATAAATTTGATGGTGGTCTCCATTTAATCTTAACCAGAACTTGTTCCATCCCATGCGATTGATAGTCCTTGGATCAATATACCACATTTGGATGATTAAGGAATCTAATTCATTTTATATAGAAAAACACTATTAGGTTAAGGGAGATGATATAATATTATATTTTGTATTTTTGGTCCTACAAATAAAGTTAGAAACATTCTATATATTTCAATCGGAACAAATAAAGGCATAACAAAAAATGCACAAAAAACAATCACGTGAAAATCAGGAAATGAAAACTAAAGAGTATATATGGAATGAAATAATTCATGAAATTTTATATCCTATGGCTCCTAGTATGATGTGTGATTTTACTATTCCCTCATATCAATAGGCCAAGGCTATAAAACCAACCTAAATAAAGTCAACATTAATAAAAAAAGAAAGTGTGTCACCTAATAGTGACATCTAGGAAATGTTTACAATGCAATCAACCACAACATTTACCTAATCAAAGAATCTTTGGTTTCCACTGTATATGAAGTAGCCACACCTAGGAAGAGTCTTATGATCAAATTCCAATGTCCTAGTCTCTTATCTAATGCCCAAATAGTAAGAAAAATGGAAAAAAGATCTGATTCCACTTTGTAAAATCCCACACTAGATGCCACTAAATATTATCCCAATACGGTTAAAAAAATACATCAAGAATGCCTCCATGTATTTCAGAGGCTTCCAGTAAGAAATGAGCACCTAGGGTGTGTTAGTAGGAAGACTATTCTCTAAATTATCAAACTATAGCCCAAAAATTTAAATTGAATATGAAATATCCGAAGCAGTAAAATTCAGAAGATATCAATGGAAAGATAAATACATAATCATGAAAGGTATGTAAAACAAAGTAGACAAGATGAATAATAATAAGATATATAAAATAATATTGCATATCTTGTTAATAAAAAAACAAGTATGGGTAAAGGGATATAAGCAAATAAAACATGCTGAATATGTATACAAAAGGCCAAAACAGTTATGACTATCATCTTAAGCTTATGCTCGGTCATCTTCTCCCAACTCCATCCTATATAATTCAATAAAGAATTTTAATTTGGGTGCTTCCTATAATCAATTCCTGAAACCATACAGTATTCTTATGTGCCAAGGGCATCCCAAGACTGGTTTGAGATACAATCTCTGTAGGCAACCACCCATGATGTTTAGGAAAATCCCTTTTGTACAATATAAAAAAACAATGTTCCTTAGTAAACAATGAAAATAAATAAATAAATAAATAAATACATTGGATTAGGTTTCACTTGGAGACCCATCCAAATGCCCTACTTTATCCGAATTAGGTGTGTTTGAACCACATAACCCAGCAATGATAATGCGAGGGATACAATGTGAGAAGGTGGAACACCCCCAAGCCTATGATTGGTCTTGGAGAACATGTCCTTATGTTTTCCAAAAAAAGGGACAATTCTAATTTCAGATATTTTATTTAAATTTTTGTTAATTCAATTTGGAAACCAATTTATAAATTCTAATGAGACACCATGGTCACATTCATGGAAATCTGGAGAGACTTTCCAAGTATTTTTTAAGAGGCTCATCATATGGACAATGCCTCTGAGTCCATCTATGGTGACCAAAGGGTGAAGTACCACATGTAACTCAAAACATGGTTTAAAAAATGTCAAGTACTAAAATCTAAGTCCATACTTGTTATCACACATATGGTCTTAAATCTCTCATGAGGCATGGTTGAACCAATTCACTATCGAGACCTTCAAAGGGGCCTCCCATATGAAACTGGTGTCACATATCTTGAGGTAAGAATATATAACGCATGGTGATACCATCCCATGAATACCTGGTGTCTCCCTCGATGTTTTTACTAAGCATTAACAATTATAATAGAAAGGTGTGAGAGTTCGTATAAGGGGTCCTTAAGTCAAAAACCATTGTATCACCCTCAGCACTAAACTGAAATCATTAAACAAGAAATACACATACCTCAAGTTAAAAAAATTCCATTACATTTAATTGTAGCATTAATATGGTAATAACCATAACGATCAAGGCCTTTTCATTGGGTTAAATATTTCTGGCATATGGCATAGGAAACCATGAATAAGGCATATTTATTAGTCCCTGGACTAATTCATTTATAAGATTATTCTACAAGGAGTTTATGGTATTCAATTTGGTAAACAACTTATGGAATAAGATGTAGATCCTAGGATGTGGCCCATCACTAAATTAAATTTAAATTATTTTTTCAAGGAATCAATTACATATGAAATACCCCTCAAGGGGGCTTAAACTACCCAAGGAATGGTCAAGGTGAGAATAAAGAGTGGAAAAAACTAATTTGGTGGAATGGGTCAAGGCTATCAATGAAAGGATTTTATTTGTTGATATCTAAGGACTCCATTGGATAGGTAAGTCATTCAATTTACTTTTTTATGAAAATTTAGTGGCGATATAGGAAAGGTATGGCTCTTCAAATAATATTTCATTTTATGGAAAGTAACAAATCAATAGGAATGATCCTTTACCACCCACCTTAGCCTCATAGAGCTTCCCTCATATAGCATTGAACTTTGATTCGATCTAGGTTGGAAGAAATTGACAAAACAATCAATTGCCCTAAAATAGGGGAAATGATCTTGCAAAAAAATATCATAATAGATGTGATACAATACTTGAAATAGATTAGATAGTATCAGATATCTTACATTACATATCTAATTCTTTTTAAGGTGAGTAAAATAGAGGCCATATCGAGGAGTTATCTAGATCCCTAGGTAGAAGAGGGAAGAAGCCTGTATGTGGGAGGATAAGGCCTAGCCATTGGAGAAGAGAGGGGAGTAAACAAGAAATGTATTTAATACATTAAGAAGTGTAGAAAAGGTAAATTATCTAACAAAAAACGTTCATGGTTTGGCCCCATGGTTGGCCAAACCATGCGCCGACCATGAACAATATACTACTTTAAGGGGGAACTCTACATGGTTAGGAAAATAGTTTATATTACCATGCACAGACCATATGAATAGGATCTATCCCAAACCTATAGTTGGTCACAAATGCATGTTCCTGTGGTTGTACTATTACAGAAAAACAATGCGGCCCATGCTGCTCCACTGTCTACAACCGGACAGTTTAGTGAAACTATGTTGTCTAGGTGGCATGGTCTCTCTTAAGCATGTGACCAAGTATTTTCTTTTCATTTCACGGATTTGGTCTCTAAATGAGCCAATCAAATACTAGAACCCTCATTTAATCCATTATTTAACTTTATTAGGTCCATTTTAATGAATTTAAACAAAAAATAAATAGTTTATAAAATTGAAAAATGCCAGGACATCATAGCACAGTTAGAAAAACCTTGAAACTTAACGACACACCACTTTAAAAAGTGTGAAATATAATATTTTCCCCACACTTATATTTAGCTTTTTCTCCTCCTTATCCTCCATTTCATATGTGTAGCACCTCCATTTAGTGGAGAGATCTCTCATTTCCTTCCATCCTGGGCATTGATCCACCTTCATCATCTAATTTTGGATTCATGATACATCAGTATCATTGGAATAATATTGTTAAGACCTTTAATACTCTTGATTCTATTTATATTTTATCTTTACACATGGAATTCTAAATCCATGCGATCACTTTTTCCCTTTTTTCTAGGTGTTTGTCTAAAATCTATAATAATGTGAATTATTCTTGAATTAGTGTGTGATTTCAAACATATGAGTTCCTATGAGTATACTCTATGTGGTTCCTAGATTTATCCATAATTGTAAAGGTTTTTTTGGGGGTTCATTCTATATAAACCCATGTGCGTAGTCTATTAAAGACCCACAATTAAATAGTTTCTATTTTTAAATTGATAAACTAATGATGTGGGATACCATTAAGAATTATGTGTATTATTCATGTTTTCCAATATGGTTATGAGTCATGTGACCAACTTATAAGGATAGGTCGGTTGTATAAATTTAATTTAATTTAATTTTAATAATTGATCATATACATTCCATGGGAATGTGTTAAATTTGACCTTGGTATTAAGGTGATGTTGATCAACTAGATTGAATTTACATGGTTCTCCGGTTGAGGGTGTGGCCCGAGACATATGAGGGGATGGAGATCTCTAGTTTTAGGAAACATGGTTGTTAGGATTGAGGTGAATGGATTGTCAGATTGAGGGCAAGACTTATGTAACTTCGGAAAGCATTTACCATTTCTATTTAATGACATGGTCAAAGGGGGATGAGGTGAAAAATGATGTGGATTAGGTTTTTTGGTGATTTTCATTCACCACTATTGGCCAAATTATAGTTGAAGTCATGCTCACATAGATATGACTTACTCTAGTTGGGTTCGACCACTTTTAATGGGTGGAGGCCTCCATAGATATTTCAGCTTAGGTGATGGTGTTGAACATTAGTTATGTTAGAGGTTCTCAATATATAAACACACGTGGATGGTGATGGACCATCAAGTGATTATGTTGAGACTATCAATTGGGGGATGCGGTTCACCATTATATTTGAGGTAGATGGGTCGGGACATGGGAGGAAAGATATCATCATGACATGGGACATCGACTATTGATCTAAAAGTGATTATATATTAGATTATTTATATTTTGAAATAGTAGGTTCCATGAAATAAACTAAATAGTAATTTATTATTATTATTTAATTCATACAGGTAGATATTAATGATTTACACTTACCATTATTGTGTATAAATTTATGCATCCATAGTTTAAATGGTAATTAACATAGAATAATTATCACATCAAATGGTTATTGTTGATCCCATGATATAATGAGAACCTTGAGATAGTATAACATTAATATTATATATATTTCCTATGGTGTGGATATATCATACTGACTGGAAATAATTGATGTATGACTATTAGGTTTTGGGGGATCATAAAAATTGAGACTTCTTGTCACAATGTTCATAATTAGTGATCTATGATAATTTAGATAATGAGGAAAGACCATCTAATACAAACACCACATGTTTCATGTGTCATTGGTTGTTTCAATCCATGATAATGTGTATTGGTTTCCTAACCAGATATCAATTTTAATGTGTGAAATTTTATCGCTTACTTTTATACAAGAAAAATACTACGATAATAAAATCACATTGAGGTAAATTGTGTTGGGTGTGTCATTTGTTGTATGACATTGGTTGAATGATCAAGATATAATTTTTCAATTCTGAGTTGAAGAAGTAATATCTAGTACTTGGTTGATTAGGATTGAAGTACCTCCATAAATCATCTGCCAAGGAAGATGGTGGTAGGTCCATCTAGTTAGATCAGTAAATAATTAAGCAATAAAGGACAATGACATAAGTTTGAATCCTTCTTTATGATATTTTGAAAAACAATGATATTGTATTTCATAGTGAATGTTCATATATTGGTTGTGGTTTCTATGAAAATTCTTTATCTCTTTAGGGGACCCAAAGGGTTTCTAGAATTTTCTCTTGGTATGAAAAATTTTAGAGTCTTATCCAATGATATTATTTCTTTCCTTATGACCATTAAACCTTTTTTAATTATATTTTTCATTCACAATATCCCATTTTATCATCATTGATATAATTTTAACCAACTTCAATAATTTTTGGCAATGATTCTTCTTGTACAATACCTTCTTTCTTAGAATTCTAATTTTTTGTTTTCATCTTCATAATAAAAAAATTTCAACTAGAGCATTAATTATAGGCATGTTTTTTAAAAAAAAGTCATCAAAACATTATACTAATTTTCCATCCATTTATTCTTATATTTTTATCCATTACCTTATGATAGATATCTCAAAAAGATACCCTCATCAGCCATTCCATCATACACGTCGAGTGTTGAAATATAAATCTTAATAGAATAGGGGCTTACCAAAACATTTATGTA
This sequence comes from Viscum album, assembly GCA_963277665.1. Lineage (NCBI taxonomy): Eukaryota > Viridiplantae > Streptophyta > Magnoliopsida > Santalales > Viscaceae > Viscum > Viscum album. Next base: position 869,969,396 of record OY728147.1, on the reverse strand, counting down.
GTACATAGTGGTATTACTTTTATATAACATTTCCATAGGATTCATATTTGAATATGGTCAAACCATACTATTGTTTCTTGGCACAATAGATTATGCAGGGGTGGGTGATATATTACAATTTATATTAATAATTATTGGCCGAAACAAAGAGAGAGGATCTTTCATATCAAATTTATAATTAATTTGTTTAATATTTGAAGAAATAAATAATTGGAATTTATAAATTTATTCATTGGTGAATGTTGATCATCCCAAAAGACCATTTTAGATTACCTTGATTTTGATGTAATGATCCAAGGATAGAATTCCTCTAGCAATGATCAACACATCCTCAAATGATATATGAGAAACACCACTCATTCTATGATTGGTAGTGTAAGAAGTCAAATTTCTTTCATTTTTCATTCTTCATCAGTCATTATTCTATGTTAAAGAAATCCATCTTGTTCTTCTCGGTCTTGAGAGCGGGAGGGAGGGAGGATTTGAGAGAGAATTCATTATGTGAAACAATTATCTATTCTTAATTTTGTGATTCTCTATAAATAAACATAGCTACCTATTTAATGAGTTATGATTTGGGTTAATATATTATTTAATTTCACATTTTCCATTGAATAACATTTATTATAATTAATAAACACCTTGAAACATATTATTATTATTATTATTATTATTTTGTGGTGTGTTCCAACATGCACATTGAAAAATATTATTTAACAGGATTTTTAATTAATATTTGTCATTGGACGTGGTATTGGTCCATTCAAAATCCTTTTTCATTTATTAGACACCTGAATAAAAATTTTATTTGTAAATTAACATTTTATTCACATAATGTTGAATAAATATCTATCAAATATTTGATTAAATAAACATATATATATATATTATTCACATGTCAGGGAATATATATATAATTAATTAATGAGAGTAGTATAACTTGAATAATATTATCTCCCAAAACTGAGAATAATATTTATTTCATTAATTAAACTCAAATATAATTTAATTAAGATCAATGGAAACACATAATTTGTGAACCTCTAAGATACTTTCTCATGGGCATTAGGCGGGCATGCCTAAAGTCCAAGATTATGGTCCAGAAATGGGTCAAAAAACTCAAGAGAAAGAACATAATTCCACAACGTCGACAACCACACATGAACAATCATTGTGTAATATAATCCCTTTTTCATAGTATCTCATCCAAAATGTTTCATGATGGTATCATCAACCTATTTACTCAATACAACTTTCTACGACTGTTTAAAATAAACACATCATTACACCATGACCATAGAATTTATAGTTATGATTATATTACAACCAATGGTTAAAGATATTAGAATCTATAAATTTGTAGTAGACAAATACTTTATTAACTTATCCATTAATGGATTTATAATTTTGATGCACCCAACACACCCTACTTCCAAGCCACATATTTAGAGATAGTTTGGGTCAGTAAATCTAAGTGTGCGAGTCAATGGAATACATTAATGATAATATTAATGTCTAAGGATCATTTCACACGATCAAAGATAGGAATATCGGATGACACCAACACATGAAAAATCCTTACTGGTAAGTCTATTATCATAATATCCCATCTTGGAGATTACCATGTGCAAACATAATGAGAAGAGGCCTCATACGCTTATAAGAACTCACACCTGGTTGTCTAAAAACTATGTTTCCCATCACGTTACATTATCCAAACTCTTTACTATATTGAGGATATTTTCATAGCACAAAAAGGTTCTCATCATAGAAGGGAACTACTATGACCTACTCAATGTAAAAAATACTCCAGGACATTATTACATTAAAGTCAAGAAAAAATTATAAAAAATATGTAATAAGACATTAAATTAATATTCAAAACAATGAATATATGTTAATTAAAATAAAATAATTTTGTCATATGAAACCAAATCTAATGTACTCCCACATTGAATGGATACAACTACCATCAACATTCAGTCTCTTAGACCTCACACGATAATTATGTTTTTGCTGAGTAGAGGCTTTGTCCATGTGATCCTCCTTGTTTTCTTCCATGTAAATAAAGCTCACTATAACCTCACCTCTCTGAGAAAAATCCTGAAAAATATGATTGTTTTGAATCATTTTCTTCATCTATTGAAGTGACCAAGGATCTTATGTTTGAGTCACCACTATAGTATTTTTATAATAGAGTGTGGCATTACCTTTACTAATAGGTACCATGTCAAACTCTTGGACAAAGTTGTGTATCCATTATACTTGATTAGTTACCTTATAAGCTTCAATATAATTATAATCTACTATAGAAATATACAAACACAACATTCATTGATCTCTCCCATATCACAACACCTCAATTCAAAGGGAAAATACAACCTTTTAGTGACTACAGGTTATCTTGATCAGTTTTGAAAATAGGAGCTATGCATCCTCTGAAGACTATTTCCTCATCTTCTAAATAGAACAAGATCATATCCTTAGAATTCCAAATATACATAAGGATAGTTTTGACTATTTTATAATTCCGGTCACCTTTATCATTATGATATATTCTTACCACACTAAATTCAGAGGAACATCTAGCCTATTACATAGAATAACATACATAATTGAACTAGTTACTGACATTTATGTAATCCTTTCCATTTCATTCTTTCCTTATGTGTCTAAGGATAAATTTTCTTTAAAAGTTTAATCCCACATGGTGATATAAATAATTCCCAATTGTATTGTTCTATACCAAATATCTTCAGTATCTTGTCAATGTATGTACATTGACCTAGGATGATTAGTATCTTGGATCCATCATGATGTATCTTTATCCCAAGAATATATATTGATTCACCCAAGTACTTCATGGAGAATCATTTATTAAAACACTTCTTAACAGACTGTAAGAGTGACATTTCATTTCCTATATGTAATATGTCATAAAAATATACTATAAAGAAAATTAATGTACTCCCACAAAATTATTTGTAGACACATGGTTCACAACCATTATTTATGAAACCAAATAATGTTATAGATTCATCAAAATGAATATTCCATTACTGGTAGGCTTTCTTAAATCCAAACATTTATTTTTTCAATTTTGATATCTTATTATCATACTTTGGAGTAAAAACCATTTAGTTTGTGTCATAGAGACATCTTCTTACTGGTTCCCATTAGGGAATTCTATTTTTACATTAATGTGACAAATCTTATAATATTGGTAAGATGTAATGGAAATAATAATTTTAATGGAATTTATCATTGTAAATGGTGAAAAGGATTCATTGTAGCAAAGTCCATGATGTTGTTTAAACCCTTTTTTAGCCAATCAGGCCTTAAAAATACTAAATTGTCATTCCATGTCTAGTTTCTTCTTTAATACCAATTTGAAACCAATTGTATTTTCTTATATTGGAGGGTCTACCAAAATAAAATCAGGGATTTGTTACATGAAATTCATTTTAGAATTCATGGATTCTTTATACTTTTCAACATATGTGTCACTTACTACTTCCTTGTAGGTTAGGGGATCATTATTACAAACTAATAATGAATTACCTTACTGAGTGACTGGAAAACAATAACATTATAGGTCTCAAATATCTCTTTTACTCATAGGTAGTACTTGTTTCCTCAGAACATTTTAATCTTCCACCAGGATTTGTGGAATATGTTCCTGTACTAACTATTGTGTACATTTAGCATCAACCTTATAGAATTCTATCTACCTCCAACTATCAATTTTAGATATGTGATTCCTCTATAAAAATATGGAATTTATCTCCACTATAAATATTTTTTTATGATGGGGAGTATAAGTAATATCCCATTTTTCGGTTGGGGTATCCTATAAAGGTACACTTTGTGCCATGGGATGCACGTTTGTTACTTGAAGAGTCCTTACAAAACATGTCACTTCCCCACACAAGTAAATTATATAATACAGTTTTTCTTCTAATCTAAATTCATATGAAATAACATTTATCAATTTACATAGTACTTGGTTTAGTATATTTGATGTTGTTTATAATGTGGATCCCCAAAAGGATATTGGAATACTAACTTGAATCATCATTGGTCATACATTGTTTAATAAAGTATGGTTCCTCCTTCGCTTATGAAATTACACTAAGGTGTATAGGGAGGAGTGAGTTAGAAGAATACCCCAAATAATCATAAAAAACCAATGAAGTATTGATTAAGATATTCTCCACCACAGTCTGAGTATAGTTTCTTTATATTCCTACCAAGCTAATTATCAACTTCATTCTTTCATTCCTCGAATTTATGAAAATAATCCAACTTATACCTCATCAAGAATAGATATCAATATATACCAAAATCATCATTAAATGTTATGAAGTATTAGTTGCCACCCTTGTTTAAATATGAAATAGTTTACACGCATTGGTATGAACTAATTCGAGAATCCATTTAGCCCATTCACCTTTCCCATTAAATAGGGATTTGGTCATTTTTCCATGTAAACATTCATGAAAAATACCAAGTAGTTTTTGTTCAAAAGAATCTAAATATCAATTTTGATGTAATTTAGTCAAGAACATTTCATTTACATAACCTATCCAGTGATGCCAGATTTGGGTGTTATTTGAGTCTTGTGGATTAACTTTTTTCTCAATTTCCATTTTTTGGTTTGCGTAATACAACACATAAAGTCTTTTATTTAAATGTGCCTTACCATAAAATGATATATTTATAAAATAAGAAACTTTTATTTCAAAAATTTAAAACAAATTCATATGTATCTTGTTTGGTTACAAATATAGTGTTTTGTAATAGATAGATCATGGGGAATTAAAAATAAACTAGTGAATACACAAAAAAAGTCACCGTTGAATATAGGAATACCATAACAAAATTAAATAAAATGTGTCCTGAAAAATATAATAAAATCATGGTCTAGTTTCTTTTCATGATTATTAGTAATGATTAAAAAATATATATAAATTTAAAATTATTAATAACAACATAAATTTTTCAATTCAAGAGGCAAAATTAAAACATCACAAAAATTTAGACTTCAAACATGATAATATAGAAATGAAAATGATAAAAAAACATAAGGTTTTGTGTCATTCCGTCCAATTGGACATTCATGAGTGAAAAAAGAATCATAAAAATTTCATCATGAAAGAATAAAAAAACACACAAGAAATGACATACATGAGAAAAAAATTAAAAGAGATACTATTTAATATTATGTTTTTGTAACTTGAGGGACTCTAAGTCAACCCGATTTTCAAAGAGTAATGTATACTTTCATTCTTGAGTTTCATGGGACATTCTTATATGTGAGTAGGTGTAATTGTCTCTCAAATTGAGTTCTTTATCAAGGGATATAATTCATAAAATGATTTTATCTAGATACAAAAGTCTGATTACATGGATGGAGGACTTCAAGATACAAGGACGAATGAAACGTGTAATAATAATGAGGATTAATGACATAATGAGAGATAATCTCACTGCATTAAAGGTCCAAGATACCCCAAAAAGCATAATGGACCCAATGAGACCATAATATCTTGAATTCAATCTTAGATATGATTTATTAAGTCTATAGAAAGTGGTTTCACGAATTTTCTAAGCCTTTCACATGTGAATAACCTCTAAACCTATGATTGGAGGAAATAGAGTCAATGTCAATGTCCTAACCAAAGGAGTAATCAAAGGTGAATGTAAATGACGAGTCTAAGTAAAAGTCATAATCCAACTTTCATATTAGCATTGGAGTTGGTTCCCTAGAACCAATTACTTTATATTTTTTATTACCTTCTTATTTATGGTTTTTAATATTATTATCACATCATGAATATTATTCTACCTGACATTGTATATTTTAAATTTATAAGGGTACTTGTCACACTGAATGGTTATATTAGTTTCCCATTATACTGAAATATTTGAATTATTATGACAATATCCTTAAACGAAAACTCTACGACTGGATAATATCATCTGATGAGACATAGATGACAAAGAATATTAGGGATATGAGACTCATAAGTCATTGAAACATCTTCTCATGAAGTCCACCCCTAGTAATCTTAAATTGATGAAATTATAAAAAAAGACCTGCCAATAATAAATTTGTAGGATATAAGTCTCATTGGATATTTCTATCTAAAGATGCGTGTATTAGAACTTTTACTTGAGATTATTATTAATATATATTTTGACTTACATACTTTGATGTAATGATGAAAACCCTGAAGAAATATTCTTCCATTGAGATAGGATATGTCGGGTGCGTTACAATTGATATCAAACTAATGAAAAACTCAATAAATGATTTTTTTCATTCCATATTTAACGGAATTAGATATTTTAGACTAGTTGATGGTAATGGAATATCGTGACTAATCCCCTGACCATGATAGTTTATAATATGAATTATCATTTATGAAAATTCAAAGAAAAATATTCAAACATGTAGACTGATGAAAAGTGTGACGCAACTTCCTTGATGTGATATCATGATAAATAGATTATAATACATTGTGAGTGTTCATATGAGATTTTTTTGTTGCTCTATTAATGTATTTCTCGAAGAGTGTCTTAACATGTTGCTAGATTATAATCGTTAACATTAATAAATTTTGACCCTATTCCATAGAGGAAGGGGTCTAGAGGGTCACACTATGAGTGTATCTAAAAACATAATTATTTAATTAGAAAACATAATATTAGAAAAAATATTATTCTAATGTTTTTAGAAACAATAATTATTTGGTTTTGGTTGATATTATATAATCAATCACTAGTAATTTCATAGGTTAAATATGTGAGTTCAAAATTAATTAAATATTTATCCCCAATGTAATTATTAATTTAGTTTTTCAAATATATGATATTTATTTATCATTGGTAAATTCAAAAGATAAAAAGTAATTATTTTCTAGTTTAGAGAATATAATATTTATTTATTTATTAAACAAATAATTTAGTGATATTTATTTATTTAGATAAAGAGTCATTATTCCAGGTTAGATAAATGTTGAGGAGGAAAGACAAATCAAGTTATGGGTCTGGTGGAAATGATATATTAAGTAACATTTAAATAAATTTTAATTAATTAATTTATGAAATGATATTTATTTCATCCATGTGTAACGTCTTAGGTTTTTGACCAGGTTCAAATTCCTCAACCTTTTACTTTTTTTATGTTTGGTGAGCCAGGGAACTTTTATATTTTGTTTTAGAACCTAATTCTGATTTTTTTGTCCACCCAAGGCCTATTTATAAGACGTGTTTTAAGTCTCTTTATTATCCTTGGGTATTTGGATGGGTTTTGGGTTCATCGAGGCCTGAAAAATAACTTTTTAGGAAGTGAAGATAGAGGGGAACAATGAGGTTTAATTGTACGACCTTAAGAAGATATTCCGCATGTTACTGTAGTTCTTCTAAGAGGGTGTGCATAGGTTGTGGATGGTTCCCCAAATAATGTATCCTATCCCCCACATTGAGTGCCACATAGGTAGTTAGTATGCATGTTTGGAGAATCGTTTGGATTAACCATATGGTTGAACCATGAGACATGTTAATAATGTGTGACCATTTGAACAGAGGGTGGACATAGTTGATGCACAATTATTCAAACCACGTGATGTAACTATGTGCCACTTCAAATAGAGTGAAATAATGGATTTTCCCCACACATTTATCTATCCTTTTCTTCTATTTAACCTCTATTTCATATGTGTTTTACCTCCATGTAGTGGGGGTCTCTCCGAATTCCTTCCACCCAAGGCTTTGAGCCATCTTAATCATCTGAGCTTCAATTCTTGATGCATTGGTCTTATTAGACGCATATCAGTAAGGCCTATAATCCACTTACTTCTCTTTCTCATTTATATTTTCATTTGAATTATAAATTCATGTTATTAATTTTTCATTATATTCTGGGTGTTTTTATAAAATCCTAAATTCTCTTGTTTAAGATTGAGTTAAAGGTCAATATCATAAGAAAGAACCTATGAGTATAAGGTAGGTGGTTCTAAGATTTGTCCATAAATTTATAGGTGTTTTTGGGGAAGGTTATATATACACCCATGTAGGTATTCAATGAATTACCCAATTAAGTAATTATTGTTTTCAAATTGTTAAACTAATGGTTTTTTATGACTTTATGCATGCCCTAGCTTATTAATATTTTCCATGTCGGTTGATAACCTTATGACCAACTGGGCAGGATCGGCCGGTTGTTTAATTTTAATTAAATTAAATTTTACTAATTAATTATATTGGTTCCATTGGAATGTGATAGGCATGGGCCAATGATTGAGATGATATTGATAACCAATACCTACCCAACACAATCATCAGGATTACGGTGTGGAATAATACATATGGGGTTATAATGATCACCAGATTGAGGTGTCATGGTTATTAAGATTATGGTGATGAGGAATTTAGTTTAAGGGAATGGGCTATGTGACTTGAGACGGTGTTGACCATTGGGGTTCAATGACGTGGTTGTAGGGGAATGAGTTATTGTATGGTATGGATTAGGTTGTTTGGTGACTATATCTCACCATTATTGGATAATGTTCCATTGGAGTTGTGTGAACATAGATAGGAATCAGTCATGGTTGTGTAGACCACCTGTTGTGGGTGGAGGCCACTGTAGATAATGATTATTAGGTGTTGAAGTTGACCTTCAATTATGTTGTATGTTCTCACTATAGAAATCCACGTGGATGGTGATGGAAAATCATGTGATGGTGTTGACACCGTCGGTTGGGGGATGAGGATCACTCTTATATCTAAGGAAGATGGACTGGGATATGGGTGAAAAAATATCATCAGTCCTAGGGACTTCAATTATTGAGCCAATTGGGATTATATATTGAAGGAGAAATACGTTTTAATAATGGGTTCATGAGACACAAATAAACTATAATTTTCAATTAACATTTCATGTATACAATGAAATATTCATGATATACTCTTACCATTATATGGTATATATTTCTAGTCTTTTTAATTATTTTAGAGTATTGTAGTTTTTAAGGAATTTTTATAGGGGATGTTTCCTTAAGTACTTTTTGCTTTTGTAATCTATGTCTGACCATCATAACGATCGTTGGATTCCGAGGATAGAGAGAATGATATTTTGATCCATCAAATTGAGGGATAATAGGGATATGTAGGCAGAGAAAAGATTATCATTGTATCAAGGTCTTCTAAGGATCGGAAGATAGAGCCATTTTGATCATCATTTCGAGGTCCTTCCTTCATAAGAAAATAAAATTTTTAATAATCATAAAATGGCGTATACATTTAGTCAAGATTACTAACTATATTTCTCTTGAGATTAAAAGAGTTATCTTTTTAATAATAGTTGTATTCCATTCTTTCTTTAACTGATCTATAATATTAGATGTTTCTTTATAAGTTAATATTCCACATGATATAATAGAAAGTTGATCGTTATAATTGTCTTTTTTACATTGTTTTCTTTATCAATATTATTCTAAACAGCATAATAATATCACATTGATACTCAAACCCATTTTAATTCCAATTTTTACATTGTTTTAACTAGACCATATCTAGGATCCAATTCTATATCTTTGTTAATTTTATTGATAGATAAGTTTGATAATCTTACTTAATGAGGTTTTTGTTTCAGTTTGTTTAATTATTTTAAAATAAGTTTTTAAGTAAAAATTCACCCTCTATTGTATGTATTATGATTTTAGAAGATCTAAAGATCCAATTATTGTATAAGATTCAAGTAAAGAGTTCTGTAATCTTGATACTGACAATTGGTATCTGAGTAGAATATCACAACTCAAGTACATGCTGAGGTTTTTACATATTTTTATCATTTTCATGTTTGTTAATGTTTTTATATAACCATTTTGTTTATAAAATTTTATTAAAATAACATGTATTTGTGGAAAAATAATTTCTTTTATATTAAAGATATAAGATATTAATGTCATATATATAGATAATATTAATCTAAATAGACCACTTTTATTTGATGGTGATAATTATGAGTATAGGATGAATAGGATTAAGACTTTTGTTATCAACATCGAGGTTGAAATTTTTTTAGTGATTATAGGATATTATAAAATGTCTGTTAGTTAAATTTATTCTTTTACCCACCAATAAAAATAAAGAATATCAATTAAATTATAGAGTATAGAATATGTTACTATATTATATGAATATAAGCATATATAGTTATATATCATCTTGTGACATTTAAAATAGTATCTGTAAGAAGATTGAGGTTACACATATTGGTACTTCCAAAGTAGTTGATACTAGGAGAGAAATTTTTAAAGCTGACTATCTAGAATTTGAATTTATAAATGCAGAATCTATTCCAAAGACACATCAAAGGTTCATGAATTTCATAAATAGTTTACAAGTAATTTGTGATAAAGGTTTTGATGATGATATTCTTGTTTAAAAGATTATTGACATCATTTCTAATGAGAGGTAATCAAAATGGGATGTTGTTGATGAAACACAAAAATTAAATAACTTACCTTAGATGATCTTATTGATACCCTTATGAAGTATGAGTGTAAAATAAAAAGAGATTTTGAGAAATAGAAAATGAAAAATGGTGGTGCTAATTTTGATACAACATCTACCTTACCTACTAAAGTACAATATTTTGAGAAAACCATTAGGTATTCAAGGAAAATTGAAGTTGTTGTTCAATATGATTTATGTACATAAGAACATTTTTAAAAGTAGCTGGAAAATTTTCCTAGGAGTATAAATTTTTTTTGGAATGAAATATTTTAAATATCATCATAAAAAAGTTCATAATGATTGAATTGATATGAAAGATTAAGTCACTTGCTATGAGTGTATAAAATTTTGACATATTCGTCTTGATAGTCCAAATATAAAGAGGAAATATATAAAGGATATGTATTCAAAAAGTAATTTTAATAAATATTAAAAATATAAAGGATGAAAAGTATTTAAAGGTTGCTAAAACATGGAGTTCTTGTAAAGGCGATTATTATGAAAATTCATCTAACAATGAGAGTTCTGTACATATAAACATTGGTCTTTTTGGAATTGTACCCAAAGTAAATCAATGTTTCATGAATAAGGTATGAACTATTGAAAAACTTAATAATATGTATTTATGTTCCAGTTATCATGAAGATAATTATTCAATATCATCTGATACAGAATCCTCTTCATCAAAAGTTAATTATTTACCTTCTTATTATGATGTTTCTCATTTTTCTAAATTTCGTGAAAATCAAAATTTCATGATTTGTAAAAAACACGATAAAGATGATCAATGAATAAATATTTTGAAAATATAAATATCATATATCACTAAAGATCATGATAAAAAATGTTTAAAAATAAAACCATGTCTAAATATTTGTAAAAATTTATTTATGAGAATTATGTTTTCTCTACTAATTTTGACAAACATAATCATAAGTTTATTTGATGAGGATAAGAATTTAGTTGTTAAACTAAAATTTAAAATTTTTTTATTAAAGATTTTTTTTACAAATTAACTACTGGTAAATAAATCCATGATGAAATTTTAAGAAAATAATATTCATGGTAATTGTATTAGAATGTGTTTCTCTAGTAAGCAAACAATTTTTAGTGACAATTACTTTATTCCAAAAAGTGCACCTTTTTTACCAATTGTAAATGTTGTTTACATTGGGAAGAAATTATTATCTTAATAAAGTTCAATCACTAGGTTTTTCTAAGCGCTATTTTTCTAAACATAGGTGGATTAATATTGTTATATTTTATTACAATACCAAACCCATGATGGTTCGGGTTTCGAAAAGCTAATATTTTTGTTTTCAAGATAACAAAGAATGTACCCAAAAAAAATATTGTACATGGATAATGGGTGTTCCCTGAACATGACTAAGAACAAAATCTTCTTTCAAAAAATTTTCAAATTGAAATGTGGAAAAGTAGCATTCATTGATTATTCTCAATGAGATATTATCAGAATAGGTAACATTACTATTATTGGAAAATATATTATTTTAACTGTATTGTTTGTTAATGGTCTCAATCACAACCTTATAAGCATAAGTTTGTTATGTGATGAAGGCTAAATTGTGAAATTTAAAAATGATAAATGTTTTGTACATAGTGACAATGATGAATATATCATTTATTCCTATTAGAATGATAATATTAACACACATAACAGAGATACAATTTTACAATTTATCTGAATACATGAACAATAAGCATAAAATTACACAAAACCATTTACTTTTGATAGATTTAAATATATCAAACAAAATATAGGAAGGATCAATATAATTTAACCATTAATTTCTACTTCACTTTTACCCATATACTTACATAAAGTTACTTATTTTTATAGGGGGAGTATATATGTTTTATGTTTTCTCAATCCTTTTGGGTTTCTACAATTTTAGTTTTCATAAATGTTTTTATCAAAATGTGTTTTCCAAACTCATTTCCCATTATAAAATTTATTGATTCAGAATCTTAAAAAGGATTTATGGACTCAGAAAATGATATAAATATTATTTAACTCATAATATATTCTAAAACATCACAAAATCATATTTTTAAAAAAAATTATTTTGAAGAATATCATAATAAGTCTCTCTAATAAAGCTATTATAGTTAATTTTCTTAAAAACATAATATTTAGTTTTCTTTAAAACCCAATATATTTCTGTTTTCTATAAAAACATTCACTATCAGTTAATTTGTTACAAAACTATCATAATTAGTAAAAACCATGAAGGACAAGTTATTCATACCCATGGACCTCTTCACATTGAAGGGTACTTTTCTATTCTTTTTATTTTTTTACCCTATCTCATTACATTAGTTCTTTAATTTTTTTTAAAATTATATTTTTATAAAAAATGTTTTTATAAAATTAAAAATTATTCCCAATCGGATTCATCCTAAATCAAAAATATGTTTTAATAAACCTCAGGATTGCAAAAAAAATTTATAACCTTCTAAGAATTATTTCTTAAACTTGAATCAAAAAAGAATTCATCTCGGCCATATATTTTGTTTTGGAATAAGAACCAACAAAATTTATGACCATATAAAGACCGACCCCCTTCTACCCACAGTGCTTCTCTAGTTCTACTATTGTCGACCTGCTACACCCTTGAAGTCTTTCATTCTGATAAATTCACATTACCTCTAATATTCACATTAAATTTCAAATCCAAAGGAAATCAAAGAGGATTTTATATGAGTTTTAGTTTCAGTTTTAGGTTAGTAGAAAGATATTTCTATGAGAAGTATGATTCTATGTTGAATAAGTTCATTTCTATTAATTGATGGGAATTTTTCTGTGTGGAAAAAATTATTAATGATTTTAACCTTTTAGTTCCTGATATCATTCATGAATTTTATGCATTGGATAGGTTTATTAAATAATATAGAATAAAAAAATCATTTTCTATATATGAGATGAAGTGTAAGGTTCCATATATAAAACCATACAGTTTAATTGGAATACCATCACATGGTGAAACATATTTTCCTTTACACAAATTGTATACTGATTTCAGTACTTTTAATAAAAACAAGGAATAAGATTCATTGTTTGCTCATTATTATAAATACAATAAGTTTTCTCATCTGAACCCAAATAATTCAGTAGTTTTGTTATGAAAGAAATGTTTCATGATTTCCAAAAAAGGGGTATGATATACTCTAAATGTATCAAATGCTCTCATATTGTATTTTCTAATAAACATGAGAATGATTTATCTTGTTATGTTTGTTATTTTTACTATGTAAAACATAACGAAAAATTATATGAAATCCAAGATCATTATGTTTTATGATTTTCTAATAAACATGATTGTAAACTGTATGAGAAGATTCAAAATTTCCAATAAATCGGATTTGAAGAGACAGAAGAAATCTATTATCCGGAATGATATGATAAATATGATGAGATTTGATTTTGATAAAATGTCCAAGATGTTTGTTGAAAATGTTGGTGGTATCCCATCAAAATCGAGAACCATTAAGTAAACTAGATAAGGCCATAAAGTTGAATAAATGGAAAGTAGAGTCTTCCCTCCAAATAAGGAAATGAAGAAAATTGATGCCCTAGATTTAGTATTTGATATTTGATGAAAAATAAAGTAGAAAGAATTTTATGGGATCCTATAATCTGAATTAAACCTTGTGAGGCTAAAGACTTATGAATAAAATCTTCTGATACCTTAGAGGATGAGGCAAATAAAAATAAGCATGATAATATGTTTAATGAATTGCTGTTATGTGAATTTTTTCTAAATTGTGTTGAAAGAGCCTATGAAAAGGTTGTTTTACCAATCTCTCAAACTGATCATGTAAATCTATAAATTTTTTTGGTTTTTCAAGAAACATATTTTGTTCACATTTATGATCCTTATATCACTGAAAAAGGAAAAAAGAAAACGTGTTACTAAAGAATCGACACATCCTATTAAAGAAAAAGAATCAGAATAAGTCCCAGAAAGAAAATTAACTACGAGAATAGAAAAATATGTTGTTGATGAACATTAAAAGCCTAATGATGAGAAATATGATGGTGTTTAGGAAGAATAAAATGTCTTTAAAGAACATGATAAAGAAGGATATGAGAAAGAGTAAGTTGGGATGGAAGAATACATTGAAGAATGTGAATAATAATAAGAAGAAGGAGAATATAAAGAAGATGAAAATAAATATGTTGATGAGGAAGTAACTAAAAATGATAAATAATCATCAGATTCATCCTCACTGGAGTTTCCCTCCTATGCTTGTAGGGATAGTAAATCTAGTAGTTTTGAAAAAGAAACATCATCATAAAAATAAAGATCTAAGTCATCTTCAAAGAAGGATAAGGGAGATCAACATTCAAATACCAAAGATTATAAAGAAGACACAGATGAATTGGAGATAAAAGAATTATCAAATGGTATGGAACATGGTGATTATTTTTATAATGATGTTTAGAAACAAGTTTCAATGAAATAAAATCATAAATAAAAGAATAATAAAGTCAAAAAAAATCCAATTCATCCTCCTAAGATTCAGAATGGTCAGTATGATTTCAATAGAACCATTTCTTTTGAAGGAGTTGAAAATATTATTCATGATATGAAAAGGATATAAGGAACTATTCTTTATTTCCCAAACCATGAGTCTCGATTCCATTTTTTTCAATAATGTATTATTGAAAACTCGTAATCAACAAATATTTTAACAATGAAAGTTATCCATCATGAAGATCAGTTCGATGTTTTTCAATAATGTTCCGAAACTCATAGAATTTCATCTAATAATATGGTAAAATGGAACCATTGAGTTGATGTAGATATAAAATTGTATGATGAGAATTTTGATAATGTGAATAATATTATGAATGAATTATCTAAATCCTTCCATCAATTATAAAAATATATGGCCGATAAGGTGAAATTTTATATGAATTTCAAGATGATACTGAACGAAGAACATAATAAGTTGATGTTCTTAATAAGAATATAAGAGAAATGTAGATTGAGATGACTAGAATCTGATCAGTTGAGGATTATCTTTTCTTCATCAAGGAAGAAAATAAAAATCATTTGGAGGAAGTTAAGATGATAAAATATTTAGAATTAAATTTTGGGATGTTGGAGAAGTACAAAAAATATTTCTAGAAGATGATGTCTTTTTGGGAAAACATAGATGAAGAAAGAATAATTTTATTTTGAATTATTATTTTACTTATTTTGAAAAACATCTGAACTATTTTATTGAATTAATTACTTTTCCATACAATTAATTTTTTTTAAATGTTTTACAATTATGATTGGTTGAATGTTATTTCATATTTTTTATGAATGATTAGTAAATTCATTGTGTTATTTTGAATATTTTGTGTCCCTCTCTAAGATTTCAAGAAACTCGAGAATTTTCCCCATTATTTTTAAAAATCACAAATGGGGAGAGACTGTAATAAAGGAGGAGTTATCTGCTAAAGAATTATCATTATGTGTAATGAGATAAATCTTTTATAATTAATAAGTTTTTACAAAGGGAGTGTTATTTCTTTATAGGGGAGAATTTGATCCTTAGGGGAAAATATTTTCCTATGGGGAATTTTATCATATTCAACCTCATATTCTGTTTTTTATTCCTAAATGTTATAAACCCATGGGGATTTATGGGTTTAATGATTATATCCATATAAAAAGTAATTAAAAGAATATGAAATTTATGTGTTCCGAAGTTATTTTTCATTTATGTTTTGGGGGGTTTTCTTTCCAAAAGGTGGGGTATTGTTGAGTCTAAATTTATTCTTATTAATTTTCCATTTTTTTTGGAAATCATAAAAACTTTATTAAAAAAAATTTACTAAATTTTTATTTCTGAAGTGTTTTAGAATTTTTGTGTGGAAAACATTAACATTTACCATACATAAAATAAGTTCAAAAGTATTATGGATATAATATTTACATTATTCGTCATGATTTTAATATTGATAATGTGTCCAATTTATCAGACTAACCTCTATTAGAACCAGATGTTAGTCATTTTTTTAGTCCCTTTATACTAATAATTTTTGACAATTGGATTGATGCTAGTTTTGAAAAACATCAGACTCACACACATAAAAGGTTATCCTATTGACATTGTTGAGAAAGTCCATCGGACTAATTGAAGTTTATAATAGGAATTATAAAAATTATATCTAATGTATAGAACATATTTATCACTATAATTGTGATAACCAATGGGATGCTCAATAATTAGTTACAAAATCTATTTAGTGCCAGGTGTCCAAGTCATTGCAGCATACTCATAGAAATATAACTGTTTGGGTATTAATATGACCTTTGTCTGAAATAAATAAATACCAGGTCATCTGTAGAGTTTGTAACTAATTAATTTTCATTTTTTTCATTCTATAAGACATCTAAATATTTCTAAATCATGAGCATCTTGTTCAAAGTATTTTTAATTTCTTTAGAGTTTTGTAGTTTTTAAGGAATCTTTGTAAGGGGTGTTTCCATAAGAGGTTTGTGTTTTTGGAGTTTGCGTATGATCATTGTAACAGTTGAGGTCTTCTGAGGATAGGAAGATCGAGATCCCAATATATTGTATTGAGGGATACTAGGGATAGGTAGACAATGTAAATATAATAATCATATTACTGGATTTCGGGGACTGTAAGACACATCTGTTCTAACAATCACATAGATGAATTTCCTTGGTAAGGAAAACAGAATTTGTTATAACTATAATAAATTGGATACCTTTAGTCAATGTTATTAAATAACATTCTCTTAATATTAAAAGAGTTATATTTTTAATAATAGTTGTAATTAATTCGTACTTTAATAGATCTATTTTATTACTTGTTTATTTACAAGTTAATATTCAACTATGTATAATAGAAGGTTCATCATTTCAATAACATTACTCTAATAATCAGAGCAAGTTTTATTCTAATTTTTAATCTATTTTAATCGAATAGTAGCCAGATTCTGATTAATGATCTTTTTTAATCAGACTAAGGGACGAGTCTGATAATCAAAATTAAAGAGGACTGGGTTATAGTATGTATAATTATTTTAAATGACGTTTTTAAACATTATTTTTCCTCCCTCTTATAAGTATTGTAATTTGAGAAGATATAATGATCCAAAAGATACATCATACCATCTAGACATAGTTCATGTTTGTCTATTAGATGTTGTGGTCTCATAAGCATTGATATTTCTTCTCACTAAGTTCTCACTTGGTGATCTTAGAATGGTGAGATCATGTGGACCAACCCACCAATGAAAACCAAACTTGTTTTAGTTATCATTTGTTGTTACTATTTATGGATGTGTTTATTGGTGTCATGCCTTGAGATCATTATCAAGGTGTTTCATTTGATTGTGTACATTGATTCAAAAAAAAGACCATGATAATGAAATCGTGCTGAGGTAGACTGTGTTGTCTGTATCAGTGGTGGTATGACATTGGTTGGATGATCAAGATAGAATTATAGAGGCCCTATTTTTTTCTCTTTTAATACTTTTTAATATTTATAAAAATATATTTAGTTTCATACATAGAGATATTGTGTGATTCTAAGGCCCGATGTGCCTAGAATTAATTTTATAAAAATAATAGATATATTTAATATTATGCATGCATGTTTTTTTAAATACAATGTGATAAATCTTAAAAAAATTAAATTAAAAATCTAATAAATCATTTGAATATGGAATGAAATTTTTACCCCAGACATTACCAAATATTGGGTGACACAGATCATTCAGATATTGCAACCATTGGTTGGTGTGTTTAAATGAAATTAATAAAATCAATTAATTATTTGATTTAATTGACCTAAATTAAAAACCTCTATATATTCATGGTTATGATGATTATTTAGGTTCATCCTCATAAACCCTAGTATGATTGAGATGTTTTCCTTCCACCTCTCATTGGAAAAATATAACCAAATGATGATGAGACGTTGGATCCAAGAAGATTGAATTGCATAAAATGAAACAACCCATATCTCTCTTTATAAAAATTTTTATTCATTTAAAAATGATTCAAAATAAGTTAAGACTCTTCAATTTGTTGATTCATCCCCAATTTATTAAACTAGTTGAGCATTATCATCTTGCATCTTCGATTTATATCAATTGCAAGGATTTTCATGCACTAGTATATCAGTTTTAATTGATTATCCAATTTCATATCACCCTAGATTTATATTATTGTGTTTTTTGGATAATATCACTTTTAAAAATCTCATTCACCTTTTTTGGTTCTTTTTCTCCAAACCATTTTTCATATTTTTCACTGATTGGGCTACAAGGTCATGGTTGGACATTATCGTATGGGTCTGAGCCTGTTCAGACCCCCCAAGTTCACGATGAATTTTGATGTGATGGATGAATTGATGAATTGGTGACATATTCAGATGGATAGTGAGATATGGTTGATTTCACCATGGTTTGGATGATCTAATGAGTCTAGTGGAGCACTATATGCATTGATGTGCATATGATCCCATAAAGATGAATCAGATATTTGATTTTCGTCCATCGGTGTACTATAAACTATGATTAAAGGCCATTGCATTCGATTTCAACATCTTGTAGGTGATATCCAATGAATTGGAGCTTGTATGTGGAACATCCATAGAAGATATGAGAATCTATGAAAAACCTAACTATATAAAGTTTGTTGTGATGAGAACACACATTGTAGTTCGTATTGGCTATGACGTTGGGGTTTCAAGAAAGTTTATGATGACACAATGTGTCACTAGGCCACATGTATTGTATTCCTCCATAGGTAGACAAGTTGTTTGGAAGAGAAAATTGGTAGGACCCCATACATAAGAAAATGTCTAGTAACACAAAGTGTATCAATTTATATAGTCATTCCTAGGGACACAGGGCTGAACCACATGCATAAAGGAATTTCATGTACCGAAGTACACAATCATGGGAAAACATACAAGGACTCCATCAGGATCATAGGCCAAAATGCATGTGGACGAGTCATTCTATGTAGTCAACCTATATGTTGTATAAAACTACATGGTTAGTGAGTCATGTACCGGTAGGGACACAACCGGGAAGCATTATAGGACCACATGTCATGTGGGTCCCTTACACACAGTGTACCTCTACTTTCCTTTTAGGAAATCATTATCCACTTTTATATCCTTTGTTTGGACTTGGATTTGGGCTTGCGAATAGCTTGTCCTGAGTGGATATCCATATATAACGTGATGGTGGCCTCCATACTGGATCTTGAGATACAATGAATTATATTATAAGAATGATGCTTATTTAGGCAATGGTTGACGACAACAGTGATTAGGAAGGGTCTTCAGATCTGTCAAAGTGATACCCACCAACTGGTAGGTAATGGGTCCTCGACTAACTATTAGAGTGGAATCAACTAGCTGGGCTATGTATGGGTCCTCTATCAACATAGTGGTACCCCCTATGACATTTGGGTTTGGTTCCTCTATCTATAGAGTGGTAACCTCATGATTTTTAGGGTGTAGGTCCTATATCTACTAAGTTATACCCCATATAAAATTAGGGTGTGGGTCCTCTATCTACTGAGTGGTACCACCCTAACGTTCCAGGGCATGGTCATTTTCCTATGGAGTGGTGCCCCTATGGAATTAGGGTTCACGTCCTCTATCTAATGAGTTGTCCACCATATTAGATAAAGAATGGAACATCCTTAAACTGAGTGGCACCCCCATGATGGACTAGTTCAAGCATCCTCTTCTTGGATATTGTACCAACTAGATTGTGTGGCATAGTGGCAAGGCATGGGCCCTACACACAATAACTTATGTTTTTTGAAACGTGAGATGTTGGACATCATTGATGGACTCCTGGAACTGATGAAACACTTTCTTGGGATGGGTTGTGAGATGGTGATTCCCTCTCTCTGTCATTTGGGCTTCTTTGGGTTGAGAATATATATATATATATATCCATGTTGTTAGATTATGTTTACTCCCTTTCCTTGGGTTTAGTTTTATTTCTATTACAATTGTGTATCTTCTTACTCCTCCTTCAACTTTCATGGTTTCCTATTGGGTATGTATATACTCACCAATGTATGGTCTTTTCCCACACATGTCATGTCTTATTAATATGATAGATAGGTTGACGATAATTACAGAGAAGCATAGGAATCCTTTCTACATTTGGACTGGCATGATGGTAAGAGTTTGGAGATCTATAGACAGGCTCTCTCAAAATTTACTTTTCAATTTTTGTGAGGTTGGGAGATCTTTCTGGTTTGGTGTGTATTTTTTTCGCTTTACTTTTCATTGTACACTATCATAATCCTATACACTGTAATATCTTGAATTTTTTAATGATAATTAAAAAATTCTTTTTGATAAATTATTAGAGTCTTTTGTAAAAAAAATATTTACCAATGATGGTTTCTTAATAAATGTGTTAATGGATTTGTGTAAGAGTAAAATCATAGTTAACACATTAATATATTAAATATAATATATTTGGAGTCAGACACTAAGTTAGTACAAGATTTTGTGGCTCGTAAAGCCTTGGAGAAGAGGGAATAAAACTATTAAATATATTATATTACATTTGTGCAATTTATTAAAAATAATTTAATAAATCCAAAACAGTGTGTTTTATGAGAAATCTAAGACAACCGTTAGGTCCGGGGAATTGTTTTTACCCTTAGTGGGGTATAATATATGAATTCATTGGATATTTGTATGGATATCTTGAGAAAATATGTTATTTAATAATATTTATTATATTATTTTTTAAAATAATTTAATATCTTCCAAACAGTGCCTCGTATTACAAATCTGAGACCACTGTTAGTTCATAAACCAGTGTTCTACCCTAGAATGGGTATAATTTTTATGCATTTTGGGTGTTTGGAAAAATTTCACACAATAAAACCCTTTTTTATTTATTTATTCTATTTTTAATTAACAAATAATTAGTTTATCTCAAACGGTGAATCATATGAGAAATCTGAGACCACCATTTGGTCCAGAACATGTGGTTTTCCCTAGGCAGGACATAACCTTTTTGTTCATCGGGAAGTTGGTTAGATCTCACAAATAGTTAATTTATTTAATAATTTAATTTATATAATTATTATATATTTAATTAAAATATGTTCATAATGAGGTTCTTCCCCCCCGAATGCTCCAACGTGTATTTTTGACTGAAAGAGCTATCCCAAAGCTTCAGTTTCTGATGATTTTCTCTAATTCCACCTTGTAATACTTTAATTGGGAGGAAATAGTGAGTTCAAATTGAATTTTCAGTTGAATTTTAGTATGAATCTGGAGTTTTGAATAAGGGTTTTAGAGATTCCTTTTTCGGGTCATTAAAATGTATGAATTCCATATTCCTATTTTTTGATCAATATCATCGATTTCAAGCAATACAGATCTTCATTTAGGGACATCACAATGCCTTAGTTTCAGGCTCCACCTCCCTATTCATCCTCAAGTCGCTCAATCTCCCCAACTTGTGCGTGATGATATTCTAGGTGGGTGTTTTTTCTATAATTTTTCAATAGTTTTTTTACTCCCAAACTCAAAAAAAGATTTTAATATTCAATAATAAAACTTATAATTATCAAAGAGTAATTAAATTTCTTTTATATCTTTCTATGTGACAATTGAAAAAAACGTAAAGGAAAATTTATTAGAAATTATGATAATTATAAAATATTATCAAATTAATTTTTATCAATTTATCACAAGGTAATTAATGAAAAATGGTTAAAGGATAAATTTTATTGATAAAAGGATTATTTATGAAAAATAACATGATATTTTTTATCAAATTATAATTATTAAAAGCATCAAAGGATAAATTTATTGAATTATGAAATGATAATTTTATTGAATTATCAATCATAATGACACAAGATTTTCAAATGATAATTTTAAATAAAATTATCAAAAGTTGACTTATTAAAATTATCAAAAGATAATTAAAATAAACTAATAAAGAATAATTGTATGAAATTATAAAGAGAAAAAAATTAATTTTGTTAAAGGATTATTACACAATAATTATCATGTGACAAGTTTATCAAAATTATCATAGTGTAATTACATATATTATAAAAAAATAAATATTAAAATAATTTTAAATCATAATTTAGGATAAAATTATAAAATATAATTATAGTTGGATAATTTGTAGAAAAATTTCCAAAATATAATTATAAAGGATATTTTTTTAAAAAATTATAAATAGATAATTATAAAGGATATTATATAAAAAATTATCGAATGATAATTTTATATAAAATTATCAAAAATAATTATAAATGGAAAATTTGTAATAAAATTATCTAAAGATAATTATATGGGGTAATTTATAATAAATTATCAAAAGATAATTACACAAGTTTAATTTGTATTAAATTATTAAATGAAAAATATAATTTATAATAAATCATCAAAAGATAATTATAAATAATAATTTAAGATAAAAATTATTTGTGATAATTATAGAATGATAATTTATGAAAAATTATCATGTGATAATAATTATTCTTGATTTGAATATATATAGCACATGGGAAGACCTAAATAATTATTTGAAAATTATCTCAGAGCAATAAAATATCACCGCATGTGATATTTTATTTCTTTTTGAAATAAAATAGTTGGTTTTAGTTTTAGAGACCCTCGATGAACCTCAAACATTGACATGTCAAAGTTTTTGATAATAAGCCTACGAAGATGGATCTTGATTGTTTTATTCCCGTAATTTTACATCGATGAATTTTGAGTTAGGAAGTTCCTTACCTTTTTGGGATCTTATTTAATAATTTTTCTGTACATGATTTACATGATAACTTTATTGATATCATGCTTGACATGCGATCACATGTGGGTGTGTGTGTAGAACACTGTGTAGTATGATTTGTTTCCCTGAAAATGATGTGATAGATTGATTCCATGATGATGTTTGTTTCAAATGCGGATATATATGGTGATGGTCTATTTCTAACGGTGTGTACTATAGTTTCTACCATTCTATGACTTGTCAGGTTTTCCGTCAAAATATTGGTATGTGTATACTCGATAGGTTGTCGTTAGGGTATGATTAATTCTAGGGGGTGTTCACTTGATGAATGGTGATGACGATAGTTCAATGTGATAACCTTGTAACCTTGAATATACTTAATGCCTTGTGGATTTTGAGTAGATGGTCGACACATGATGCCCTGTGGATTTTTGAGTGTTACACCATGCCTTGTGGATTCTGAGTAGGTTACAGATTCTCGATGCATTGTGTATTCATAGTATTACCCGATGAATTGTTGATTCTAGGTAGGTTGTTTTCAATTCATGCCTTGTTGATGGCAAGTGACTCGCCAACAGCCATGTGACTGCTGTTGGATACTTATTGACAAACAATACAATTTCAGTAAGGAGCTGAAGTAGGTATGACCATAGGTTTGTGGAAGCTTGGTTAGTGCACAACCGCTCAGTTTTGGATTGTGTGCTATTATTCTTGTTACTCATATATTTTATTATGTAATACACTAGTATACATGAGAACATTAGGTTAAAGATACATTGGTGGTGTCCTACTAAGTCTTTTACTCACACCCTATATGATCATTTCGATGCGGTTATAGATTTCATGAGGTATCCAATAAAGGGTAAGGTCACTGTGGTGGATAGACGAGTGGAGGAGTGTGGATCTAGAAGGAGACCAGGATGGACTCTAGAGGATCCACTATTTATTTACTTACATTATATACTTTTTTTATGGACCTGATTACCACATACATGAGCATATTTATTTGTATTACATGTATTTCATATTTAAATTTCAACATTTTTACTCAGATTATTTATTATATTGTTTAATATTTATTATTGATCCTATGAAAAAATATTGAGAGTATAGTCTACCCACTAACGGACTAATACCCTCACTTATAGTCGACAACCTCTTGAATATGGGAAGATGTTCATGATCTCACATGGAATTTCGGCTCAGACCCAATGATTCGGGTCGGGTTGTCAAAAAATGGTATCAGAGCATCAGGTTGTTAACTAACCTATTAATCTCTTGATTTGGGTTGGGATATGTTAGAATGGAGTTAGGACATTTGGACTCGAGTAGGGAAAATGTTTTAGTGTCTGGCTAGAACTACATAATGGTCCTCTATGTTTCAATAAATGGAAAATTTATTTTTATTATTCAAATTGGGTGACTTAAATGATGTTATCTTTGATTATGATATTTTTCATATGTTCATGATTCATGACTAGGACCTTAGGTTTACATTCCATGTATGTACAAGTTGTTGTGGTATATAGTAGTTCATTAATTAAATTTCTTTATTTGTTGTATTTGTTCAGGATAGATTGTTCTATGTTATATAACTGTGTTGTTATATTGTCTGATATATATTTATTATCAATAATTATTTGAATATATCATGTTGTTTTGTTAGTATATTTATGACGAATGTGACTAACGTGCATGAATTGGGATAAGGGTTAGTGATATGAAAGGTAAAACATGGGATATGGGTAGACTCCTAGGAAAAAACTTGTTTGATACAATATACTTGTTTAGTGAACCCATTTGTGTGATCTCATAGACTGATTAGGGTTTATCTGAATGAATCTGTTTTTAAGTGTTTTTATCATGCTATAGGAGATGTCACCATGATTTAGTCTAATGGGGATACATGGGAGGCATTCCAGAATACTTACACAAGGAAGTATTCTTCAATTATATAACTACATGCGTAGGAGAATGTAGTTGATCTTAATCCCATACCTTCTATGTGGTTTAGGAAGGAGGACCACATCAACCAAAAGTCGTTAACTTGGTTGTTGTCATAGAGATAGGATTTTAGATTGATGGACAAATATTATCTGACCATAACTCCAACATTCTTCATCCTTTTAGGGCACCGAAGGCCCTCATGATTCAAAGTAATGGGTTTAAATAATTTTATAATTATTTGACCTATTATTGTCAATGAAGGAAATAAAAGATAAGTTAAGATTGAGCTCATGTCAGAAGTGCATAAATTTAGATACCAAATATTGTATGGTACCAACCGACATGCAGGAGAAAAAGTCTCTTCTGAATGGCTTATAGATGAAGGGAGTTATAATGGTTAGTACTTCACCCAAGGGTTCACTTGCGTTTTCTGCCAAGAATCTGGATGGTAATCTTCAACTATATGTTGATTACCAAAAAGTTGAATCAAGTGACTTTGAAGAACCAATATATGTTTCCTATGATTGATTTAATTTTTGATCATCTATAAGGATCCACATGGTTCACCAAGATTTATCTTCAATAGTTCTATCACGAATTCAGATTTAGATAGGTAGATATTCTAAAAATTGGGTTTTAGATAATGTATGGAATGTATGAGTACTTAGTAATGTTGTTTAGGCAGATGAACACAATGATAGTGTTCGTGGTCCTCATGAGAATTACCTTCCATCCATACGTGGACTCATTATTTGTGTTGTTCTTCTAATGAAATCATTATCTTCTTATAGACACCAGATAAACATGATAGGCACAAAGATATAGTGCTGGGTATGCTTTGAGAACACAACATTTATGCCCATCTATAAAAGTATGACTTCTGAATATGAGAGGTGATGTTCTTAGGTCACATGGTTTATGAGTTCGATGTATCTATAGAACCAGGGAAGGTTGATGTTGTCATGTATTTGAAATGTTCTCAGAATGTGTTTGGGATGGATCTTCCTAGTATTAGTAGGTATTTCCAACAGTTTATCTAGGACTTCTTCTAATTAGTGGCATCCTAAATACCTATGACAAAGAAGATATTGAAATTATAGTGGTTATATGAATGTGAATCGTCTTTTCCTTATCTAAGTATAAGATAGATGATATCTCCAGTATTAACATTCCATGAGCTTCATATTGGTTATGCATTGTACTATGATACATCAAGTGTCATCTTGGGAGTGGTGCTGATGAAAAGGGAGTAGTTTTTATTCTTTGGGTATCGTTAGTTATGATCCTCTAAGTGGAACTACCCTACATGTGGCATGGATCTTTCGATCATGCTATGTGGTCTGATGTTTTGGTAAAAATATATCTTTAGTGATATATTTGTTGATAATACAATCTATAAGAGCCTTTACTATATTTTCACACAAAGGGACCTAACCAAATGACATGGGTGTTGCGTTAAAATGCCCAATTTATGTCACATTGTTTGAATGGATTGAAAAAATACATAGGGAATCAGCTAATAATTGGCATGGATACCATCCTCAAACTGAAGAATCATATGAGATAACTATATAAATATTGGAGGATATGTTTCGAGATTGCATGATAAACTTTAACAGAGATTGGTATGATCACATAACCTTGAATGAGTTTACTCTCAATAATATTTACCAGGATTGGATTTAGATGGAGTCATCAAGGATCATTATGAGATACCATGTTGATCATCACTTGTTTCCATGAGGATAGTAAGGCCTCAAATTTGGGCCCAGTTTGGTTCTGGAATCCTCCATGAGAGTTTGTCTAATTGTGATAAGTTTGATCACCGCTCAGAGTTGATATATATCTTATGATGAACCTAGGAGTCCCATGGTGTTCATAATGGAGGATAATTTTTTATTGTGAGTCACTCCTCAATTGGTTTGGATACATATAAGGAAGTAGGGAAAATTGAACTTTGTTTTATGGTACCCATTGATATCACCAAACAGATAGGGACATTGGTGTATCATCTAGACCTCCTTTATTGGTATCATTTTAAGAATGACATGTTACTTATGTCACAACTTCAGAGGTACATACCCAACCCTATTCATATTATTGATTTCACAGAAGTTGAGTTGGATACCAATAGAAATTATGAGGATAATCTAGAGTAGATTATAGATCGAAGTGTGAAGGTGATGCAAGGAAAGAAAATACCACTATTTGAGATTCAGTGGTATCATTGATGGATCCAAGAGGATGTGTGGTAATTTTAGTCAAATGTTAAATTTCAGGGGCCTATGTTTTTTTATCAAGATTGCTAGAGTACCTATCAGGAATGGAAAGTTGATATAGGAGGAGAAATGTAATATCCTAAATTTTAGAATGATAATAAAAACCATCTTCTTATTAAATTATATGTATCTTATATGAAAAAATGATTCAATAATGAAAATTACTTAATAAATGTGAAAATGAATTTTCATAAGAGTAAAAGATTAGTTAACACAATGGAATATTCAATAAAATATTTTCAAAGTCAGGCCATGATTTAGTGAAACATTCTGAGGCATTTAATGAAGAATACAGAATAATAATATTAAAAATATTATATTACACACACATAATTTATTCAAAATATTTAAATGACCATAAAATAGTGTATCATATGTGAAATATGAGACCACCGTTAGGTTCGAGGAGTAGTGTTTACCCTAGTTGGGATATAACATTTGAATGTTGCAGCTATTTGGACAGATTGCTCAGGAAAATAAGTTGTTTAAAATTTTTTATTATATTCTTTTTTAAAATAATTTAATATCTATCAAATACTACATCATATGAAAAATCAGATACCACTATTATGTCCAAAACATGGGTTTTACCATATAAAGGGATTAACTTTTATGTTCATCGAGTGTTCGTAAACATTGAATGAAATAAAACCATTTTTATTTTTAATTAATTATTTATTCATTTTATTAATTAATAAATATTAATTTCTCTCAAATGGTGTGTAATATGATAAATTCAAGACAACCTTTTGGTCCAGAACATTGGGTTTACCCAAGGCACGACATAACATTAATGAGAATCGAGCATTTGGTCAGGTCTCACTAAAAGTTTAGTTATATAATAATTTTATTTATATAATTATTATAAATTTAGTTAAAAAAATTTAATGAATTTTTTCACCCAAATTCTCCAAATTCCATTTTTGACATGGAGATCTATCCAAAACCTACATTTTCTGACCACTTTCACCCATTCCACCTTGCAACACTTTTATTGGGAGGAACTAAGGACTCCAAAATTTATTATTGGTTGTATAAGGGATTGAATGAGGTGTTTTAATTTGGGGTTTTCAAGGCGTCATTTTTAGGGTTCATAAAATGGTTAGACGCCATTGTCTTCATTGTTGGTTGATCTCATCATGTTTAATATACATTGTTCTTCCTTGAGTTCAATAATGATGCCTCTATTCTAGGCACCACCACCTTATTCATCGCCCCCCCCCACATTGAGCCTGGTTAGCATCCACATGAGTTTATGTTATTTTATTTTATTTTTTTTCATTCCCAAATTGAAAAAATATTTTAATATACAGTAATAAAACTCATAATAATTACAGAATAATTACATTTTTTTTCTTTCATACCAAGGGACAATTCTACAAATTGTCATGAATATTTTTTTAGAAATTATGATCATTATAAAATATTATCAAAACATAAATTATCAAATTATTAAAGGATTCTTAATGAAAATTTTTTAAAGGATACTTTTGATTTATAAAATCATAATTTATGAAATTAATCATGAATTGTTATCAAAGGATAGTTTTAAAATTATATAATGATAATTTTATCGAACTATCAACGATATTCTTACTAGATTATCAAATTATAATTTTAATTAAAATTGTCAAATGTTGAGTCATTAAAGTTATCAAAAGATAATTAAAACCAATTATCAATGAATAATTATATGAATGTATTGATATAAAATTATTAAATTTTTTAATGTAAACTTATATGGTAATTATCACATGAAAATTGAATCAAAATTATCGTAAAATTAATACATGTATTATCAAAAGATAATTATTAAAATAACTGTAAACTATAATTTAGGATAAAATTATCAAATATAACTAAAAAAATATAATTTTTAATAAAATTATTGAAAATTAATTATATGGGATAATTTTTATTAAAATTAAAAAAAGATAATTATAAATGATGGTTTATAATAAATTATAGATTAATAATTATAAAAGATAATTTAGGATAAAATTATCAAATATAATTATGAATAGATAATTTTTAATAAAATTATCACAAGATAATTATAAATAAAAAATTAAAATAAATTATAAAATGATAATTATAAAAGGATAATTTGTATTAAATTGTAAAAATATAACGATTATTTGTAATAAATTGTTGAAAGATAATTACAAAGGATACTTTAGTATAAAAATTAGCAGAGATAATTATAAAATGATAATTTATGATAAAATTTCAAGAGATATCCATTATTATCGAGGTTAATATAGTGAGTTAATTATATGACCTAAATGATAAATTGAACATTACCAAGGAGAGAGAATGTATCTTCGCATGTGATATTTTATTAATATTTGAATAAAAATAGTTGGCTTTGGTTTTAGGGGCCCTTGATGAACCTTAAGAATTAACATTTTAATTTATTTTTATAATAAGTCCATGAATATGGATCTTCATTGGTTTATTCCCAACATTTTTACATTAGTGATTTTTGAGGTAGGAAGATCCTTACCATTCCGGGACCATGTTTACACATGTTGCTAAACTTGGTATTTGTGCTAGCATAATTGATACCATGCTTGACTTGTGATTTCTTGTGGATGTGTGTGTATCCCATAGTATTATATGATTTGTTTCCATGATATAGATGTGATATCTTGATTCCATGATGATGTGTGTCTAACATGTTGATGTATATGATGATGCTATATTTCTCATGATTTGTGTTGAGATTGTTAGCAAGATCTGACTTGTCATAGTTTCCCTTGGAGGATTGGAATGTGTATACTTGAAAGGTGGCCATTGGGGTATGATTACTCCTTGTAGGGTGCATGCTTTATGAGTAGTGATGTTGATGGTGCATCATGATAAACTTGTATCCTAGCATCTACTTGATGCCCAATGGATTCCAAGTAGATGAGTGACACATGATGCCTTGTGGAATTATGAGTATTACACGATGCCTTAGGGATTCCGAGTAGGTTATATATATTTGAAGCCGTGTGGATTCCAAGTATTACCTGATGCCTTGTGGATTTTGTGTAGGTTGTTTTCACTCGATGGATTTTGGATTCCAAGTGTCTCTCCAACAACCTTGTGGATAATTTTGGATACATATCGACATACAATAAATTTTCAGCATAGAGCTAAAGTAGGTACGACCTGGGGTTTAAGGAGGATTGGTGAGTGCACAACTACTCTGTCTTGGATTATGTGTTATTATGCATGTTACACATATGTTTTATTATGGCCTACACTTGTATACTTGAGAAAATCCAGTTAAATGTGCATTGGTGGTGTCCTAATAAGTATTGTACTCACACCCTACTAGTGAATTTCGATGCACTTGTCGATTTTAGGATGTATCCAGGTATGTTTAAGGGCCCTGTTGTGGTTATCTAAGTGAATGAGCCTTGAGTTAGTAGTAGACCAGTACAGACCTCAGATGATCTACTATTTATTTGCTTACTTTATCTATTTTATTTCCTCTAGACATTCTCACCACTTACAAGAGCTTCTTTATTTGTATTATATATACTTCCTCTTTACTTATAAATATGTTTACCCAGATAATTTATTATATTTTTTTATTATTTATTATTGATCCTATGACATTATTTTGAATGTATTTTCTCCCCACAAATGGACTCAGACCCTCTCTACGGGTTGGAAACCTCTTGCGTATGGGGAGACGTGCATGAGGTCACATGGCATTCTAGTCTAGACCTAGTGATTTCGGTATGGTTTTTACATAAAACCAAGAAGTTTGTTACATGAATGATTATTATTTTGATATTTCATCTTATTATTATTATACTTCTGCACTTCTTTATTGAGATTATTGAGTGTGTGTGTGTACATTGACTTTAGGAAAAGTCCCCCAATAATTATTTTTCCTTTCAATTCTTGTAGCCCACCCCTAGCCTATAGTGGTATGATTAGGTTAGTTTTGTCTTAATACCATTTGGTTCACAACATTAAAAATTGGTATAAGATTTGGTTTGATCCTTGGATGGTGTTTTCATTAGTCTCTTTATGAGGATTTGGTTGAGATTTAGGGAAACAATGTCAAAGTGTCTCGAGTGTGGATCTGAGTTTAAGGAACCTAGTGATGGTGCGGGGGTCCTAGATATCCATTCACTAGGACTCTGAATACATACTTGTTGAATTTTTATACCAAGAAATTGGTTAAAAGGATCTATTATATATTCATCATATTGTATTTTCCCTTTGACTGCCCTTCTTGAGTCATCTCCCCATTGTGTATATATTCTCATATAATAGTGGTATATCTTGATTAAATTTTTTCAGATTCTTCCATGACTACAGTGAGAAAGGATACCAGTTATTGATCATGATGATGATCTAATGAGTGATGAGGACTCTATTTAGGGTCCATCCAATGAGATCACTCCTGTAAGTGGACAGATAGAATAACCCCCACCTATTGAGTAGAAAATCATGCCAGAAAGAAAGCTGAGTATGAGCTTATGCTTAACATACTCGACAAGTTCACGTTGAAGAGGTCACTGAGGTTCCATGGAGGGACGAATCCCATATAATTTTAGGGTTTTATAAAGTCGGTCATACGTTTCTTCAGGATTATCCAAACAACAAATATTGAGTATTTTTCATGGGAAGATAGCCTTTTTCATGGAGCAGTAGGGCACTGGTAGAATGCTGTTACTCAGATGAATGATGAGTCGAAACTCTCATGGGCTGACTTCCAATATCTATTATGTAAGGAGTATTACCCCTACTTCTTGAACATGGCTTGAATTTAGGTACTCCATAAGCTGCAGTAGGGAGGGGTGATAGTATGTAGTACATTACAAGGATACCAGACCTTACATGGTACTCTCATGATATTATTGTGGATGTATACTTCTTAGAATGAAAGTTTGATCAGGGTATCCATAGAGATATTCATTCTAGTGTAGAACCATTATGAATTCCCACGTATTCTAGGGTTATGGATAGGAAATTGTGATAGAGATCCTCCTTTCAGATAGATTCCAAGCAACTAGAACAGAAATTGGGTATTATAGGGTTGAGTCTTCTGTAGTAGCTAGTAAACACATGTCAGCAGGATCTCAACGCAGAATACCTCCCTATGACCAAACATAGGAACATTTTTGTGCGACATAGGGGCAATGCATTGGAATAGTTAATATTGGATATGGGATATTGTATTCATGTGATAGGAAAGTTCATATGGATTATGATTTCCTTACATGATGTGTGGGGGAAGCAGGAAGATAGCAGATGGACTGCCACAGTAGAGGCATCTCAATGATCACGGATCTACCAGGTGAGGGAAAGGTGTCCTGTAGGGACGTAGAGATTGTAGATGAGATACTGGAGCTCCAATAGGAGGAACTATGGGTGGTGTATGACACTATCAGATCTATCCACCACCATTACTAGGTGGCCCATGTCAGGATCAAGGAGTTGTCGGTTTGGGCTAAAGACAACTATAGGCGATGGATTCTTATGAACCAACAACATATCAAATGATTATAGGTACAATATGTGTTTATTGTAATACTTATTTAGTATTAGTGGACACATTTTTAGTCATTAATTCATCTCATTACTCCTAGAAAGAGATATGTAACTCCCAGTTGAGGCATTATCCCATCAGCTTGGTCTTGATATTTATATCGGGAACGTGTCATCTATCTCTTTTATCTACCGAAAGTTAAATCTATTTATTGGTGGAGATAGTTTCTTGTGGGACATTGAATTCTTCATGATAGAACCATATGACATAATCTTGGGTATGTATTGTCTCTGCATGCTCCAACTCATTATTAACTATCATCATGGATGAGTCAGATGCCTTCACACTGATGTGATGAGATTCTTCTTTTTGGGTGAGATAAATCCCATAGTAAGACTAGTGGGTATAGAAATTAAGAGTCTACATAACATCACCAAAAAATTTAGGAGTTTATCCCTTGGTAAAATAAGAACTTTAGGCCTCTGGATTCCTTCAGTCATGGAGTATTTTATGGACTTCTTACATGAGGACGTTCCAAGACTATCTCTGAGGTAGAAGATGGTTTTTCTATATCGAATTTCATACCTATAATTCATGGATATATTCTATGGAATATCATATGGCCCCTAAAAATCTCTGGGAGTTGTAGTTGTAGTTGGGGGACAATTGAGATAAGGGTTTCATCATACCCTATGTGTCCCCTTTCGTAGCTCTGGTGTTCTTGAAAAATGCGGACAAGGTCTTGTCATATTGTGTGGATTATCATCACCTAAACCATTCTATAATAAATATGGTACCCCTTGATGAGGATTTATGACCACATTGATTAGTTTCAAGGCTTAATATGGTTATCAAAGAGCGATCTACATTCTGGTTAGTACCAGTTCAAATTCCACAATGTTGATATTCTGAAATTGTCATTCTGATGTCCTTACAGACACTATGAGTTCCTAGTGATTCCCTTAATTGTGACAAATTAGAAAACTATTTTTATGGATTTTATTAACTGGATATTCCCACTATACATAGACCAATATTTTTTTTGTCTTACTTGAATAAAAACTCATATACTATGCATTAGAGGTGGGGCTTGCATGGTACTTTTAGATGGAACTATATTTTCTTTGGGAGCACTGGCTTCATGGTAATCTCTTAATGTTCCATATCTAAATTTAGGAGGTTCACTTCCTCAGGAATATCATTTATGATCATGGTTTATCTATGTACCTAGTGAAGATCAATACAAGACTTTCATGGGAGCCACCAAGGAGCGTTTCAAAGGTTAAAAGTATTCTTTTCATGGTAGGGTACCACCATATGTTTTTAGTGTAACTCTCTAAGATTTCATCCCCTTTGACCAAATTGAATTAGAAGGGGAATCCATTTTCCTAGATTTAATAGTACTAGAGATACTTCAAGGATTTTAGGATGAGGTTGATGAGTGATACTGTTTTGAGACTACTAGAGGGGGAAGCGGAGAACACAATGCATTGAAATGACTTGGGAGCTTGTCTCATATATGTGTTGATGTGGAGGAAGGAAAGAAAAACATATGGGTTGAGGTAGTGGAGACCCCATGAGTATAACTACACAACTAATTACCTATAACTGATCGATGAAATCTTTCCTCTAAGGATGTGGATGAACTATCTTCTGGGAGAGAGCTTTTTGGTTTACTCATACCATCAAAGTCTAAAGTACATCTTCATGCAGCGAGACTTGAACATGAGACAAAGGAGCCAGTTGGAGTTCCTACAAGTCTATGACATTGAGATAGTCTATACTCATTGGAAGGTAAATGTGGTGGTATATTATATTATTAGTAATTCATAGACTCATTTTGTGCAGGAAGAATGTATGCATTTGGATTCCATGTAACTGACCCTAGTTGAGCCGAAGGGTGAAAAAATTTCAATTAATGGTGTTGAATCCTCTGATTCTCAAGAGTGTGAGATATTTATAATAGGGATGCATTTAATGTGAGGAATTTTAGGTCTATATACCCTCAAGAGATTCACAAGTTGGATTTTATGAAAAAAGGAATCACATCATGCTTTTCTAGGGATAGACAGTGGCCTAAGTCATGATGTAGGAGGAGGTGATGAGGAAATTTTACACATCTCATTTGGTTGTACGTCTAGTGTGGAGAAGATATACATATATCAATAGTGTATGTTTTGGTTTGATTATATGAAATGGAGTGTGGATGATTTCATCTCTCGGTGCCTCACCTGTCAACAGTTGAATGATGACCAACATGTTTTGGATAGTTTTTTGTACCCCCTTGAGATCCTATATTGGAAATCAGATGGCATATCCATGGACTATATAGAATTTAATTGACCTATTGAGAGATTCTGTGATGCTATTTGGAATATAGTTAATTGAATCATGAATTAAACACACCTATTTACTATCCAAGAGCAATGTTTGGTGGAGAGTGGGGAATGTGTATGTATGGGTGATTGTTCAACTTCATGGGGTGACCTCTACAATTGTATTGGATTGTGATGTGTGGTTCCCATAACGGTTTTAGTGATGTTTTTAGCAGGCATTCAAGATCAATATGATGATGATTACAACGTTCCACCCATATATAGAAAGGAAAACTAAGCACTTTATTTAGGTGTTAGAGGATATGCTAAAGAATTTTGTGTTTTAAATCAACTGGAGCTGGGATAATAACATTCCCTACCAAGAGTATTCATACAACTATAGTTTCACTCAAATATCTTCAATAAACCTTTGGGGACCTATATGGGAGACCCTTCAGGTCACCCTTATAGTGGATAGAGATTGGTGGGGCATCTATTTTGGTTCTAGAGATTGTGGAGGTGACGACAGAGAAGGGTTAGGGAATCCATGAGTGAATTATGGAACCTCATTGAAGGAAGAATTCATATGAAGATCAATGTCGTGGGACCTTGGAGTTTAAGAAGAGAAACAACATTTTGTTGAGAGTCTACCCACAATGAGGATTGTGGATATATGGCTAAGGAGGAAAGTTATCCCCAAGGTTCATTGGGTTGTTCTAGATCTTGTAGATGGTGGGAATTTTTTTTTACCATCTCTTCCTACCCCTATAGTTAGAGCAGGAGCAAGACTTTACCCTTGTGTCATAGATGAGAAGATACATGCATAAACCCACACACGTTATTTACAAGTACCAGATAGACATTAAGGATGATTCCACTTTTTTTGACCACCCAATGGTGATTGAGGATTGGTAGAACAAGACCCTATTTGGATGGACCATCCCTTTGGTTCTTGTAATTTGAAAACATGGGAGCATATATGAGAACTCCTTGGAGTGGGAGAGCCAGATGCATGCTCAATATCCCAACATTATTGTTCAATTTTTTTTGTTTTTTGAAACACAAATCTTGAAATATTGAATAATAAATATACCATTATATTTTTTCATTTATTTCTATGAAATATTTATAGATATATTTTTAGAGTTAGGTGTTGAGACAACATGTAATTCTGAGATCCAGTGAACCAAAAATTAATTTTATAAAAATATTAAAAATATTTTATATTACATGTTCAAGAATTATTAAGGAAAATGATATAACTCGTAAATGGATTCCCAAATTAAAAATCTAGGAACATATTTAAATTTCAAATGTGAATTTTACACAGTACATGACCTAATATTAGTCAGTAAGGGGCATTAAGATATCACAATCATTGATGGGTGCATTTTAATTAAATTAAATTATTTATTTATTTAGTTTATTTAAATAACCAAAATTTTAAACATCTATGAATTCATGGATAGGATGATTATTCTATTTTAGTCATATAATCCCTGGGAGCATTAAGGGATTTTCCTTCCACCTCTTGTTTCTAAAATAAAATTAGATGATGAGGAGACTTCAGATCCACAAAGATCAAGATGTAAAAAATGCAATGACCCCAATGGTTCATTGGAAATCACTTTAATCATCAAAAATGGATCCATATTGAGGTATAAATCATAAAATTTGGGATTTTTTCTCAATTGATTAAAAAACTTGAGCACGACCATCTTACTTCGTTGATCTGAGTCAATTTAAAGCCTTTACATGTGCCCATGTACTGGTTTCAATTGATTATTAAATTGTTTCCCACAATGGGTATCCCCAA
Organism: Viscum album; assembly: GCA_963277665.1. Classification (NCBI taxonomy): domain Eukaryota; kingdom Viridiplantae; phylum Streptophyta; class Magnoliopsida; order Santalales; family Viscaceae; genus Viscum; species Viscum album. The sequence continues at coordinate 869,932,212 of OY728147.1, read as the reverse complement.
TTGTGTTTTTTGGATATAAATTCTTGATCAGTGATCATTCACCTTTGTTTTGGTTCTTTTCCTCCCAATAATTCTTCTGATTCTTTTTAGATTGGCCTATGGGGTCTCAATTCGACATTTATGGGCAGGGATGAGGCCAATCAGACCCCCTGATTCATGAAGGATTTTCATGTGAGGGATAGATTGTTTAACCAATCATATATTCAAATGGATAATGTGATATAAGTTATTACTCTATGGATTTCTTGATATATTGAGTCCACAAGAGCACCACGGGTGATACAGTGCGGATAAATCTATACAGATGAATCATATATTTTATTTCTAGACATTAGAGGGCTAGAAAGGATGATCATAGGACTTTTCCATTGATTTTAGTGGATTTGAGGTGAGATATGAATCATTGGAGGCTGGATCTGGAATGTCAGGAGCATATCCTAGTTTCTATGAAAAACTTGGTTGCACGACATGTACTGTTATGAACACATACCGTGCAGTACCCCTTTTTCGGTGGTACTAGGGTTTCAAGAATGTTAATGATAACAAATCATGTGGTTTGGAAACACGTCATGTATCCATCCATGGGTATAAATTACTTGTGGTAGATAACATGGGTCGGACTGAGTGGGGGAGGATATGACCAGGAACACGTCATGTATCAATGTACAAAGACAAAACTAGGGACACGAGTTGGAACCCCATATAGAAGGAAAAACCACATACCCAAGTACATGAACATGGGAAGACTTACTTGGACATGACCAAGAGCATGGTTAAGATCTAGGATGGCTAAGTCATTCATTGTAGTCCACCTACATACCGTATAACAGTATATAGTCAGTGATCCATATACAGGTAGGAACAGGGCTAGGAATAATAGTGGGACCACATTCCATGTGGGTCCTTTACATTGAGTGTACCCCTACATTACTTTTTATGAAAATTTAACCTATCACATATCCTTCATTTGTACTTGGATTTTGGGTCGAGAATAACACATCCTTACTATTTTCCACATAGATTGTGATGGTGTAATCCATAGTGCCTCTCGAAATATGGTGAAAGTTATTCCAAGAAAGATGCATATTTATGTTATTCGTGAAGATGACAGCGATCAAGAATGATGATTAGAGGGATTAGAGTGGCCCCCTCTTAATGGTAAAGTCATAGGACATCGATAGAAAATTTGAGTGGAAACATCCAACTAGGATGGGCATGGTTACTATATCTACTAAGTGTAACCCACGATGGAATTAGGGTGTGGTTCCCCTATCTACTGAGTGGTACCCCTATTATACTAAGGCATCGTTCCTCTGTCGACTAAGTGGTTACCCCTATGAAATTAGGGTGTTTTTCCTCTATCTAATGTTTGGTACCCTATAATATTATAGGATTCAGTTAATATATCTACTAAGAGGTGCCCCAGATTTGGGTCCTCTATCTACTGAGTGGTATCCCCCTATGGAAGTTTGGTACAGTTACTCTATCTACGGAGTATTAAACCCTATTAGATAGTGTGTGGATCACCCTAACACTGAATGGAATCCCCTAAGGCACCAGGGTGTTAGTCCAAATATTAGATGTTTTACCCCATCTAATACGCATCATAGTGGCGAGGCATGGGCCCTCCACATAGTTACTTATTTGGTTTTACATGAAATATTTTTGGTATCATTGATGGACTCTAATAAATAATGAAACTCTATCCTAGGATAGTATATGAGATAGAGATTCCATTTCTATATTGTTTTAGATTATTTGGTTTGATTATATATCTATATCTATATCCTTGTTGTTTGATTATGTTTACTCTCTTACTTTGTATTGAACTATATATCCATTCCTATTGTGTCTTTTACTACTACCCCTTTAGCTTTTGGGGTTTCCTAATAGATATTTATATATTCACCCCGCATGGTCTTTTCTTTCACATGTCATGTCTTTTATAGATGATGGATTGGTCAGATTTTATAACATTGGATCATTGGGTTACATGGTGAATTTGGACACATATGGTGGTCAGAGATTGAAAAATAGGATTTGAGGTATCTCAACATTTTATGTTTTAGTTTTGTTACATTAGGACATCGTTTTGGATAGGCATGTATATTTCTGCATTATTTTTCATTTTACAATTTCATACTCTTGTACACCCTGAAGTTTTTTTTACATGAATGGCTATTATTTAATAATTTCATCTTATTATTATTATAATTATTAACTTTTACATGGATATAGTTGGGTGTGTGTGTGTCCATTTACTTGAGGTAAAGGCCTCCCATACCAGTTATTCCATTCAGTGCTTGTCACCCGCCCATGGTCTATAGAGGTAGGCATGGGGTAGTTAAGGCTTGAGCCCTATTGGATCGAGTTGTGATAAGAATTTTTCTCATTAAAGTTGGGGAAGTAATATATTAGGCCTGGTTGATCCGAATGATAGTACATTCACAACTCATTTGACATGGTAGTCAAAGGTAAGGTTATCTAGTTAGATCAATAAATAATTAAGCCAGAAAGGAAGATGACACAAGTGTTTATCCTAATTTATGAGATATTAAAATACAATGAGGTTATAATGAACAGTGCATGTTTATATGTTGGTTCTCATTACTATGACTATTTATTATCTCTTTAGAGTCCTTTATGGGTTGTTATACTCCCCTAATTCTACATGTGAAATACGTTCTTCTATAGAATTCTTCTTGATATTATCATCTTCATAGTCACAATTGGTTTGTAACTAGATCCTTAATTAAAGGCATGTTTTCACTGATTTTTACATAAAAAATCAAACTAATTTGTTCAGCCTTGTATAATGATATTTTCATCCTTTTACACTTGATATATATATATCTCAAAAATTCACCCTCATCTGCCTTTTCATCAAACTTGTCTACTGTAGAATTTTTAATCTAAAAAGCAGAGGGACCACCAAACACTCTGAAGTGGTATACAATGGGATTAATTTTATATAAAATTTCATAGGAATTTATATTATAATTTCATATAACCAAACATATTTTTTGAATATAGATATCTATGAACATATTTTCTCTCCAATAAAATTTTGAGAGACCATATTCTGGCAGTATAGTTCTTCCCATTTTAACTAAGTTCTTATTCTTCCTTTTAGTAAATCTATTTTATTAAAATTTATATGGAGTGTTATAATGGTATTTTAAGACATATTTGTCAACATTATTTTAATATACAATACTATTAAACTCCTTCACATTATCAAAAGTGAATCTATTGATGAAAATCCAAAACTCTTTGTCAATTGTTTTCTAAATGATTTAAACATGGCTGCTACCTCAGACTAGTGATTTATAAAAATAAAATTGGCCATTTTAGTGTAGTCATCAGTAAATTTGATGTAATAAATATCTAATTGAGTGGAATTATTTCCCATTAGTCCATATAAATCATAGTGTATCAACTCATGATTCTTGGTGATCATAATTTAAACTCTTCTATGCCTCCCTTGACTGATTTTCACTTTTAAGAATATCTCACAATCTTATTCCCTTTCTATTTTAATGTGAGGAAATTATGTCACCACATAACCCTTGGAAATATCTCTCAATATTCTCAAAATGTTATAACCCATCATGTTATTACACAATTTCTTTTCATCTTATGACCTCAAGTGGTAAGAATTTTTTGAGTGTCCAATCTAAAAAATATCTCCACTAGTTCTCTCCCTTGAAGTGATAATCATTACATATTTGATTATCTTCATAAGACATTGTTTTCTAATTAAAATTACCTCATTTTCATCATCACATAGCTTATTCAAACTTAATATATTATTTTTGATCACATTAACAAATAATGCATCTTTTGATTTCAATTTTTGAGCCTCTAGTTTACATGTTCTATTACCTTTAATCTTTAAAGAGATTTCATTGACAAATGTAATTGAACCACAATTTTGTTTTTAATTATTTTTAAATATATTTTAATCTAAAATAATGTGTTATGAGAATCCACTATCAAGAATCCATTTCTTTCTCCCCCTAAAATATTTGAGAGCTGCTTCAATAATGAGTGACTTGCTTGTCTTCATTTCTTATTGTTTATTTTTCCCTTAGTCATTAGTTGTTATTGACCTAGAATCATGATAAAACATTCCTATATATGATGGAAGTCTTGGCCACATGTTTCATATATCTCCTCTTGATAAACAAACTTGGTTTTGATAGGCATCATAAATGAGTCTTCATTCACTATATGTTTTCTCATTGATTTTCAACTTATATTTTTTTCTTCCCCTATATTATAGAATTATATAATTAAAAATTTGAGATATATTATACTAGGAAACATAATATTTATGAACATATAATACAAAACACCAATATTATCCATCAAATTTGTTTCATCCAAGAAATTGTTGAGTCTTCCTTTGAAAATCTACTCATTGTCATAGTGAAAAATCAGTATTCTTTCTCATAGGTTTTGAAGAATTTTCCTTCTTTGGATCACTTTAAAATACCTCATTGTATTCAAACTATTATAAATATATCTCTTAACCCATGTTTTTTTATATTATTATTTATAACCCAAAATATTAGATAAAACAAATTTTATATTTTTAGAAATTGTTGGTGTAGATTTTACATGTGATGATGCACAAGGGTTCTGAACAAGTTGAGATGATTAATCCTTTACATCAATAGATATATTGAAATTAATTTTCATTTTCCAAGATTATATTTATATTTAATGAACCTTTATTTATCTTATTTAAAATCTTCATCTTAATCACTCACTTTCTTATAAATTTATTTGTTGATTTTTTTCTTACTAAGACACTTTCACCAAGAGAATATTAATCTTTTAAGTGTGACCATTTTCTATACTAAAAAACTCATCTTCCTTTATATATATATTACTCAAATAATTTTTGATATATTTTTATTATTTCTTGAGTTGATTATTTCTATCAATACATACATAAAGAATAGTTTTCAACATGTGTAGTATATAGGTCTTATCTTATTCTCCATAATTGCTTGAGTTGTATTTCTTTTTCTCAACACATGTCATGAAATTAGAATCCCTTATTTCACATTACTATTTATAATCACTAAATGTGTAACTATTGTAATATTCTCCCCTACTTAGAAGATTCACTTTCCTTCTTCTCATTGTTCTCTTTTTACCTTCATCTGACTTCTTATTATGTGTAAAACACCTCCCTTTTGACTTTATTTGGGATTTTCCATCATCTTATTCTGCAAAAAAAGTACATACTTTTTTGTTTTCTATAAAATATGTAATAAAATTTTCAATTCCTCCACAACTGAAGTTTTTTATACAATGATTTTCTTTGTAGTTTCATTTTTTGATTTCAAATTTTTTAATATAAAAGTCATAAATTTTATTTAACTTTCATTAATATAAGAAAATTCATTCGAGTCACTTGAGGAATCATCTTCCATATATTTTATCTTCAATTTATTATTGTATTTAAATGGAATATCATATTTATATTCTTCTTAAAAATTACTTATTTTCTCATCTCATACTTCGGGAGAGTATTTTGTAGATCATTGAGAAATATACAATGACATTCATATTAATATGAGATCATTGGGTGAAATAGACCTAGGAAGTTTCTTATTAGTTTATTAACCACCATTTAATCATCTATATTATCCCCAAATTCTCTTCTTTGAATAGCTATCTCATTAACCCTAGAAAATTATTCATCGATATTCTCTTACTCATCTATTCTGATATATTCAAAATTTCCCTCTACATTTGAAACATTGTTTATTTTATATTAATGTTACCCTAATATATGTTCTTGATCTTGTATCACATTTCATTACCTATATATAGCCTCGTCACCTTGTTGCAACCCAAGTTTGAAAAATATGAAAATATTTTATTTTTATTTTTCTCATCTATCCCAATATTTCGCTTCTCTGAAAATGTCATAGAAACATCCCTTTCAATTGCGGGATATCCTTTAGATAAAAAGTCACCCACTTCAAGTCCTTGTGATAGAATAAATGAAATAAATGGTATATATTGATTTTTTTAACCATAAAAAATTTCCCATTTAAAAATGAAATCCCTATTCTATTCATAGAATTATAACCTTCCATTACCTTATATAAGAGAGTAGGATCTTAGGGGGAGTTTTGGATCAGATACCACTTGAAGTGTCTATATTCATTATGGTACCACTAAGAGGGTGGTGAATTACTGGAGATTATATTTTTTAAATAGAAATTATTTATATTCAACCATTATAACCTATTAATGTCATGATCCACTCTCATTAGATATTCCCCAACCTTATGAATGTATATGATGAAATAAGCAGCACAAAAGTTGTTTTACAAGGATCTTTATAATTGTGAGAGCCTAATAATTGCTAGGTTTGGGCTGAGATTTAGAACCTAGATTAACACTAATATAGTAATGATTACAAGAGATGGGTAGTCTACAAACATGACTCTTTATGAGCTATTAATTGGAGAGTAAAATTTAATAGAAGGTGACATACATAAAATTATTTAGAAATAGCATATGAATGGAATATTTTATCTTGGTACCACTAGTATTTAAAATTAATGTTGGGAGTGGCCTGCACTTTGTTGCAAGAGATTTTGGAAAGTGTTTTTTGGAAAATTATTTATTAAGTGGTTATTCATTTTTAGTTAAATTTACGATTTAATTATGATTTATTATAAATGAACTTATTACTTAATTATAATTTTTTCTTATTAATTATTTAACATTGTTCCTTGAGATAGTCACTTGGGACGTTGATGTGATCTTGTATGGGTCATGGATATAATGGTTTAGCATGATTTTAAAAAGTTAATAGATCTATTCATGAATTAGGTTGTCCCTATGAATTTAACATTAGTTTATTCTTTTTATATATGACATGCGATGTGTGTTCCCAACATAGAGGTTGATTGACACTTTTAATTAAATAAATTGTTTTAATTAAAATTAAATTTAATAGTTTGGAATGAACAATGTACCAAGGCCATGATAAACCCTTTGTAATAGCATTATGCCTTAGTCATTGATAGTTGATGCCTTGTTTACAAATGTATTCATTGAGATATATAGACCCTGGTGGATATGAACTAAATAAAATTGAAATAACTAAATGTTGTGGACTTAGTGATAGTTGACCTTAGGGACTTATAGGCAGAGGTGGGTGATGTATTTATATGAATGGAATAAGGATAGACCATGTAAGATCCATGACATGCCTTAAATACTTATTGATAGTTGAGATGACTATGGGGTGTGGATTCCTCCTCTCACCAAGATATTATTACCCGTGGTAGGTGGACCCTATGAAGATTGGTGGTTAGGATGGGTGTTAGTATCATGAACCAAGCTAGGATTTCATCCGACCTAACATCTGACCGAGTCCGAGACATGGCTCAAAGGGTGTTTCTGATCCCCACAGGGTGGTAAAAATTATCAGAATAAAGGTAATCGAAGAGGGAATGATTTATAAAAGTAACCCATGTTGAAATAAATAACCTAAAAAAGAGGAAGAACCAATAATAATAGAATCATAAAATATATAAATAAATCCAGTTTCAAAAAATGTAAAACAAAACAAATAACTTAAATATGTTAAAAAACGAATACTAAACCATGCTACCATGATCTCCACATGACCTCTTTGTCACCACAAACCAAAAGATCATACTTATCCAAAAAAAAGAACACAAAGATAGAACTTGAACCTTCAAAATAGATTGGTCTATTGATAGCGAATGGTACAAGTAGGGTTTGAACATTAACAGGTCAATAGGAAACAACTATAGAGTCCACACACTTCCTTTATCAAAATATCCAAAACACTAGTTTGAAATACACATATAAAAATAGTTTTTTCTTTTTTCCATAAATTACCATAGATCACCCTTTCAAGTCCAACACACAACACATTCAATTTTAAAAAAAATACCATTTTAGAACAAAATCCCCAGACAAAACTCAACAAAGAAGTACTGTGATATGCTAAAAATGAATAATAAGTATAAATGGAAACATGTGTAGAAGAATATAAGAAATCACACATAGATAACAACCATGGTAATTTCATAAACATCCACAGAATGGTCCCTGGAAATACACAAATATGACTCACTTGTCGGCATATGGTGTTGCTCCAAAGTCAATAACCAACTAGTCTTTCTATCTACCAACAACCAGAACAACCCACCTGGATTCTAAAACAACCAATGGGTACCAAACTGTCTATTCAAGATTGAAAATAAATCATCACTTGACCTTCTAATGATTCCCATAAAACCCATGTTAATGATATATGGTAAAATGAGGAGGCCCTCTAATGTGTGACTCACATTACCTTTCGCCACCACATATTCATACCCCAAACACAGACACCACCCACATGATAACCAATCTTGGTAAATTTTTTATAGCGGTGACCATCTCACGTCAAACCATTCTCATGTTCCAACAGGGTTGTCACATCATTCAAGCTTCAAAACATTACAAAGTTCCAACAAGTCATTTGTGATTTTAAAACTAAATTTCATTTCCAAAATAACATAATGTTCCAAAAAATCCTTCAATACTTCCAATGAAAATATATTACAAACCATTACCAAAACATCACTTTCATATGCACAATGCCAAACCCACCTTTACATTCCATATCCAATTCCATTTCTAACTGAATTTCAAAACCATGTTGAAACATAAAAAATATCTAAAAGTACCAAATTGGATTCCAAACCATTTAGAAACCAACTACCATTAAATGTACCAAACATTCCATATTTTCAAAAATAATATTTAAACCACTTTGATGTCATTTTAGAACAATGGAACCACGAGTAAAGAATCAAATGTTTATAGAAGAAAATGAAGAAGAGAGATAATTGTGTTGAGATCTGGGTTTTTATGTTGAAAAAAAATATCTAAGGCCATTATAATTTGGTTTCCCATCCATGTGTGCATCCCTAGAACACATGGATGTTCCAACATCAAATGGTTCCCCACAATCATCAATGAAGTTAAGCAAAAAAAAATTTAAACAAACACCAGATGATTTTTAACCAACAGAACACACCACACATATGAGTCATGCCATAAAATTTATAAATTTACACACACAATGTAAATTTAATGAATAAGATAATGGTATAATAACATAAACAAGGATAAACACAATCCAAAACCCACAATTTTATTTTAAAAGAACAATTGAAATTTTAATAAGAACCTTATGCGGATAACATTGTAACATAATAAAATAACTCTTTTTAAAACCACTTCCACTAATTTTTTCCAACCTTAAAACACCTTACAAAGCCAAAAAACACTTCAAAAACTTGTAAAACAAATTTTTCTACTATTTAAAAATCCATAATAATTAAGGGAATGAGTTAGAAAGAAAAAAAATGGAAATTTCTACCTCAACAGAGTTAGGATGGAACAAAACTCTTAAAGAATGAAGAAAACACCCCCCGAATGATCCAAAAACCCATGATTTTGAGAAAAACTACCCAACACACCAAACTTATCCTTTAGGGTTCAGCTAAACAAGACCCCACCAAAAGAAAACCATAAAATCAAGAGAGGGGAATAGAAATAAGAGAAAAGAGGGCCAAACCATAAAATAATTCCTTGGAAATTTTTTAGATTCATCCATTGCGGAGGAGGAGTCTAGGAGAGGGGGTTTTGGGACCCCTTAACGTTCCAAAAATGAGACAATGGATGGGGGATAAATTTGGGATAAAATTAGGGGTGGGTTGATTAGGGAATTCAAACTTATTAATGTCTTATAAATGTTGTATGATTTACCAAACCATGTGCCAACAGTTTTCACCTCACTACCCAATGAAGACTCCCTGCACGGTCTAGACGCACGGTTTCCAAATATTGTTCCAACTATGAAATATTATAGTACCCAAAAATGAAACCAATCTACATTGTTTCCTAGGTGAGGTGCACACCTTTCTCTAACCGTTCGCAAACCATGTGTTCTCCAAAAACTCACCAGAAACTTTCAAAATTAAAAAAATTTAAAATGGAGATCAAACCGAAACTCAACAAAAATGATCCAATTCCAATTAAATAATTTTTATGGTTAGGGTTTGACAATTCACCCACCCACATTCAATTTTCCCCCATAATGTCACCCAGATAAAAGATAAAAAACATGGTTTCAATTCCTAAACAAAATATGAACCTCTGGGTGACCATTAAGTACACAAGTCACACCCAATCGATTATAATAAAAATAATATCATGAAAAACAATGGGAGAACGCGATAGGGTTCTCTCCACCACGAGAACTCATCTACCAACATTAATAATAAAACTGAACAGAACTACCTTGAGGTGACCAATGAGGTGACAAGGGAACTCCCAAGAAGAACCAAATAAACTTCACCACACAAGCTAATCAACACCACTGAGAGAACATAAAATTCTCTACACAACCTGAACACCCAACACTCAAGGAAACCCCTGAAAGGAACTCGAACAAAATAGTGGACTCAAAGAAAAATTAAAAACAGAAATTTCCATAACAATATGTACCTCGAAACAAATGAAATTAAAATAATGACCGGCCCAAACAAGGGCTAAGAACACTCAAAGAAGTTAAAACAATTCAAAGAGAAACTTTCATAAAATAAACATGGGGCAACATGAAAACAGTTTCACTAATATTCATATGAAAATAAGAGAAACACACAATATAAAAGAAGCCATAATAAAATATAGAAGCCATTTACATTCCAAAACTGGAGACAAAAGCTAGGCCATGGTTTTCTACATCCCCAATGGTCACCTAACATTTCATGATCTCAAATCTGAGGCCTATGGCTGGATCCCCAATGACTGAAGCATATCTACCTCACAATAAATCACTTTAATTCTCCACTCAAATATTTCTCTTATTCTTCTTCTGGAAAAAATTCTCACAAAACATCTCTAGATGATCTAGATGACCAAAAGGATGACATGTTTTTGTAGGATTATGACATGATGGCTTTGAGTGACAAAACTAACCACACTGGTGACCCATGTGGAGTATTAATTCATGGTCCAACGTCTTCTTTGTGTTAATGATTACTTTGGACATCTCCTACTACCATATCATTGAGTTAGTGACCCATGTGGAGTACTAATCTTTGTGAGATCACGACATGTCATTAGCTCACTTCCATTTTAATTCCTCAATCCAAAAAAACCAAATAAAGATAAGTAATCAATACTAAAACCACCCCTAGTAACTCATGCATCTTCACGAGTGGTGGTGATCTGGAACCAAACAAAAACATACCTCACAAGACCTGACAATGCTAGTATCCAATCAAAATAACACCCCAAATAACAAAGAACATGGAATAGATACCATTTCTTCAAGAACCAATCTAGGATGTTATCTAACCAGATATTTGACCCGATCCAAGACCTGGATCTAAGGGCATTCCCAATCCTCAGACACTGTAAACAAGTTTCATCCATAAATTTAATCATAGTGGATACAATTTATCCCCATAAACCAGGATCAAATAAATAAAATGAAGAAGAGAAATATGAAATAATAATTACATCTCAATAAATATAAATAGGTCCAGTTACAAGAAATTATAAGAAGAAGAATACTGTAACCTGATACAAAACTAAAACTCAACCATGCTACAAAGATATCCATGTGACATCCTAGTCACCACTAACCACAATGCCAGACTACTCCAACAATGAGAACACAAATCAAGAACCTGAACCTACAAAATATCTAGGGTCTATTGACACCGAATAGTACAAGTAGGGTCTGATATTTAATAGCTCAGTAGGAAACCACCATAGAATCTATACATTTCCCTTACAAAAAATATTCCACATCCATTAATTTGAAATAAACATATTTTTTCTCATTTCCATAAATAACCATGTCTCACCCATTAAAATCTTTCACACATCACATTCCATTTTCAAAATAGATTTCCATTTTAGAACTGAATCCCAAGCCACGTCTTAATCAAGCAATACCAGGCTATGATAAAAATGAATAATAAGTCTAAACTGGGAACCAAGTGCTGAAGAATATAAAACATCACACATAGATAGAAACCATGTGAATTTCATAATCATCCATAGAATTATCCCTAGACGTACTCAGATCAGACACACCCAATAGTGTATGGTGAAGCTGCAATGTCAATAACCAATTGGTTGTTCTAACAACCAATCAACGACACAATCCACCTGGCCAATAAGGCATCCAAGGGGTACCAACCCATATAATTGAGGTTGATAAGAAAACATCACATGAACCTTTAAATACAACCAATAAACCCATGGTAAGGATACATGGTGAAAAGAGTATTCCCTCACTTGCATATCTCACCTTAACTAGTTCCACCGTACATGACTACCCCAAACACTAACACGCCCCACATGATAACCCATATAGGGAAAACCTCCAAAGGGATGCCTATATCACGCCAAAATTGTTCTCAATATCAAAATGGATCATTACATAATTTAGTATTCAAAACATTTCTCAAACCATTGTAAAGTTCCAACCATGAATTTTTACTTTTAAAAATTCAATCCATTTCCAAAACAATATAAAGTGAAATCTAGGCCTTCAATACTACCAACTAAAATATATAACAAAATATTCCAAAACATTTCTAAAACACCACTTTCATAGGAACAAATCTAAACATGCCTTTACATTTCAAATCCAATTCCTTTTACAATTCCATTTAAAAACTAGATTGAAATATAAAAAAGATGGAAAGAGGCCAAATGGGAATTCATACCATTTAGAAACCAACTATATTTTGAAGTACACAACATTGAATATTTTCAAAAAAAATTGAAACAAATTTCTTGTAATTTGTAAACAATTTAACCACTTGTAAAGTATCAAAAGTTAAAATAAGAAAATGAGGAAGAGTAAAAAAAAGGTTTTTAAATATGATTTTTTACATTAAAAAAAATACCTAAGACCATTATCATTTTGTCCCCATCCATGTGTAAATCCCAAGCAAAAATGGATTTTCCCACATACAATGGTTTACTAGAAGAATCCATAAATTTATCTGAAACAATTTTTAAGTAAACACAACAAGTTTTCTAACCAATATAACACACCGCATGTAACACCCCAAAAATTTTATGGTATGTTCCTCTTAAAAAAATTCTAGTCATTAGATAGCCTATATTTCATGAATCACTAATTATCTTGTGAAACAAAACATTATAGAATAAAGTAATAACCTATCCACTAATCTTAAAATTTTCACTTCTATGTTTTGAATTTCAAAAAACGGTCATCTAGAGTTTTGTCTAGTAAGTCATTTAATGTCTGATAGAACCAACTTGATTATTGATTAATAGTAACATACCTTTATAAATAGTAATATTAATAGTAATATTACACTTAGGAATAGTAAATAATAATAATATTTGATTTTTGTAAGGTAATAAGAAAAATAATATCTTAATTAAATTTTCAATGTGACATAAAACTAATTATTCTTTTAAAATTGTTATTTCTCAAATTAACTATGATTTTGTTAAAAAATTAAATTAATAACATATACAAAGTTGTTTTTAAAAAATTTAGTTCATTTTTGAATATTACACATCGAAAAATTACTAGGGTGAAATTTTGGGATTTGTTTAAAATTCTAGAATTTCGGATGAATAGTGAAATACGATAAAATACCATATATTCAAATTATCAGTAAAATACACTATTTATGACATCATAAGTGATTTAATACTCCTTGGTTGGAACTAAAATTAAATTTTTACTATCTGGGGTCACATGAGTTGAGATTATTCAAAGTCTTGAGCAACAATATTATAATAATGATCAAAATAATGAAAAATACCTTCTCTCCTCCACTATAAATACCACCCTCATTCCCCTATATCTCCCACACATATAATGCCTTGATCCTTACCTAATTTCTTTCCAATACTCATCCCAAGACTCTTTTCCACGTCCTAGATCTTCTGGTCTCACCAAAAGGTCAAAATTAAAGGTCTTAAGAAGGATCTCAAGGAGAATAGATCAAGATATAAACGTCCACTTTAGTTTTCTTTCTTTTCATTCATTTTATGTTATTATTTTTTAATTTTAATTGGATTATGTTGGGATATTCCTTTACATATTACCCATACTTCTCATATTATTTAATAGTGATGAGATACCCCCTTTTTCTCTCATCAAACTGTTTTTATGAAATTTTAAGTGACGCTGTTAGGCTAGAAAGTTTTGTGAGAGATTTCTCAATATATTTCTTATATTTTGAGTTCCTTTATTCTCTACTTATTTCCTCATCTCCCATCATCAAAATTATATTATAATTATAGTACCTACATTAATTGGAATTAAATTAAGCTAATTTAATATTTCATCATCATCTTTCTTTCCCGCTCCTCTTATACAGAAAATTAAAACACCACCTGAGATGTGTTAATTTAACACATTCAAGGACGACGAGTTCTCAATTTTCATTACCATGTTCATTTCTGGCCATGAAACCATTTTTATAGTTGAACATGATCCTGATATATGTATTTAATATCTTAAATGTTCTTTAATCCTTACACACACATAATATAAAATAATAAAAAAACAAGTTCATTGTGAACAAAACCGCCATGCTAATCCAAACATTTGCAATTAAATTTTAATTATTGAATCATCATCATGGTATATAACTCAAAATAATTATAATATAATTATATATTTTTATTGTCATTTATAAATATATTAAAAATTCTGGATGTTTAACCACACATCAAACAAACTTCTATTCATGAATACAACTAAACCGATTATGAAAACGAAGGAAGAAAATGATTCCAAAACAATAAAATAGAACCTCATAAACCCATAAAAAAGGACATTAATGAACCTAATAAGGTTATAATTAGTCAATTAAATGTATAAGAGTTTCTTTAATTATTAATTAATGAAGCTAAATTTGATTATTCAGGTCATTAAAACAAATTAAGAATCCACTCGAGCATAAGGTAAGGGGTTTCTAATCTCACTTTCATTTCTGTGAGATTTCAATTGTTCGCCACTTATTTCTTTTATTTGGTATATTTGTACTTCCATTTTATATATTATAACATTATTATATTTATATTCATGGTTTTATGTGATTAATTTTATGATTATTGACTTTCAGACATATGATTTAATTTTTACAATATGGTAAGGGTATTTGTCTCAATTTCCATTTCATTGAGACCTTTTTGGTATTTTGCACCTTATATATATTATGAAGTGTATATATATTCCATTTGAGATCATTTTTCATTAAAAAATGGTAATATATTATATATCCATATTCTGGTTTCATGGATATGAGTATTGTCTTAAGTCGTATACCATTTTACAAACGTTGTTTATTTGGAATGTTATTTTAACTTTGAAAATATAGATGAATCCATATTCTCTACACTATAAGGATATTGAGAAGGTAGATTTTAATTGTGTTAAATCTATGTATAAAGAATAATTTGGACTTATAGTGGTGGGTGGGGCCTGCTATATCCCCTCGATGCATCGACAGGTCTCATGAGACAAATCAGTTGGTGACAAACCCTTTGAGTTTGTTTCCAAAGATAAGATGGGTTTCTACCAATAGAAATAAACTATTTTAACGGTATTATGGTATCATGTTCTAGATGCATGACATAAAATTAATAAGCATTATCTTTTTTCATTATCATTTATTACTATCCATGAGTTTTTCACTATGACAAAATCCATGGATTCAGTTTCATTCTCAGTTTGTTAATGGCGTAAGTTTTTTATTTATTCACAATGTCATTTTGATTATGTAAAATTGTGTATGATCAAATTATTATTTAATTCATTATTATGTTATTTTTAATCCTTTCTAAGCATTTGAGCTCACCCCTTTCATTTGTTTACCTTCAACAAGTTATGAAGAGGAGATCATTTTTTGAGTTTTTGTGGACGCAATTTTTAGTTTTTGTTATGTATTGTATTTTGTTACCTTTACCAATGTAATTTGAGTTACATATATGTTTCTAGTTTCTTAAATACTACTAAAATGGTCATTCCATAGGGATTTTCATTCCTTCTAACCATTCCAATGCAACAACTAATTCACCAACTCCAGTTTAGAGGGGTCAGGGAATTACAGTTGGCAACTGAGAGGGTTTAGTATCAAACTTGAAAACTAGAATGGAAAATGAAGATTAGGGAACAAAGACCTATGGTAGTATTTGGGGACATACACAGAAGAAATTCTTGTAATTTTTGTAAGGAATAGATTATGTTGATATTTCTAGAAAATGCATCCCTTTCTGGATACAAACAGGTCGAGGTGGCTCTGGCACAGATATACCTAGGAGTGAAAAAATATGACAAGGGGTTTTGGGTTTGACCCGGGGTATTACTATACATGAAAATGGGAATTTATACACTATTTTTATTGACACTCTTGGGGGATATCCTTAGGATAATTCACATTTTCTTTACAAGACATTATAAAGGATTTTATTGTAAATTTTTCCTTAGAGAAACCATGTTTATGAGATTAGTTATGAATAGAATTTAAATCTATGTTAAATGATTTTATATTTGAGATTCATTAAATAATATAGTGTATGATGTTATTTATTAAGGGTGCCTAATTGAAGAGGGGGAATCAATACTCATGGGAAATGTAGGGATCTCCCCACTGAGCAAGTCAACATAGTCGATGTTGGAGGAGATCAGTTCATGACCATATTGGTACAACTTACTAAGATTGTGATGAATAACCATGACTCACCTATGTTGGATTGTTTCCTATAGCAGAAGCCCCCATATTTCAGTGAGACTACTAATCCAGTGGTTGTTGAGAATTGGATCAAGTCACATTAAAGAATATTTGTTTCATTAAGATGCAATGAAAATAAAAAGTCAGTGACGGAAGTATATTGTCTCAAGGGTGACACTAATCAATGGTGGTCCTTGATTCAGAATACCACTGAGGTATAAAAAATAGAAGATATGGAATTGAATACTTTTAAGGAAATATTCTTCAAAAAAATATTTCCCTCATGAGAAACGAATGGAAAATAAGAGGAAATTCCTCAGCATAATGAAAAGGAAAGAAAAGAATGTTACAAAGTATGACTCTACCTTCACAAGACCAGCTAGGTATTCCATAGATTACGTAAGAGACTCGGAAGACAAACTAATAATTTCTTTCAAGGTCTTATGCAAAGTTTTCTGAGGTCACTGACTTCTCAAACAATTTTATCATATAATGAAATTGTATCAAGCGCCATCAAAACAGAGAAACCATTTTCTAGAACAAGTTTGTTCAAGGGAAGACAAGATAAATAGAGATACTCTTATAACCAAGGAAATGGTGAAGCCTCCAAGAAGCACTAGGGAACAATAAAATTCCGATTATGCGAGAACTGTGGAAAGAATCATATTGTAAAATAAATGAAAGGCATGGGAGTCTGCTTTAAGTGTGGAGAAAAGGGTCATTGATCTAATGAATGTAAGGAGAATAAACAATTTTATGATATTAAATGCTACAATTATAGAGAAATTGGAAACTATAGAAATGATTTTCCTATGAACCAAGAAATATTTCTCCAGAAAATGCCATGAGAGAAAGGGAAATCATATACGATTACAACCACGAAGGTTAAAGTTCCTAATGATGTGGGGGCGGGTATTTTAATTATTTCCTCAAAATTAGCCAACACTTTATTTGATTCTTTATCATCACATTAATTTATATCTTCCCAGTTTTCCATGAAAATTAGTCATGTCCAATTTGTCATAATAAATGAGTTGTTAGTAAAAACTCTTAGGGGATGTATCATTGCAACAAAAGCATGTTTATTAGTCCCCCTCATAACACATAAACGTGATTTAGTTTCTAACCTTTTCATCATTCCAATGACTTAATGTGATATAATTCTCATTATGAATTTCTTGTCAAATTATGATGAGAAGATTTATTACAAGAATAAAGAAGTTACAATATTTGAAAATGGTGTAGAATTACTTACTTTTAGAGCTGAAACCTCACCATATGATTCTTATCTAGATCTACCCATGTATCTCTATTGAATGAAATTCTTGGAGAGGAAGAGAACCCATTGTATAAGGGTGAGGAAAGAAATATTCATAATTGACGATGTACACATTGTGTAAGAATACATTGACGTATTCCCAGAGGATTTACGTGGGCATCCCCTAAAGAGAGAATTTGAGTTCTCATTTGATTTAATTATTGGTGCAAGACCTATATTATAGACTCCCTAGAGAATGACCACTATGGAGTTAGTGGAGCTAAATAAAAAAACTAGATGAATTGAGTGACAATGGATTTATTCGACTTAGTGTTTCTCCATGGGGAGCACCTGTCCTCTTTTTCACGAAGAAAGATGGATCCATGAGGCTATTCATTGATTATAGGGAAATAAATGCTATTACAATAAATAATAAGTATCCCCTACCATGGAATAATGATTTATTTAGTCAAATTAATAGAGTAAATACTTTTCAATGATTTAACTTTGATCTTGATATCATCAGATATGTGTGAGGAAGAAAGATATTCCAAACACAGCATTTCGAACCAGGTATAAGAATTACGAGTTTACAGTGATGCCTTTTGGACTAACTAATGCACCATCTATTTTCATGGATTTAATGAATATAATTTTTAAATAATATATTGATAATTTTTTTTGGTATTCATAGATTATATCTCGGTATTCTCCAAAATATATAAAGACCATGAGAATCCCTTTCAGATTATTCTTAAAAGTGAAAGAAGAAATGAATTATATGGGAAGTTTAGCAAGAGTGAATTATGGCTTCAATCAGTTTATTTTCTAGACTATATTATCTCTAATGATGGAATCATAGTTGTTACTATAAAGACAAATTCAATCCAATAATGGCCTAATCCAACAAACATAACTGAGGTATGTAGTTTTACTGGTTTAGAAGGTTACTATCAGCGTTTTGTTCAAAATTTTACCCGAATGGCTAAACCTCTAACCAAGCTCACATGTAAAGGATTTATGTTTGTGTGGACGAAAGAATGCACAAAATACTTTGAAAATATGAAAAGAATATTTTTCAATTTTGAATCTTCCATCTGGAAGTGATGGATTTGTAATATATGGTGATGCATCAAAGAATGGTCTGGGTTGCATCCTTATGGAAAATGATAATGTTATTGCATATGCATCAAGGAAGTTAAAAAATCATAAGCCAATTTATCCAAATCATGATCTTGAGTTAGAAACCATAATATTTTCTCTAAAAATATGGATACAATATCATTATGGTAAAAAATGTGGGATATACACAGATCATAAGAGTTTGAAATGAATTTTTTTACACAAAAAGAACTCAACATGCTGAAAAAGATATGGCTCAAGTTACTCAAAGATTATTATTGTTCAATACACTACCACCCTAGAAAAGGAAAATAAGGTCGAAGATGCTTTGAGTAGAAAAGACCATGGAATTCTTAACAAGATGAGAGTTGAAAGGGATCCTATGTTCATGGATTTAGTAAAGATGGATATGGGTTTTATCATGGAAGGTGACACAACACTACTTTTTTAAATGGTTGTTAAAACATCTTTATTAGATATGATAAAAAGTTATAAGTCTTATGATGAGGAGTTTCAAAAGAAAATTAAAGATGTAAGTGATGGGATGTAGATTGACTTCATAAATGAAGGAGGCATTTTGAAATTTGGAAAGAGGATCTATGTTACTACTATTCCTAAGCTAAAGAGGGATCTATTGGACGATGCTCATAGCTCTAATTTCTCTATACAACCTGGTATCACAAAGATGTTTAGAGATCTAAAAGAAAATTTTTGGTGGGACATCATGAAGAGGGATATTTCTAATTATCTATCGAGATGTTTGGTTTGTGAATAGGTGACGATTGGAAGACAACATCCTAGAGGAGTCATTCAACCCCTTCCTATAACTACGTTGAAATTGTATGATATTATGATGGACTTGGTCATGAGGATACCAATTTCTCCAAGAAATAATGATGCGATATGGGTCATTGCTGATCATCTTACCAAATCAGCTCATTTTCTTGCAATAAGAGAAGATTTACCACTTGAACGTTTAGAAATACTATATATTAATGAAGTTGTAAATCATCATGATGTACCCTAATAAATTGTTTCTGATCGTGATCCCCATTTTAAACCACAATTCTAGAAATGTATTCAGAAGGCCCTAGATACTGATCTTCATTTGAGCACTGCCTGCCACCCACAAACCGATGGAAAATCAGAACGAACAATTCAAACATTGGAAGAAATGATGAGATCTTGTACACTTGACATTAAAGGTATGTGGGATCTGTATTTACCTGTACTAGAATTTTACTAAAATAATAGCTCTCATTAAAGTATTCAAATTGCACCATATGAAGAGTTATATGGAAATATATTTCAAAAACCAACTTGCTAGGATGATATAGGTGAAAGAAATCTCATAGTCCTACAACATATTGAGGAAAGAATGGAAAAGGTAAAGATTATCCAAACCCATATCAAAATTAAACAAAGTACGAAAAAGAGCTATGCTGATTACGGAAGGAAGCATTTGGAATTTCGAGATGGAGATCATGTTTTGTTAACGGTATATCCATGGAAGGGTATTATACAATTTTGTAATAAAGGTAAATTATGTCTAATGTACATCAGACCTATTGAAATTATGGATCAAGTTGGAGTCAAAGCTTTCCATTTGGAATTACCACCATGTATCTCCAACGTTCACAATGTGCTGCACATATCAATGTTAAAGAAATACAAGCTAGACCAAACACATGTACTCTCCTTTGAAGAAACTGAACTTGGGCTTGATCTGTCTTATTGTGAAGACCCCGTCAAGATTCTTGATACTAGAGAACAAATATTGAGAAATTGGATGACTCATCTAGTAAAGGGTCTTTGGAGGAACTATAAGATAGAGGGAGACATGTGGGAACCTGAGGATGTTATGAAGAAGAACCACCCACATATTTTTATAGGTCTTTATACAAAAAATTTCGAGGATGAAACTTCCAAAGGAGGGAATAATGTAGCACCCCAAACATTTCATAGTATATTCCTCTTAAATAATATATATTAAAAAAATAGAATATATTTCATAAAGAACTATGTCTCTAGTGAAATAAAGCATTATCTAAGAAAGTTATAACATATTCATTAAATATATATTTTCCACTTCTATGTTTTAAATTTAAAAAAATAGTCTTATAGAGTTGTGACCAGTAAGTCATTTAGAGTCTGATAAAACCAACTTGATTTTTTATGAAGAGTAACATACCCTGATGAATAGTAATATAAATAGTAATATGACCCTTATGAATAGCAAATAATGATAATATTTAACTTTATTAAGGTAATAAGATAATAATATCTTATTTAATTTTTCAATGTGATATAAAACTAATTATACCTTTAAAATTGTTATTTTTTGAATTAACAATGATTTTATTTAAAAATTAAATTAATAATATTTGGAAAATTAATTTTTAAAAATGGATTTCATTTTTGAATTTTAAATGTCAAAAAATTGTTAGGGTAAAATTTTGGGATTTTTTTGAAATTCTAGAATTTTCGAAGAATAGTGAAATACGATAAAATATAGTTTATTCAAATTATAAATAAAATACACTATTTATGACATAATAAGTGATGTAAGACCCCTTGGTTCGAACTCAAATGCCATTATTACTATTTTGGGTCACATGAATTAATATTATTTATAGTCTTGATCAAAAATATTATAATAATGATTAAAATAATGAAAAATACCTCCTCTTCTCCACTGTAAATGCCACCCTCATTCCCCTCTTCCTCCTGCACCTCTAAATCCTAGGGACTTACCTATGTTCTGCACAATACTCCTTCAAAGACTCCTCCCCACATCCTAGAGCTTCTGGTCTCACCAAAAGGCCAAAAATAAATGCCTTAAGAGGGATCTCAAGAAGAAGAGATGAAGAGGTAAATGTCCTCTTTAGTTTTCTTTCTTTTCATTCATTTTATGTTATTCATTTTAAATTTCCATTAGATTATGTTGGGATATTTTATTCCATATTTCCCTTATTTCCCATATTATTTAAGATTGATGAGATACCCGATTTTTCTCTCATCAATCAATTTTATCCAATTTTATGTAACGATGTTAGGTTGCCGAATTATCGTGAGAGATTTCTCATTTTTTTCTATTTTGAGTTCCTTTATTTTATACTTGTTTTCTCATATACCCTCTTCCAAATGATATGATGATTATTGTATCTTACATTAAATGGAATTATATTATGCTAATGTAATATCTCATCATCGTCTCCCTTTCCCCCTCCTCTTCTACTAAAAATGAAAATATCATTTGATGTGTGTTAATTTATCTTATTCAAGGACGACGAGTTCTCAATTTTCATTACCATGTTAAATTATGGTCATGAAACCTTTTTTATGGTAGAACCAGATCAGAATATAAGTATTTCATCTCAATAATGTTCTATAATCCTTACACACTCATAATATAAAATAATAATACCAAACAAGTTCATTATGAACAAAACTACCAAGTTAATCCGAACATTTGAAATTAACTCTTTAGTAATGAATCATCATCATGGTATATAACCCAAAATCATTATAAGATTATCTATATATTTTTAATTTCATTAATAAATATATTAAAAATTCTGTATGTTTAAACACACATCAATCAAACTTCCATTCATGAATACAAGTAAACAGATCATGAAAACCAAGGAAGAAAATGCTTCCAAAACAATAAAATTGAACCACTTAAACCCATAAAAAGGTCCATGAATGAACCTAATAAGGTTATAATAAATCAATTAAATGTATAGGATGTTCTGGAATTATTAATTAATGAAGCTAAATTTTATTATTCAGGTCATTAAAACAAACTAATAACACACTCGAGCATAAGGTAGGCGGTTTCTCATCTCACATTCATTTCTGTGAGATTTCCATTGTTCGACACTTATTTCTTATATGTGGTATATGTGTACAACCATTTGATTTATAATAACATGATTCTATTTCTATTAATGGTATTCGATGAATAATTTGGTGGTTATTGATTTTCGGTCATACGATTCAATTTATTACAATATGGTATGGGTCTTTGTCTCAATTTCCATTTCATTGAGGCCTTTTTGGTATTGTGAACCAAATATTTTTTATGTGGTGTATCTACTGCTCATTTGAGATCATTTTTCATTTGAAAATTTTAATATATTATATATCCATATTCTATTTTCATGTATATGATTATTGTCTTAAGCCGTATACCCTTTTACATACGGTGTTTATTTGAAATGTTATTTTAACTATGGAAATAATGATCAATCCGTATTCTAAACTCTATACGGATAATGAGATGGAAGATTGTACTTGTATTAAATCCATGTATAAATAATTATTTGGACTTGCAGTGGAGGGTGGGGGCCTCTATATCCCCTCAATTCAACGACAGGTCTCACGAGACAAATCAGTTGGCGACAAACCCTTCGAGTTTGTTTCCAAAAATAGTACGGGTTTCTACCCACAGAACTAAACCATTTTAATGGTATTGTGGTTTTATGTGACAGATACATGACCTCCAATTAATAATCATTCTCTTTATTCATTATCAGTTATTACTATCCAAGAGGTTCTCACTATGACATAATCTATGGATGGAGTTACATTCTCAGTTTGTTAATGGCGTGAGTTTTTCTGTTATTCACTATACCACATTGATTATGTCAAATTGTTTATGATTCACTAATTATTGAATTCATGCTTCTGCTATTTTTAACCCTTAATGTGCATTTGATCTAACCCCTTCATTTTTTTACCTTCAGAAGGTTATGAATAAAAGATTATTTATTGAGTTTCTGTGGATGCAGTTTTTAGTTTTTGTTATGTATTGTATTCTTTAACCTTCCCCAATGTAATTTGAGTTACATATATGTATCTAGTTTATTAGTGAATAATAAACTGATCGTTCCTTCGGGATTTTCATTCATTATAACCATGCCAATGTAACAAGTAATTACTATGGGAAAAAGGATCTTTTGTGATGGGATATTTGCGACGAGATTATTGCTCGTCGCAAAATACTCCAGTCTAGAGATTATTTGCGACGGGTTTTGGAGGCCTGTCATAAAAAGTTGGCACACTTTGCTCGCCAAACCATGGGAAAGGTTATTTGCGACGAGAGGAATATTCCCATCGCAAATAGTTTGTTGCTCATAGGTATTTGCGATGGGACCCGTCGCAAATACCCGACGACGGTAAATGGGTTTTTTAGGACGAGAAGGTTATTTGCGACGGGGAAATTCCCCCGTCGGAAATAGTTCGGCGCTCGGAGGGTATTTGTAACGGGTCCCGTCGCAAATACCCAGCGGTAGTAAAAGGGTTGTTGCGACGAGATGTTGCCCCGTCGCAAAACATGTGTCGGCAGGCACCTTTTACGACGGTCCCCGTCGCAAATACCCTTTTAACCGCAGACAATAATTAATGTGGGCAAAGGTATTTGCGACGGGCCCCGTCGGAACAAAGACCTTTTGCGACGGTATTCCCATCGCAAAAGGTCCCGTCCCAACTAATCTAACCTATATATACCCCCATCCGATTTTTCAAATCCTCATCTCTATTTTCACTTTCTCTCTTTCTCTCGAATCTATTTTCAGAGTGAAAATTTGTTTAAGTTAGTGTTTTTTTACGAAAATTTATTGAAGCCGTCTACATCAACAGAAGATCAAGTTTAAAGGTATTTATATTTTATTTAATTTAATATTTATTTTTTATATTAATTTTAATTATTTTTTATTAGTTTTAATTTAATTAGATTTAAATTGTTTTGTTAACAGTATTTATTTATAATAATAAATTGAGATTTTAGTGCTAATTTTTAATAAATAGGAATAATTTGTAATAAATATGAATAAATATTAATAAATAGGAATAATTAGTAATAAATAGGAATAATTAGTAATAAATAGGAATAATTAGTAATAAATAGTAATAATTAGTAATAAATAGGAACGATTAGTAATAAATAGGAATAATTAGTAATAAATAGGAATAATTAGTAATAAATCAGAATAATTAGTAATAAATAAGGATAATTAGTAATAAATAGGAATAATTATGAATAAATAAGAATAATTAGGAATGATTAGTAATAAATAGAAATTATTAGGAATTATTAGTAATAAATAGTAATATTTAAGAATAATTAGTAATAATTAGCAATAATTAAAAATAATTAGTAATAATTAGTACAAATTAGGAATAACTAGAAATAAATAGTAATAATTAGTAATAATTAGTAATAATTAGAAATAAATAGTAATAAATAGAAATAAATAGAAATGAATAGTAATAAATAGGAATAATTAGTAATAAATAGGAATAAATAAGAATAATTAGTAATAAATAGGAATAATTTGAAATAATTAGTAATAAATAGGAATAAATAGGAATAAATAGAAATAATTAGCAATAAATATAAATTATTTGGAATAAATAGTAATAAATAACAATAAATATGAATAATTAATAATAAATAGTAATAAATACGAATAATCAGTAATAAATAGAAATAATTAGTAATAAATATGAATAATTTGGAATAAATAGGAATAATTAATAATAAGTAGGAATAATTGATAATAAATAGGAATAAATAGAAATAACTAGGATTAATTAGCAATAATTATGAATAATTAACAATAAATATGAATAATTAGCAATAAATAGTAAAAATTAGCAATAAATAGTAACAAATAGAAATAATTATGAATAATTAGAAATAAATAGTAATAAATAGGGATAAATAGTAATAAATAGGAATAAAGAGAAATAAATAGGAATAATTATTAATAAACAGAAATAATTAATAATAAATAGGAATAAATAATAATAAATACAAATCAATATAAATAAATAATAATAAATATTAATAAATTGGAATAAATAATAATAAATACTAATAAATATGAATAATTAGTAATAAATAGGATTAATTAGCAATAATTATGAATAATTAGTAACAAATAGGAATAATTAGTAATACATTGGAAAAATTAGTAATAAATAGGAATAATTAGTAACAAATAGTAATAATTAGGAATAATTAGGAATAATTAGGAATAATTAGTAATAAATAGTAATAATTAAGAATAATTTGTAATAATTAGTGATAATTTATAATTAGTAGTAATTAGTAGTAATTAATAGTAATTAGTAATAATTATTAATAATTACTACAAATTAGGAATAATTGGAAATAAATAGTAATAAATTGGAATAATTAGAAATAAATAGTAATAAATATGAATAATTAAAAATAATTTCTAATAAATAGAAATAATTAGTAATAAATTGGAATAATTATAATAAATAGGAATAATTAAAAATAAATAGGGATAAACAATAATAAATAGGAATAAATAGGAATAAATAATAATAAATAATAATAAATAGAAATAATTAGTAATAAATAGGAATAATTTGGAATAATTCGGAATATAATTAGTAATAAATAGGAATAATTAGTAAAAAATTGGAATAAATAGTAATAAATAGGAATAATTAAGAATGATTAGTAATAAATAGTAATAATTAAAAATAATTAGGAATAATTAGGAATAATTAGTTATACATAGTGAAAATTACGAATAATTAGTAATAATTTGTACTAATCATTAGTAATTAGAAATAATTATTAATAATTAGTACTAAATACTAATAAATAGAAATAATTAGAAATACATAGTTATAAATATGAATAATTAGTAATAAATATAAATAATTAGAAATAAATAAAATAAATAAGAATAATTAGTAAAAACAGGAATAATTAAAAATAAAATAGGATAATTAGAAATAATTTGTAATAAATAGTAATAATAATTAGCAATAAATAGGAATAATTAGAAATAATTATAAATAATTAGTAACAAATAGTAATAATTAATAATAAATAGAAATAATTAATAATAATTAAAAATAAAGAATAATAATTAGGAATAAATAGAAATATTTAGGATTAATTAGAAATAATTAGGAATAATTAATAATAAATACAAATAATTAGAAATAAATAAGAATAATTAGAATTAAATAGTAATAAATAGTAATAAATACGAATAATTACAAATAAATAGGAATAATTAGGCATAAATAGTAATAAATATGAATAATTAGTAATAATTAGTAATAAATAAGAATAAATAGAAATAATTAATAATAAATTGGAATAAATAACAATATTTTGGAATAATTAGGAGTAATGAGGGATAATTAAGAGTTAACTAGAGTAATTAGGAGCTAAAAGGAGTAATTAAGAGCTAACATGAGTAATTAAGAGTTAACAGGAGTAATTGGGAATAAACAAGAATAAATTAGAGTTAACAGGAGTAATTAGGAATAAACAGGAATAAATAGGAAGAAATAGTAAGAAATAGGAATAAATTCTAATAACTTGTAATAACTTGCCACAATTTCCAGTGGATTGATGGAACTCCTTTTTCTCGATAACTTTTCTGCTTTCAACTTTCACCGACTCAAAATATTATGAAAAGTACACGTCTACGTTTGAATATCCAATATCGTATGCACAGGTTTGCATATGCATTCGTACGACCACATTTTTTATAATGTTTTCAGGCAATGATAGTTTCAAGAAGATGATTCATCGATGAAAAGGGGGCTCTTTTGTCTGATGGCTCATTTACTTGCATCTTTCTCAAAATGTAATCACAATGAATAAACTACTCGGAGGTACACTTATACATTCTTGTGTGCATGAGAATGAATAAGTGTACCTTCGAGAAGATTCTTCATTGTGATTTCAGTGTGAGAAAGATGCAAGTAAATGAGCCGTTAGATAAAAGTGTAGCCGCCAATCCACTAAAAATTGTGTCACCAAAATTTAATGGTAATTATTAAGAATTAATTGTAATTATTTATCTTCTTTTTTTAGATAGTGTATTTATAATTTCACATTATTCAAAAAAAGGGATGATTTATATTTTTTAGAAAAATATAGAATAAGGAAATCAATATCAGTCATTATTAGATGACCGCGCTTGGATAAATCAGCACAAAAATCCAAATGGTTCTAGTTTAAATTCTCTATATATTGAGGGTGTTGAAGCTTTCTTATAATTTGAATCATCAAAACCAGAATATGTTTCAGAAGGAAAAATTAAGTGTCCTAGTAAAAAAATTTATTTGGAATCATTTGACACATTTGAAAAGCATGGCAGAAATCTCTTACAGTTTGGTTTTCAACCAGATTATATTTTTTGGTATCAACATGGCGAACGTATTTCCAGAGAAGATACTGAAAAATTGATTCTAGATCCATAAAGGTTTCAAAATTTTATCACATGATATTGCAGGTTCATCTATTCAACAAACTGAAACTCAATATGATATTGATTCAGCTCCTGAGTTGGCACTATCTGAATTTTATGATTTGTTGATGTCTGCTGAGGATACATTATATCCTGGTTGCAAGATAAGAAAATTATAAGTGGTTTAAAAAATTTATGGCTATTAAATCAGATAATGAAGTGTCAAAAAACGGTTTTGATCAGATATTTTATTTGGTTAAAACACTATTACCTGAAGGAAATGTGTTTCCTGTAAATTACAATGAGGGCAAGAGGCTGGTTCGTAATCTGGGACTTAGTTATCAGAAGATTCATACATGTTCAAATAGTTGCATCTTATATTCTGGTGAAAATGAATCATTGGATAGTTGTCCCACATGTGGAAAATCAAGGTATAAATAAGATCAACCAGGGATGTCTGGATCGATTCTAGTAAAACAGTTGAGTTATTTCCCCATTACACCTAGGTTGCAGCATTTATTTATGTTTCAGAACATAGAGTCTACGATGTCATGGCACAAAACCAGGATTTCAACCGATAAAATCTTGAATCATCCATCTAATGGTGGTTCATGGAAACATTTTGACCGTCTGCATCCGTAATTTTCTTTAGAAGCCCGAAACGTGCGATTGGGTCTTTCTACTAACGGTTTCTATCTGTTTGGTTCATATGGTAGTCAATATTCATGTTGTCATGTCTTTATAACTATGTAAAATTTACCTCAATGTATGTTGATGAAGGAGCACAATATCTTTTTTACTCTATTAATCCCAGGACATTCGAAAAAAATATTGATGTTTATTTGAAGCCATTGATTGATGAGTTAAATGCATTGTGGAGTGATGGTGTTAGTACATATGATGTTGCTGTGAAACAAAATTTCATATTAAAATCTGCATTGATGTGGAAGATTATTGACTTTACAGCATATGGAATGTTATCTGGCTGGAGTACACATGGTCTGAAATCATTTCCTTACTGTATGAAAGACAATAAAACCTTTATGCTCATCAATGGAAAAAATCATTGTTATTATGACTATCACTGCAGATTTCTTCCAATTAATCATCCTTTTCGGATGAACAAATCTCATTTTAGAAAAGGTACAATTGAAAGGGATAAACCTCCAATGGTGATCCCAGGTATAGAGTTAACATCAGTTGTATTTTAATTACCTCCCATCACATTTGGTCTAACAGTAAACCAACAAAAAATTGATGGCTTTGGGAAAGAACATAATTGGATAAAAGGAAGAATTTTTTGGGATCTTCCATATTGGTCTGATTTATTGGTCCACCACATGTTGGATGTCATGTATATTTAGAATAATTATTTTGATAATTTATTTCATACAGTTTTGGATATACCATGTAATACCAAGGATACTGTAAAGGCATGATTAGATCTTGCCAAAATTTGTCGCCAACTAGAACGTGAACTATTTGAAAATGTCAGATCACAGAGGTTAATGAAGACAAAAGTAACATATACACTATCCCAAGTGAGTCACTTATTATTTTGTCAGTGGATTGTAGACTTGGGACTTCCAAATGGTTGTGCTTCCAATGTGGGAAGATGTGTTAAGAAACGTTATATTACCGGATTAAAAAGTCATGATTGTCTTGTTATAATGGAAAGACTTATGCCGATTGGATTCAGAGGTTTGTTGAATTCCGTGATTTGGGATTCGATAATAGACATATCATATTTTTTCGAGACATTTGTGCAGCGACAATAGACTACGATGCCTTAAAAAACTGGAAGAACATGTTTCTGTAATTATATGTTAACTAAAAAAAATCCTTCCTTTGACTTTCTTTAACTCAATGAAACATCTGATATTACATTTTCCACAAGAAGCTAAATGTGGAAGACCCATTCAGTTTCTATGGATGTACCCATTTGATAGATGCATGTAGAAATTAAAGAAAAAATTATGTAATAATGCATCAGTTGAAGGCTTAATTGCTGAAGCTTATTTGCAAGAGGAAATTGCTTTTTTATGCTCTCATTATTTTGAATCTCAATATCTCTCAAAATAAAATCTCATGGGATGAAACACGGGGAATGTTAATAAGTAAATGAAAAATCAATTATCAGTTTTTAATCATCCAAATCTTGGTTTTGGTGGAGTTCATGAACGATGGCTTTAAAATGATGAACATCATAGAGCACATACATATGTTCTTCTCAACTGTGAAGAAATGACTTCAATTGTTCTGTAAGTGTTTCTATCACTTATTCTATGATTTATGTTGCAGTATGTAAACTTATTTTAGTTTTAGGTTATATGATAATCATATCAAGAAAAATCTTTAACAAATTAAAGCAGTTTCTATTGATGAACGCAGACAAAAAAATTTCTCAATGGTTTCAAAAACTGGTAAAATGAATTATTGATGGTTTAATATCAATTCTGTTTATTATTTACCATATTGATAATTGTTTTATAAAATTTCAGGTGTCTCAACATGCTGATAAAATTGATAAGAGACTGTGTATATTGAGAAACCCACCATCCAAAATGGTTAAATCATCTAATGCATATGTGGTGAATGGTTTTTTATTTCATACACATGCATATGGGGAATAAAAAAAATGAAAAGTGGAGTTTTCTTGAGAGGATCACATCAAATAGAAAAATAAGTTGACTTTTATGGAATTATGAATGAAATTATTGAGTTGTGTTATCTAGGAAAAAATTACATAATGATGTTTAAATGTCTATGGTTGGATACTGAGAGAGGCTTGTGTGTTCATCAGACTCATCGTCGATATTAAATTTAAAAGTCTTCTTGCAGTAAATGAACCATTTTTACTGGATCAATATGCAGATGAAATTTAGTATGCAAAGTATTGTCCTACATTAAGATACTTGAGTGATTGGTGGAGCATAATAAAAATGAAATCTTGGGGAAATCAGTTTACTCAAACTGAATGTGGTTCTGTTAAAGTGGAAGAGATTGAAATTTTTCTAGAGGCTGCTCAAAACCCATATTTTTCACAAAGAGACATGAATATTGATGATGACACCCCGCAATTAAGGATCAATGATGACGAAGATGTTAATGATGTTACAAATGAATTTGAAATGATAAGAGATGATGAAACTGAAACTCACGTGGATATTGATGATGCTGAGAAGGAAGATGAAGTCATTGACATGGATATCTATGAAGATGAGGATGAAGATGGAAATTGACACAATTAAATGCTGGTTATAATCACAACTAATATATATCTATATATAATATTGATTTTCAACTATCTGCTAAGAAAAATAATATTTGTGTTTCAGATGGAACCTAATATATTTCACGAGTTGTAGGAGGATGATCTACCTTTAGATGAGGGTGATTTTGGATCATTTAACCCTCAACCTATTAGCAGTTTAGGGGGTATGCGGAGGGTGCACGGTCTTGGGCGATTGATGATTCCTAACCCTATCCCTAAGCGACATCCATGTCTTGGCTTCGATCCATGCACATAGAGGTATGGTAACCTATACATTTTAGTTATCTTTCATTAATTTATTTATATATATACTAATATTTTGATTATTTATTCCCTTTTAACAGTTTTGTGCACGTAGTTATTGGATAGGGGAGTAATATATTGCGCACTTATTTTTCTCATCCCTGGATCACATGATAATAGATTCTCGTTGATGTGCGGAGTGGCATGTTCGATCATTGGATGGTACGTAAATAATGAATATTTATTTTGAAATTTATTTTATTAATAACATGATATTATAAATTATTTGTAGGGTTTATGGTATCCCATTGATGATAGCATGCGTGACGCTATCCATGCAGCATGGATGGTGTCTTTGCGTGACCATTTCCGTCAGTTTTTTCAAAATATGAGAAGAACAACCATTTTGAAAGTAGGAGTGACAAAATTTGATGAGTTGTGTAGAGCTCACCGACCAGAGTAAATTTCATCTCACGTTTGGAATAGATTATGTTTACACTAGTTGGGTGGTGTATTTCAGAGGAGATATTCAATGGGATGATAGAATCAAGGGAGATAAGAGGTGACACATTGATCTGGTAGCCGTACATTCATAATGTGTAGAGAGAATTTTGTAAGTATATATTTTAAATATTTTATATAACTTTAAATATAAACAATTTATTTTATATTTCCATAGCATGTTGATCATCCCAACATTATGGAGTTCGACGTTTATCAGAGGATGTACAGTGATCCAGTAACAAGAGAGATTAGAGGTGATCTCCAGCGTCGAATTGTGGTTAGTATTATTTTTTCAGTTTGACAATTAACTGCATATAATATTTTCACCATTTTAATTTCAAATTGGAATTGGAGGAGTCATATAAGGATGCGACCTCTCTGACACATGTTGAGAGTCAGGAAGAGACGACTGAGCATACCAATGCATGCCATTTCGATGAGGCAGAATGGATGCAAGTGACTTAGTGTGGCTTTGAGACAGGCCAAGTAGTTGGTATCAGCTCTCATTTTACTCCTGGTACTTATTATGGTACTTCTGCGTTGTGAGTGTCCAGCTCGAGAGGAGCTCATGGAGAGGCATCATCTTCTGCCTCACAGTATCAGGAGCAGTTGCGAACTAAGGGTGAGATTATAGAGAGTTTACAAAAGCAGCATGAAGAGATGTGTCGATAGCAGCAGCTGCTACAGCAGCAGCATGAGGAGGAGATGCGTCGATGGGAGAAGGAGCAGCAGCAACAACATCACGAGCAGATGGAGTACATGTGCCATCTAACTCATAGTTTAGGGATGGAATTTTCTCCACCATCTCTCCACCTCCTCCACCTCCCCCAGAAGATAACCCCCCAATGACTTGTTTTTATGTTAAAAACAATTGAATTTAAGATTTATTGTAATATGAACTATTTACAGTTATTGTCTTTTATATTGGTACAAATATTGCATAATTTAATTTTTTTAGTTATAATATTTTATTAATTATTTTTAGTATTTTATATTTTAATATTTATTTATTTTACTAATAATATGAACATTTTAGGATTTTTTAATTTTTTTGTAAATATTGAGAATTGTAATAATTTTTTATTTTTTTTATTATTTTAATAAAATTAATATTAAGTTTTTATTAATCATAATTTTATTAAATATATTTTTTTAGTATTTTTTTTAATTTATATTTATTTTAATAATAATATGTTTTATATTTTAATAATATTAATATAAAATTTTCATTAATCCTAATTTTTTTAATATTTTTTATTAATTTCAGTATTTGCGATGAGACCTTTTGTGACGGTCTCCCGTCGCAAATAATCTAATTATAATTTTTTTATTAAAATTATTTGCGATGGGAGGACAAGCCCGTTGCAAATACTATTTGCGACGGGCCCGTTGCAAAAGGTTATTCCATATATATAATGTATATAATCGAAGGATTAGTTGCGATGGGAAACATACCCATCACAAATAGTATTTGTGATGGTCCTTCACTAAAGGTTTATTTATATATAATGTATATAATCTGAGGATTATTTGCGACACTGTTTTCAACAACAGGATCCCGTCGCAAATAGCTCATTGCAAATATCATGTTTTCCATTAGTGAATGTATCGACTCCAGTGTCGAGGGGTCGGGGCATTAAACCACACATATGAGTCATTCTACACAAGTCACCAATTTACACCAAACATATAAATTTCATAAATTCCAAAATGATATCATAACATAAACAAGGTTAAACACTATCGAAAATACACAACATCATTTTAAAATAATGATTGGCACTTTAACGGGCACCTCATGTGCATAACTTTGTAACATAATTATTTAACCCTTTTTAAAAAAACATCCACAATTTTTTTCCAGCATAAAAACACTATACCAATCAAAATAATCAAATAACATGCATGAGAAACACGTTTTTATACCATTTGAAAATCCATGTGAATCAATGGAATGATTAGAAAAAGAAAATACTGCAAAACCTACCTCAATAGAGTGTGAATGAAAAAGAAATCTAATAAAAGTAAGAGAACACCCAAGGAATGATTTGTACACCCTAGATCTAGATAAAAATAACCAAACACATCAAACCTATATTATAGGGTTCATCTAAATAATAACCCAGTGAAGAACAACCATGAAATCAAGAGAGGATAAGAGAAAGAGGATAAAAAAGTCAAAAACACAAAACTTTACCATGGAACACTGAATATGAATCCATGTCAGGGGAGGAATCCGGGATAGTGGATTTTGGGACCCCTTCATGCACCAAAAACTATACAAGGGAAGGGGGCTCTATTTGGGATTAAATGAGGGGAGGGTAGATTAGGGGATTATACATTCTTGATGACCTTGCAACATTTTATGGTTTGGCCACACAGTTTACCAAACCATGTGCTAACCATGTTCCCTTCACTACCCAAAGGAGACATCCCACATGATTTAGCTACACATTTTCCAAACCATGAACCAACCATTCAATATTCCACTGTGGAAAAATGACACCAAGTTGAACAGTTTCGTGGGTGAGGGACACAGTTTTCTTTAACCATCCAAAAACCATGTGAAAGCCAAAAAATCAACCAAAACATCCAAAATTAATAAAATTAAACCGTATCTCAACCCAAAAATCAACCAAAAAAGTCCAAGGAAGAGATAAGAATAAAATAAAATAATTTTTAAAGTCAGGGTGTGATAGTTAGGACTGACCTGGTGATAAATTGGGAGGTGAGATAGGATTTGTGCCATCTCATGGGAATGACATAATAGATCCCATGTAGGGTTTGCAGACTATAAAGGGTCTTATAGAACCTCTATGGGTCCCTTGGTGATATTTTTTAAAAAATAATGTGCGGGAAAGAATGGGTAGTGATGATTGTGGGTGTTACTTTAGACCATGAATTGATTGTCTAAGGTCATTATAGCTATATTGAATGATGATATGTTGTAAAATTGAGATGTAAAATATCGATTATGGGAAGGGTATGGGAGAAATTTCAACCCTAACAAGGTACGATGAATGATATGATTCGTTTGGGATGAATGTCCTATTGATATATATTTAGATAAATAGTATTGATTTTATTTTTTACCTTGGATATAACCTCTATTCTAGATAATTATTTGAAATGACTTAGAAAAAGTATTTAGATTTAGATTATACATGGTTTAGAATTCTATAGACATTATCATTTTCTATGGATGTGATATACTTTGGAATGCCTTTAATATGGACCTTATATTTGAATGATACAGGGTTTAGAATGTATTGGAAACGATCCTTGGATTCAGATGTGAAATAGTTTGTATGGTCATAAATTGCTTTGTTGGAATCAAGTGTAAGGGATGTGGCCCTCCCAGGTGGCCTCAAGGAATAATTTGTATTTCTAAGCACATGATCTAAGGATTCATATGTTGAGAATGACACCATATTATTTACAAGGACATTCTATTAGAAAAATTTCATGAGTCTGTTATTGTTTAACACAATTGTGTTTCATGATCAAAGAAAATCCAACAATGAATGAAGTTGGTTTGGTTCAATCACAATTCTCCTTTTATCACATGAGGATAAACAATGGGTATTTATTTATTCTTCCTTTCTATATTTATTTTTTTTATCTAAACATATCACATTTTTACACTAAAATTACTATTTATATATGGGATTTTATTAGTAATTTACTACAATGATTACTCATAACATGCTCAAGCTTCCATGACACTTTAGTAACTGAGTAGCCTTCATTATTCATAGGTTTAGGTGGGGAAGATGGCCTTTATTTTAGAATTGAGTGAGATAGATGACATGGGACGAGACACTAGGATGAGGAGAGTCTTGAGGATGGAAATAGTGCCAATTTTGTTTGTCCTAAATATATGACTGGCTATCTGGGTGATTAATTATTGCAAGCTAGAAAGACTATTAGTATATAATAATTTTTAATTTCACATTAGTTATTTAAAATTAATATTCATGTTTTTTTATTTTCACTTACTTCATTGGATGATTATTTATTTTGAAGGACATTTGGAAAATTTGTATTGAAATTATGCACTCTAATATGGGGTGAATAATCTCACAATCATAAAATACTAGACCCCAATGTAATTTGATAGTCTCTAGTGTCTATAAAGGCACAACTGAGTTCTAGTAGAATCTAAAATCTATAAATTTATGAGTGGTTGAGATATGGGGATGATAGATTAGTTGCATGAGATCTACAGTTAACAACCTCTGTAGGTTTTGGGCATAATGGTAGTATCAAGAGTGTCATTCCCAACAAGTATTTTTTCATAATTTATTATTAATTAGATATGTAAATTAATGAAAAATTTCATGACCATTGTAATTAATTAAATGATTAAATTAAATGAGAATGTCAGAACCAAATGCAGGATCATAACTTAATAATTTATAATTAATTTATGTTGTTAAATAGTTACCTTGTGATTAATTATTTATTTGTTGATGAGTTTGAAAAAATCTCTACATTGTAACATCATTATATCATAGGAATGGAATGTAGGTTTTCTCTAGAGGTGATCAACATGTGTGCCATAAAACTCTAATATTTATCATTGGAATCACCATGTGATCACAATGAAGATCTTAAAGCTTGCATCATTTATACCTGATCACCAAAAGAATCACCTTTAAGTAGGATTATCTTTGATCTTTGTAGAATCTAGATGGGTGGTGGAGGAGGATCAAGCTCTATTCTTGAGATAATTCTTGGTGAGGGTATTTTAGGGGCTTTAGAGGATTTTCCAAAGTCATTGTACATAACTGACACAATGGATAAATTTAGGGTTGGAAATAGTATAATTTGATTTAAATATAGT
Organism: Viscum album; assembly: GCA_963277665.1. Taxonomy (NCBI): domain Eukaryota; kingdom Viridiplantae; phylum Streptophyta; class Magnoliopsida; order Santalales; family Viscaceae; genus Viscum; species Viscum album. The sequence continues at coordinate 869,894,900 of OY728147.1, read as the reverse complement.
TAATATTAGAAAATAAAAATTTTACATGAAGCCTTATTATTTCTTTAATCCCTAGGAACATCATATATGTAATAATAACAATGTTATTATTATTTCTGGAAATTCCTAAATCTACAAAATTAATTAAATATTGCATCTTGAATGCATTGTTTAACATTTATTCAAATAAAATTTAATATATATTATTTATCACCAGAACATTAAACCTGGTCCACTATTCCTCTACAATATTTATCAAACCTTGAAGAATGAATATTTTTTTAATAATGAAATTTCACTTTATTATTCAATAATTAATAAATATTATATTATCTTCAAAAAATAAAAAATAAATAATTATTACGAATTCCAATCAAAAATATTATCTCGAATAACTAGTGACTGAATATAATTTTTCAATATAATCTTGAGTACTTATTAAAACACACAAGGATGCAATATTTATTCAACATGTTAAATGTTTACTAATATTATTATTTAATTGATTTTTTGGATACTCTTATTGCATGACCCTCTAGGCCTCTATATCAATGGAATTTTGTAGAGCTGTCCAAATTATAATGTTAGCATCAAGAAAAATTCCAAGGCAGCCATAGAAAAAATATTACTGTCACAAAAACACACAACCTCAAATAGGTGATTATTGTATAATATAATCCATTTATCATGATATCTCGAATCAAACAAATTGTATATGGGTTTCATCAACCTATGTGTTTGTTGTATCCTTCATTGACTTTCTAAAAATGATCTTACCCATAAAAACAATGTAATTAGATTTATTTGGGTTATTTCATTCTTATTAAATGACCTAAGATATCAAATTTCACAATAGAACATAATGGAATAATATTTTCATATATTATTTACTAATTTAATTTTACTCATGATGTTCCCAATGCATCATAATTTTCTATGATAATATGCCATCCTTTTTTTATTTATATATCAAATTTTTTGACTGGTAATATCCATTAATACAAATTTTAATGTATAATTATCAATAAACACGTTCTCATATAGAAGCATCCAATGACACATATAAATATGGATTTCCTACCGGTGGGTCTCTTTCTTATAATATCATGGATTGTAAATTACCAAGGGATTACACCATGCGAATGTGCATTAATGTCCTATGAGTCTCCACCCTTAATATCCTATATAATTTGTGTCCCATCAAATGATATCATTCATCTTTAGAAAATATTTATTTAAGAATATTATCAACAAACATCTATGTTATCTTCATAACCGAGAATTATTATGACCTTTCTCTATGATAATTACTCATTAGACATTGTCACATACAATGCCATGCATAAAACAATCATGATGTGATAATAGGTTTATTAATATTTAAAAACAATGAATATAGGTACTCATAAAGTACATTGAAGTGGGTTTTAGGGAACCAAATCTGAGAGAATCCCACATTCACTAGAGAAAAATTCTAACCACATCTAGTATTCTAGGTCTCACATTATAATATCTCACCCATTCTCTCTCACTCCCCTCCAGTTATTAACGGAATTTCTTATTGAAGAGATTTATATCATGTTACACTCAGACCAATTACCACTTTGATTGTTCCATAATAAATATTTTCATTATTTTCTCAATATATTTACTTTAATATAGCCCAATAATCCTCCTAGATATATCCTAAATGATCTTGATCCCTAAAAAGTAGGTTGTTTCACCAAATTAATTCATGTAGAAGTATTTATTTAACCAGTCCTTAATTAACTATAATATTGTTGCATTGTTTCCCATATATAATATTTCATAAAAATTTACTACTAGGATAATGACCATAGTCCCACTAAACCACTTGTATACACATGGATCAGATTCATTTATAATTAAACCAAACTATTTTATAGATTCATCAAACCAAATGTTCCATGACATGGATGCTTAATTCAATACATAAATGAATGTCTATAACTTACCTATCTTTATTTCATTACATGGGAGAAAAAACCCTTCTAGTTATGTCATATAAACCTATTTCTAAAGGTTCATGATAATCAATATTTTCTTAAAATTCATATACCAAATTTCATTGTCATGGTTTGTTTCTATAGAAAGTATGATTATTATGGATTTTAACGTAGAAACCAGAGAAAATGTTTCATAATAAACATAATAATTGTAACACCCCAAGCTTCTTCGGTACGTTTCCCTTCGAATAATGCTATAGCGTGTGTTGTACGCAACCTCGAGTTCTAACACACACCACAACTAATTAAACTAGCCGTGGTGAATAGTAATACCTACTTTTTGAAATCATATATATTCTATATTTCAAAATGGACTTCATTTTAGGATTCGGAATATCAAAATTAGCCTAGGGTGAAATTTTGGTACATTTCGGATAACTTTCATATTTTGATGAATAGTGAAAATTTCTAAATTTTAATTAAAAACAACTTTTTTAATCAAAAATAATTAATAGTGATAAATTATGAATTTGAGTGGTTTTAAAGTATATTTAGAATATATTTTTACCATTCAATTTAATTTTTATCATTGGACATAATTTTACAATTAAACCGAACATAAACAAGTGTCAATCTTTTGATAGTTATTATCTCTTAAAAACACGCTTTTTGTTTTGACAGCGGGAATTAATTTTAAATTAATTTCTGCCACTTCTGTGTTTTGAATTTAGGAAAATGGATTCCACATTTGGAATCAGGATGTTCAAATTGTGTAAATAGGTAACTTTTATTTTTACACATTTTGAATAATTACTGCCGTAAATATTTTATTTACCATGGTTAAAGGGTAAATCCGGTAAATAAGGGTTAAAAAATAATATTATAATAATACTAAATTACCCTAAAACGTGTCTTAACCCTATTGGTTGATACATGGTCGACCATGGGCATCTTTGTGTCAATTTGGGGACCCCATGGATCCACTTGTAAGTGATAATGACACTTTATTTTAATTAAGTTAAAATGAATGCAAAATGACACAAGCATATATCTTTTAGAACAACAATTGTTACATAGGGTTATATATGTTGGATTTTAGATTATAAATATTCATTAGAAAGATAAAAATATTTCCTACATAATTATATTTTATTTATAATTTTTAGACATTAAATAATTTATCTTATATATGACACAATGATGATGCAGTAATTACTATAATAGTGAAAAATTAAAATAATTGATATTATAAATACCCAAATAAATATAATATGAAACTTTTAATGAATTAAACTAATTTTCTAGGATAATATGATATATTAGGATTGATATAATTGACTTTGTTCGAGGTAATCAATCTGTTATGAGTTTCAAAAAAATCAACTATTGAATAGTGTCAAAATTGACATAAAAGAGTTCTTAAAACAAATATTATATTATTAATTGATATTAAATTCCTAAAAATCTAAGGTTCGGCCAAGAGACTTATATCATGATAGGTTCATCATTAATGTACCACTTGGGGGTCTCTTGGATGTATATAGTAAGTTTATTAACCATATTATATAAAAATACAAAGAGACATTGTAAAAGTGAAACTAATTAACTTAGAGTTAATACTTAAAGATAAGGTTAATATAAGTACCCAAACCTGTCTAAATTCTATTGGTTGAGTGGTTTTAGACTTATCCCCACCTTAACCTTTGAATAATAAGCTTTGGAGCCATTAGAAACCGAATATGAATTTATTATAAATTAATATTTCTAACTTTTCCAAAGGTGCCCCTCACCCCTCTTATAAAAGGGCACTCCTCCTTCTCATTTCTTCACACCTTCAAAGCCTTTTGGTTCGGCCAAACTCTGCCCAAATACTCTCCCAACATCCCTCACTACAACCTAGAGGCCTTAGTTTGATCAGAAAGCCAACCTAAGGAGCCCTTTTGATCAAATCAAAAGGAAGAACCCGAAGAAGAGGTAATGATTTCACCACCCTTTTCTAAGTTCATTTCTTCTTCCACTTCTTCTTCCTTTGTTCTTACCATTCTGAAATAATAACTCCAGTATCTCACATATACTGTGATGTTATTATAAATATGGTACAATCATATTCAGTATTCTATCCACCCTTTGAATAACATGTCACCATACGTGCGTACGTACGGCTTACCGTCTCCACGTCGTGGTGTAATTGTTATTCAATATAATATTATTTGGATGGGTATAATAATGATGTGTAACTCATGTAAATAATAAATATAACATGTTAATGATTCTGTATATATGATATACCATCCATTTATATATTATTTTAATATCAAAAGAATGATATTGTCGCTCGTGCGTACGTACGGACTACCGTCTCCACGAACGCGATGAGATTCATTCTCCATCGTATCCATTCAAGTATAATTATCATTTGATGATTTAAAAATGATGTTTAAGGACTGTATATCATTCTGGATATGAATAAGATACAACAACCATGGCTTATATAACAAAACATATAAAATAAAATGAGTAAGTTAACTCCCGAAACGACGATAATTCTAAGATATTATTAACAAATCAATGTTAAAAGATCATATATGATATCATATTAATATATATGATTCTTGTATAATTTAATAACAACTATTTCACCATTATACAGGAGGCTAACCTACCCCAACCAAGGAAAAGTACAAGGTAAGGGTTATTTCACAATCTCTTCATTATCCGAGGTTGTTTATATGTAATAATCTACTGGGATCTCTTTATCATCCACATCCATGTTTCTTAAAAATGTATTTCAGAACATTTTTACTATTTACTAGAATATGAGTTAAAGTCATTTATACCCTTTTTGACTTTTATAAGTAGTTTATAAAGGAATCTTTCGGTCGTTTTCAAAACAAGGTCTTTTTAAACCTTTTCGACAGAATTAAGGTAAGAATGTTTTTTCTAACTTATACGGCGGGTGCGGTTATTTTACGCTGTTATAAAATCTTCAAAGCTTTCCTTACAAGCTTATAAGAATATTTTCAAAGAAAATGTTTTATTTTATATGGATCTTAAATGATTTCAAAATAAAAGGAGATATTTCTTTAAAAAGAATTTTGATTTCATCTATGTCAACATCCTTTGATGGATTTTAAGATTATTTGAAGTTGATTTATTATGATACAAAACTTCTATATTGTATTGAAGGTTTTGTGATATGTTTGACTATGGATGTGATATTTTTATACCATTCATAGTTTATGGTGAAATTATTGGCATTTCGTATGCTAGTTTTAATACGAATGTTTATGTTATGTTTAAACCTTTTCATATGGGAATGCATTGGACTTAATAAGTGACGGGTGGAGCCCGCTATAGCTCCTCGATGCATCGGTAGGTCTCATGAGACAAACTAGTGTCTTGGCACAAGGCCTTGACAAAATCTTATTTGTAGTCTTGGCACGAGGCCTTGGCTATGTGGTTATGATAGTCTGGCATTATGCATTCCAACATTATGAAAGTGGTTATTGATTTTTGCATGTGATTATTCGATTAGTAGAATATCCATGTGAATAAGTAAATGACATTATTTCATTTTACTTTTGCCATACTATGTTGAAGTTAAAGTTTAAAAGGCTTTTGTTTTAGTAATGCATTGCCTTAAATGTTTATTCTTATTTATGAAAGTTTCCGCTATATTGTTATCCTTACTGGGCATTTGAGCTCACCCCTTTTCTATGTTTTATTTTTCCCAGGATGTGAAGAAGTAAGTTATGAATGAACTGCATGGATTTTATGAGGGGATTATAGTGTGGATTGTGGAAACATTATGTTGTTGTAGTAGTTTTTCATTTTATGATGTAATGTAAAACTTATGAATATATCTAGTGTTTCCAAGGCTACTAAACAAATCGGTCTTTCGAGATTTGATCTTCTTGTGATCATGCCAATGTTATGTAATTAATGCACCGACTCTGGGTAGCTGGGGTCGGGGCGTTACAGTTGGTATCAGAGGAAGTTTATTAAAAAACTTGGAAACTAGATTTAGATAAACTCTGATTAGAGCACGTAGACCTAAGATGAACTTTGAGGATTAGTATAGAAGAACTTCCTAGAATTTTGGTATTGTAGAGATTTTGTGAGTTTTCCGAGCAATACATCCCTGTCTGGATACGAGCAGGTAGAGGCGGCTCTGGCACAGATGTACCTAGGGGTAAAACCCGAAAACACCGCTTTGAGCTAGACTCGAACGGGAACTGGTGCACGACAACGGGCCTTGCTGCACTCTTGGTTACGACACTCCCGGGGGATATGCTTAGGATAACTCTCATTATCTTTACAAATCATTATGAGGGGTTTATGAGTATATACTTCCTCAAAGAAAACATTTTTATGATTATGGATTATATCCATAAATAGTTCAATTTATGTTAAGTGTTTTATAAGTATGGGATTATGTATTTTGATTCATAAACTGATCTAGTTTATGCCATTGTTTAGAAATGGCGCCTAGTGGAAGAAATGGAAACCGTATCAATGCACGCACTCCATGTAGGGATTGCCCTCCTGCTCAAGATAATTATAGTGGGGCTGGTGATGCAACTGGTGCTGATCAGCTAATCACTATACTGGGACAACTTACTCAGGTTATGAATAATAACCTTACCCGTATGGAGCACCCTGATCCGCATCGTGGAGGATCAATGTTAGATCGATTCATGAGGAAACAACCACCAACGTTCAATGGGAATACAAATCCCTTAGTAGCTGAGCAATGGATATTTTCCCTAGAGAAAATATTTCAGGATTTGGGGAGTAGTGAAAGGGAAAAAGTTACCATGGCAGTTTACCGCCTCACTGGAGATGCTGATCAATGGTGGTCATTGATTCAAAACATGAAGGAAGATGATGAAGTATCAAACATGGAATGGAGGGAGTTCAAAGATCTGTTTTTAGAAAAATACTTTCCTCGCGACCATCGAGCAGATATGGAAAGGCAATTTCTGAGTCTGAGACAAAAGGAGGATGAGAATGTCACAAAGTATGAGGCTAACTTTACAAGGTTAGCGAGGTATGCTGGAGATTATATTCGCAACCCAAGAAGTAAGATTGATCGTTTCTTTGATGGGTTAAAACCATTTCTCCGTCGAGCATTAGTCTCACAATCCTTTTCATCGTACGAAGACATTGTCTCATGTGCTATCAAGACCGAAAAGGAATTCTCTAAGTCTTATGACTTTAAAGCAAAGCAAGAGAAGAAGAGACCTGCTGATCAATCTGGGAATGGAAATAAGGGGAAGAAGGGAAAGGTTGAATATCCATCTTGTGGTAAGTGCGGGAAGAAACACCCCGGTGCTTGCCTGAAGGGAATGGGAGTCTGTTACAAGTGTGGTGAAAAAGGCCACCAAGCTCATGATTGCAAGGGGAAGAAGGAAGCTACCAACGTTCAGTGCTACAATTGCAGGGAGATGGGGCATTATGCAAATGCATGTCCTAAGCGTCAGGAGAACTTACCTCAGAAAAGGCCAAGGGATCAAGGCCAGGCTTATGCTATCACTACTGCTGAGGTAGAAACTCCGAAAGACGTGGTGGCAGGTAATTTAATGGTTTCCTCAAGTTTAGCAAATGCATTATTTGATTCTGGATCATCGCATTGTTTCATATCTTCCCAGTTTGCTAAGAAAATTAGATATTTCCAATTTGATTTAATAAGGGAGTTGTCAGTTAATACTCCTAAGGGAAGTATCGTTGCAACAAAGTTTTGTGAATCAGTCCCCATTAGAGCACATAAATTTTCTTTATCTGCTGATCTCATCGTCATACCTATGATCGAGTTTGATATAATCCTCGGTATGGACTGGCTTTCGGACTATGATGTGAAGATTTATTGTAAGAAGAAAGAGGTTACGATTCTTGATGATAATGATAAGGAACACCTTATTTTTAGAGCAGAATCGTCACCACCAAATCCTTATTTAGATCCACCCTCAATAGCTCAACTAAATTCAATTATTGGGGAGGAAGAGAATGAAATAACTGCGGGTGAGGAAAGGAATGTTCAAATAGAGGATGTACCTGTTGTGAAAGAATTTGTAGATGTATTTCCAGAAGATTTACCTGGACATCCTCCAGAACGAGAAGTTGAGTTTTCTATTGATTTGATTCCTGGATCAAGGCCTATATCGAAGACCCCTTATAGAATGGCCACTGTAGAGTTAGTCGAACTAAAGAAACAACTAGAGTAATTGAGTAATAAGGGATTTATTCGCCCTAGTGTTTCTCCATGGGGAGCCCCTGTTCTTTTTGTTAAAAAGAAAGATGGATCTATGAGGTTATGTATCGACTACAGGGAGATCAATGCTATAACGATAAAGAACAAGTATCCCCTACCTCGTATTGATGATTTATTTGACCAACTGCATGGAGCTCAATACTTTTCAAAGATTGACCTTCGATCTGGATACCATCAGTTGTGTGTGAAGAAGGAAGACATTCCGAAAACAGCATTTCGAACCAGGTACGGGCATTACGAGTTTACTGTAATGCCGTTTGGATTGACTAATGCACCCTCTGTATTCATGGATCTGATGAATAGAGTCTTCAAGGAGTATCTCGATGAATTTGTGGTGGTATTTATTGATGATATCTTGGTATACTCCAAAACCTACGAAGATCATGAAAATCACTTGCGCATTATCTTGAAGACTCTGAGGAGGCATGAATTATATGGGAAGTTTAGCAAGTGTGAATTCTGGCTTCAGGAGATTTCTTTTCTTGGCCATATTGTCTCTAAAGATGGAATCTCTGTTGATCCTTCTAAGACCAAGGCAATCCAAGAATGGCCAGCACCTACGAGTATAACTGAGGTACGTAGTTTTATTATCGACGTTTCGTCCAGAATTTTGCCCGATTGGCTAACCCATTAACGAAGCTCACACGTAAAGGGGTTAAATTTGTTTGGACAAAAGAGTGTGAAGAATGTTTCGAAGAACTGAAGAGAAGATTAGTCAATGCTCCTATATTGACTCTACCATCGGGGAATGATGGGTTCGTTATTTATAGTGATGCATCGAAGAAAGGACTTGGCTGTGTCCTTATGCAGAATGATAGAGTTATTGCCTATGCATCACGACAGTTGAAAATTCATGAACAAAACTATCCTACTCATGATCTTGAGTTAGCAGCTGTGATCTTTGCTTTGAAGATATGGAGGCACTACCTCTATGGTGAAAAATGTGAGATTTATACTGATCACAAGAGTTTGAAGTATATTTTCTCACAAAAAGAACTCAACATGAGGCAAAGGAGATGGCTTGAATTACTCAAGGATTATGATTGTACGATACACTACCACCCGGGGAAGTCAAACATGGTGGCAGATGCTTTGAGTAGAAAATACCATGGAGTTTTGAACAATATGAGAATTGAAAGGGATCCAATTTTCATGGATCTAGTGAAAATGGACATGGGAATAACCAGGGAAGGTGAAACATCAATGCTTTTTCAAATGGTTGCCAAACCATCTTTACTAGAAAGGATTAAGAGTTCTCAGACCGATGATGACGAATTCCAAAAGAAGATTAAAGCTGTGAATGATGGGAGATTGAGAGACTTTGTGTATGAAGATGGAATTTTGAAATTCGGGAAGAGACTTTGTGTTCCCAATATACCTGATCTAAAAAGGGAATTGCTGGATGATGCTCATAGTTCCAATTTCTCTATACACCCTGGGAGCACCAAAATGTATAGAGATTTGAAGGAACATTTTTGGTGGGACAACATGAAGAGGGAGATTGCTGATTTTGTGTCAAGATGTATGGTTTGTCAACAAGTGAAAGCTGGAAGGCAACAGCCTGGAGGAGTCATGCAACCTCTTCCCATACCGGAGTGGAAATGGGACAATGTTACGATGGACTTTGTCATGGGGCTACCGAAGACTCCTAGAAGGAACGATGCAATATGGGTTATTGTTGATCGTCTTACCAAGTCAGCACATTTTCTTGCTATAAGAGAAGATCTACCCCTGGAACGTCTAGCAAGACTATACATTAATGAAGTTGTGAGACTTCATGGAGTACCCCTATCAATTGTTTCTGATCGTGATCCCCGTTTTACTTCAAGATTCTGGAAAAGTCTTCAGAAATCCCTGGATACAGAACTTCATTTGAGCACTGCTTACCACCCTCAGACAGACGGACAATCAGAACGGACTATTCAAACCTTAGAAGACATGTTGAGATCTTGCTCACTTGACTTTCAGGGTATGTGGGATCAATATTTACCACTGGTAGAATTTTCCTATAACAATAGCTTCCATTCGAGTATACAGATGGCACCATATGAAGCGTTATACGGAAAGAGATGTCGTACACCAACCTGTTGGGATGACGTTGGTGAAAGAAAACTTGTAGGCCCAGAGCTGGTGGAGGAAACGGTGGAAAAGGTGAAAGTAATCCAAAATCACATCAAAGCAGCTCAAAGTAGGCAGAAGAGCTATGCCGATAATCGAAGGAAGGATTTGGAATTTCAAGTCGGTGATCATGTTTTTCTGAAGGTATCTCCGTGGAAGGGAGTCATACGTTTTGGTAAGAAAGGTAAATTGAGTCCCAGGTACATCGGACCTTTCGAAATTCTAGAACGAATTGGGGTTGTAGCTTACCGATTGGCAATGCCGCCAAGTCTCTCCAAAGTTCACGATGTGTTCCACGTATCTCTATTGAGGAAATACATGCCTGATCCGACGCATGTACTCACCTATGAGGAATTAGAACTGGAACCCGATCTGTCTTATTGCGAAGAGCCCGTCAGGATTCTTGATACAAGAGAACAAGTACTGAGAAACCGGACGACGCGTCTGGTAAAAGTTTTGTGGAGAAATCATAAGATGGAAGAGGCAACGTGGGAACCCGAGGAACTTATGATGAAGAACCACCCGAGTCTTTTTATGCAGTAATACCCTAGAAATTGCGAGGACGCAATTATTTGAAGGAGGGGAGAATGTAACACCCCAAGCTTCTACGGTACGTTTCCCTTCGAATAATGCGATAGCGTGTGTTGTACGCAACCTCGAGTTCTAACACACACCACAACTAATTAAACTAGCCGTTGTGAATAGTAATACCTACTTTTTGAAATCATATATATTCTATATTTCAAAATGGACTTCATTTTAGGATTCTGAATATCAAAATTAGCCTAGGGTGAAATTTTGGTACATTTCGGATAACTTTCATATTTTGATGAATAGTGAAAATTTCTAAATTTTAATTAAAAACAACTTTTTTAATCAAAATAATTAATAGTGATAAATTATGAATTTGAGTGGTTTTAAAGTATATTTAGAATATATTTTTACCATTCAATTTAATTTTTATCATTGGACATAATTTTACAATTAAACCGAACATAAACAAGTGTCAATCTTTTGATAGTTATTATCTCTTAAAAACACGCTTTTTGTTTTGACAGCGGGAATTAATTTTAAATTAATTTCTGCCACTTCTGTGTTTTGAATTTAGGAAAATGGATTCCACATTTGGAATCAGGATGTTCAAATTATGTAAATAGGTAACTTTTATTTTTACACATTTTGAATAATTACTGCGGTAAATATTTTATTTACCATGGTTAAAGGGTAAATCCGGTAAATAAGGGTTAAAAAATAATATTATAATAATACTAAATTACCCTAAAACGTGTCTTAACCCTATTGGTTGATACATGGTCGACCATGGGCATCTTTGTGTCAATTTTGGGACCCCATGGATCCACTTGTAAGTGATAATGACACTTTATTTTAATTAAGTTAAAATGAATACAAAATGACACAAGCATATATCTTTTAGAACAACAATTGTTACATAGGGTTATATATGTTGGCTTTTAGATTATAAATATTCATTAGAAAGATAAAAATATTTCCTACATAATGATATTTTATTTATAATTTTTAGACATTAAATAATTTATCTTATATATGACACAATGATGATGCAGTAATTACTATAATAGTGAAAAATTAATATAATTGATATTATAAATACCCAAATAAATATAATATGAAACTTTTAATGAATTAAACTAATTTTCTAGGATAATATGATATATTAGGATTGATATAATTGACTTTGTTCGAAGTAATCAATCTGTTATGAGTTTCAAAAAAATCAACTATTGAATAGTGTCAAAATTGACATAAAAGAGTTCTTAAAACAAATATTATATTATTAATTGATATTAAATTCCTAAAAATCTAAGGTTCGGCAAAGAGACTTATATCATGATAGGTTCATCATTAATGTACCACTTGGGGGTCGCTTGGATGTATATAGTAAGTTTATTAACCATATTATATAAAAATACAAAGAGACATTGTAAAAGTGAAACTAATTAACTTAGAGTTAATACTTAAAGATAAGTTTAATATAAGTACCCAAACCTGTCTAAATTCTATTGGTTGAGTGGTTTTCGACTTATCCCCACCTTAACCTTTGAATAATAAGCTTTGGAGCCATTAGAAACCGAATATGAATTTATTATAAATTAATATTTCTAACTTTTCCAAAGGTGCCCCTCACCCCTCTTATAAAAGGGCACTCCTCCTTCTCATTTCTTCACACCTTAAAAGCCTTTTGGTTCGGCCAAACTCTGCCCAAATACTCTCCCAACATCCCTCACTACAACCTAGAGGCCTTAGTTTGATCAGAAAGCCAACCTAAGGAGCCCTTTTGATCAAATCAAAAGAAAGAACCCGAAGAAGAGGTAATGATTTCACCACCCTTTTCTAAGTTCATTTCTTCTTCCACTTCTTCTTCCTTTGTTCTTACCATTCTGAAATAATAACTCCAGTATCTCACATATACTGTGATGTTATTATAAATATGGTACAATCATATTCAGTATTCTATCCACCCTTTGAATAACATGTCACCATACGTGCGTACGTACGGCTTACCGTCTCCACGTCGTGGTGTAATTGTTATTCAATATAATATTATTTGGATGGGTATAATAATGATGTGTAACTCATGTAAATAATAAATATAACATGTTAATGATTCTGTATATATGATATACCATCCATTTATATATTATTTTAATATCAAAAGAATGATATTGTCGCTCGTGCGTACGTACGGACTACCGTCTCCACGAACGCGATGAGATTCATTCTCCATCGTATCCATTCAAGTATAATTATCATTTGATGATTTAAAAATGATGTTTAAGGACTGTATATCATTCTGGATATGAATAAGATACAACAACCATGGCTTATGTAACAAAACATATAAAAGAAAATGAGTAAGTTAACTCCCGAAACGACGATAATTCTAAGATATTATTAACAAATCAATGTTAAAAGATCATATATGATATCATATTAATATATATGATTCTTGTATAATTTAATAACAACTATTTCACCATTATACAGGAGGTTAACCTACCCCAACCAAGGAAAAGTACAAGGTAAGGGTTATTTCACAATCTCTTCATTATCCGTGGTTGTTTATATGTAATAATCTACTGGGATCTCTTTATCATCCACATCCATGTTTCTTAAAAATGTATTTCAGAACATTTTTACTATTTACTAGAATATGAGTTAAAGTCATTTATACCCTTTTTGACTTTTATAAGTAGTTTATAAAGGAATCTTTCGGTCGTTTTCAAAACAAGGTCTTTTTAAACCTTTTCGACAGAATTAAGGTAAGAATGTTTTTTTTAACTTATACGGCGGGTGCGGTTATTTTACGCTGTTATAAAATCTTCAAAGCTTTCCTTACAAGCTTATAAGAATATTTTCAAAGAAAATGTTTTATTTTATATGGATCTTAAATGATTTCAAAATAAAAGGAGATATTTCTTTAAAAAGAATTTTGATTTCATCTATGTCAACATCCTTTGATGGATTTTAAGATTATTTGAAGTTGATTTATTATGATACAAAACTTCTATATTGTATTGAAGGTTTTGTGATATGTTTGACTATGGATGTGATATTTTTATACCATTCATAGTTTATGGTGAAATTATTGACATTTCGTATGCTAGTTTTAATACGAATGTTTATGTTATGTTTAAACCTTTTCATATGGGAATGCATTGGACTTAATAAGTGACGGGTGGAGCCCGCTATAGCTCCTCGATGCATCGGTAGGTCTCATGAGACAAACTAGTGTCTTGGCACAAGGCCTTGACAAAATCTTATTTGTAGTCTTGGCACGAGGCCTTGGCTATGTGGTTATGATAGTCTGGCATTATGCATTCCAACATTATTAAAGTGGTTATTGATTTTTGCATGTGATTATTCGATTAGTAGAATATCCATGTGAATAAGTAAATGGCATTATTTCATTTTACTTTTGCCATACTATGTTGAAGTTAAAGTTTAAAAGGCTTTTGTTTTAGTAATGCATTGCCTTAAATGTTTATTCTTATTTATGAAAGTTTCCGCTATATTGTTATCCTTACTGGGCATTTGAGCTCACCCCTTTTCTATGTTTTATTTTTCCCAGGATGTGAAGAAGTAAGTTATGAATGACCTGCATGGATTTTATGAGGGGATTATAGTGTGGATTGTGGAAACATTATGTTGTTGTAGTAGTTTTTCATTTTATGATGTAATGTAAAACTTATGATTATATCTAGTGTTTCCAAGGCTACTAAACCAATCGGTCTTTCGAGATTTGATCTTCTTGTGATCATGCCAATGTTATGTAATTAATGCACCGACTCTGGGTAGCTGGGGTCGGGGCGTTACAATAATGAATATTTTTAATCCCTTTATCCATATTTCATTCCTTTTTTAATTTTAATTGCCTTAAATATCTAGTTTTATATTGAATAACCATTTAGACCCAATAGGCTTTACATCAACTGGCTTACCAAACCGAACCCAATCTTGGTTTCGATACATGTAATCCATCTCCAAATTAAGGGTTTTTACCATCTTATATATTTTGATCTATCTACTACATATTTTTAAAAGATATTATTATAATTTTTAATCAATAATAAGTCATTATCTTCTATGACTAGAAAACCATGTCTTTTTGGCTCTATTACCTCTATGGTACTCATGCTCGTTATTTTTTGTTTCAGAAAAAACTTTTTCTATAAGGAATTTTGGAATCCATTCCTATATAGACTCTTGTATATATTGAGACTTAAATTCATCAAAGTCAATATTTCTCCCATTATCCTTCATGTGGATTTCCTCTCTCTAAAGAAAGCCAACTTTTCTTGCAATAATCACGTTCTTATCAAAGGAATTATATATACAGTATCCCCTTGTTTCCATGGGATACCCTATAATGACACATATCATTCCTCAAGGTGATTTTTTTTGCCTGTGATATCCATAAAAAACACCTCACATCCCTATACATGAGTGTATGCCAACATAGATTTCCTTCCATACATTAAATCATAAAGGATTATGTTTACTACTTCACTTGGTACTCAATTTAGAATGTGTGATGTACCAAGTAATTCATACCACCAAACGGATAATGGATGATCAAAATGAATCATCATTGACCATACCATGTCATTAAAGGTACAATTCCTTCTTTCAGTAACACCATTCCACTATAGTGTATTAAATAGAGTAAGTTGGGATAGAATCTCAACCTCTCATTGAAGGTTAATAAAATATTTGTTAAGATATTAACCACAAAAATTGATTCAATGATTCTTTATAATTTTACAATGTTTGATCTATACTTTATTCTTTAATTATTTTAATTTCTCAAAGGACTCAAACTTAAACCACATAGGGAAGAAAAAAAACATCTACTTATTCATTAGTAAAATTTATGAACTAAGAATACCCACCACATGTTTTTATTCTAAATTTTCTATGCACATAATTGTGTACCAATAATATATTTTATATGGACATTTAAAATTTTCTATTTAATAGTTATTTGGTCATTTTTCTTTACAAACAATAATGACATATTTCAAGTGGTATTACCTCAATAGAATTAAAAAAAAGTCTTCATACAACCTTCAATACGTTTCTCATTTACCAAATTAATATATTGATACCAAAACTAGTTGTAATATGACTCATGTGAACTTAATTCATTATCTATTTCTAATCAAAATGTTTTTATAATTTAAAACATAAAAGCCAATATATTGTTGTGAAATTTCATAACAAATGATGTCCTTGTAAAAGAAAATTTATTTATTTCAAAATTTGAAAATAAATTCATCCATGTTAAATAAATAAAAAGAAATGGTATTTTTGGCAACAGATGGAAAAAAATAATAGGTATTTAAAAAAAAAGTATTACTTAATTTAATGGAAGGCGGTGGTCTCCTATAGATAAAGATGGGAGTCATGATCCATTGGCTACTCGAAGATCCACCTACCATTTATAATTATATCAAAATATATTTGGTTCCTCTACTAGGATATAGATTTGAGTCCAAAATTCTTCATCTAATAACCAATATGAAGATATAGAAACATTACACTTGATAATGAATGCAAATTTATCTTCCCCTTACTTTTGGGTGCATCTCTTCTTCTAGTGTCCTAGATTTCCACATACAAAACATGCTGCTTGTTTAACATTGGAACTAGTTATTATTGTAAGGACAATACTTGGAAAATTTATACTTTGTATGAGTATTTGTCCCCCTATCATTGTTCTTGCATTTTATTTTCACCATATGGACTATGGGTTTTTTATGACCCATATCCTTTCAACTTAGGGAATGTGAGTAAGATGTTTTGAAAGAGTATTATTGCAATAATTCATGTTGTAATTAATAATAATACCAGGGAAGCATTTAGGTAGTGGAGAAAAAATGATATCTTGTTGTATCTCATCATGAAATTTAATTCCCATGATGTCTAAGTGATATTTTTATCCAATAATCTTAACTATATGAGGCCCAATAGGTACTGGTCATCTCCTCATCTCCTCTATACCCTTGGAACATTTTTTAGTTACAATCAAATACTTAAGGAAAACATTAACATCAAACTAATTTTGTTCACCTAGATTATCTTGATATCTTCCTACCTTGCTCAAGGCATTGGAAACATCAAGCATAAAACATAATATTAAATACATTATTGATCTTATCATAGATGTGTATGAGATATTACTCATTATATATATATATATATATCCTTTTGTGACTAGGGGAACATTTTCATATATAAATTTATATCACGTGACACTAGAACCAATACCCTCTTGGATTATTCCATACAAAATCTTTTTAGTATTTGGTCAATATATATTCTTTTACATAGTCCATGAAGCCTCTTGGATCTGTAAATAATGACACTGATCCCAAAAATGTATATTGTTTCACCAAATTTCATTATCGATATCTGGTTCTTCAACCTATCCATAACTAACTATAAGACTGGTACATCATTTCCAATAAGTAATATTTCATCCAAATTAACTACTAGGATAATGACCACACTCCCATTAATCCAGTTGTAAACACATCTATCAAATTCTTTCATAATGAAACGAGATTATTTTATAGCTTCCTTGAATTGAATGATCCATGACTTAGATGTTTTCTTCAATCCATAAATGGATCTCTATGACATACCTATCATTTTTTCTTTGGTTGGGATCAAAAACACTTTTAGTTGTGTCATATATATATATATTTAGAAAGGTACCCCTTAACGAAATGTGTTTCAGAATCCATCATTCTAATTTCATAGTCAGGTTTAGTTTCTATAGAAAGTAGAAATATGATGGATTTAAACATAAAAAATAGAGAAAAGGATTCATCATAGTCAATGTCATGATGTTTTTTTAAACCCTTTATCCATTAGTAATTACTTATTGGTATTCACTTTACCATCCATGTATATTTTTCTCATTAATTAACATTTAATCCCAAGAGAAATTACATCATCTGGTGGATCAAAAAAAACCCAAAATACATACTAATACCTGTAATCCATATATGAACTCATGGATTATGGCCATCTTACTACTTATGGTCTCTATACTACATCTTTGTAGTAGAGATATGTATTATTCTGAATCAATAGTTAGTAAACACCTTTAATGACTAAAAATTTTGTATTTTTTATTCTCCTTCCTCTCTAGTTATCCTATACTTTATTTTAGTTTTAGGAAAAAGTGATTCTATGGAGACCTATAGAATCCATTCCAATAGCAACGCTTATATATCATGAGCATCAAGTTCATCAAAGACAATATTTCTTCAATTATCCTTCTCATGGATGTTCTACCTCCCTTAAAAGATATTTTTATAACAATAATCACTTTCTAATCTATGTAATTATATAGATAATATCAACTTGTTTCCTTATGATACTCTATAAAGATACACTTTATTCCCTAGTGTTATATTTTGTCTCATTAGATGTAATTAACAAACACCTCACATCCCCATATATAAGTGTGTTGAAACATATATTTATTTTAATACATTAACTCATATGGATTTTTTTCTTACTCAATTGGTACTCAATTTATAATGTGTGATGAATCATGTAATTCATATTCCCAAAAGTATTGTGGAAGAACTAAATGATTCATCATCAACCTTACCTATCAGGAAAAATATAGTTATTCCATTCACTAGCACCATTCAATGATAGTGTGAAAGGTGAATTGAGTTGGGATATAATCTCAAACTCTCATAGAAATTCAAAAAATTCTTGGTTAATGTATTCACAACATCAATTTAATCGAATATTCTTTATACACTTACTGAGTTTTCTCTCTTTTTTATTCCCTAATTCTATGAATTTCTCAGGGGACTTAGACTTATACTATATCTAGTAGATCAATACGCATCAACATAAATCATTAGTAAATGCTATGATGTGTGAATACCCTTATAGATATTAAACATGAAATGGTACATGGACATTAGTTTGTACCAATCCTAAAAGATATGTGGTTCTTTTACCCTATCCATTTAGTGGTGGTTTGGACATTTTTCCTTCTAAAAAATCATAACATATATTCATGTGGTCTTATCTCAAAATAATATAAAAAATGTCTTGATAGAGATTTCTAATATGATTTTTTCTTACCTAAACAAGATGGTGATACCACTTCAAGTTTTTATATGAGCCATGTAAGCATGATTAGTTATCTATTTACAATACATTTTTTTTCATAATTGAATTCATAAAGACCATTATATATTTGTGACATGCTGTAAAAATGTTCTCTTTGTTAGATAAGTATTATATATTTCAAAATTTGAAATTGAACCCATCAATATTAATGAAATAAATGTGGATGTAATTCTAAGAAAAATATGGCACAAAATAATAGTTCATTAAAACCAAAATCATTCCAATATAAAATGGATGGTTGTAGTCTTTTATAGCCAAAACAGTGAGCTGTGCTCTATTGGTTACTCGAAGATCCACCTCTTCTATATAAATATTTTAAAAAAACATGGTTCTTATATTTGGATAAGGATGTGAGCACCAAAATCTATATCTAATACCCAATATGTAGATATAGAAAGATTAAACTTGATATTGAACACAACATTATCTTCCCCGAACTTTTGGATGCACTTATTCTTCTAGTATCCTAGATTTCCACATACAAAACATACTTCTTATTTTTCCTTTACCTACCTTTGGAACTTATTATTTGTGGAATGATTATTCTTAGGTGCTTTATAATTTGTATGAATCTTGGCCCCTTTATCATCGTTCTTCTTTTTTTTATTCAACATAAGGACTATGGGGTTTTTATTCCCCAATTCCTTGTCATCTTGGGTAATGAAAGTAAGATGTTTCCAAAGAATCTTCTTGCTATTTATCATGTGGAAATTAAAAACAAAAATAGGTAAAGATTTATGTTGTGAGGATAAAATGAGTTATTAGTGAATATCATTAAGGAATTTAATTCCTAAGATGTGTTATATCTCTATCTAGCTAATAATATTTACAACATAAGGTCCAACATGTGTTGACTCTCCATGATTTCACACAACTTGTGCATTGGAGATCACATATCTCTATTTTATTTTCTTCTCTTGATAGAGATTTAAAAGGTGAAACATAATTTTTTATTCAACCATATCCTCATGTTTATTTAAAATATCATTTCAAATGGAATATAGAATGAATCATTGGACTTTTGCGGCATCATCCCAATGTTTCTCATAGAGAGGAAATTTCTTTTCACTTGCCACATAGACTGGGGCTTCAAGAATAGGTTTTTATAGAACATATAATTTCCTTTCATATAATACAACAACATGTAAGGACTATTAAAATTTTTGGAAATTATTTATGGTGATAAGGTTATCCTTCACAATTATAGATCACTGTGATATGGTTAAAGTCATAGTTTTCATTTCTATAATTAAGAAGAGCACAATTTTAGTACTTTGATTTATAATATTAGAAAATAGATATTATATTTGTTATTCTCCCATTATATAATAATTTTTTTTAATAACGTTATTTTAAAAATAACATGTTTCTTGGATATTTTAGTGTAATAGATCCTTATTCTCCTTCTCATAACTGAGACAGAGGCCTATCAAGCTATTTGAAGGTATTTAAATATGCATAAATTTCCAAAAAAATTAATCATTGTTCATTGATCTATTGAGTGGAATCTATAATCTTGAAATCCTTAATTTGGATTTCCTTAACAATTTTCTTACTAGTTTCATTAATTCTTACGAATGTGATCAACCATTATTGAAAACTTGTTACATTTTCCCAAAAATGAAGATAGAAATTCCCTAATAATTGATACCACCTCAATGGAGGTTGGTCATGCACTTCAAACTATGGTATGATTCCTAACCAAGAAGTATAAGGCTATACAGACTTAATATATATATTTGGGTAACTTTAATATTTATTTTTTTTGTAAATAGTACATTTTTATATTTATTACATTCTTGTTAATAATAAATGGATTTAAATAAGTGATAAACTTGTGTTAGATAATATTTATTCACAATAAAATTTATTTTGGTTTTTTCTTGAATGATTGTTAATTCATTAGTTCATGTGATTTCTATAAAACCTCCATAATAAAATTAACCATGCATGTTGATAGAAATAAATTAATAAGGGTGGTATGATCATGATATTTTCCTAATTGTTATTTTATCTAGAGGATGGTAAATTAACTATCGACCTAGGGGGAAACACCTTAAACACTTTCATGGTCTGTTTTGTATATTTTCACATGTTCTCCCATGTATATATTAGATTGGTTTCACCTCAACTAAAAACATGAACTACCTCCACTCATATGGGTGACCAATCAATTACATAATATTCAACTCACAAATAGGTGGTGGAAATGATCAAACTGGTTAAGGGGGTTTAAATAAAAAAGAAATCACAGGCTTGAATGATTTTAGATAATTAGAGGAGGGGTGATGTTCTTGATATCAAGTTAATTTATTAATAAATTAAAAGGAAACAATTCAAATACGAATGTCCCCTCTATTCACAAGATCATCTATATACATGTAAATAATTATGTAGTCAAAAAAATTAAATTCAATCCAAATCATTCTTATTTAAGATAAATTGTGCTCAAATAAATTAATATTATTCTTTAATTAATAAATTCATTTATCTTATTCTGGTTTAATTTTGTTTGATAATATCATTAGTATTTATTATTTAATTTTATAAAATTTATTTTAAATTGTCTATGTATTAAACATGTACCTTGGAGGCAGCATGGTGAGTACCCATTCAAACTACCTGGTTTGTATTAGATATATATGTTGTTTACCCATGTGGAATGTAACTTACACATATTATCATGTGATTTCATTGCATGTATGAGGGAATTGAATAACACAAGGAACACATGTTTTTTACAATGTGTGTTATGTTTTAATGTGCATAGAGTAATTGATGTATCACGACTTATACACGATATACAATTCCAAATATTACATATAAATTACTTATAAATTTAATATATATAAATCTCATCACATGGTGTGTATGATTAAACTAAATGTCACATAGAACACATTTTGATATGGTTTGAACAATATAATAAATCAATTTTTAATTCTGGGTAAACAAGTGATATACATGGCATGCACTAAGAAACAACATGTCGTCTGTAAATATTCGTTGTCTATCTGTGACACATACCAATTAACTGGGCATGTTGGGTTCTTGTAAGAATTAATGGGTTACATGACATGTATATGAGTTACAGGTTATGTGCACTCTGAGTTACATTGTTACCGATCAGATGTGCCATGTATAAAACAACATGATCCCTCTTTGACTAATGGACTACATGATGTATACCCATGTTACACACCATATATTCTGGCTAACAATACACTGGGATGGCCTGTTCTATGGGCATTTTGTTAAGTACACACTTCATGGAATTAAATTCACAATCTCAAAATTAATTTTTTGTTCATTTTAACGAATTAATCATGTGTACATGGAGTTTACTAAAAGGCTAAACATCATGTATTCTTGTGATATTTTTATAGAATCCTTAGAACCTTCACATGAGTTATTTGAATGTTATTTATTCATAATTAATCAATTTTTATTATATTTTTGATATTGAAGAGGAATGGGAGAAGATCCAATCATTTGGATTAATAAAAATTAAAAAAAATTATAAACTAATGGAAAATACATAAATCAATAAATGATATTTAAATAATGATATTTAAATATGTAGACAATTTGATACCACTTGTAGGATTATGGTAAAGAAGAAGCAATTAGATGGGAATTTCCATAATGGTTTGTTGTTGTAATCGATGATGAATCCAAGATGTACATCGATGAATAATGTTATTAGCAAGAGAATTAAATCAATTATTAATTAACATTAGGACTCCAGAACCAAACAATTGAATAAAAAATATTTCTTTATAATTAATTTAAGTAGTTAAAGAATTATATTAAGATGAATCCATTCTCCATTGATGAATTTAAAAATGCCTCTATATTTTACCATTGTTTGGTCGAACAAATCATGTTTATATTTCCTCCAATGTTGATCCACATGTGTACTATGAACCTCTGTGTGTCGTTTTATGAATCTTTGACTGCTATCATGGAAGATCCTAACTCTTGCATCATTCATCCTTGAACACTATGAGAATCACTTATAAGAAAGATTCTCCTTGACCTACCTAAAATAGAGAGGGGTGGTGGAGTACTTCACTACATTCATCAGATAATTCATTGAGAGGATATCATTGAAGCTTGAGAGGATTCTCCAAAGTCATTGTGTTCAACTAATACAATATCTAGAATTGGGGTTGGGAATAATATAATTCGACTTAAATAGTGATAGTGTTAGAAATTAATAATTGCATCAGTGCCCTTATTATTTTCATAATCCTCATAAAACCTAGTGTTAATGATAATAATAACAATAATAACAATAACAACTATAATATTTTGTGACATTCTCAAAATGAGGAAATAAATTAAATATTATTTCTTGAATATATTGTTTCAGATTTATTCAAATAATATATATTATATATTATTTCTTATTAGACCTTTAAACTTGGTCCTTCATTACTCCATAATATTTAATGGGACTTGAATAATGAAAATATATTTATCAAATAAATATCACTTCATTAATCAATAATAAATAAATAAATACTATATTCACTATATTGAAAATATATATTTACAGAATATTTTTCTAAAAAAATATCAATTGAAAAAACTACTGAATGAATATAAGAGATCAAGCTATTAATGAATAATTATTAAACCATTTGATGGAATAATAATTAATCGACATGTGGAATAATAAATAATATTATTATTTAACTAATGTTTCTGATACACTTAGATTGTGAACCTATAGGCCCATTTCTCAGTGGAATTATGTGGAGCTTCCCAAAGTCCAAGGATAACATTTAGAAATGTAAAATGAGACCATAGAGAAAGAAGTTATTTTCATAACAACATAAAACCTCATACATACTATTATAACATAATATATTATATTTTCCAGGATATCTCAAATCAAATACGTTTCATGTTGGTGTCATCAACCTATGTGTTTGATGTCTCAAACATTGAATTTTCGGAAATGAAACTACCCACAAAACACCATGGTGATTGATTTATTTAGGTTGTTTCATTAACATCAAAGGTTATGAGATATTAGATTCTATTAATGAAAAAATGGGAAAAATCATTTATTGCATTATTCTTTAATGTAATATTAGTCATGCCACACCCATTGTATCCTACTTCGCCATGAAAATATGTCATCACTATTTTTTTCAATACATCTATGTTCTTGAATAATAATATCTATTAATAATAATATAAATTCATAATAATCAAGATATTAATATGTAGATAGAAATGTATAATGAATCATATAAATGATAATTTCCTACTGGCGGGTCTCGTTCTCATAATCTTCTACATTGAATAATTAAAAGGGTGTAAACCATAAGAAAGTGTCTCAGTGTCCTTTGAGTATCCTCCCCTAATATATTTTGTCATTTATGTCTCATAAAATTATGCCGTTAAGGTATAGAACATATGTATTTAAGAATAATTTTGTGGTGCTTCTATGTTCTCATTAGAAAGGGGAACTGATGTGACCTTTTAGTGTTACAAATATTCTTAAGACGCTATCACACAAAATGTCAAGAAGAAGAACAAACATGTTGGGATATGAAGTTTATTTATATTAAAAAATAAGGAATATAGGTTATCCTATAGTATATAGAAGTTGGTTCAATGGAACAAACTCTAAAATCCTCAACATTCATTCCTTACTAATTTCCCAATGTATTATGTCCAATATTTGAATTGAAATCACCAAGAATACCGCATCATATTTCTCATAAAAACTCATTTTTAGAGTTCCCACACAATTTTGAATATTCCCCAGAAATCAATGCTTTTTGATTCATTTGAAATTTTCTATGTGTTCATGAGGTTGTATCATTTCCACATGGCACTGGTACTTGCAGTAAGAAATTCATCTCTTCTTCACAACATCACCTTTGGTTTGATATTGAGATCTCAAATGGAATCAAAATCTTCTTTTGATGTTTGATCAATGATGACTGTTAAATGATGTATCATATAATTTATTAAAATATTATCTATTCTGAATTATTATTTTCAATTTCTCCTCAAATTCATTATAATACAAACTCTACATTTTTTCCTCAGAAGATATGTTTTGGATTCTTAACATTCCTTAACATATATTCTGAAATACCTTTACATATCTAGAATGAATAACATATCACACATATTCTCAATATATTTACACCTAGGTTGAGTTCATTCACACGTACACTACACCCTGATGATACATAAGAAGGATCATATGACAGATATGCAACTTGAAAGGATACATACATAAGTCAGATGAAACATACAATGGTTTTCTTTACTCGTACATAGATATTGATTCACTCATATGCAGAGATAGAATGACATGAACACACATACCTTTACCTATTAAATGAAGAATATAAATATTCTTAGACACTCATAAATAGGTTTCCTTCACTTTCACATAGATTTTAATTCACTCATATGTAAAAACAAAATTACATGAACTCATGTACCTTTACCACTGAAATGACACATACAATGATTCTCAAACGGTCTTAGACACTGGTGGAATTTTCCTTTTTTTATTAAACCTCTGAATTTCATCCTTCACTTCAATCTATTTAAAAAATCATTAACTCACATCTCGCGTAGGATTAACAAAAACGACACTTTCTTCTACAATTATAAGGGAACTACAATATTGATGCTGATGTCATTAAAGTCACAACAACAACTTTGAGAAAACAATTGATGGAATATTAGAAGTTCACTAAATATAGGATATTTTGGATTGGATGAAAAAATTATTACCTTCTTTATGCCTATAAATTTATAATAAAGAGTGATCTCAAGGAAAATTGTTTGTATATTACTTTACTATTTCTTTTGAGTACTCTTTTCCTTCTAATTTTACAACTCTCATTTCAACCAAATCATTTGATATTTGTAATTTCATTTATCAATTTTCCAATCCTAGAAGTCATGAATATGGACTAGGATACACAATTGATCATTACTTGAACTCAGTGTTGATCTATTCATATTTGGTTTCAAATTCGTTTATCATTTCGAGTTGAATGTAAAGAATTTATAGGTTTTAGGATCTTGAGTATATAACTAGTTGAGAAATAGGGAATTTGGGATTGTATAATATGAACCTCTTTAAGATCTTTCATTTCATTTCATTTAATAAAATTTTATAAGATTATTCTTTTATTTCTTTTTACTTTAAATTTTGGATAAGTACTAAGGTTCTTCCAACCTTATTAATTTTTTTTATATTTTCCACTACATTATAATGTTCAAAATTTCCATAAATTTATATTTTATTTACAATAATTGATTTTTGTAAAGGGTATCTGAATTTAATGTTGATGAAATATTCAATTTACCACCTCTTGAAATAGAATTAATAGGAAAATAATTGAATCGTTTAAATTATGAATAATTTATAGAGAGAAAGCATCATATCTTTGGGTACATTTACAGTTAGTTTTATTTATTTTATTATTTTAGGAAAAAAAATCTCAACTCAGACTATTATTTCCCCACAATAATAAAATACAATTTCAATGTGTCTACTTCACAATAGTTTTATGTTGAGTGAGAGCCGATAAAAAGACATAATACCATACCTACCATAAAAAATAATATTCTATGGGTTTTGGGAACCAAAATTAATACATGTAAATGAAGAATCTATAACTCATTTCCCAATAATAAATTATTTTAAATACAAATAGAAAGGCATGGTTACCACTTATTGCACTCTATAATCAATCTACCACACCTATGTTGTCTTCCACTATCAACATAAACAAACTACCCAAATATATACATGTCCGTGGATACGATTAAAGATCACAATGACCAAATACAATGTCATTGCTCCTGGGGTGTCAGTCCGAAATTGTTCTTGGCTTAAATTTTGAGGAATCATGCCTTTCCAATCCTAGGATGATAACATTTTTTCTCAAGAATAGAATCTTCTTGAGATCATAGAACACATCTTTTTCATACAATGACAAAAAAATGTTGTGGTAGCCCATGTCTTTCTAGCATAAATCATACACCCAATTTTATATGTGTACATATCAATGTTTCCTAGATGGTCATAGTTAATCACATGAGATACATCAAGTTGGTTAATCCAATGGCATAGAAAAATAGTGTAAACTATAAAATTGTATCTCTTAGCCATAAATCCTTATAGTCTAATCTCTCTTATATCGTGTGACTTCCCTCCATGCACAATGGTCACCATGTTGCCTCCCTTATCTTTAGATTTAAATAGGAAACCAGGAAAATTCATGGTGTTGATGTACATAATGGTTGTCTTGACTCCAAGATCATCCAAAAAATCATGAATCCTTAACATCATCTCTGATTCCTTCAATATGATGACATGATGACTAATTAAATCAACCATCTATACTATTGTTCAAATGTTGACCAACACAGGGTTTCTAAAATATTTTATGTCAAGTCAATCAACATTTGGTGGCATGTTGGAACAGAAAAATTTGGTGGTGATATATATATCCTCTTCTCATCATGTTCTTCATCCTCATTCATTTGCTTTAGATTATATGATAGAAAGAAATCTAGGATTCCCACCACTAGTAAATTGAAAATCATGTGGATAATTCATACTACATCATCAAGAACAACATAATTCCTCTGGTTTAAAACTACATAATGCATACATGGATAGTTAATTGGAAGTATGTAGGTGATGATCACCACCTCACACATTTTTCTGGTTGTTAATACCTTCTCTTCGATAAACTAACCTCTAACTATAGAGACAACTTTGATCCCCAAATAGTGTGAAAATTTTATTATCTCATCCTGGATCAACTGTGTGAGTTCCTGGATAGGTTCTATAAACAAAACATAACATTCATCAACCTCATATTCCTTATATATCATAGGAATCTTATATATATATGTCAATACTAGTAGAACAAAATCAGTGGTCTTTCCAAAACCAGTCTCTGCAATGCCAATCACATTGCGCTATTGCGTAGAACCTCTATCTGATCCATCCAATGTATGATGAGTCCTTCATCCCTCACTATCTACTACCCTCAATATTTTTGGGATCATATTTCTATCTTCCTAGTATTTTATTGGATGAAGAATTTTGAATCTCTTAGAGGAGATGCTAAATCCACTCCGAAAATCCTCTAATCCCTCTCTTTCATTTCTTCGAGATTCTTTTGGGTCTAGTTAAGATCAAAGCTCCTATCAAAATAATCATAAATATTTTCCATATATTACTTAATCCTATATAAAAAAGGATCCTCAATCTTGTTTTCCACACCCATCACTTCATTTTTGTAGTTTTTTGGATCCCAGATATTACCCAACCACTCATCAATCTATTCCTCCACCGCTCTTTTTGGGAGTGGGAGAGGGCCACAATTAAAAGTGGTGGTGATGATCATAACAATGATTAGAGGGATTAGTGGTGTTAAAATTGATGTATGGGGAGATAGTCTATTTATATTGAATATTTTTTGTAGAAACTTCATCCTAGAAGCGTTATCGGGAGAACATTTAGTGCTTGGATCTGGAACAAGTGAGAATAAACTATTGATTTTATATTGGTTCATAGAGGATGGTAAAAAAATGAAAAACTACATTAATTTTTCATGAAGTGGTTTTAATCCGAGACCTCCCAAACACTATCATAGGGGTGAAACCACTGGGCTACCCCTGTGGGGATTGAAAAAAATAACTGGATAGACAAAAAATATGCTACCATTAAAAACATACATACCATAAAACCATCACATAACATTTATTCAACACAATATAATAGAATCACGGAATATCATGATTTCAGTGTTACTAGTAGTGATTAGAAAATATATATAAATTTAAAATTTAAAATTTCCACAAAACATTTTCTATACATGACATAAAATCAATGAACTACCTAAAATCTAGAATTAATACTTGATAAGATAGGAAATAAATTGATAAAAAAATATAGATTTATGTGATTTAGTACAATTAGACTTACATGAATAATAAGAGCATCATAAACATCTCATCATGAAAGAACATGAAAAATTTATAGGATATGCCATATATGAGAAAACAATAATTAGAGAAACTATAAAAAGTATGTTTTTGTCACTTGAGGAACTTATAGTCAACCCGAATTTGAGAGGCATATACATTCCTATCTGATTGTATTTGGACATTCCTATCTATGAGTGTATTTTTATTTCATCTTGAAAGAATTTTCAAAATTTATCATCTATAATGTTATTTTTTCTGATGACACAAGTCAAATTTCATGGGTGGAGAACTCCAAGTTTCAAGGCTCAATGACATGTGGAATAATAAGGTGGTTTCATGAAATAATGAGTGATCATCTCACTACATTAATGGGAAATGATATATGACCAAGTATAGATAGATCAAATGTTCCCATAATATCACTTATTAATGACTATATATGACATATCAAGTCCACAAAATGTGGTTTCATTAATTTTGGAATCTTAGAACATGTGAATAATATCCAATCCTATGATTGGTGAAAAAAATTCAATGTAAAAGTCCTAGTCAAGGGAGAAATCAAATGTGAAAATAAAGGAAGTGTCAAAGTCAAAAATGAAACTCAAATTCATCGGTAAAAAATAAAATTATCATTGGAGTTGGTTTAATAGAACCAACTACTTTGTATTTTTTTATTTCCTAAATATTCATGGTTTTTAATATTAGTAAAGTTATTTTCCAGTCATGATTTTTCTTTTGTGTGAAAATGTATATGATAATTTCCTAAGGGTAATTGTCTCAGTAAAAGGATATAGTATTTTCATTCTATAGTGAGAAAATTTAATTGTTATGAAATTATATTTAAATGAATTCTCTATGATAGAATGATATCATGTGATGAGAAACAGATGATAAGGACCATCAGGTATAGGAGACTCATAATTCATTGAAACTTCTCTCATGAAGCCTTCCCTTGGTAATCATTGGGAGTGGAAGTTATGATAATAAAACCACTAATAATAAAGAAGTATATTATATGTGTCATTGGATATTTCTTTCTATGGATGCTTGTATTGACAGATAGACATGAAATTATAATTAATGCATATCTTGAGTAACATACTTTGATATATTGATATCTATGAAGATAAATTCATACAATGAGATAGGATATGATTGGTGCATCACAATTTACATGACACTAACAAATATGTTAATAAAGGAATTTTCTTTTCTGAGTTTAATGTAATTGGATATTTTGGGCTATTAGAGGGGAATAAAATTTCATGATTAAGTCCCTGAACATGATAATTTATAATCATAATGCCTATTTATGAAAATTTATAGAAATATATTGAAGCATATAGATTGATGAAACATGAAATGTAACATTCTTGATTAGATATCAAGACAAAGAGAGTATAATAAGCTGTAGGTTTTTCTCTGAGATTGGATTCATTATGCGATTAAATTACTTCTATACAAGTGTCTTAACATCTTGTTAGAAGCTAATCTTGAACTATAGGAATGTTCAACCGAATGTGATTGACAAAAGGGGACCTAGAGGGCCACACACAAAGTGTATCCAAAAACTCAATTAAACCATATAATAATTTATTATGGGAATAAATATTATTCTCATGTTTTGAGGAAAAATAATTATTTTTTTGTTTGATTATATATATTCAGTCAACAGTTATTTTAGTGAATAAATATGTGAGTTGAATATTAAATAAACATTTATTCATAATGTAATTATTAATTTTGTTATGAATATATATGATATTTATTTATATTTGGTTAATTCAGAAGCTAAAAAAATATGTATTTACTTGGTAATTAAAATTTATGAAATTTATTTACATTTTGTTAATTCACAAGATAAAAAAATATTTATTTATTTAGTAATGAATATTTTTAATATAATATTTGCTTTTTATTTTAGTGAATATAATATGTTCTTATTTATTAAATAAATAATTCAATGATATTTATTTATTTAAATAAATAGTAATTATTCTATGATTCATAGATCTTAAGATAGAAAGACAAACCAAGTTAAGGTTCTGATGGAAATGATATATTAAATATAATTTAAATAAAAATTAATTAATTAATTTATGAAATGATATTTATTTTATACGAAATCCATGAAAAAATAAAAAACATAATAATAAAAAATTTCACTATTCATAGTGGGGTTCAAAAAGAAATAAGAGAATTATTAAGGGACTATGTGAAATTATTTATTATCTAACCTTGGTCTATAAATACCTTCTTATGTAATTTACTTTGGTTAGTTGAAAGAGACATCATTTTTCATAATGAATGTTCTCTAAAATAATTCTCTCATCCCTAGATAGAAAATCTTCTAGTTTTTTAATTCCATATAACCATAAAATATTGTGAAATTCAAGACAAGTATGTATTTTTGAGTTAGTGAATAGAAATAATTTTGAACTAGGAATCAATATCATGTTCTGAGAGGATGAACAAATTCATAAAGGTATTTTATACATGGATGGGGGATCAAGAGACATCTTAGGGGCTCAGAGGACTCTTGAGTGAGGTTGGGTGTCTCCTACAACCAAATCTGTAGTAGAGCCTCCTACTAACTGGTGGTGTCTGATAGTAGAAAAATATATTTCTAATTCCCAACGACTATTAGATTGGTCTTTAATAAAGAAAAATTATGATTCTTCCCCCTCAAACATAAAATGGGGCATCACACTCTTCTCCTCCTTAGATCACACATATAGGGGCCCGACCTCTCTTATATTTATTCCCCTCTCCCCCTTGGTTTGGGGTTCCCATTGAATGTTATTTCTTGGTACTTTGAGGTATGTCTCCCCCTTTAGAAAACACCATTCATCTTATCCTCCATCCTACTCTAATTTCTCCTTATATGGCTAGTGATTCAGTGCTTATTTGTCTATATCAAGTTGGAATTAGATGAACATGAAAAGGATCTCACTCTACCCAGGAAGATGGTAACCCACAATACCCTCAATATGAGGTGGATCATCATGTTGTTGGATGTACATTGCAAAATTTATTTTAAATATTTGATTAAAAATAAATTGAATTACTATTTCTTTGGCATTCATTGTTTGGTATTTAAATCGATGTAGGGACAAGAATATGAGATAAACCCTTGGGTTTATATTGGGTGTGGTTATTCCTATTTGGGTAAAATGGATAAAGTTGTTGTAAACGGTTATAATTATTTGTGTGTAACACCTTGGTGTGGCGCAAGTTCTGAGAGAATGAGTGGTGACTGGTTGAGCTAGGTGTGAGCTTTGGAGAGGACGAGAGGTGAGTTCTTGGGAAATTTAGAAATGTATAAAGAGATTAAAATGATTTTGGTTGTCCTATATATGGTCCATATCATTTTTATGATTTTTATATGTGGCTAGTGAGGTAAGGGATCACCACTGTAGGCTATTAACATCTATTTATTTGAGTTATTGAGTTCAATTAAATGATTAAATAGAAATAATTAATTAAATTTATCCACCTAAACTATGTGAATAATTTCCAAGGAAACTTCATTACTATGATAATAACTTCACACTTCAGTCTCCAATAGATGACACATTTACTTGAGGATTTCCCTAAGACGTGTGAACATCCTAAGGGGTGAGGCCTACATGGATGAATTTTTTTGAGTTAAGCTAGCTTTTCCTTGTTTAATAACTCTATATTCCCCTAATTTGGGTGTATAGAGACCTCACATACTCAACCCTAGCGGGCCTATGATGTCTCAATGTGGTTTCCATGGATCCATTAGGCTTGTAATGTTTAATCATGGAAAGTGAACTTCCTCCTTTTTTTGTGACCCGACCTAGGTGGAAAGACCTTGGACAAACCCAATTTGGGTTGGGTGAGTGGCCTGGTTGAGTGAAACCATGTTATGAAGATGGATCATGAGCTATCTCTGTAAACTGATGAGTTGTGGCCTCCCTTGGAGTCCATGAGGTTGATAATTCTTTAAATAAACTGGGAAGGATGTTTTACCATAAATATGGATGTTTCTGTAAAGTTATAGTTGTCACATAGAGAATCCCAAGAGGGATTACCTTACCTGCATGCTAAACTAGAAGACTGTGTGGGCTCCATTGATAGAATGACCCTGAGTGGTTGTGTGGGATGAGAATTGATGGTTTTAGGTGTCCCATTGATCCTGGGATAATGTGTGAGTTTGATGGGTTGTGGATAGTGGTGATGGTCATGGGAGTTTGACCAGACCTTGTGTTTCATTTTATTTATGAGGGGTTATGTAATAATACATTAGGGGATACATGATACAGTTGTATTTCCATGGATTGGAGCTAGATATATAGAAAATAGTTTTCATGGTTTTGGAGTCCATGTATGTGGTTGGAGATGAAATGTGTTTGGAAATTGGTGATGGGGTTTACCTATATTTGGAGCCTGGATATAGATGGGAGTTTCCATGGACTTAGATATCCGATGTTTGGAATACTATGTGATAGTACCCCAATGTCATGAGGATACTGAAGGTATTTTCCTTGGATTCAGATCTCGTTGATGGGATACCATGAATTTAGAACTCATATATAGATGAGAGAGTCTATGGACATGGATCTCATATACTTGTAATGTTGTGGGATGGATCCCAACATTCATAAGGATATGAACCAGATATTCTAGGGATTCAGAACTCAGTGTTGGGGTTTCTATGGATTTTGATCATAGATATTTGTACTATTGTGGGATTAAACCCCAGATTCATGGTGATTAGTTAGGGATACCATGGGTTTGGAGTTTGCATGTTATTTAGTTAGAACAGTCATTGCAATGTACTCAAAGACACCATGAGACTAGCTGAAGCATGTATGGTCAATTGGGATCATAGGCCTGTGGCTAAACAATGCTTATTTGTTGGTTTATTTTTATAAATTATTGTTAGTTATTCTAAGAATGTCACATGCACATATCAAAACATTTCATGTATTTTATTATAACACATTGGTTGTTCCCCTACTAAATTATTTACTCACACCATTCTTCGACCACTATTTCACTTGGGTACCATAGTAGAATCTCACTTGGTCATAGACACAAGGTGGGATGATTCTCGGGATTGATTCAGTTAGATGTGTCAGTCAAGTACATGGTGATTGGGATGCATCATGGATCAAAGTGGTAGTAGGTTATTGGTTTATTTTATTTATTTTTCTTTTATATTTGTATCTATGATTATCCCTATGGGTAATATGTATTTTATTTTAGCATGTACTAAATTTCATTTACAATCAGTCTTGTTTATATCTTTTACTTACTCAATCAGATTGTTGTGATGTTTTATGTTTTTTAATCTATATGTTATTTCTCACTCCAATATAGGTGGTGTAGCCTCCCCACAATACGTCCTCATACACCACCACTATTCTATATCCTCTGGTGTTTGAGGAGGTGTGCCTAAGGTCATGTGATGAACCGGTCTGATTATTGATCATGGAGTGATTTGGGACGTGACATTACAAAGTTGTATCAATGATTTTTTTCATTTTTTCATTTTTCAAATATGGTAGATATGAGATAAAATAATGTTCCCAAACATGTAATGGAACTCAGACTGGTTCATCACCGACACCTTCTCCTATAAATGTCTTGGTTATCATGGGTATGTGATCGATTTTTGTTTTTTTTGATGTTATAGTTGTTTTTATTTTCTTCTATTGTGATTCACTAGAAGTTTTAAATTTATGGTTTATTATTTATTATATTTTTTCCCTTATACCATTAGAAAAAAATCCAACTATATATTTCCCTCTTGGCATACATAGGTAACTGGAATATCAGGCATCATATTCGTTATATAGGATTCACTTGAAATTTATGAGCATTTTAGTGTGATGTTTATAAATGAATACTGAGAGTGTTATTTATTTAATCTGTCAACCATTGTTCATAAAACGTTTTCCCATCTAATTACATGGTGGAATTTTAATAAGATGGGTCGACTAGTATAGGTTTTCTATCTGATGGAAGGTCTTGTGGATTTATGTTGGGATTCTCATTAATGATGATGATGGTACAAACACATGTGCACAAGAGGTGTAGTGACCCTAATATTTCAACATAGGAATTTTATACCTCAGTGATGAACCCCTAGTGGGTGTTGTTATTTAGGTTTGATTACTTATTGTGTTAGTAAAAACATATATAGAGTTTTCTCGTATAACTGGGAATAGAATTATTTTTATCCATCCTTGTGATGTAAATTGTTGGGAAACTTTTTTCTAGTATATTTCTACTGGTGAGATGGTCGTGGCCGATTTAGTGGTGATTCTCCATGTGCATATATATAGGGATACTCATTAAAAAAAATTCCCTTTTGGACTGTGTGTTGGAATGTGATTCCTATTGTATGTGAGACCCAACATACATGTGTTTTGACATGTTGGATTCCATCATTATTTGACATAGGAGCATAGGTGATGTATTTTGAGTGGTGACATTATGCATGCTTTGACATTGGGATTGGTGGGAGATCTAGAGAACCATAGTTCTCATAGGAACTGTTGTTGATCAATTTTTAGTATTATTTGAGGGTATATTTTTAGAGGGGTTAAAAAAGTATTTCTTGGTGCCTTTGAGGCATGAAGTTATGGGTAGGTTCTTTTGTTCCAAACCCATTCATGTGAATTGGGATTGATTATGAATATTTTGAGTGGTGATAAATTATATTATTATGGATACAAGAACACCTTGAGTGTTGGTGCTTGGTTTTGATCATGGAAATTCGATGGTAGGACCAGCTGGTTGTCTATCCCTATTGAGTTTGGTCACACTTCCAAAAACATGGTTAGTGTAGGGATTGGTGCTTTTCATATGGAATAATATAAATGGAATGATATTATAAAAAATCATAGCATTGGTAAGGTTCCCAATTTTGAAGAGGAGTTCCAAGGGAGCTCCTAGTTATATCTGTTTGACATATTTTGATTCGTGGTAAACCTAGTTGGATGGAATGCGACTCATGGGATTTTAGATCAGATTTCAGTGATTCAGTGGTATGGTAATGGTATGTTTCATTGTGCATGGTACCTAATTAAATTCTAATTATTTAATTATTGTGTGTGAGTTGAGGTTTGAGTAGATTTTATTCGACACTTATGGGCATGATGGCTCAGGGATTGGATGACGATTTTTGAAAATTTTCTTTATAAATGAGGAGACATTGGAAATAGAATTGGTGCATTTATAAGGATTATACAAGAAGTTAAAGTTTGTTGTTTAATGGGATGAAATTCCCATGTCTCAAAATGAGTAAAAGATACAAAATTATATCACTCTCCTGGTGGGGAAAAATGACAATATGAGGTAAGACATATGGGGTGATTGTACTATTGTACATTTGAAGGAGTGTACCTTGTTATCAATGAAAATTTAGTGGGATCCAAGGATTATGTTCTAGTGATTCAATAATAATAATAAATTTATGGTTGCGTTGATGCCTAGTTACAAGTTATATGGTAACATTCATCCATAACATCAAGTGACTGGCGAGACAGACATGGTAGATATATAGAATTGATCTAGTTATGCAATGAAATGATTATTCTTATTATGGGGATTTTGATTTTGGTCATGGTAATATGACCCACACACTAGAGTGATCACAAATATGTGTAACGAGTCATTGGATGGATGTTTTGGAATAGAGATGCTGATGAAAGAATGAATTTTCATTTAATTAAAATCCATGGTGAATTCTAGGTAGAGATCAAAATGTGACATTAGGTGAAGATCAAGCATAGATAAGAGGATCAAAATGATTTCAGGTTATCTGAACATGATTGTATCAGGGACACATTTTTACTCCTGGTATGGTAGATCATGATATCATGTTTGGTCTAGTTGATTGATTTACAATGGAATTCCACCCATAGTTGGGTATAAAATTTGCTGGGAATATTTGGTTGACTGTGGGATGCCTCAGAGGATAAATTAATAATGTTAGGTTATTGTGTGAATGTGTAGGAAGAAGTTGATGAGAATTTTATGGTAGGTTGTTCTAATGAGGTACATCTGATTTTTAGCATGTAATTTGGCATTTTTTTTCCATATAAAACCTTAGGCAATCATTTTAGAAACAATAGTTGTGATTCCTGAAATTTTTGGGACTTTTCAAGGGAATCTATTGTGTTTATGGTCTTCACGTATGGGTAGTAAGATCCAATAGTTTTAGTTCATAATTGATAATGGGGAATAATACCAGTTTTGACTAATGTTTTAATGATATTTAAGGATTTTTGAGTTGAAAGTCACATTTGTAAAATCATTAGAAGATGAAATTGAGTTATGACCATCAACTTTGATGGTGGGATTCAGATTGAGTCATAATTATTCTTGTGAGATAAGAAATTTGATGGGAAGAAACATAGGCTTAACAATGAATTGGATGATGAAATGGTCGTTTCTCAAGTTGAACGATATTGGGTAAGCATTGTCTTCGTGGTTCAATAATAAATTAGGGTAGTTTCTCATGTTTTATCAGTTTAGAATATTATGTAAAAATTTGGTATTTGTTAATTATTTCAACATTAAAGGATGGAACATAGACACTTGGATGATAATTGACAACTCATTTTCATTGATACCAATGGTGGGATACATGGATGGACTTATAGTAGATGATAAGGGATATGGAGGGGATTTTGTAAGGCATCATGTCTATACTGTCTTTTGAAAGTCAAAGAACGTTTGAATTCTTGAATTAGTGGATGAGTTGAATTCTGAATGGTGTTCTAGAATCAAGTTCTAAGATCCCTAATTCCTTCAAAGAGGAGTTTTAGATATGGTTGTGGACTTAGGTGTCATCTCATGGGATTAGAGGACCTTCGTGTGAGGATAGAAGGCAACTGTAGTAGAGCCACTGGCTCACCGATGGTGTCTAGGTGTAGTATAGGAAACATTCTTTGGACACTAACCAAAAAATGGACATTTAATGGGGAATAATAATGATTATTCCCCTTGATTTTATGTGTATAAACACCCTCTTATCCCCCTCCTCTGACTGAAATTGATCTCCTCCACCTAAGAAATCTGATTTGTACTTCTCAAGTTAGGTATTTAGTTCTGATTCCACCATAGGATAGTGTAATTTTTCAAACATGGTAGTGTTTTCACTCTTCCTATGAAGTGGGTGACCTGTAACAACATTTGGACATGGAGAATCATCATTTATGTTGAGGTACATTACACCGTCAATTCATTTAAGATTCTTTATTAAAATTAAATTGTGATTCCTATTAATTTGGAATTATTTTTTTGGGGATTTTACTCGACATATGATTATAATGGTGAGATAAGCCATTGGGGTTCTATTGGGTGTGGATTTTGATTCAATAAGTAGTTCATTGAGAAATTAGGCATTATGAGTATTTGGATAAAATTGGAAAATTTATTTAAAATGGAAATAATTGGATTTTTTAGTCCTTAGTGTGGAAAAAGAATTAAGAAAATGGGTCTCGACTGGTTGAGTTAAGGGTCATCTTGGAATAGGCCATGTATTTAGTTTTGGGATGAATATAAATAGATAATTGGATTCATATGAGGTAGTTGGTTTTGCATACAATCCCTTTCGTTTTTATTCTTTTGATGTACTATTGGTGAGGTGTGTTCTCACCACTATAGGTGGTTCCCATCTATTTATTTGAGCTATTGAGTTAAATTAAATTTTCAAATTAAAATATTTTATTAAATTGATCCCATTGATCTATGTGGATAATCTTATAATCCACATTGTTCTGAGGATGTTGACTTGAATCCTCATCCACTGATGGTTGATGCCTTAGTTTTGTATT
Source organism: Viscum album (assembly GCA_963277665.1). NCBI lineage: Eukaryota > Viridiplantae > Streptophyta > Magnoliopsida > Santalales > Viscaceae > Viscum > Viscum album. The sequence goes on along the minus strand of OY728147.1, from coordinate 869,856,042 downwards.
ACCTAGATATATGTGAACCCTCTGAGGGGTGAGACCTATGTGGATAAAACAAGTTGAAATAAACTGTGTGGACCTTATTTAAGAACCCCTGATTCACCCAATTGAGATGTATAGTGACCTTAAAATACTAGTATTTTATGGGGTTTTGGAAACTTTAAGGATTTCATGGAGTCATTTGGCTAATATTTCTAACCTAGGGCGAGTGACCCTCTCAGTTTTTATGTAACCATGCCTAGGTGGAATGATTTTGGGTAGACCCGATACAGTTCGAGTGAGTGAGACAACCGAGTGAAACCATGGGATGGAGATGGTCCATGGGCCATCTCCCTAGACTGATGACTTGTGGAAAACATTGGTGGCATGAATTATGATCATTATTTGTTCCTTATAGGAATTATGTTTTCATTTAGAGTTCTTTATTTTCCAAAAGTGCTAGTTGTGACCCAGAGGATCCCATGTGTGATGCCTTTACATTAATGCTGACCCAAAAGACTATGTGGGTGTAGTAGATGGAACTATTCTATAGAGAAACCTGAGGTGTGGCAGAAATGGGGAAATATGTTAATTTATAATTTTGGTTTTCCATTCTCATTAATAGTACTGAATCCACAAAACCGCCTTGCCGAAATTTCTCAATGGATCACATGAAAAAAAAATTTAACATGAAGAAAAACATTGGATGAAACTCTAAATGATACATTGTTTGATTGAAATAATAGATCTGATTCAATTATTGTCAGAGTTAAATAGATTAATGGAAATAAAATATGAATCTTATAGAGTATCCACACATGAAGCATAGCTCATAGGTAATCATTAACAATTATTAGGTGTTTGAATCGGAATTAAAAGTGATTTACAATGTCCCTTTATTTGAGTAAAGAACGCAGACTAGATCAAGAAAGATTGATTGATCCTACCTGTTTCCTCCTTCTGTTTCTCACTCTAGAATATGAATGATAAGGGGAAATCACTCATGATTCATGAAAATGGAGTTTATCACTATTCATGAGTTTAAAATATAGTTATATAATAAGGTTATACATTCTAAAATTACACTTTGGTAATTGTAATGTTATATGATTAATTTTATACAGCTGTACACACTTATGACTTCATTAAACTTTCAATAAATGTCATTAATATTTTATCATTATATCAGTTGGTATGATTTCTAACATGCTCAAATACACTCTAACACCAGCTGAAGCTAGTTTGGGTTGGTCCTAAGTTTCCTATTAGAACATGAGGATCAATAGTGGGTATTAATTTACACTACCATGATGCGTTTAATTATTTATCTATGTAAACTACATCTATAAAATGATTTTACTTGTTATATACAAGACAAGGTTGGTGGTGGACTACTAATTTTTAATCACACCCAGATCAAGTATCGATGACACTTTAGTACCCAAGTAACCTTCATTGTTTATAGGTTTAGGTGGGGAAGAGAACCCGTATTTCATGAACAGTAGGAGAGCCTAAGTCAGATTAGAAATTGTGATGAGGTGAGGCGTAAGGATGATAGTGGAGCCTCACTGTCTGTTATTATTTTATTTTTCTTAAATATGTGACCAGCCCAGCAGGATATGTAACAACCCAGGTAATGATAGAATAAATCTTTTTATTATTTATTAGTATTCCTTAATTATGTAGTTATATTAAATATAAATATAATAATTAACTCTTAATATCAAAAAATAAATAATTTTATTAAACTCATTTACTATAAGATTTTATTTAAAATTATGATTTTTAAGTTATAAAATTTTAATATGAAAAAATTAATTTCATTTTTAAATTTATCAATTAAAAACATTCATATGATTATTTTTTTTGAGAATTTTATAAAAATATTGATTTCCATGGAATAGTGTGAAAAAATATTTTTTATTTAATATTTTTTAGGGTATTTACAATGTCAAATTTGGTATTGGATTAGTTTTAAATTTTAATTAGGACATTTTTCTTTCAAACTAACTTGGGTAACCTCGTGAACCAATAACCGAGCTGGTCCTAACATAACCAGAAGGGAGTTCCCAATCCTCAATATTTAGAAACTAGAACCTAACATCATAAAAAATGATAGTGGGGAAAATTTTTCCCAAAAAATTGGGAATGTAAAGGAGAAAACTCTATAATTCATAAAAAAGAAACTCCATTGGGAGTAATGTACCAGAATTCAAACAGGAATTAAAGCCCAATGTACTACAACCCAAGTACCAAAATATGTAAAAACAACACAATTCCCTAGCGACACAACTCCAAAAGACCAAGAGTCTTAAATAAAAACATTTATATAATTTCATAAGGCATGTAAAACAATTTACAATTATGACATATAAAAATTTTTAATAAAAAAATTGAGCAACATGGTCATGTGTTAAATAGGTAAGGTAGTTCCACGATATAGGGACCCAACACTATGAAATGGTAAGTATGTTCATATGCCCCTTTGGGTCTAAGAAAAATGGGACTCATTACCTTTTTCAATGGAATGAGATGTGTTGATATGATATTTTAGAACATTGTATATCATAAAGTCCCGCACAAAATACCTCACAAACAACCTTAGGCTTTCATATGCTCATGTAAAAACAATAATGAGAAATTTATTTCAAGACTGCTTAGAGTAAAATTAAATCCCATCCCCCATTTCAAGTATACCATTTTTCACCTTAAAAACCATAAATGTTTTTTTAACAAAAAATTCCCTTTTCAAAAAAATGAAACCACTGGGTTTCAAACAAAACCATTTGAAGATATTTTTCATAAATAAGGATTTGAAACCAATTCATGAAATTTCACAATACATTTTCTCAATTAACATCACCAATTTAGTTTCTATAAAATTCCAAAAATTTCATCACAAAACCTCAATTCAATGGAATTGGGGGTTTTCACAATTTTCTATCAAAATGATATTCAAAATTAAATTCAACAATTTAATTTTTCAAAAAAAATCCATCCATTCAACAAACACACCCCGATTCACTAGAATTTTGGGTTTTCCAAATTTCATGCCAAAGAAAAAAACCCCAATTCACTGAAATTGGGTTTTTAATAAAACAATTGAAAAAAAATTATGTAATTTATGAATGTTCATTTTAAATCAAAAAATAATTAATAAAAAAATTTAATGGTTAATTAAATAGGAAATGAATTACCAAACCACCTATATTCCTCACAAAATCACATCGCCCAGAACAAAACCCACCAACAAGAATGAAGGTTCATAAGATATGTGAACTAATACTAGAAACAAGATTCAATAACACATGGATTATATCCATCAAAATACAAAGATAGAGTAGAGAAAGATATGGATATGCATGGAGAATGCTTACCTAGAAAGACACACTATGATCACAACAACGATCAAACAACTAACGAAACCACCAAGAAGGGTTTGAGGGTTCCAAAGTTGCTCGGGAAATCCTCTATGGTTGACATAAAGTGTTATGAAGGAAGAAAAGAATAAATTTCATCCATAATTTATATTTTAAAACTATACTCAGTACATTATATGATGTGTAACCCACTTACACATCATGTAATTGATATGTCTCAAAATCATAGGAAAACTCATCACCACCTTGATAAATTGAGTATTTATTATTATTAGTGTTTACATGACAAGTTACACCCTTATATGATGTGTGAATCCATAATAGTCTATTTAACCGGAAGATTATTAATACTAGGTATTTCCAAAAAATCTCTAACTTCACCATAATAGGTATCCTCTCAGTTCCTTATCAACCCTACCCAGACATTGAAAAAGGAAACCCCCGAAATGGTTTAGAATGAACCTATTGGAATGGTAATAGAATGTTACAAGCTCCCCACCATAATAAAATTCAATGAAGAGAAAGAATAAGAAGAATTTTCCATGCGAAAAATATGAGGCCTCTACACTCTCAATAGTGCTTTCCTCTCCCACATTTCATCAGAATCAGAACCATGCTTCCATAGCACAAGAACAAAATGTATGATCCTCCCATGAAGTACCTTGGTTTCAGAATCGACTCTCTTGAATGGTTGTCTAGTAATGGATAAATAAGATTCAACATCAAGATCAAACCAACTCAGATCATGAGATGGGTCCGATAGATAATTTTAGAGCTCCAATACATGGAAATGTTATGTATCTTTTCATCTATAGGGTCGTTCCAAATAGTACAAAACTTTCCCCAACTTCTTGAAAACATTGTAAGGTCCCAAATATGAGGATAAATATTCTCTTTCCTCCCCATCCATCGATGACCCAACTGGGGTGAAACATTCAAGAAAACTTGATCACCAAATGAAAAATCCAATTGCCTACATCGACAGTCATCTTACGATATTTACAGGATCTAATTCGTCAACATTATATGATGAATCGACTAAATATTTTCATTCATATCTTGCATTAAAATTGGTCCAACCAAGTAAAATTCACCAATATCTGACTAACATAATAGATATTTACAAGTATCGTCAAAAAAGGGCTCAAAAGGAGTCATCTTGATAGTGGACTGTTAACTATTATTATAAAAAAACTCAACCATCCCCAGGTGATCATCCCATGCTCCACCCAAGTTAAGAACACAAGAATAGATAATATTCACAAAAATATATATAGATATTTCTATTTGGACATCTTAATATGGATTTTATATTATACATAGATGGATTTTATATCCTAATTCCTACTAAATCCCTCTACAAAAATGAGAAGTGAACTGTGGATCCCTATGAGAGACAATAGAAAATGGAAATTTGTGAAAATGAAAAATCTATTTCACATATAGGTTCCCCAGATCCTCATTTTTCTATATATCATGAATGGTTATGAAGTTATATTATTTCATCAGCCTATCAATCACAACCTATATCACATTATTCAATATCTAGGTACATAAAAACCTGACCACAAACTCCATAAAGATCTCATAAAACTTACTAATAGTGAATGAAAGTGAATAAAGAAAACAATAAAGTTTATGGTGCTCAACATTTACCTGATAGAATTTATAAAAACAAGAAACTAACTTAGAATTGCCTTATTTCATACCTAGCCACCAGAATAGTTGCCATATGTCATAAAATATTTTTTTAGATCCCTAGTGGACTGCCCATTAGGATTTACAACAATCCCCCTTAACATATTTCCTTATCAAAATTGGTACCAAAAAATTACTGGGATAGAATATAATTACCTCTTTGGATAATGACCACTAGGAAACAATCTCACCACCACAATAAGATTCTATAATGGTACAAAAATCATCATTAAGATATTGTTCCTTATGAATCAATTTGATAAGAGAGGATATCAACTGATGTCTTGACAAAGAAACCTCAAACCCTTTTCCCTGAACTTCAATATAGAACTGTGAAAAGAGAGCCATCATGTTTCACTCTTCCAATGATTCTTTAACTACTTGGGATAGATGTTTCATGCTCAATGATTCTTCCAAAAAATTCTCTTTCTCCAAGGTATAGTCAATGTTGAATGAAAAATATTGAAGGTATTTCACCCAATTCCCCAGGAAAAGACATAAATATTTTTGAGAGAATATATAACTCATGATATTGTCATATGAATACATTTTAAACCTTTCTCCATAAAGTTATTTCAACAAAATCTTAAGTGCATGCATCACAGCTGCATGTTCAATCTCATCGGTCAAATTATTCTTCATGTGTGGCCTAATATGAAGAGAACCATAGGAAACAACATGATTACCCTGCATGAGAATTCATACCAATCCTGAAAAAGATGTATCATTGAAGATAACAAATCCCAAATCGTCTTCTAGAAGAGTCAACACTAGAAGAATAATCAATAGATGTTTCAGCTCAACAAAATAATTCTGAAATATTTAATACAAAGAAAACATTACTCCCTTCCAATTTATGGAAGAAATTGGAGAAGAAAACATTGATAATTCTTTCATAAACTAGAAATAATATCTGTATTATCCCAAGAACCAATGAATATCGAAGAAATTTCATGGTTTATACCAAGTTATAATAGCTTTAACCTTCTCAAGATACATAGATATTTCTTGTTCAGACACCATGCTTCCTAATAACTTCACTTACAAAATCCAAAAATCATATTTCAAAATATTGACATAAAGCCACTAATTTCTCAACAATATCTATTCTCAGATGATGCACATGTCCCTCCTTGGACTTAGATTAAAAAATGATTTCATCCATAATTACTACCATGATGGTATCAAGATTCTCTTATATAATCTTATTCATTAAATCTGTGAAAACGACAAGATAATTTTTCAGACCAATGGGAATCAAAAGGTACTCATAATTACCATACCTATTCTGGAAGGCAGTTTTCAGAAAGTTTAATTCTTTTATCCTAAACTAATGGTAACCCGATCAAAGTTTGATCTTCCGGAACCACATTTCTTTATCCATTGATCAAACATATCATCAATATATGTAAAAATATAATTTTTATTTATAATAACTTGATTGAGATTATGATAATGAATGCATGGTTGAAGTGAACCATCATCCTTGTTAATAAAGAGAATATGCACCACCCAAGGAGACACACTCAGGAATATGAATCATTTCTCGAAAATATTGTTCAATTGAGACTACATATATTTTATTTGAGCTAAATCCTTGTTGTAAAATGGAATATAATTAATTTTAGTTCCTGGAATTAAGTCAATAGAGAAAGTATCCTCCCTTACTAGGGGAAATGTAGAGAAAGCTTAAGGAAACCTATCGAGAAGCCTGAAAAAACAGATGGGAGATCACTACTCAAAAGATTACCACTCTATATAAAATAAAAAAATTTATGTCACTTTCCCAAATCCACATAATAAGGTCTATATCTTCTTGATATAGTGTCCCATAATCCTTGAATGATATGACACACACCACTAGTTGTTGTGAAGGAGACCGGTCAAAGATCAAAATCAATCTAGGTTTTATTGCCAATGATGCAATCCATCCCAAAAATGACATCAATATATTTCATGTCAAGAACTCCAAAACTCCATAAAAACTTGATATTTGATAGAGATAATTCATAAGATGGACTATGAAGACCCTTCTCCTACTTCATACCAAGGGGTGTAGTAATATCCATGGTACAAGATAAATTCTCCATAAGAATATTATGAATATTAACAACATGAGTTGAAATAAACAAGTTAGAGGCACCAGTTTCAAATAGAGCAGTAAATAATGATGAAGCTATAGTAATGGTACCTCTCATGGTTACTAGACTTTAATATTCTTCCTATGGATACTTTTACACTATGTGAAGAATCTTCATTGTAGATTCCAATGAATGGAACACATTTTCACTTGAATCATCTGATTGAACCACGATTATTGGAGGAGATGATGACCTCATTCTACTATGTGGAGTAGAATAAAATGGCATATTTTCTACAAGTTCCCAGAATATCTGTAAGATCCACAATTCTTGGCTACCTCAGTGAAAACTCTCTTTGAATTTCATGACCTTCCACACTTGTAACAAACCAAAGGATAAATTCTTGGTACTATAAGAGGTCTAGAATAAATTTTTTCTCAATAACTACCATGAATATCATCATGATTACACATCCCATAAAGGAACATGTGCTGCCACTACGAGATAGAAATGATTCTGATAACCACAACTTGCTAGCCAGGTCCATTTCAGCCAAAAGCGATCTATATAATTCATCCTTATAAGAATGCACAATCCATTATAGAACCCAAGAATTAATATCGCCACAAAGTACCAAATAGAACCATTGAACCTTTATCCTATCATTTGATAAAATATCAGGTGAAAAATTCATGAGCTCAAGAAAACATTTTTCATATTCTATCACGGTCCTATCATCATACTCATGTCTAAAAATCTCCATAGACTTCGCCAAAAACATCAACTCTTGATTGAACTGGTTAGTTAAAATAACCTTAATGTCCTTCCACTCTAATCTGACATGTTCTTTTACCATCACCATAGAGTACCACCATCTTATGTGTGGTCCTTCCAGCATGAAGGGGGAACACTTTGCATTGATCTCATCAGGTGTGTCCAATAACACAAATAAGTGTTCCATACTAATCAACCATTCATTATACTCTTAAGGATCATTTAATCCTTTAAATGGTTATGGTTTCGACAGAATGAACTCTTGAGAACTAACTTTGAGAACATTCCTATAAGGTTCCATAGCTAGATCATGAACTAGAATAGGAGGTGGTGCCTATCCCCGAGCATAAATAGTCTGCATGATCATATCTACTAGATTTGGGTCCACCAGAGGATTATATCATTGAGGTTCAGCAACAAAACCCTCCTAGATACGATTCACACATCTTCTTAGTGTCATGAATATATATAAAATCATCAAACAACAAGAGATACCTTTGATTTATAATCAAACACAACAAGAAGGAAATTAAACCCAATAGATAGAAAAATAAGATTTGGATTTAAACCTATCCAAATCAAAATAGGGAAAATACTAGAACTAGCCAACAATATGCCTTTCCCTAACAACCCCTAGAGACATAAGGTTCAATGTGGTGGGAGATGTCACTAAACTCAATAACAACTACCTTCTATGTATAGAAAATATTCCATAATGCATACTAACTTAAAAATGAAAAATGAACCTCCCTCTGATACCACATTGTAAGGAACCCACTGAGGTACCCTGGTTACCTGATAACCAAAATGGACCTGACATATCCCAAAGGATGTTCCTAATACCCATTGGTCAATGGTTAGCACTTGTAATAATACAAAATGTTAGTGGGAATGATTTTCTTCCAAACATTATGGAAGTAAAAGAGTCAATCAATAATGCAAACAAAAAAACTCCAATAGAAGTAATGTACCAAAAGTAAAATAGGCATTAAATCCCAAGGTACTACAACCCAAGTACCAAAATAAGGAAAAAAACCCAATTAATAAAATACACGATTCACAAAGGCAAAGGTATAATAAATGTATCCACCTCTAAGAGATAATTTCCCATTTCTCAAACTCAGAACGAGATAATCTACAAACACCTGAAGGCACAAGTATAGTGTCAGCCGAATCCCAATAGGATTTCACCAAAGAATATATAAAAATATTACAATATCAAATTAAAAAATATTGTGCTTTGAATTTTCAAATAAATAGGTTTGTAATTTACAAAATCATACTAAAAAAATCATGCTTTACAATATAAAATTTTAAAATGAATTATCAATTCATGCTTCACAATTTAAAATATTGAAAATACATTTCAAAATATGGAATTTACCTTCAATGAATACCTGTTATTTACACAAATATAACTTATCACAAAATTCATTAAACGAATAATTTTATATAAAACACTTTATATAAATTCACAAGTCATGTAAAACAATTTACAATAATGGAATATATACATTTGAAATATAAACAAGTGAGGAACATGGTCATGTTCCAAATAGGTAAGAGTTTTCTAGGATATAGTTAACCAATACTATGAAATGATAAGTATGTATATATTCCACTACAAGGATAAGGAAAATATGATGAGTCACTATCACCTAACGAATTGGATGAGCTGGTATGATGTTTTAAAATGTTTTAAATCATAAAGTGCTACCCAAAATATCTCACTAACTACCTAAGTATTGAATGTTATCAAGTACAAACAATAATGTAAAATTTATTTAAATACTTCTTAAAATAATTTTAAATCCCATCCCTTATTTAAAATATTCCAATTTTCTCTTTAATACCCAATAATGGGTTATTAATAAAAAAATATTCCTTTTTAAAAAGATGAAACCTCTATGTTTCCACCAAAACCATTTTAATGGATTTTTCATAAATAAGAATTTAAAACCAATTCATGCAATTTCAAAATCAATTTTTATAATTAAATTTAGCTAAAATTCAATCAAATTCCTCACAAAACCCAAATTTATTAGAATTGGTGTTTTTTAAAATTTTCCATCAAAATCGTTTTCTTAGTTAAATTCAAAAAATTTAATTTTCCAAAAAAAATTATATCCATTAAGAAACACACCGCAATTCACTAGAATTGGGGTTTTCCCAATATCATGCTAAAGAAAACCAAAACCCAATTCACTAGAATATAGTTTTTAATAAAATGATTTAATAATTTAATCAATTTCATTTTAAATTAAACCAAATTTAAATCAGACCATTTAAAGAATAATTAAACTAGCATCCAAAGATAGAACTGCCTACCTTTCTCATGGAAGAACAATGCCTACAATAAAAATTTCCAACAATAAAGAAGGCATACAATAAATAGGAACTCCAACTAGAAAGAAGATTTAACAACACATGGCTTATATCCATCAAAAATCAAATATTTAATAGAGAAATATATGGAGAGGAATGGAGAAAACTTACCTCAATATACACACTGTGATCTCAACAATGATAAAATGTTGAACTAAACCACCCAGAAGGGTTTGAGGGATCCAAATTCAATTAGGACAGCTTATAAGGTTGAGTGTAAGAGATCTAGGGGAAGAAAAATAGAAATTTAAATTGTTCTTTATGTTTAAAAGATGTACATCAGACTTTACATGATGTGTTACCCAATTACATGTTGTATAATTGATATGTTTTAAAAGCACAGAAAAACCCATATCATATTTGATAAAAATATGATTTATTATTATTAGAATTTACACAACGTGTAGGCCCTTTACATGATGTGTAAATTACCTATAGGCTTATGAACAATCATATTCTTAGTTCTATAATGTTCCAATAAATCTATGAATTCACCATCATAGTTATCCTACCAATTCCTTGTCAACCCCACCCGAACAATGAAAATGGAAAAACATGACAATGATTGGAATGTACATGTCATAGATGTAACAGGATGTTATAATTTTTATTTAAAATAATCTAATCGTGGTTTTTGAAATGGATTTAATAATTGAATTTAGTATAGATACATTTTATATTTAAAAGGGATCTTTTCTGAAAAATTGTTTTTCATTTTGTTTTCCGGTTTAATTTAAATTTAAATATTCAACTTATGTGTTCTTAATTTTTAGAAATGGATTCATTATTTGGAATTAGTGGGAAAAAATTTAGTAAATAGAGGGAAAGTCACTCCAAATCTGTTTTTCCTTTTTCTGAATAAACCAATTTGGAGGAGTGGGAACCTCACAATATTGAAAACCAAATTTCAAAAACCACAAACACTACATACAGATGTCCCAAAACATCAAATTTCAACTTCAAAAACAAGACAAAGCATTCAAAAAGGCCACACTACAGAACTCGGGCTGTGAACCACCTCAAGCCAGGCTCCCTAATTTGTAACCCTGAAACTCAATCAAACCATCACGAGATCTCCAGTTATTAGAATCCATTGGATCAACACACGTATCCATTCAAAAAAAACCACTAGGCCGACGACAACACCGAAAGAACCTGAGAACCTAAAAAAACTCTGCAACATCAAACTGATCCGTAAATTGAAGTACCACATCGATCAAAAGAAAACAGAACTTCCACAGAAAACAGACCCTAAAATTCTATCATCAACGATTAAACTGAATAAATAATCACCAACAGGGAACAAAGGGGGAGAAACATATGTCGGACACACTTTCTGGAAACCATCGGCCACTCTAACATCACATCCCAAAACCACAATGGAGGGCACAACACCGGACTGACCTATAAAGAGAGATAAACCAGGCGGTTAGAGTAGATATGAGCAGATGAAGGCCTTCATAGCGGTCTACGCCACAAGCATCACTTCTTCCAAGGGGATAGTTCAACGACAGAGATCCCGGACAATAACAAAATTTCGTAAATATATCCTTTTTATTTTTGGAATTTATAAATTGTAACTTGTTGATTTGTATTACCATGATAAAGGGTAAATCATTTAACATAGAATAAAAATAAAATTATAGAACTATTAAATGACTCAAACACTTACCTAAATCTTATTGTATGATTATATGTCAACCATAAGTATCCATGGGAAGAATAAATTACCTTTTGGGTACACATGGATTATATTAAGACCTTTATATTATTTTTTAAAAGAAAATCCAAACAGCTCACACTCTTATTTTTAATTATTATAATATTTTTAATATGGTCGAATCTATCATATATGTTTAACTATAAATATTATTTTGGAATATAAAATATTTACCTTCATTATGGAAATATATTTTTGATTTTTGTAAATAAATAATTACCTTAACTTCTTTCAAAACAATAATACAGTAATTATTTAATTAATTTAAAAGGAAAATAAATGATATTTAAAATATTAAAAGAAAAATAGTTTAAGGAAATTAATATAATAAACTAATTTTCTAGTTGGCCATAACATGTTAGCGTTATATTAAAATAATTGGTCATAATTTTAAGTTTTATCATGATATTATTAAAATAAAAATAATCGATGGTTATTAAAATTTAAATTATGAATATTTTTATCGTATATAAAATATTAATAAATGATTTAATATTCCAAAAAACCATAATTCATCCAAGTGATTAAATAAGGGTTAAAACCAAAAGATAATGGTAAAAATATAGTAAAAAATTATCTACATTTTATTGGATGAGATAATTTAGACCTATCATCATCTTATATTCTAAATAAATCACTTTGGAGATATTTATAATTTAATATTAATTTATATTATTTTAATATTTTGAGAAATTCTAAGAGTTTCCCTCCCCTCTCATATTAAAGGAAACCTCTTCTTATAATTTCTTTATACATCATACCCCATTCAGTTCTGAAAATCCCTACTAAAATATATTCCATGAATCCATCCAATAATTATATAATACTTTGTTTAGGAATAATACCAGAATTATAGGGATTAATGTGTTAAGAGAAGGAGGTATTCCAAAGAAGATGAAGATAATGAATGTATGTGATGCATTGGTCTCAAAGTAAAATACTTCCTTTTTAATGTTATATTTTAAATATTTCCTTTTAATCTATTTCTCAAAAATATATATATTTTAAAAACAAAATTTAATTTTTTTATTCTATAGCTTTTTAATGTAAATTTCACCCATGATTTACTTTATAAAAAATGGTTTTAAATGAATATATTTTTTCGTTTTCCAACAAAGGGACATTTTTTTTCTGAAAAAAATTAAAGAATGGGTGTTTTTTATATATAAGGATTGGGAGACTTTTCCAACATTCATGAAAAATATTTTCATTGAATATTACTTGAAATATTTATATGGTTTTTTCAATTAAAATTTTCCCCATTATAGTTGCACTAGTTTTAAAATAAGTGTATTCAAAATGGAAATCTTATTTTTCTGAAGAATGTTTTTACTGATATTTTATTCAAATAAAAAACCCCTTTACCTTATTCTAGGAATTATGGTATTTAAAATGGGTTTTTAATAGAAAAACTTATTTTTATATCTGAATGTGTTTTGAATTTGGGTTTTAAAGAGTTTTTCAATGGTTTTATGATGAAATGTGAAAGAATCAAAAGTTTTATTCATAATATGGATCATGGGAATTATATATGAAACGGTTGAGACTAAAACAAATTATATGAAGGGTTGGACCCCATTATAGCTCATGGGTGATCCTGATATAGCTTATATTTTGGGTGTACATTGATATCATCAGGTGAGCCATTATAGGTTTTGGTGCTCCCAGATAGTGATCTAATTCATTTGGTAAAATACCATTTAATTTGAGGCATGAAGGAGGTAGATAATGAAGGGTTTCTCATATGCATTAAATTGTGCTCTTGTTATTTCAAACACAAGTTTAAAATGGGTTATGAGTGTGATTATCAGGGTTTACAATAAGGGTTCTTATTTGGGTTTAATAAGTTTTATTGATTATCCTTTTTTGAGAAAAAAATGTGTGTGATTTTCAAATAAAATTGTATATTTAATTCACTCAAAGAACATTGAATATAATGGTAAACATTACATGGGTTTTCATGTTTTTCGATAGGCTAATAAATTTCTTCTTTTGGTGTCATTTATTGAGATTTTTTTCTCATCCCATTTTTAAAAAAACACATGGTTTAAGGATGTGTAAAATAAAATAAGAATTCAAGATGGAAGTAGTACAAATTTTTCATGAAATGAAAATATGTTTTTATTTTAAAAGCATTATATTGTGAACAAATAGATTTTAGGTAGATGTGTATAATTTCTAATATATAAGTTTTTATGTATGAGTTATGAACAAATTCCCTAAAACTATAAACTGAAAATATATTTGGGATTATTATTGTAGCATCCCTCTACTTATAATTGTCATTTAACGTGTAATGATTCTACTTGGCCTTCAGATAAATCCCCAAGATGCTAAAGGCTGGGAATAAATTCTAATGGGAATCAATATACATGGGGGATGATTTTACCTTAATAAAACAATCATCCAACAACCCGTAACTAAATAAAAAATACATGATGCATGATAAAATGAAAGAAAACAAAAACATTTTATTTATATCAATTAAACCAAATTGTACCACTGTGGAAGGAAAACTATCATTAAAGTAAACAATGGAAGACTACAAATCCTAAAAAACACAACACAACCAAAAATCTAAAGCTCTACATTCTCCAAGATCCAGCTACACAAAATAATCCAAGGATCCAGAAATACTAGTAAATACGTGTGATACATTACCTTTTCCCGAGTCCCGATAGATGACTTCTGCAAAGGCACCAAATTTTTAATGTAGGGGCGAGTAATTAAACACAATTGATTTTCCCTAATGACTTCCCTACTAACACAACTAGGATAGAAAAAGTTATCCCAATTTTAATATATAGTTTATATTAAAAAATTTCAAAAATATTTTGTATCAAAATATAAACAAGTGCCACTAAAATAGTTTTCTCAAAACAACATCATGTTCTATGAAAATCACCAAACAATCTTATAAAACCATTTTATAAGTCAAATTTTGAATAACCATTCTATTCCACAAAATCACCCATCCAAACATGAATGCAACATGGAAGAGGGGGAAAATCTATGACCCTTATCCATCCCAATAATGATATAGGACACTATTAAAATTTATTTTAACCAGATGAAATTTTATAGGGGAGATCCCTAACCCATATCCATCCAATTAATAAAGATGGAGACTCCTAACCACTATCTACCCTAACATAAAATGATCACACATAGCAATTATTCCCAAAAACCATGCTGAACAATCATGAAAACCCCACATCAATTTCGCAACAATTTCAATTCAAAAACCATTTCAATGTCAAAAACATTTCAATACCCAAACGTTTCCAGAAAAATATTCTTTTATTCAAAATGTTTTCAGAAAAATATTTTCCATGAATCAAACCAAGAAACTATTATAAATATGACAACCCTTCTTTCTATTACAACATAAACATGCTTTATTACATATAACTTCACTTGATACAACAAAGAAGATCAAGAGTTTTAGTGTCTTTGGGGCTTAGGATCATTACATAAAAACTTTAAACTTTAAATACAACATCTTTATTGAAAAATTCCTTTACATGACCACTACATTCTTTCGTACTTAGCATTGCATGGGATAACCTGAGGACATGCATAAGAAAAGGGTGAGCTATAAAGCCCAGTAAGGGAGTACACATGGAATAACATGAGGAGTAAAATACATTTTAGGAAATAGGAATATCAATAGAGCATAAGATAAACATGAACATAAAGGCATGATAAATCATGATAATCATAACATGGAAATGTGGCAACAACACTTAACATTAAATTAGCCCGAGCCAAGGCTCATTGCACATGGAGCATGAGTAAACCCTCATTGCACATGAAGCACGAGTAAACCCTCGTTGCACTTGAATTAGCATGAGTCAACACTCATTGCACATGACGTATCATGATACTATACTTTACCCAATGCATTGGAGCGCTATCAGGGCGCATCCTTCTTAAACATTTCATTTCATGCATAAGTGTGCCACATTGATCATAAATGTAACACCCGATATTTTTATGAGTAATATTTTGTTTTTATATATCATCAAAGGAATCTTTCACTACATACTAGCTTGTCTTACTTTACACGCAATCACGACCTTCCTCGATAGCTTGCGTCGTACGCAATACCGAATTTCACTAAACAACGATATGCTATTAAAATATTATTAAAACTAGCCATTATGAATAGTAATAACCACTTTTTAAAATTTTATAAATTTTATTTTTCAAAATGGCCTTCATTTTTGGATTCGGAATACCGAAATTAGCCTAGGGTGAAATTTTGGTATTTTTCTGAAAACTTTCAATTTTTGATGAATAGTGAAACCACTAAGTGGTAGGGTAAAAACTGAATTTTGCATAAAACTTAATTTTACCGCTTCTGTGAATGGAATTTCGAAAATCCGACAGACACGGTTGATATCAGTAAGTAAAATGTGGTTCAATGAGATAAAAATAATTTTTTTGGTGAATAGTAACTTTTTACTTTTTTTACCGCGGTTAATAGCAAATAGGGTAACTAAGGGTAAATATGATATTACTATTACCCTAACACATGTCCTAATTATATTGGATAAGTGTAATTCGACCAAAAACAACCTTATGAATAAAATATGACCATTTAGGCCCACTTGGGTTAGATTAGGACATTTATTATTAATTTATTTAAAGAAGGGTTAAAATAGTTAAAATCAAAGTTTAATAAGTAAATCATTTTTAATATGGGGTTATACATAATATAAATTCGACAATAAATATTCATTAGAAATATAAAAATATTTCCTACATAATGGTATTTTATTTATAATTTTTAGACATTAAATAATTTAATTTAATTATGACACAACGATGATGCAGTAATTATCTTATTTATGA
Source organism: Viscum album (assembly GCA_963277665.1). Classification (NCBI taxonomy): domain Eukaryota; kingdom Viridiplantae; phylum Streptophyta; class Magnoliopsida; order Santalales; family Viscaceae; genus Viscum; species Viscum album. The sequence goes on along the minus strand of OY728147.1, from coordinate 869,839,174 downwards.
AAGATTGACATAATTGATGTTATAAACACCAAAATAAATGTAATTTGAGACTTTTTATGAATTAAAATAATTTTCTAGGTTACTATGATATATTAGTGTTGATTTAATCAACTTGGTTCGAACATATAATTCTGTTATGACTTTCACAAAAATCATATATCAAATAGTGTCAAAATTGACACAAAATAGTTTTTAAATCAAATATTATATTATTAATTTTTATTTTATTCCTAAAAATATAAGGTTCGGCCAAATGACTTAGATAAGGATATATATATTAATAATAAACAATTTAGGGTTCGTTTGGCATGTTATAGTAAGCGTATTAACCATATAGTGAAAGAAAACAAAAAGACACGGTAAAAGTTAATTTATTTAACTTAGAGTTAAATCTAATTGATAAGGTTAAAATAATATCCTAAACTTGTATAAATCCTATTGGTTGATAGAATTTCTACCCATCCCCACTTTAGCTTCGAAATAAGACCCTTTGGAACCATTATAAACCGATTTTGACTTTAATATAAAATAATATTTTGAGATATTCCTAAGGTGCCCCTCTCCTCCCTTATAAAAGGGCACCTCCTCCCCCTCCTCCTCACACCAATTTGAGCACTCAAGCTCGGCCAAAACCTGTAATTTTCTCCTCTCCACTTCCCTAGATTAATCCTAGAGGTCCTTGTCTTCTTCAAAGACCAATCTTAGTTCCCTAAGTGGAGGATTCAAAGAAGCGTTCCAAAGAAGAGGTAATATCCATTACCGATCTTTTCAATTTCTTTCTTCTTCAACTTCTTCTTCTTTAGTTGTTTCATCATAAAGTAATAACATCAGTATTACTTATATACTGATATGTTATTATAAATATGAAACAACCCTAATTAAACTTCTATCCATCCTACGGAAAAATAAAATCACCGCGCGTGCGTACGTACGGAATACCGTCTCCACGCCGTGGTGTAATCTATTTTCCACCATCACTTTACAAGGATGGGTATAATGGTGTAATGCGTAACTATTTATGATTATTATTAAGTAATATTGATACTGAAATAATATATATATATACTCCAATACAATTCCACGATCATAGGAACGATATCATCACTCGTGCGTACGTACGGAATACCGTCTCCACGATGTGATGCGACTTGTTCTACATGATCATCATTACATAGTAATTATATAAATGAATTGAATGAATAAATATGATATATGTTACACTAATACCATTCTGTATATAAGGTATCTGTAACCTTAAAATAAGAATAAGAATTTATTTGACAAAACACGCATAAGAACAAAAGGCAATAACGACCCGAGTAACAAGTAACAATGAAATATTACTAATAAGAAGCTAAGAATATGACCATATATGATATCATATCAATATGTCTGATTCTGGAATAAGTCAATAACATTATTTAAACCATTATACAAGAGCTTCGGACACGTACAAAGCAAATCGGACCCAAGGTAAGGGAAATATCACAATCTCATTTTTATCTGAGATTGTTTATTCGTAAGTATTTACTGGGGTGTATTTTATCATCCACATCCATGTTCCATCAATATATAATATTATTTACATCCACCTACAATTGTTTAAATCCATTTTTACCCTTTGGTGAGTTTTTAGTAATATGTATGAAAGAAATCTTTTGTCGTTTTTCGTACGAGGTACTTTTTGACTTTTCCGACAAAAGTACGAAGAATGTTTTTTTAACTTATACGGCATGAATCGATTTTTAAAACCTTATTTCCAAGAGACATCCTTTAAAAGTTTTCAAGTTTATTTTTAATCAACTTATTTTATTTTAAAGTCGTATGACATGTTATGAAAGGAAAAATGTTTTTGAAGTAGAAATGATATTTTCCTCAAGAATGGGGTTCAAGTATTTTATGAAAATTATTTTCCATCTAAGATAATAAAAGGGTTATGTTTTTATCCCTATTATTACATGGATTTGATTATGCTGTGATGGAAATATTTTTATGAATTCTTTTATCTTATATGAATTTTTTATGATGTCATGTTGTTTAAGAATTCCATTTTTATTACATGGGTTACGCTATGATGTATGGTTTATGATTATGTGGCACACATAAGAAAGGATTCATTATAATATGGGTAGGACCTATATCTCCCTCAAATGAATTGGGTAAAGATTTTATATCTCATGAGATGGACATGGCTGGAACGGTAGGTTATACCGGTTCAGTGAAACAGGACTGGAACGAGGGTGACTCGGTTCAAAAAGGAACTTTGTCCACTAAGATAGTCTTGGAAATGAGTCATGACTAACAAGAAATGATTTTCCATGATTATGTGTGCATGCCACAAAGTTTCAAATTTTATGTTATGATTATGGGGATCTCATTTTCACTTCTATGATTTGTTCCATGTTAAGATATTATGATCTCTTTTGCAGGTTATGATTTTCAAAAAGATATGATATGATTTTTATTTCCTTTATTTGCCCTTGCTGAGCATTTGAGCTCACCCTTTTATGTTTTCTTTTCCCCAGGTCAGGAAGATGGATATTAAGTAGAATATGCTAAAGGGACCCTAGATATGATGAAATAAATGGGAGACACTGTAGAAGGTTTATGAACCAGTTGTTTATGTTTCCCAGTTTCTAAAGACACTATACCTATACAGTCCTTTTTTGGTTTTGTCATATGTTGTAATAAGTGTGCTTCAATTTTGAAGTATTAACAATGTATGTAAAGTATGGGTCGTTATAGTTGGTATCAGAGGAAAGGTATAGTCAACCTTTGGAAACTAGGATGTGAAAGCCTTAGTAAGAACCCTAAGGATAAGTCTAAGCATAGAACACAATATTAGTGTTTTAGAAATGGCCATGAATAACCTAGGATAAGACCTTAAGTGTGAAATTTTATTCTCGATTATGTGGTTTTCCTATTATAATTAGTGTTGCTCACACTATTCTTATTGGTTTTAGTCAATGGCTGGAACCCGAAGGAACCGTGTTAATGCGGAATGCGATGGGCAATGCAATGATTGTCCCCCTGAGCAACCAAACGATATGGGAGCTAGAATGCAAAATCTTGTAGCCATGATCACACAACTTTCTCAAGATATGAATCATGAAGGACTTCCAAACGAGCAAAGGAAGGAGCAACATTCTGTTGAATCCTTCATGAGGCAGCATCCACCTTCTTTCAGCGGGTCTACTGATCCATTAGTTGCTGAACAATGGATTAGTACTACTGAAAAGATATTTTCAGTTCTTCAATGTTCTGAACCTGATAAAGTCGTCCTAGCAGTGTATCGTTTGGAAGGAGATGCTGATCAATGGTGGAATCTTATTAAGAATACGAGGCAAAGGGATGAAATTGAGTCTATGGAATGGGACGAGTTCAAGAACTTATTTTTCAATAAGTACTTCCCTCGTATTCTCCGAACAAAGATGGAGAAAGAGTTTCATGAACTGAAGCAAAGGGATGATGAATCTGTTGGTACCTATGAAGCAAATTTTACAAGACTTGCAAGGTTTGCTTCTGGTATTATTATCCAACCTGAGAGTAAGATCGATCGATTCTTTAGTGGCTTAAAACCAAGTCTTCGAAGGGCGTTAGCCATAAGGGACTTCAATAGCTATGAGGAAATCGTTCGATGTGCTCTCAAAGTCGAGATGGAGATTCGACTAACCCATCAATCACATGGGTTTGATAAGAAGAGGAAGATGGAATTCAAAGGAAAATCTAAAGAGCACACTGAAAAGAAGATGAGCTTTCCCTTATGCTCAAAGTGTGGAAAGAAACATGGAGGGAGTTGTCTTAAAGGGACAAGTAAATGTTTCAAATGTGGAAAGGAAGGTCATCGGGCATTTGAATGCCGCAATAATGGGAAGAAGATGTCTAATGATGCAAACAAAGGAAGGGATACACAGAATGAACCTATTACACATCAATGTTTCAAGTGCAAGGAGATGGGTCATTATGCCAATCAATGCCCAAATCCAAGGGTTGATGACGATGGTCGATGTCAACAAAATCTTAAGGCTAAAGACAAAGGAAAGTCACATGCAATTTCTATCAACGATGTAGAATACGATAACGAAGTGGTGAAAGGTACACTTACCATCCACTCTAATGTAGAAAATGTTTTATTTTATTCTGGATCCACCCACTCTTTTATTTCTGAAAAATTTTCTAAGGGTATCACCGTATAACCTTAACAATTAGCTGTTGAGTTAGTTGTGACAACACCTAATGGCACAACAGTCGCATCAAAAGATTATAATTCTTCTCCGATCGAAGTTTGTGGGAAAGTGCTTCCTGCAAATCTTGTGATCCTTCCTTTAGTGGAATTTGATGTGATTCTTGGAATGGATTGGCTTTCTCTACATGGAGCTCATATCAATTGCCAAAGAAGGGAAGTCACATTTCATATTCCAGATCAATTTACGATCGTCTATCGATGCAAGGATGAACATAACCTTCCAGTGTAAATTCCTTCCATATTATGGGTCTTGATACCACTAAATGAAGGTTATTTATCTCAAATGGTTGGTGAGAAACTTACGATTAAGAATATTCCCATTGTACGGGAGTTTGATGATGTCTTTCCGGAGGAATTACCAGGTCTTCTACCAAATCGTGAAGTTGAGTTTTCAATAGAACCCGTACCGGGTGCTTTGCCTATTTCAAAGACACCTTATAGAATGGCCCCAATTGAGTTGCAGGAATTGAAGAAGCAACTCCAAGAGAATCTTGATAAGGGATTCATACGCCCTAGTGCATCACCTTAGGGAGAACATGTTCTTTTTGTTAAGAAGAAAGATGGATCAATGAGACTCTGCATTGATTATCGAGAACTTAACAAGATCACTATCAAGAACAAATATCCTCTCCCACGCATTGATGACTTATTTGACCAACTACGCGGAGCCCAATACTTTTCCAAGATTGATCTTCGTTCAGGGTATCATCAATTAAGGGTCAAAAGGGATGATATACCAAAGATGGGTTTCCGTACAAGGTATGGACACTATGAATTTATAGTGATGCCATTTGGTCTTACTAATGCCCCTGCTATCTTCATGGATCTAATGAATAGAGTCTTTAGAGACTATCTTGATCAATTTGTGGGTGTCTTTATAGATGATATTCTTGTCTATTCAAAGAGCATGGAAGAGCATGAAGATCACTTGAGAATTATATTGAAGACCCTGAGAAAGGAGAAGCATTATGCCAAATTTACCAAGTGTGAATTTTGGCTTCAAAAAGTTTAATTTTTGGGTCACATAATCTCAAAAGAGGGGATATCTATGGATCCAGCAAAAACAGAGGTTATCGAAAGATGGTCAAGACCAACAACAGTAAATGAGATCCGAAGTTTTCTTGGTTTGGCTGGATATTATCGACGTTTTGTAAAGGATTTTTCATGATTATCTAATCCACTCACCAAGTTGTCTCGGAAAGGAGTTAAGTTTGTCTGGACGGAAGAATGTGAAGAGAATTTCAAGGAGTTGAAAAGAAGGTTATCCAGTGCACCTGTGCTCACACTGCCTTGTAGTGGAGAAAGGTTTGTGATCTACAGTGATGCATCCAATAAGGGATTGGGGTGTGTTATTATGCAAAATGATATGGTGATAGCTTATGCCTCACGACAATTGAAAATCCATGAGAAAAATTACCCAACACATGATTTGGAGTTGGCTGCGGTAATCTTTGCATTAAAGATTTGGAGGCATTACCTTTATGGTGAAAGGTGTGATATTTATACTGATCATAAAAGTTTAAAGTATATTTTCACACAAAAGGAGTTGAATATGCGTCAAAGAAGATGGTTGGAGCTGATTAAGGATTATGACTGCTCAATCCATCACCACCCTGGGAATGCAAACAAGGTGGCAGATGCATTAAGTCGACAAGACCATGCTAGTTTATCCATGATGAGGATCACAAAAGATCCAATATTTATGGATTTACAAAGGATGTATCTTGGAATTATAATGGAAGGGGAAAAATCTTATCTTTCTCAAATGAATGTTCAACCATCTATACATGTGAAGATTAAAGAGGCAGAGAAAAAAGATGTAGAGTTACAAAAGAAGGTGAGAAATGTTCCTGAATTCAACCTTGATTGTGATGGGATAATAAAGTTCAGGAATCGAGTTTGTGTTCCTCCCATCCCCGAATTAAAGAAGGAGCTGCTGGATGAGGCTCATTGTTCATCATTCTCTATTCATCCCGGAAGCACGAAGATGTATAGGGACCTGAAAGAGTACTTCTGGTGGGATGGCATGAAAAGAGATGTTGCTGAATATGTCTCTCGAGGCTTGGTTTGTCAACAAGTTAAAGCTGAGAGACAAAAGTCTAAGGGGATGTTACAACCATTGCCCATACCCGAATGGAAATGGGAAAACATCACTATGGACTTTGTCACAGGACTTCCTAAAACATCCAAAGGCAATAATGCTATTTGGGTCATAGTTGATCGTCTTACGAAGTCTGCACACTTCATTTCTATTAGAGAGGATTTCTCTCTAGATCATCTTTCCAGGATATATGTAAAGGAAGTGGTAAGATTGCATGGAGTACCACTTTCTATTATATCTGATCGGGATCCGAGATTTACCTCGAAGTTCTGGCGAAGTCTTCAGCATACTCTGGATACAGAGTTAAGTTTCAGCACTGCCTATCCTCCCCAGATAGATGGTCAGTCTGAGAGAACAATTCAAACCCTAGAAGATATGTTGAGAGCTTGCTCTATGGATTTCAAAGGAGGTTGGGATCAACACCTACCTTTGGTGGAATTTTCTTATAATAATAGCTTTCACTCCAGTATTCAGATGGCTCCTTATGAAGCTCTCTATGGAAAGAAATGCAGGACTCCAACTTGCTGGGATGAAGTTGGGGAAAGAAAGCTATTAGGACCTGATCTCGTTGATGAAATGGTAGAAAAGGTCAGATCTATTCAACAACACATAATAGCAGCTCAGAGTCGACATAAAAGTTATGCCGACAACCGAAGAAAAGACTTAGAGTTTGAAGTGGGTGATAAAGTGTTCTTACGAATTTCTCCCTGGAAGAGGGTTATGAGATTCGGAAAGAAGGGGAAGTTGAGCCCTAGATATATCGGTCCTTTCGAAATACTGGATCGTGTTGGAAAGGTAGCTTACCGATTGGTGCTTCCACCGAATCTCTCTCAAGTTCACGATGTGTTCCATGTATCTCTCCTGAGAAAGTACATACCTGATCCTTCACATGTACTCAGCTCAGAAGTTGTACCGCTGGAGCAAGATCTTTCTTATGAAGAACAACCGATAGAGATTCTGGATCGTAGCGAAAAAGTTCTACGAAACAAGACCACTCGATTGGTGAAAGTTTTATAGAGAAACCACCAACTTGAAGAAGCTACATGGGAGCTTGAGGATATGATGAGGGATAAGTATCCTCATCTGTTTGTTACAAAGTGACGAATTTCGAGGGCGAAATTCTTTTTAAGGGGGGTAGAATGTAACACCCGAGATTTTTATGAGTAATATTTTGTTTTTATATATCATCAAAGGAATCTTTCACTACATACTAGCTTGGCTTACTTTACACGCAATCACGACCTTCCTCGATAGCTTGCGTCGTACGCAATACCGAGTTTCACTAAACAACGATATGCTATTAAAATATTATTAAAACTAGCCATTATGAATAGTAATAACCACTTTTTGAAATTTTATGAATTTTATTTTTCAAAATGGACTTCATTTTTGGATTCGGAATACTGAAAATAGCCTAGGGTAAAATTTTGGTATTTTTCTGAAAACTTTCAATTTTTGATGAATAGTGAAACCACTAAGTGGTAGGTTAAAAACTGAATTTTGCATAAAACATAATTTTTACCGCTTCTGTGAATGGAATTTCAAAAATACGACAGACATGGTTGATATCAGTAAGTAAAATGTGGTTCAATGAGATAAAAATAATTTTTTTGGTGAATAGTAACTTTTTACTTTTTTTTACCGCGGTTAATAGCAAATAGGGTAACTAAGGGTAAATATGATATTACTATTACCCTAACACATGTCCTAATTCTATTGGAGAAGTGTAATTAGACAAAAAACCACTTTATTAATAAAATATGACCATTTAGGCCCACTTGGGTTAGATTAGGACATTTATTATTAATTTATTTAAAGAAGGGTTAAAATAGTTAAAATCAAAGTTTAATAAGTAAATCATTTTTAATATGGGGTTATACATAAGATAAATTCGACAATAAATATTCATTAGAAAGCTAAAAAGATTTCCTACATAATTGTATTTTATTTATAATTTTTAGACATTAAATAATTTAATTTAATTTTGACACAACGATGATGCAGTAATTATCTTATTTATGAAAGATTGACATAATTGATGTTATAAACACCAAAATAAATGTAATTTGAGACTTTTTATGAATTAAAATAATTTCTATGTTACTATGATATATTATTGTTGATTTAATAAACTTGGTTCGAACATATAATTCTGTTATAACTTTCACAAAAATCATATATCAAATAGTGTCAAAATTGACACAAAATAGTTTTTAAATCAAATATTATATTATTAATTGTTATTTTATTCCTAAAAATATAATGTTCGGCCAAATTACTGAGATAAGGATATATATATTAATAATAATAAATTTAGGGTTCGTTTTGCATGTTATAGTAAGTGTATTAACCATATAGTGAAAGAAAACAAAAAGACACGGTAAAAGTTAAATTATTTAACTTAGAGTTAAATCTAATTGATAAGGTTAGAATAATATCCTAAACTTGTCTAAAACCTATTGGTTGATAGAATTTCTACCCATCCCCACTTTAGCTTCGAAATAAGACCCTTTGGAACCATTATAAACCGATTTTGACTGTAATATAAAATAATATTTTGAGATATTCCTAAGGTGCCGCTCTCCTCCCTTATAAAAGGGCACCTCCTCCCCCTCCTCCTCACACCAATTTGAGCACTCAAGCTTGGACAACCCCTGACATTTTCTCCTCTCCACTTCCCTAGAATAATCCTAGAGGTCCTGGTCTTCTTCAAAGACCAATCTTAGTTCCCTAAGTGGAGGATTCACAGAAGCCTTCCAAAGAAGAGGTAATATCCATTACCGATCTTTTCAATTTCTTTCTTCTTCAACTTCTTCTTCTTTAGTTGTTTCATGATAAAGTAATAAAATCAGTATTACTTATATACTGATATGTTATTATAAATATGAAACAACCCTAATTCACCTTCTATCCATCCTACGGAAAAATGAAATCACCGCGCGTGCGTACGTACGGAATACCGTCTCCACGCCGTGGTGTAATCTATTTTCCACCATCACTTTAAAAGGAAGGGTTATAATGGTGTAATGAGTAACTATTTATGATTATTATTAATTAATATTGATACTGAAATAATATATATATATACTCCAATACAATTTTACGATCATAGGAACTATATCATCACTCGTGCGTACGTACGGAATACCGTCTCCACGATGTGATGCGACTCGTTCTACATGATCATCATTACATAGTAATTATATAAATGAATTGAATGAATAAATATGATATATGTTACACTAATACCGTTCTGTATATACGGTATCTATAACCTTAAAAGAAGAATAAGAATTTATTCGACAAAACACGCATAAGAACAAAAGGCAATAAAGACCCGAGTAACAAGGAACAGTGAAATATTACTAATAAGAATCTAAGAATATGACCATATATGATATCATATCAATATGTATGATTCTGGAATAAGTCAATAACATTATTTAAACCATTATACAGGAGCTTCGGACACGTACAAAGCAAATCAGACCTAAGGTAAGGGAAATATCACAATCTCATTTTTATCCGAGATTGTTTATTCGTAAGTATTTACTGGGGTGTATTTTATCATCCACATCCATGTTTCATCAATATGTAATATTATTTCCATCCACCTACAATTGTTTAAATCCATTTTTACCCTTCGGTGAGTTTTTAGTAATATGTATGAAAGGAATCTTTTGTCGTTTTTCGTACGAGGTACTTTTTGACTTTTCCGACAAAAGTACGAAGAATGTTTTTTTTAACTTATACGACATGAATGGATTTTTAAAACCTTATTTCCAAGAGACATCCTTTACAAGTTTTCAAGTTTATTTTTAATCAACTTCTTTTATTTTAAAGTCGTATGACATGTTATGAAAGGAAAAATGTTTTTGAAGTAGAAAGTATATTTTCCTCAAGAATGGAGTTCAAGTATTTTATCAAAATTATTTTCCATATAAGATAATAAAAGGGTTCTGTTTTTATCCCTATTATTACATGGATTTGATTATGTTGTGATGGAAATATTTTTATGAATTCTTTTATCTTATATGAATTGTTTTATGATGTCATGTTGTTTAAGAATTCCATTTTTATTACATGGGTTACGCTATGATGTATGGTTTATGATTATGTGGCACACATAAGAAAGGATTCATTATAAGATGGGTGGGACCTATATCTCCCTCCAATGCATTGGGTAAAGATTTTATATCTCATGAGATAGACATGGCTGGAACGGTAGGTTATACCGGTTCAGTGAAACAGGACTGGAACGAGGGTGACTCGGTTCAGAAAGGGACTTTGTCCACTAAGATAGTCTTGGCAATGAGTCATGACTAACAAGAAATGATTTTCCATGATTATGTGTGCATGCCACAAAGTTTCAAGTTTTATGTTATGATTATGGGGATCTCATTTTCACTTCTATGATTTGTTCCATGTTAATATATTATGATCTCTTTTGCAGGTTATGATTTTTAGAAAGATATGATATGATTTTTATTTCCTTTATTTGCCCTTGCTGAGCATTTGAGCTCACCCTTTTATGTTTTCTTTTCCCCAGGTCAGGAAGATGGATATTAAGTAGAAGATGCTAAAGGGACCCTAGATATGATGAAATAAATGGGAGACACTGTAGAAGATTTATGAACAAGTTGTTTACGTTTCCCAGTTTCTAAAGACACTATACCTATACAGTCCTTTGTGGTTTTGTCATATGTTGTAATAAGTGTGCTTCAATTTTGAAGTATTAACAATGTATGTAAAGTATGGGTCGTTATAATAAAACATGGATTCATAAAACATAATCATTTATTCCATGATAAAGGAATGTGGAATTCACACATGAAACTTTACAATCAATAAGTAAATGTGCATAAAGGTGAATACCCTTGATGGAGAAATGGGCATGGTATTCACTACACAATGACAATGGCTTAGAAAATCGGTGCGATTTCGGCAGCGTAACGACGTGACATAAGAATTTATAAAAACGTTTGATGAGAGAGAAAGGGGTTCCTCATCATATTTACATGTAATGGACAGTAAAGAGGTCATATATATACATGTCCCAACAATTGAAATTGAATTTAGATTCATGATACAAAAGTATTGCTTGAATGTAAAAGAAGAGAGAGAAGTTCCTTTCGGAATTTCGGCATAGTAACAGGTGTACATGGGAGGCATTTAGTGAGAGATAAAGGGTTATCCCATCATTCAAACAATAAGAGGGAAGTATGGGGGAGGTTCGAAACCATATCCCAACATCAATAATTTAAATTAAATGGGCAATACAACTTAAATAAAATTGACAAAAATGAGAAAGGAAGGAAAAACCCTTACTTGGAAGTTTGCTTCCAAAGGCTAGAGAGAAGCTTTTGAGAGGCTTCTTGGGAGCTTGGGGAACCTTGGGAGGATTCCAGAGAGAGTAGTTCATAGGTTGGACGAACTCCAATGGCTTTGAGTGAGGAGAAAGTGGGAGATTTGGTGGGTTTATATAGGAAAGGTGAGAGAATTATTTATTATTTAGGTTTGGGACCCCTTATATTAAAATAATCCAAACCACAAACCATCCCATGGTATTTGCCCATGGTTTCTGGAAAAGGAAAGAGGAAAACAATATTTTACAAGGCCAAGTTCCGAACTTATTAAAAAATTATGGTTGCTTATGTGGAGGTGAGTCACACTCCCATGGAAATCAATTTAAAAAGGCAAAGTGTTGAATAAGTCTTGAGGGCTCCATTAATACTTTGAAAAGTAAGTCAAAAAAACCCAAAACCTCATTATTTTAATGATAAAACACATATTGGCCGAAAATAAGGATTATGGTATTTTATTACATCACCATTGGGTCATTATGATGTCATAAAACACATTATATATTTAAATTGTATTTAATTTTTACCCAAAAATTTGACTGTCTCAGAAAATTATGAAAACTTCACCGTTGGATAATTTCGACATCCCGATTCCAAAAATAATATTTATTTTATCTAAATAATTTCCTAAATATGTGAATTTTCACTTTTAAAATAAAAACTGACATTTATAAAAAATTCACGGGTTTTGACAGAAATGGCTTTCAAACCTTAATAAAAATTTTAATTGCATTCATAGAATTATAAGATCATTTATATTTAATAAAAATTAATTTAATATTAATAATAATATTTTATTAAAATATAATTTAATTAAAAAATCCTTTAATTTAATAAAATATAATTCTTAATTAATTAATAACTAAAAACACCATTTGTACTTTAAAAACAAATTACAATGTATCTAAAATGACTAGAAATTATATTCATTATTATATACAAAAATAATGTACATGAACATGGTGCTACTTATTTGTTAAATAACCCCTTAAAATAGCTGCATAAGACCTAAGGGTAAGGTGTGCGACGGTGATAGACTCTTGGGGCGGCTTGGATAACATCGCTCGAGTGGTAATCTCTATAAACATCCACTTTTCCCATAGACGATCACGTTCGAGCTTGACATAATGAAGCTCAACTTGGGCTTGGTCAAGGGCGATGCCCAAAGACACCACCTCTTTTCCGAACTTCAACAAATGGGCTTCGTAAGGGAAAATTCTACTGGATGAGGCCATCACTTCCTTTGTCTGAGTAAAATTGGGTTCGTTAAAGCCTTATATTTATACTACTCATGTGATCACTGTTCAACGAATATAAAAGTAACGGTCACAAATCTTAACATATAACCAGAGAAGTTAACATCTTATAAAAACATTTTTCATAAATAGACATTTAACTAGATCAAGAGGGATTTTCATTAATGAAACTTTGGGTCGTTACAATATTCCCCCCTTAAGAAATTTCACCCTCGAAATTTTCCTTTTCCCACACTAAAACAAATGTGGGTAACTCAGCTTCATCATATCCTCCGACTCCCAAGTTGCTTCTTCAAACTTGTGGTTTCTCAACAACACCTTGATGAGGGGCATTGTCTTATTTCATAGAACTTTTTCTCTACGATCTAAGATCTTCACTGGTTGCTCCTCATAAGAATGATCGTCTTCCAATTGTACCACCTCGGAAGAGAGTACATGTGAAGGGTCTGGTATGTACTTTCTTAAGAGGGATACATGAAAGACATCATGCACCTTGGCCATAGTAGGTGGAAGTGATAGTCGATAGGCCACATCCCCAACACGATCAATATTCTCGAAGGGGCCGATGTACCATGGAGTTAACTCCCCTTTCTTTCCAAACCTCGTGACCTTCTTCCACGGAGATATGCGTAAAAACACCATGTCTCCGACTTTAAACTCAAGGTCTCATCGACGATTATCTTCATAACTCTTTTGTCGACTTTGGGTTGCCTTGATATGCTGCTAAATGGTTTTCAACTTCTCCACCATTTCTTTGACCATTTCTGCTCCAAGCAGCATACGTTCAACGACCTCATCCCAACATGCCGGTGTTCTACACCTTTTCCCATACAGGGCTTCATATGGTGCCATTTGGATGCTCGAGTGGAAACTATTATTATAAGAGAACTCAACCAGAGGAAGATGTTGATTCCATCCTCCTTTAAAGTCCATTGAGCACGCTCTCAACATATCCTCATGTGTTTGGATAGTCCACTCGGATTGGCCATCAGTTTGAGGATGATAGGTCGTACTGAAGTTCAGTTTAGTATTCAAGGCTTGTTGAAGGCTCTTCCAAAACATAGAGGTGAATATTGGATCTCGGTCAAAAACAATAGATAGTGGTACTCCATGCAACCGTACCACATCCCTGATATATATCCGTGCCAGTTGATCCAAAGAGAAATCCTCTCGAATAGATATGTTTTGTGCAGTCTGTGTAAGACGATCCACAACAACCCAGATTGCATTGTTTCCTTTGGATTTCCTTGGAAGTCCAATGACAAAGTCCATGGTGATGTTCTCCCATTTCCATTCTGGTATGGGCAATGGTTGCATCATCCCCTTAGACTTCTGCCTCTCTGCCTTCACTTGCTGACACACCAGGCACTGTGATGTATATTCAACGATCTCCTTCTTCATATTATCCCACCAAAAGTTTTCTCGGAGATCTCGATACATCTTTGTGCTCCCTGGGTGAATAGAGAAATTTGAACTATGTGCATCATCCAAAAGTTCCTTCTTCAGCTCCGAACTTGGTGGAACACATAGTCTTTTCCCAAACCGCACAATTCCTTCTTCATTAACATTAAACTCTGAGGATTTTCACTTTTTGATAGCTTCCACTTTTTCTTGGATTCCCACATCATCCTTTTGATGATCCTTTAACCTTTCCAAAAGAGATGGTTGAGAAATCATTTGTGAAAGGATTGATGATGTTCCCTTCTTTATGATTCGCACATCCATCTTCATTAAGTATAAGAAGATTGGATCCTTCTCAATTCTCATCATTGATAGAATCACTGGATCCTTTCTACTTAGGGAGTCATCCACCTTGTTTGCTTTCCCAGGGTGGTAATGTATTGAATAGTCATAATCCTTGATGAGCTCTATCCATCTTCTCTGGCACATATTAAGCTATTTTTGTGTGAATATATATTTAAGACTCTTCTAGTCAGTATATATCTCACATTTCTCTCCATAGAGATAATGCCGCCAGATTTTCAAGGCAAAGATCACCGCTGCCAACTCCAGATCATGCGTTGGATAGTTTCGCTCATGGATTTTCAACTTCCTTGAGGCATAGGATATCACTTTATCATTCTGCATCAGCACACATCCTAATCCCTTCTTCGAAGCATCACTGAATACCACAAAAAGATCCCCACTTGTGGGTAAAGTGAGCACAGGTGCAGTGATAATCCTCCTTTTCAACTCCTTGAAACTTTTTTCGCATTCATCACTCCAAGCAAACATTACTCCCTTTCGAGTTAGCTTGGTAAGAGGGTTGGACAATCGTGAAAAAATTCTCACAAATCGTCGATAATATCCAGCTAACCCCAAGAAGCGACGAATATCAGTTACCGATGTTGGCCTTGGCCATCCCTCAATTGCATCTGTTTTGGAGGGGTCCACAGATATCTCATTGCTTTTGATGATATGGCCCAAGAATGAGACCTCCTTCAGCCAGAACTCACACTTGTTGTACTTGGCATAGAGCTTCTCCTTGCGCAAAGTCTCCAGTACAGTTCTTAAATGCTCCTCATGGTCCTCCATGGTTTTGGAGTATATTAGAATATCCTCTATAAAGACTACCACAAATTTGTCTAGGTAATCTCTAAAGACTCTATTCATCAATTCCATTAATATTTCTGGTGCATTGGTGAGTCCGAAAGGCATTACTATTAATTCATAGTGTCCGTACCTTGTACGAAAAGCAGTCTTGAGGATATCTTCCTTCTTCACCCTTACTTGATAATATCCCGACCGTAAGTCCACCTTGGAGAAGAATTGTGCTCCATGCAGCTGATCAAACAAGTCATCGATTCTTGGGAGAGGATACTTGTTCTTTATCGTGATTTTGTTAAGTTCATGATAATCGATGAAAATCCGCATTGACCCATCCTTCTTCTTGACGAAGAGGACTGGTGCACCCCATGGTGATGCACTTGGGCGTATAAACCCTTTATCCAGATTCTCATGTAGTTGTTTCTTCAGCTATTCAAGCTCAACAACAACCATTCTATATGGAGTCTTTGATATTAGTAGCTCCCCAGGTATAAGTTCAATTGAGAACACAACATCTCTTCTTGGAAGAAGACCAGGATGTTCCTCGGGAAACACTTCAGCGAATTCCCTCACAATAAGCATTTTTTCAAGGGTGGTTTCTTCCTTGGAATCAATCATCTGAGCCAGATATGCGTGCTCATAAGGCAATAATATCCATTCTTGAGATGATGGATCTAAATGAGATTCATCTTCATCCTGACACTTTTAAATAATTGGGGGTCGATTCTCCATATGGAGTGTGATTTCCCTCTCCCGACAATTTATGTTGGCTCTATATAAGGGAAGCCAATCCATGCCAAGAATTGCATCAAATTCCACCAAAGGGAGTATGATGAGGTTCAACAGGAAATTAAATCCACAGATTATAACAGGGGAGGACTTATACTCATGGGATGCAATGATTTCCCCATTTTCTGTACTCACCGACATCTTTACTTCCATGATTTATTGTGGTGCATGGATTGTTCTACTAAACTTTTGAGATATAATAGAATGCGTAGAACCTGAATCAAAATGTACGTTCACTATTCTTGAATGAATAACTAGCGTACCTGTCACCACTTCGTTGTCGGGGTTCACCTCGGCAGAAGTGATGGCAAAAGTTCTTCCTTGCTGTCTTGGAGGTTGCTGGTTGCCTCCGATAACCCTTGGATTAGGGAACTGATTTGCAAAATGACCCGATTCATTACATTTGTAGCATTGAACAACGCGTTGAGGTTCGAACGGAGCATTCCACTCCTCTGTCGTAGCCGCGGGTCCTTCTTGCTGACAGTAAATAGCTAGGTGCCCTTCTCTTCCACACCTGAAGCATTTTCTTGTCCCCCTAAGGAAATTTCTAGGGTGCTTCTTTCCACACTTTTGGCAAGTGGGGTGCTGGAACTTCTTAGCGCCATTGGATTTATCCATCAGACCACCAGCATTGAAGTCCACCTTATGCTTCTTATCCCCATGATACCCCTGTGATTCTCTGATCTCCATTTCAACCTTGAGGGCACATCGAAAAATTTCCTCATTGCTGTCGAAGTCACGAATCGCTAATGATTTCTGCAAGCTAGGCTTCAGCCCACCAAAGAAGCGGTCAACCTTGCATTCAGGGGTAACAACAAAGCCGGATGTGTATCGTACAAGCCTTGTGAAGGTTTCCTCATACACTCCCACAGATTCTTCATCTTTCTACTTGAGGGAAAGGAAGTCCCTTTCCATCTTAAGACGGAGGGTGCGCGGAAAATATTTATCGAAAAACATCTTCTGGAATTCATTCCATTCAAAAGCCTCTATCTCCTCCTCAGGCTTCGTATTTTTGATCAACGTCCACCATTGATCATATTCACCCTCCATACAATAAGCCGCCAGGAGAACCTTCTCTTGTTCAGAACATTGAAGGATAGAGAAGATCTTTTCAATGGAGTTGATCCATTGCTCAGCGATCGTGGGATCAGATGATCCACTAAAAGTAGGAGGCCTTTGTATCATGAAGCTCTCGATAGCGACTTGTTATTTCTTAGGGGGGGTTGAACATTCCTCTTGACCCGTGTTTCTATTCAAAACTTGCGTTAGATGAGATAGAAGCGTGAGAAAGTTCGTGATTCCCGCTCCCATTGGATTGGGCATCTCATTAGTATAATCATCACACTGATCTTCACAACAGTTGTTAGCCTGAGTTCTCCTATTACCGGCCATTGGCTAGAATAAAAGGAAATTTAGGGGTAACACATAATGGGTAATACAAAGACAAAAGTTGATGACTTATAAATAAACTTTAATCTCTTTAACTCATGAGTCTATAGGATTCAATCCAGGCATTTCATGATCTTCCTTCTAACATATAATCTTAGGGGCATTTTATCTAAGGCTTAGGGATGTTTTTATTATACTTAGTCTTGTATCTAAGGCTTTACTAGGGTTTCCTAATCCGAAAAATAACTAAACCTATCCTCTGATACCAACTATGACAACCCTGCTTTCTATTACAACATAAACATGCTTTAATACATATAACATCACTTGATACAACAAAGAAGATCGAGATGTTTAGTGTCTTTGGGGCTTACGATCATTACATAAAAACTTTAAACTTTAAATACAACATCTTTATTGAAAACTTCCTTTACATGACAACTACATTCCTTCGTACTTACTATTGCATGGGATAACCTGAGGACATGCATAAGAAAAGGGTGAGCTATAAAGCCCATTAAGGGAGTACACATGGAATAACATGAGGATTACAATACATGTTAGGCAATAGTCAAATCAATAGAGCATAAGAGAAACTTGATCATAAAAGCATGATAAAGCATGATAATCATAACATGGAAATGTGGCAACAACACTTAACATTGAATTAGCATGAGCCAAGGCTCATTGCACATGGAGCATGAGTAAACCCTCATTGCACATGAAGCACGAGTAAACCCTCCTTTCACTTGAATTAGCATGAGTCAACACTCATTGCACATGACGTATCATGATACTATACTTTACCCAATGCATTGGAGCGCTATCAGGGCGCACCCTTCTTAAACATTTCATTTCATGCATAAGTGTGCCACATCGATCATAAAACATGGATTCATAAAAAATAATCATTTATTCCACGATAAAGGAATGTGGGATTCACACATGAAACTTTACAATCAATAAGTAAATGTGCATAAAGTTGAATACCCTTGATGGAGAAATGGGCATGGTATTCACTACACAATGACAATGGCTTAGAAAATCGGTGCGATTTCGGCAGCGTAACGGCGTGACATAAGAATTTATAAAAAAGATTGATGAGAGAGAAAGGGGTTCCTAACCATATTTACTTGTAATGGAAAGTAAGGAGGTAAAATATATACATGTACCAACAATTGAAATGGAATTTAGATTCATTATACAAAAGTATTGCTTGAATGTAAAAGAAGAGAGAGAAGTTCCTTTCGGAATTTCGGCATAGTAACGGCTGTACATGGGAGGCATTTAATGAGAGATAAAGGGTTCTCCCATCATTCAAACAATAAGAGGGAAGTATGGGGGAGGTGCAAAACCATACCCCAACATCAATAATTGAAATTAAAAGGGCAATACAACTTAAATAAAATTGACAAAAAATGAGAAAGGAAGAAAAAACCCTTACATGGAAGTGTGCTTCCAAAGGCTAGAGAGAGGCTTGTGAGAGGCTTCTTGGGAGCTTGGGGCACCATGGGAGGATTATAGAGAGAGTAGGGAGGAGGTTGGACGAACTCCAATGGCTTTGAGTGAGGAGGAAGTGGGAGCTTGGGTGGGTTTATATAAGAAAGGTGAGAGAATTCTTTATTATTTAGGTTTGAGACCCCTTATATTAAAATAATCCAAACCACAAACCATCCCATGGTATTTGCCCATGGTTTCTGGAAAAGGAAAGAGGAAAACAATATTTTACAAGGCCAAGGTCCGAACTTATTAAAAAATTATGGTTGCTTATGTGGAGGTGAGTCACACTCCCATGGAAATTAATTTAAAAAGGCAAAGTGTTGAATAAGTCTTGAGGGCTCCATTAATGCTTTGAAATGTAAGTCAAAAAAACCCAAAACCTCATTATTTTAATGATAAAACAAATATTGGCTGAACATAAGGATTATGGTATTTTATTACATCACCATTGGGTCATTATGATGTCATAAAACACATTATATATTTAAATGGAATTTAATTTTTACCCAAAAATTTGACTGTCTCAGAAAATAATGAAAAATTCACCGTTGGATAATTTCGACGTCCTGATTCCAAAAATAATTTTTATTTTATCTAAATAATTTTCTAAATATGTGAATTTTCACTTTTAAAATAAAAACCGACATTTATAAAAAATTCACGGGTTTTGACAGAAATGGCTTCCAAACCTTAATAAAAATTTTAATTGCATTCATAAAATAAATAGATCATTTATATTTAATAAAAATTAATTTAATATTAATAATAATATTTTAATAAAATATTATTTGATTCAAAAATCCTTTAATTTATTAAAATATAATTCTTAATTAAATAATGACTAAAAACACCATTTGTACTTTAAAACCTAATTACAATGTATCAAAAATGACTAGAAATTATATTCATTATTATATACAAAAATAATGTACATGAACATGGTGCTACTTATTTTTTACATAACCCCTTAAAATAGCCGCATAAGACCTAAGGGTAAGGTGTGCGATGGTGACAGACTCTTGGGGCGGCTCGGATAACATCGCTCGAGTGGTAATCTCTATCAACTTCCACTTTTCCCGTAGACGATCACGTTCGAGCTTGACATAATGAAGCCCAGCTTGGGCTTGGTCAAGGGAGAATCCCAAAGACGCCACCTCTTTTCCGAGCTCCGACAAATGGGCTTCGTAAGGGGTAATTCTACTGGATGAGGCCATCACTTCCTTTGTCTGAGTAAAATTGGGTTCGTTAAAGCCTTATATTTATACTACTCATGTGATCACTGTTCAACGGCTATAAAAGTAACGGTCACAAATATTAACATAAAACCAGAGAAGTTGACATCTTATAAAAATATTTTTCATAAAGAGACATTTAACTAGATCAAGAGGGATTTTCATTAATGAAACATTGGGTTGTTACAATAAAATCATTATTTTAAAATCATATAATAAAACACTATACATACAAATTCAAGGATCTCACAAACCATCATTAAACAAGGGTTCCACCATAATTTTAATAGAAATTTTACCATCAATTTATACAAAACAAGAAAATGTGATATCAATCCAATCAGTTCTCATAATATGATTGAAGAGTTAATCCACCTACCTTGATTGTTTTGGAGAAAATGATAAGAAACACAAAAGACATCACAAAATAGGGTTATATCTACATAGAACCACCTTAAATACCTTCCTATATCATAAACAAGTCCAAATATAATCATATTTTTAATCCACTATATTAGATCTATCTGCAATAGACATAGATCTAAAAAACAGAGATAGATAGAGAATTAGATCTAATAAAACCATCAAGAATGATAAAAATTGATCACATATAATAAGAATCCATCTTTAAAATAGTAAGGTACAGCCTTAGATCACCACCAGATCGATGGGAGAACCTTCATCATCCTTTGAGAGGGAAAAATATCAAGTGTGGCATGTTTTGGAAAAAATTAGCCATTAAAACGTATGGTCTTCCTAGGAAAACGTTTTAGGATCTATTTTTTAAACTGCACATAGTTTAGTCACACAGTTTGTAAACAATGAGAAAACCATGTGCTATCCATTGCCTCAAGGAAAGCCCTTGCATGATTGTCACATACGGTCTCCAAACCATGCACCAACCATGCCAAATACACTACCTCAAAAGAAAAAAAAACATTTATCAAATTGTATGTTTTCTCTTTAGTGGAAGCACAGTTTGGGAAAACTGTGTGCCACCCATGCACCTTCCATTTTTCTACTGTCTTACTATGCATAATTTCCAATAGTTGTTTCCTGGATTTCCAAAACCATGCACCAACTGGGAATCTATAAGAAATACCCAAAAACACTCCAAAAGACCTATAAACTCTCCCAAATATCACACATACACATAATATACTTAAAAAGATTAATTAAAGGGTTACTTACTTGAAAATGGTTTTGACTCATTCTCCCCACCATTTTTCTTTTTGTCTACAGAAAGTAGAAAACTAACATTTCTCTAAAATAGTTCATGTCATTTCTTTCATTTCCTTATTGCGTTATGAAGTCTTCCCCTGAATAAAACCATGTTTCAATAAAACCTACACTTGATCGATGCTTTTTACACAAAATAATTTCTTGTTATTATCCAAAATATACACTGGGATATATACCCATAAAGCATTTGGATCTAGGTTGAAATAATAAAATCTAATCACATGGTCAGGATCAGGCTAATAATTTTTGAACTAAGATATGTGGAACACATTATGCACTACACTTAATCATGGTGGTAATGTCAAATGATATGAAACCTCACAAACCCAATATTGTATCTCAAAAGGGAATATTTATCAAGGAGATAACATTCCCTCCTTCCCAAAATGACACTATCCAAGCCTGAGTGAAATCCTCAAGAACACATGATCACTCATTGAGAAGGAAAATAGTCATCAACGATGATTCATACACGATTTATAGAGACTCTAATTCATATATATCCATTTCCTAACAAATAAATCATATCCATTGTTTCTTGGAGATGTCTAATCCCAAAAAATGAAGTCTCACCTATCTCCACCCAACAATGCAGACAATGAAAAGGAATCCCATACAATGGTTCAAAGAGATCCATATGAACCAAGGCAATATATCTATTTTTATATGAGAAATCCACCAAGGGTATGTGTTCCACCCATTAGATAAAAAATCCCCAACACAAGCCCACATAATTTCATCCAATGATGGTATCATCCGTTCAGATTGGCCATCCATTTGAGGATGATACACCATACTCACAGTCAACTGAGTTCCAAGGGATTTCTACAAGGATTTTATGAAATGATATATAAACCTATGATCTCTATCTGATATGATTGAAAATAGTATTCCATGTCTATTTACCACTTCTCAGATGTAGATTTTCGAAAGATCCTCCACTATTTGATTTTGATGAATAAGGATGAAATGAGTTGAATTGGTAAGCCAATCCATTATCACCCATATGGAATCGTGTTTTTGAATAGTTCTTGGGAGACCTGTACCAAAATCAATAACTATCAGATCTCAATTCCAAATAGGGACAGGTAATGACTATAATATACGTGTTAGTTGTTGATACATTGCCTTAACATGCTGACAATTTAAGAACCACAAAATAGACTTAGCCACATTCCTTTTCATGGTGACCCACAAAAACTGCATTTTTAACTTCTTTTACATATTCAATATTTCAGAATGAACAACCCTTATCTAGTGGTGGTAGGAATACATGAACTAATATTGATAAGACATAGGTATAACCATCCTAATTCAAAACCACAAGACTAAACTCTCATCATGACTCTATCCCTCAATAGTCTCCCACCTTTTAGTTTTGACATCATAACCGTGCATTCTATATAGGATGTCTCTTCCTCCTTTACCATATTCAAAAAATCATGAAAAAGAGGAACTTGAAAGAAAACTACAATATAACCTTGGTATTCACATTCTATATACATGTCATCACGGACAAACATTAACTACCACATATCTAAGGCCTCTTTTTCCATCTAGGCATATGAATTTTTGATTAATAAATCAGCAATTGTATTTCATTCCTAGTTTATACATCAAGTAAAATTTTAACATTTGGAGATACTATAATCATCTAATTTACCAAATTTATACAACCGATGATCCCGTAAGATTCCTAACAATGTCTCCTAGTGTTTCTCATTATTAATCCTTGTCCATGAACACAACAATATTATGTCCAAAAACATGAAAAAAATAATCCATATATCTCTAAAAAAACAGATTCATCAATTCCATCAATAACACTAGTGAATTCGTAAGACTTATAGGAATTAACACATATTCCAAATGGCCATATCTACTTATGAAAGCTTTCTTCAAAATATCCTCCTTTCAAACTCACAATTGATGTTATCCTGGTTGCATTTTAATCATAGGGAACCACTAAGTGACCCTCAATTGATTGAATAGATCACCAATACATGAATGTGGATACTGATTCATTAATCCACACACATCCTTCGAGTTCTATAAGATTACATAATGAACAAGACTAGTTCTACCCACGAAGATGTGTTAGGATGAATGAAAACCATGCCTTATAGATATTTCAACTACACATTCAATTGCATTAACTCTATTGGTTCCATATAACAAGAGGCAATTGAGATAGGAATGGTCTCCTAGATGAGATAAATCATGAACTCAAATTCTCATATGGGTCGTATCCTAGAGAAATTGTTTGGAAACATATCTAAAAATTGATCATTAAATGCTTGAAAACTACTATTCTCAATCTCTTACATCGATTCCAAAGTCAATTATTCCAACAAGTAAGATATTTCTCCCACTACTAGTACCAACATTCCCATTTCACCTTCCATCACATTCCTTTCTCAACTAAATTGATTCTTGAATGCATCCTTAGTTATGAAGCCAACTCTTATACTATAAAATTAAATGTGATCCTTAAATATTGACAACCAATCCATACATAGGATAAATTCATATAAATCCATATCCAATAAAATTAAATCTTATTTCATCTTAGCTATATCAAATGTTATCGAACATACTCTACACAGAAAGGCTCTATATTATCCGTCCCCAAGAGGACTTTTAAGTTTTTATCATAGAAGACATAATTGCAAGTTTTAAGCTCAGAAATTCAACAACATGAGAAGAAATAATGGAATGTGATTAATCTGTCTCAAACATCACTAGCATATGGGTATAATTAAAAATAACTGTAACTATTATCATAGATGGCCCCACATGATCGTCCACAATCACCAGCTCAACTCCATATAATTGATTTCTTGCTACATTTTTTATTTGTTTACGTTTTGATATTTCCCTTTATAAGAAGTTATGGTATTCTTAGAATCACCATGAAGATCTCTGTTATGTTTATAAGACTAATTTTGTTCCGTCACCAAATCAAATAATATGATGCCAATGATCCTTGAGAAGTTTCATGAACATGTGACCTCAAAGCACTATAAAAATAATGGTGAAGATGCCCCGTATTATTTCAATTATGTTTTTATCTAGGTTATGACATAAAATCTCTCTTCATTTAAGTCAAAGAACTAAATTGAAAACAGAATGGTTAGTTATTTGGTTTAGGTGGATGATTACTTGATCTTTTCTTCTAATTCTGATGTGCTCCACCTCCTGTAGAATTGGTGTTTTTATTCCCCATGCTCGTGGTATTAGAGTTCTCACCTCCACTAATGATGAAAACTATACTACCTCCACATAGATTTCCAGAAGTGTTAGATATCATAAAAATAGTAACAAGATATATTCCAGACTCAATAGATTGAAAATCTTGAACAATGCTTTGAGGTAGCTATTGGATCACCTATGGATTAGGTGCAACCATATTCTCGATGGAATCTACTAACCCATCCTTATGAAAACAACTGGGTGTCATTTTCTAAATACAAAACAACCTCCATAAGTCTCACTCTTTATAAACTAGTGTCATAATATTCCAAATTCTATCACATCATCTATCACAACATTTCATTCCAAATTCAAAATCTCCCACATTCAACCATTTTTTATAAAAAATCTCTTATTTCTTTTGAAAATAGAACAATTTTCAAAATTCCATAATCATTCCATTTTTTCAAAATCTATCATTTGAAAACAAATTTATCATTTTTCTAAATACCAACAGTTTTTTACCAAATCATAAAACATTAAGAAACATGAAATATAAATTCCATGTGGGAAGTCATTTTTATAATTCATTTCATGATCTTCTCAATGGCTAAACCCAAGACAATGAGATTACCAATACTATAAGTGTCTCTGAAACACTAATGTACCCAATAAACTTATAACTTTAAGATCTTCAAAAAAAGGATGGATATGTATTTTATGCTCTACATTTCAGGTTTCAACAACCATACTTTATTATATGATCCCAACTCATGGAATATACAAGAACGATTTTAACTCTAAGATCAAAAATCAATACCATGTCAAATACCACCTTTTCACAAAATATATTTAGAAAGACCAAGATGATACCACTATTAACATCTCTCTACTTCTCATTGTCTTGAAAGGTGGAAGGATTCTAGTTGGTATTAAGTGACATCCCCAAGATACCAAAGGCTTGAAATAAATATCGAAGCAGTTCAATATATAGGAGGGATGATTTTACCTTTAAAAAAACCTAAAAACAAACCAAAACCAAATAAAACACTATATGATGCAAGATAAAATGAAAGGGAACTCAATAATTTCATTTATATGAAACCAACAAAAGAGTACCACATTAGATGACTAACTATCATCAAATAAAATAGTATAATACTAAAATCTAACAAAACTCAAGATGACCACCACTCCAATGCTCAACATAGTCCAAGATCCAACTCAACAAAATCATACCAGTATCATGAAGTATGAATAAGATTGTGTGACACTTTACCTTTTCCTAAGTACCAATAGATTACATATACAAATTCACCAAAGTTCTAAAGTAGGGTTGTCTAAAAAAATATGAATATTTTCCTTGATGAGTTCCATACTCACGCCACTAGGATAGTACAAGTAATCCCAGTGT
The DNA here is from genome assembly GCA_963277665.1 of Viscum album. Classification (NCBI taxonomy): domain Eukaryota; kingdom Viridiplantae; phylum Streptophyta; class Magnoliopsida; order Santalales; family Viscaceae; genus Viscum; species Viscum album. Next base: position 869,812,903 of record OY728147.1, on the reverse strand, counting down.
ATTTTATGGTTTGTATAAAACAATTTCTAAAATAGTCTATATAAAAATATAAACATGTGACACTATAACATTTTTCTCAAAACAAAATCAAGTTCCATGTAAAGCACCAAAAAATGTTCTAAAACCATTTAATACGTCCAATTTTGGCATAACCATTCCATTCCCCACATTCACACAACCAACCATGCATTAAACCTGGAAGAAGGGGAAAGTCCTTACCCTTATCCATCACAATAATAATTAATTAGACTTCTTACCCTTATCCAACCTAGATGAAATTTGAAGCGGTAGGTCCCTAACACCTATCTATCATGTTCATCATGGGGGAGACCTCTTGACACTTATCCATCCCAAATGCACATGAACACACACAACCATAATGCCCATAATCCACATTGAACAATCATGCCAAACCAATTTCACTGCCATACCCATTTCAAAATTAAAAACATTGAAATTCAAAAACCATTTCAATATAAAAACCATTTTCATAAAAAAAATATTTTATTAAAAAACATTTTGAAAACCCTTTTATCCATGAATCAAACCATAAGACTATTTAAAAATCGAAATTTTAAAATCATTTAAGAAAACACTATGCACAAAAATTAAATGATCTCATAAACCATCACTAAAGATGGTATCCACTATGATTTAAAAAATAAATTCACAATCAATTTATAATAAAACAATAAATTTTAAATCAAGCCAATAAATTCTAGCATGATGAGTTGAGAGTGAAGCAACCTACTATGAGAGTTTTGGAATAAAATGATAAATGTCAAAAAAAACATCACAAAACTAGGTTGAATCCCCATGAACCCACCATAGATATATTTCCATGTCATCAAAAAGGAAAATTATTATAATATTTGGAATACTCTATCTTACATCTATCCACAACAAATGTAGATATAAGAAACCAAGAGAGATCGAGAATTATATCTAAGAAAACCATCAATAATGATTAAGAACGATCACATGTCGCAAGAATCCATCATTAAATCACATAGAAAAGCCTTCAGAACACCCATGTATTGATGAGATAAACTTACATGGACTTTTTTAAGGAACAATATTGAGTTAGGGTTATTTTAGGAAAAAAAGATGAATTAAATGGAAGGATGACCTTGATAGAATTTTTTAGGATCTTATTTTTTAACTGCGCATGGTTTATAAATTGTGTGCTAACCATGCACTAACCACTACCTCAAGGAAAACCCTCACATGGTCGTCTCACATGGTCTCAAAATAGTGATCCAACCATGCCAAATCCACCGAATAAAAAAGTACAATGAAATTTATCAATGTTCATGATTTCTTCTTGGTGGAATCATGGTTGGGAAAGCCGTGTGTTTCCCATGAAGATTCACATTTTCCACTATCTTACTATGAAAATTTTCTAGTAGGTGTTTCATGGTTCTTCCAAACTACACAACAATTGAACACTAATAAAAATTTTCCAAAAAAATCCACAAGATCTCAAAACTATCCCAAAAATCACTAATATACATTATATACATAAATATAATAATTAATGGGTTTCTTACATAAAAAATTGGGTGCTAAATTCTCCCAACCATTGGCCATTACGTAACCAAAAAAATAGTAAACCAATGTTTCTTAGAAAGAGGTCTTCCCATTTCTCTTTCATTTCCTTCTCGCATTACGAAGTCTCTTCTTGAATATGACCATGCTTCCATAAAACCCACACTACACCAATAATTTTTCCACACAACACATTATCTTTATTATCCACAATCCACACCAGGATATATACCAATAATGAATCAGACTATAGGTCGACATGATCTCATTCAATCACATAGTCAGGATCAGGCTAACACTTTTTGATCTGTGATACCTAGAGCATATTTGTCTCCACACTGAACGATGATAGTAATACCAAACGATATGCCACCTCACCTTCTAATTACATTATCTTAAAAGGACCAATTTATAGAGAAAATAACTTTCCTTGCTTCCCAAAATGAGGATGTCCAATCCAAAGTGAAATACTCAATAACACATAATCACTCAGTATGAAGGACAACGACCGTTGATGATGATCCATATATGATTTTCGATGACAATGAGCCATCTACATCGGTTTCTTGATCAATTGAGTCTTCTCCATTATTTATTGGACAAGGCTCAGCCCAACCAGTTGTGTTTCCCCTATTTCCACACAGAAAGGTATAAAATGATAATGATTCCCATACATTTCTTTTAATGGAGCCATATGTATCGTGTATTGACAGCTTTTGGTATACGAGAACTCCACCAAGGATATGTGCTCCTACCATGAGCCACCATAATCCATTCACAATCCCACAACATGTCTTCCAATTTTTGTATCGTCTATTCAGATCGGTTGTCCGACTATGGATATTACACCACAATCATAGTAAACTATGTTCCAAGGGATTTCTGTAAGGATTTATAGAAATGAGACATAAACGTAGAATATCTCTCTAATATGATCAACACTAGTATACCATGACTCTTTACCACTTCATGGATATATATTTTGGGAATATTCTCATCCATATGATTTTCAATAGTAGGTATGAAACAAAAGACATAGTAAGCTGATCCACTATCACCCAAAATTCATCGTGTTTACAAATTATTTTTGGGAGTTCGGTAATAAAATCCATATCTATATGATCCCATTTATAAATAGGGATAACAAAAGATTACAAGATACATTATGGTCATTGATGCTCTTCATTAACTTGATAATAAGTTAAGCACCTTGAAACAAACTCATCCACATTCATTTTCATTTCAACCCACCCAAATTGGGTTTTCAATTCATTATATATATTCTTTATTCTAGGATGCATATACCACCTTGATTGGTGGTAAGTACTAAGGAGCTATTATTTATTCTAGAATGAAGGGGTCGGTTCATAAGCTAGGTTCTATGGTGAAAGGCGGACATCAATCTTATATAATATGCAGGTTACTTAGCCAGACACCTGACCCGAATAGATCACAGGGATTTTGGATTAGATGGAATCCACTACAGGTTAGATATAAGATTAATATGGATTTCTTTTGTATAAATGGTCAAATGCGTGGGGGTGGTCTATTTCGGGATGAGTACGGCTCAGTACTATTCACATTCAGCAGCTTTTATGGGCTGGGGAGTTTGCGGGGTGCAGAGTTAAAGGAAATCCAAACATGTATCATGCTATGCAAAGGCCTCGAATTGATGTGTTTAGAGGTGGAGTCAGATTCTAAAATTGTTGTAAGAGCTGTTAACAGATAGGTGGATACTCTATGGAACTTAACTTATTTGGTCCGCAGTTTCATTTTGGAGCTCAGACGTGTTTTCTTGGTTCGGTATTTGAAAAGGGAGGACAATTTCGTGGCAGATGCACTTTCTCGAGGAGGTAGTACGGAGGATCCGTTGATTGTGTTTTCTAGTTTGGGAGCCTTGCCTCGTAAGTGTAATAATTTTGTGCAGGGGGATGCCCTCTGGTTGTATCATTTCAGACCCCCATGACATTCTCTTGCATTATGGGTTGTTTCTCATTTAATTAATAATTAAAAAGTCAATTATCGATTAATTCATTTTATGTTTTTGTATCCTTTACCATCTTCACCAAATCAATAACAAACAGAGTTGGAAAGAAACTACAAAATAACCCCCGTCTTCACATTCTACATGCATATCGACTAGGACCATCATTAAATACCACCTATCTCAAGATTATTTTTTTCATCTATGCATATCATTATGTTTAATGCACCTGCCATAGTATTTCCTTTTCATGATGTATACAGTAAGTCAATTTTTAACATTTGGAGATACTAACCTCATCTTCTTTACCCGATGTATACAACCGATGATATCCTAAGATTACCAACACAATTTCCATGTGTTTCTCAAGATCAACCCTTTTCCTTGTATACACCAATTTTTCATCCACAAAAACCACAACATACGAATCTAGATATCACTAAAATATCTAATTCATCAATTCTATAAAGACCAAGATTTAATTAAAAATACAAAAAGGCATTACCACATATTCATAATGTCCATATCTACTTTTGAACATTTTCTTCAAGATATCCTCCTTTTGAACAGACAATTGGTGATATCCCGATTGAAAGTCAATTTTAGGGAACCACTAAGATCCCCTAAATTGATCAAACATATCACCATTGAATGGAAGTGGATACCAATTCTTTATATTAGCATGGTTAATTTTATGATAATCCAAAAACATCCTTAATGTTTAACATTATTACATGAAGAACAAGACTGGTTGTTCCTAAGAGGATGTGCTAGGATGAATGAAACCCTGCCTTTCAAGAACATTCAATAGAATATTCATTTAACTTACTATATTGGTTCTATATGATAATAAATGATTGAGATGGGACAGGTCCCAAGGATGAGATCAGTCGTAAACTTCACTTCCCTTATGGGTGGTGACCCAAAGAAAATTTCAGGAAACACATTCGAAAACTGATCCCTAATTACCATAAAACTACTATTCTCAATATCTTCCATTGATTCCAACATCAATGTATCCAACTATTAAGAGTGTTTTTTCACTATTGGTGCTAATAAGATCATTTCACCTATCTTCACATTCCATTTTTCACTAAAGTGATGATCATTGACATCTTTAATAGTGAAGATAACTATTATGTCAATGTGATCCTTAAATATTATCAACCGATCCATACATTTATTACACCATAGAAAACCATCTTCAATACAAATAAATCCAATTTCATCTCAACTAAATAAATGACTATAGATCATTCTCTATATAGAAAGTCTCAACATTAACTTTCCCCAATAAGAGATTGAAGTTTTTAGCATAGAGGTTATAATCTCATGTTTTAAACGCTGAAAATAATTATAATGAGAAGAAATAAAGAAATTAAATTCACTAGTATCAAACAATACTTTCATAGGGGTAGAATTCAAAATAATCATACCTCTCATCATACATAGTCTATCTTGATCATCCACAGTCTTCTACTTCGCTCCATATAATTTCTTCATCGTGGTACTTTGTTCTTTATTTACATGCTAATATTTCCCTTTCCGATGAGTCATGTTATTTCTAGAATATCAATGAATATATCAATTCTACTAACAAGATTGATTCTGCTTCCCTTGCCTCATCAAAGCATACAATTCCTGTGATACCTGAGGAGTGTCCCAAACACGTGACCATGGAGTATTGTGATAACATCAGTAAATATGCCCCAACTTGTAGAAATTATGGAATTATCTATTTTATGTCATACAGTCGCTTCAGGTAAGTAAATGAACCATGTTGGAAACATCCTGGATGGATCTTTGGTTTTAGTTGAATATTAGTTAATCTTGTGGTATGATTCCAATCTGTTCCACCTCTTTGAGAATTGGTGTCCCTCTTCCTCTTGTTCTTGGCATTAGAGTCCTAAAATCCTATCATTAGTACAAATCTAATCCTTTCACTAGCATTTACAGTAGTTACAGACATCATAAAAATTTATCTAGAAACATTCTTGAGTCAACTATTTGAAAATATAAAATTTTTAATTGAACCAACTATTGGTTCACCTATGGCCCAGGTGAAACCATATTCATGATGGCCTCTCCTGACCCATCATTATGACAACTACTAGGATCCATTTTCTAAAAAAACACCACCATAAGTCTCCCCCATAGAAACTCAAGGCTTAACATTTCAAATTCTATCACATCAACTATCACAATATTTCATTCCAAAATAATCCTCTTTCACATTTAGGAATTTTTGAAAAAAATATCTAGTTTCTTTTGAAAATCAAAAAATTTTCAAAATAACACAATCATTATCTAAGAGTCAAAGAAATTCAATTGAAAAAAATATAACATTTTTTCAAATACTAATTTTTTTTAACAAAATCATAAATCATTACTAAAAATGAAATACTCATTTTTGGTGGTATGTCATATTTCTAATGAATTTCATGCTCATATCATTGGCTAAACCCAGGAAAACAAGATTAAAAATTACATAAGATTATTCAAAACACTTACGTATTGAACACCCTAGTAGCATAATGTTCATCATAAAAAGGTTAGCTATATCCTTTTATACTCTACATTTCCGGTTCCGACAATCCTCCCCCTTTATACGATCCAAAATTATGTAATAGACAAGAATTAGTTCAAATATGAGACAAACAACCAATACCAAGTCAAATACCACTTGTTCTAGAAAGATATTCAAAAATACCAAGACAATGCCACTTTTAACATCCCTCTACTTCTCATTTCCTTGAATAGAATAAGGATTTTACTTTTCCTTAAGAGACATCTCCAAGATGGAAAAGGATGGAAATAAATTCTATAAGGCTTCAATATACATGGGGGATGATTTTACCTTTCAAAAAACAACCAACCAATAAACCACTACCAAATAAAACACTACATTATGCATGATAAAATTAAATTCAACCCAAACATTTAATTTATATAAAACCAACCAAAGAGTACCACTGCAGAAGACAAACTATCATAAAAATAAACAGTGGAAGACTATAAAGACAAAAAAACTCAAGATGAACATTACTCCAATGCTCCATATGTTCCAAGATCCAACTCCAACAAATAGAAAAAGTATAAAAAATTAATTCTAATGATGTGTGATACATAACATTCACCTATTCCCTGATAGACTAAATATGAAAATTCCCCAAAGTTCTAAACTAAGGGTGAGTAATGAAACCTAGTATATTTTTCTCCAATGACTTCCCTAATCACTCCACTATGATAGAACAAGTTATGCAACTATATAAAATAATCTATTTAAACAAATTTCTAAAATATATTAGATCAATATATAAACAAGGTCCACTCTAACCATTTTCTCAAAACAAAATCAATTTCAAAGGAAATCACCAAAAAAGTTCTAAAACCATTTTATAAGTTATATTTGGAAAAACCATTCCATTCCATACATTCACACAACCAACCATCCATGAAACCTAGAATATGGGGAATGATCTAACCCTTATCCATTCAAATAATGATGTGGGAGACTTCATACACTTATTTGACCTAGATGAAATTTGACGGGGGAGATCCCTGACCCTTATACATCCTATTCATGTTGGGAGAGTCTCTTGGCCCTTATCAGTCCAATACTTACATGAACACATATCAATTATTCTTATAAACTATGTCAAACAATCATTCCAATCCCATTACAATGCCAAAACCATTACAATGCCAAAAACAATCCAAGGTAAAAAAAAATTAATACCAAATCCATATAAATAAAAAATATTTTATTGAAAACTGTATTTCAAAACCATTTTTCACGAATCAAAGAAAGAAACTGTTTTAAAATCAAAATTTTAAAATCTTTTAATAAAATACTATACACAATAATTCAATGATCCCACAAACCATCACTAAAGAACGTTTCTACCAAGATTTACACAAAAAGTTAACTATTCATTTGTACCAAAATAATCTATTTGAAATCAATCCAATCATTTTTTGGAAATAAGAGTCAAGAGTAAAGCCCCATGCCTCAAGATTTATGAATAAAATGTTAAACGACATGAAAACATCACAAAACTGGGATGAATCTCAGTATACACACCTTAGATATCTTCCCCTGTCATCAAAAAGTACAAATATAATCAAATTTGGAATCAACTATATTATATCTATCCAAAAAAGATTTAGATCTATGAAACAGAGACAGATAGAGAAGTAAACCTATGAAAACCATCCAGAATGATCATTTAAGATCACATACCCAGGGAATCTAGCTTTAAATCACCAGGGAAGCCTTATTATCACCTCTGAATCACTTGGAGAACCTTCCTTGTTCTTTGAGAGGAAAAAAATATAATGTCACAGATGTTTTGTGGGGAAATGAGAAATTAAAAAACAAGGCCGACCTAGATCCACTATTTTAGGATCTAATTTCTTAACTGCACACAGTTTAGTCACACAGTTTTGTAAACTGTGGGCTAACTATGTGTTATCCACAACCTTATGTGAAACCATCACATCATAATCTCACATGGTCACTAAACCTTGCACCAACCGTGTTGAAACCACTACCTTAAAAAGAACAAAAGTGTCTATCAAAGCAAACAGTTTCTCCATGGCGGATGCATAGTTTGGGCATACCATGAACCGGTCATGAACCTTCCCTTTTTCCCTATCTTACTTTGCATGATTTCCAATATGAATTTCATGGTTTTTTTAAACCATTGGAGAACTGTACACCTATAGAATAGCCCCAAAACACTCCCAAAGTTCTATAAACCCTCCCAAACATCACCCATACACTTTATATTCCTAAAAAATAAATAAAGGGTCGATTAGTCGAAACTGGGGGTGCTAAAATTAGAATGTGATGTCAAGTTCAAATCCACTAGAATAAGTAATAATTACAATCATGTCATTACAGTTGGTATTAGAGGAGGGTTTAGAAAATTTTGGAGATTAGTATGTTTTCATGTGAGATTATCTTAAGATGTAAGGATATCATCATGGGGATATAATATTATGTCTGATCATAATTTATCTTTCCTAGAAACACTTTTTTAGGGTTAATGTTGTTAAATTATAAGGTGACTGATGGTATTTTTGGAGACATTTATTACTGAGGTATTTATGGATTATTACATTTTGGGATAGAAATTGAAAATTATTAGATAACCTTTGAGGTTAAAACATTTCATTAATGTTGAATATATTAAGGTTATTTTAAGGAAATTATCACATTTTTGGTAATTTTATCAGGAATAAATTAATATATTTTTGGAGAAAGGCAAACACACATGTCAGGAGACAACCCATCACATTTTTCATGATAGTGAGGCTTGAATACATAGCGGAATGGTTACATGGGAGAGTCACCTTCCACTAACCTATATGATAACCCAATAAATATGACATTTTTCATTCAGTTAAATGATTTGATGGATGAATATTAAGTAAAGTTTGGGAATAAAAGTTTTTTTGTAAAGGAAACCATTATGACGGAAATTTATTTGGAGATTATATGATAAGTGTTATTTTGGTAGAAGAACACTATAATTTTCATATCCACATATGATACTTTGAGATTTTATTTGAAAATTATAGGTCAAATTATATTTTTACTGCATATATGATTTTATTATTTCATTATGGTGATTCAGGATACTTATATAAATTACTAGAATATCTTGGAAATTATATGATTTGGGCATATACATTGTGGGGTGATTCTTTAAGATTTATTGATTTTATTTGGAGATAAATACTCAATTTTATCTTGGAAGTCAATATAACCAAATAATCCCATTTTTTGTGTTTTAATATTAGTCTATAATGTTTTTGATACCATATAAGTATAGTTTTTTATTGAATTATCTATGTTAAAATTTTGGTTTTACTATTGAATTTTAGATATTAATAGTGGGTTTTTTTAGTTGAAGTCTTATTCATTTTATGAATTATATTATCTTATCCTAACCATTGTGGGTTTTTTTAAAATATAAATATAAGATGAATAGATTTTAATCATTTTTTAGAGTTATGTGATTCATTAGAAGTTGATCCCAGTGCTTCATGCATGAAGAATTCATCTCAAAGATGCATCATTTTGAGAAAAGGATTATTTTATGGTGGTAATTTATGAAAGGAGGAAATTCTACTTGTCATGAAAGTATATTTACATATTTTTTTAAGTATAGGTAGTAAAATAATTCCTCAACGCTAGGAAATTTATTTTAAAATATTAAAATTATCTGTTTATTCTTCTTATTGATAAATCAACGAACTTCTAACCCATAATAGATTTATGATTTTGTATTCGTTAACTTCCTCATGATCATGTTATCTATAATTATCCTTCAGTATTTGGTAGTTATGTTTCTCTTCCATATCTATGTCCTCACTTTCCACAATGTTTCTACTATTTTGAATCATAGTATGTGTTACACCATCTGTTCATTTTTACATCTCTTTTCTCTATTATCAATTTAATGTTTTATGAATTATTCTTTAGAAGTGGGATTATGAAAAAGTTATTTTGAAAATTCAAACCACGGTTTCCAAGACCAAGTTCAAAATTGTGAGGGAATAATTTAAAAATGGTTGTGGGGGAAATGTAAAACCATAGTTATGATATGATAAATAATTTAAATATTTATTATTATTCATGACTTATGTAGTTATATTCAATATATATATATATATATAAAGGACTTCTTAAAATCAATATGATTTTTCTTTATTAAACTCATTTTTTATAAGATTTTATTTAGAAGTTTAATTTTAAAATTAAATATTTTTAATTTTAAAAAAATTAATTTCATTTTTGAATCCATAATTTCAATATTATCTTAGTATGTGTTTATTTTAATTTTTTAAAAATATTTATTTTCATGGAAGAGTGAAAAATAATATTTTTATTTAAAAATAATAATTTATTTTATAGTATTTACAAATTTAGAATAATTTTGGGATTATCATTAAATTTAAATAAGTTATGCTTGATTTAAAATCATCCAATTATATTTTTTAAATTTTTTTTATACTTCAATTTAGTATAAATACATTTAATATTTTAAAAGTGTATTTTTACAAAAAAAAAGTTTTTCATTGTATTCTTATGTTTTAATTTTAAATTAAATTCTAAATCTTACATGAATTGAATTTTGAAAAAATTATTCCATATTTGGAATAATTGAAAAAAATAGTAAATAGTTCCCTTTAATTTTTGGACAATATGAAAAGTAACCTTATAACTATTTATTACCATGGTAAAGGGTATATCTAGTAACTAAGATTAAAAATATAATGATAATAACTTTAACATGACCAAAAAACATAGATAAATGTTATTGGATGATTATATATTCACCATAATAATAAAATATTCTAATTTATGAACTTTTGGGGCCACATGGGTGATATTATAGACCTTATAATATATTATTTTAAGAAAATTCAAACATGTCACACTCTTATTTTTAATAATTGTAATAAATTTAATATGGTTTTATCACTATGATATGTTTGACTATAAAAATAAATTTTAATGATAAAATATTTATCTTCATTATGGAAAATTATTTTTTAATTTTTAGTGAATAAATAATTACCTTAATATATTTCATAACACTAATTTTGTAATTATTTACTTAATGGAAACATCAAATAAATGATATTAAATATATTAAAAGAAATTTAATTTTTAGATAATTAATTTAATAAAGTAATTTTATATAATATCTTGTTATTTTGGGTATATTGAAAGATAATATTTTAGAGTTTTATGTGTTAGAGTCATATTATTAAAGTCAATGTAACAAATAATTTCAAAAATTGACATCATGGATATTTTATTGTAAATAATATTTTATTAATTGTTATAAAATTATTAAAAATCAGAAATTAGGACTAGTTATTAGTATATGGTTTTAAATTGTTTCCAAGATCTATTTAGGGGTCTTTTATCATTTTATAATAACTATATTTTCCCTCAAAGAATAAAAATTCATGTTGTGATTGTATGAGTTAATGGGGTTAAATAAGGGATAAAACCAAAAGATAATGGTATATATATCATCTAAAAATGTCTAATTTTTATTGGATGAGGGGATTTAGACCCATAATAATATTATTTTTTAAATAAACTACTCTTTATCTATATATAATTTAAATGTAATTTATATTAATTTAATCTTTTGAGAAATTCCAAGAGTGCCACTATATTATCTTATAAAAGGGTATCTATTCTTCTCATTTCATTCAAAACCCATTTTATTCAGATAATGACTTATTAAATCCACTAAAATAATTCCAATAATAATTATAAGAGGTCTTTTCTTAGGTTTAATACTAATCTTATTGGGCTTATGGTGTTAGGTAAAGAAGGTTTTCTGAATAAGAGGAAGGTAAATAATCTACATGATGAGCCATACTCAAGGTAAGATACTTTCATTTAAAACTTATATTTTAGTGGTTCCATTAAAACTATTTTTTATTCAATATCCGTATTTTCTAAAAAATTTAATAATGTTTTTGATTATTCTTTTAGTATTTTTTATAGTTATTTTTATCTATGTTTGAATTTTTACAAAACATTTTGAAAGGAATCCTTTTTTTTATTTTCCAAAAAAGGTACATTGTGATTTTTTTGAAAAAATTGAAGGAATATTTTTTTAAAATTATAAACAATAAGATGATTTTCCCACCATTATAACTAATATTTTATTGGAATATTCTTTTAGAAATTTTCATGGTTATTTTCAATGAAAAGTTTTTCCTTTATAATTGCACTGTTTTTAAAATATTTTCCTTCAAATTGAAAATCATAATTTCCTAATAAATGTTTATAATGACATTTTAATCAATGAAAACCCCTATTTACATTATTCTAGGAATTTTTTTATAGAAAATTTATTTTTTTAAAAAAATCATATTTTGATATATGAATGTTTTTTATATATGGGTTTTATATATTTTTCCAATTTTTTTGTGGGGAAAAGAGAAGGAATTAAATGTTTTATTAATAATATTTTAATTGATAATTATATGTGAAATGGGTGTGTTCTATAGATATTATAAAATGGTTTCATCCCCATTATATATCTTTGGTGATCCCAATATAACTTATATATTGGGTGCAACCAGATATAATCAGGTTAGCCCATTATAGCTTTGGATGAACCCAAATAGAGCTCCAATGCATTTCGTAATGTAAATTGTATTTGAGGAATGATATAGAGGGTTACGGTGGGTTTATCCTATGGATTTAACTAGGCTCCAATTATTTTTATCATTAGTTTAAAATGTGTTATGAATGTGATCCTCTAAGTTTCCATAAATTGTTTTCATTTCCTTTCATTGAGTTTTAATGTTTTTATTTGATAAAAAAAGTGTGTGATTTTCAAATGAAATATTTTATCCCATACAATCAAATAAATATAAAGATAAAGTTAAAAATTACATGATTTTTCATGACTTTTACTAGGCTAATAGATTTCTTATTTTTGTATCTTTTTTTAAACTTTTTGGGATCATCCTTTTTTGAAATGTTTTTCATTGGGTTTAAGGATGTGTAAGAGAAAAGAAGAATTCAAGATAAAATTCATTACGATTAATTATAAAAAATACGTTTTATTTTAAAAGTGTTATATTTTTAAAAATGGATATTGAGTAGAAGTTTATACTTTGTAATATATATGTTTTTATATAGGAGTTATAACCCAATATGGTAAAACTATTAACTGAAAAGATAATTGAGATTATTATATTCTGAATTATATTTCAAAGACCCTAGAGTATGAAATTATTACGGTTGGGTACTTACAGGATATCAATTGTTGTGTGCTAGAATAACCATGAGTTTGTATAAATGTTTTCTTCTATATCCATTATATATAATTGTTGTTTATATTTTTTTTATTTCACATAATTTTTTTATTATTGTATATTTTCTATGATGTTTGGTTGTTATTATTTTATATTTTTCACTCTGATATGGGTTTATATTCATCCCATAATAACACCCTAGACCCTCATCTCTATTTATCATCATATAGTGTCTGGAATGGTATGTCTGAGGTCTTATAGAATGAATGTTCTAGAAAATTATGAGTGGTCATGATCATGGATGATTTTATTTATTTTGATGTCTGGGAACATGATATCTCTAGTCAAAAACCTCAAATTTTCTTTGTTAAAAATCTACCTAATTTAAATTTCAAAAATCTAATTTGGATACATTAAAATTAAGACAAGATATTTCTCACTAAAAATAAGCTTCAAAGATCCCATGAAATTTTGTATGTTGTGATGAAATCTGTTATTCTTAAATCATTTCTAAATATCCACATGTGCATACAGTTGCAGCACTGCCACATAGAACTAGTTCTCACAGTATGAATTTAATATATTCATTAAAACATAACCTTTGGTATAATGATAAGATCTTATCCAGAATAAAAAACATTGTTTGAAGTTTCATTAATGATAAAAAAACATAAATCGTCATCTAATTATTTCATATATTCTCAATATATTTAGAATTAATGTTTTAAATTTCTACCAAAATTATTTCTAAAATTAACTTTTTATTTTCCCTCCAAATTTAAATTATGTGTAATCTATTTACCTTTATATTGGTCCTTGATTACCTATACCTGTACATTATATTTCTGACATAACACACATGATCACTGATTTTAAACCTATATTGAGATCCTTAGCATGTTCTCTATAACCTGATAACACATATACCAGATCAAAGGACACATACACGAGTTTCCTTTATTCACACATAAATATCATTTTAATCATGTACAGAGACAGAATGTATCATATGAACAACCATTTTCCAATTTAAAAAAATACTTATTTTCTCAAACACTCATAAGTAACCAGGGAATATTCCATTTCTTGATGCAATGAAAAAATTTCATCCTTCACTCAAGTCTCTTCAAGATGAATTTAATACACCTATCACATAGTGCTGAAAAAAGAAAATATTTTAAATTTTTTAAATATCAATTCAATCTACCCCTTTGTATTTATTTTCAATCCATACAACTCTTTAAGAGACACTAATGAAAAACACTCAATAGACACCAAATCATATCATTTTACCAATGAAAAACGTATTGACACCACACCAAGGGTTATAGTTTTTTAGATAACTTTATCCCAAGGTGATAATAAATAGTTGGGACAAGTGATAAAGTTCTCTCCCACTCATTCCATGATCTCATCCCATTAAAAAAACTCTCCTTTTTACAATAAACACAACCATTGGATGATAATTAAAAAGGATAGAAAAGAACCTCTCCCAAATTGAAAAACAAGATTTCAATAAATATGTAGCACACATACTTATCAACCTTTAAGAATAAAATCCAATGCTAAGTTGATACACCACCGAAATGCTATTAATTATGTTAAAAGGGATCAATATCCATGATCATCCTTGAGAAATCAAATCCTTCTATTGGGATATCCTTAGTGAATATTCAATCCAATTTATCTTAAGTGCGAATAAATTTCTACATGATGTCTCCATTGAATACCCTCTCTTTAATAAAATTAAATCTTATATCAATATACGTGGACCTTTATCCTTTAACTGTATTTTTATAAACTTCCACACAACATTGATTATCATAATGAATCATGTGAGATATTTCAAATTTCTCCCTCAAATAATCTATGTGATTTTTCATCCAAATCATTTGATTTGAAGAACTAGCAGCGATAATATATTCAGATTTAGTTTTACTCATTATGACCATTTTTTTATTTCGGTTTGAAATCGCACAATTGTCTTCTAAGAGAAAAATTTCCCCTAATGTAGATATTTTATCATCATAGTCACAAACCCAATACATATTTATAGATCTAAAAAAATTATTTTTTTCTTCTCTTGTAAATAACCTCATTTCTCATTATCTCATTAATATAACTAAGAAATATTTCCATTGTAATTATATTTAAATCATTTAGGTTACTCTAATATCTAGAATTAAGACTCATCATATATATAGTATCTGATCTAGAATATGTGAGATAATACAGAATCATAGTCAGCCTTCTGAGTTCACTTTGACTTAAACTCTAACCATTATCATCTTTATACAACTTTAGTCCCACAAGAATGGGTGTAGAAACAAGATTTTATTATTATATTTAAAAAATATTCAAAAACACTTAAGAATTTTTCACTTATGATAAGAAAATAAAACTTTCCCTTGGAATGTCTTTTAACCCCATGAAATATCTCAACTCACCAAACATGGACATCACATATTTTTTATTTATTTGGTTAAAAATTCTTCACCAGAATTCTCATGTTCACCTGGATAAATGATGTCATCAACATATACAATTTCAATAAGTGAACATGTCTTTATTTCTTGGATATATTGGATATTGTCAAATTTATCTTTGACAAATTTTAATTCCACAAAGTGTTTATCCATCCTTCAATACTAGACCCTTGGGGAATTTTAACCTATAAAATACATCTTCAATTTTCATAATATTATGTAATAATTATTTAATAAAAACCCATAAAGATACATAATATATACCACTTTTTCATGATCACCATTTAAAAATAATATTTTACATCTATTTTATTAATCGTATTTTTCATGTAGGCTACCATGAAAAGAAAAATATGAATAGCTTCCAACCATTAAACTGGAGAAAAGGTTTCTTTAAAATCAAAACCTTCTACTTCAGAGTATCCATTGAATACAAGTATAAATTTTATTATAATAACTTTCTCTTAATCAGTCAGATTCATAAAAAAAATACACTTGGTTCCAATTAAAATATTATAATTAAGTCTTTGGAAAAGATACCATGTGGAATAATTTTCTATTTTTATCAGTTCATCATCAGTTTCACCAATCCACTCTTCCTGTTGAAAGGCTTCTCTCAATAATTTAGGCTCAACTTAAGAGACACGTGAGGTATTATTTTAAAACCTCACCCATTATTTTGTATTCCCAATTAAATACTATTCTATAATGAAATTATTTATCTGAACATGTTTATTCAAGCTTTGGTACTTATATTTTTCATCATCAGTTTTCTTATCCTTATTATTGATTTGATTGGAATCAAATCCAATAATCTATAGCTCCAATTATACTTGTAAAATACCTTATTCAATATGATTTAGATTGTTTTTTTCATCATCATAATAATAAAAATTTATAACTAGAGAATTAATTATAGGGCCTTCTCAATTATTTTTACATAAAAACATCCAAATACCTTCCCAAACTTTTATTATGATATTTTTATACTTCACCGCTTGATATATATCTCCTAAAACTCCCTCATCAGCAATTTAATCCAACTTTTTGACTATTGAATATTAATCCTAACAATATAGGGACTACCAAACACTCTAATGTAGTCTAAAATTATTTAAATTAATATATAATTTCATAAGAAATCATATTGTAATCTCTTCTAAACAATTTTTTTTTGAATATACACAACTATAAACACAACTTCTCTCCAATTAAACATGAGAGACAATATTCTAGAAATATAGTTCATCTCATTTCAACTATGTTATTATTCACCCTTTAATTAATTATATTTTCTTGGGATTCATATAGAGTTTCATAGTGGTGTTTTATTAATTTTTTTAATATAACATTCAAATCTGCTACTGGTAAAAAAAATTTCCATTATCAAATCTGATATTTTATGTACAACCCCAAATATTTCACAATTGTAATTCTAATTTTTTTAAAATTATACACTACCTCATAAATATTCTTTATAAAAATAACATCGGTCATTATAATTTCTTAATAAAAAAAATTGATGAAATAAAGATCACCTTGAGTGGAATTACATCCCATGGTTCCACATTAATATGAGTGTATCAACTCAAGGGGATTAGTGATCTGAATTTTAACACTTTTATGCCTCCCTTGAGTTATTTTTCCTTAATATCATGTCTCAAAAAATAATTTTAATTCCATTTTAAGGTGAGGAAAGTCTCTAACCACATCATACATATAATTCTTGCTCATGATTCTATGAAAAATATGACTCAACCTTTTATGAAACATTTTATTTTCATCCTTTGAACACAAGGAAAAAATAATTATTTGAGTCTCTAAGTTGGAAAATATTTCCACTATTTCTCCCAAATGAAGTGATAATATTCCCATATATTATTCTATTGATGAGTTAAAGTGTTTTCATAATAAAATTCCTTTTTCAATTTTCACATATCTGAATCACTTTAATATATTCTATTTGATCACATATAAATAATCAATCTTTTGATTTTAATTTTGGAGCCTCTGTTTTCTTTAATCATAAAAGATCATTCATTTCTAATAGTAAATTCACCACCATTATGTTTTTCATTATTTATAAATATATTTTATATCCAATCATGTGTGATGAGAATACAATGAAAAATATCCATGTCTTTCTCCCCCTATAGGACTTGAGAGCCACTTCAACAGTGAGTGACTTTTTAGTCTTGTTTGCTTAATTTTTTTCCATAGTAATATGTTTTTGTAGAACATTGATAATTATAAAACATTATACTTCATGATGACCTTGTTAATCTTATATTCAACATATATTATTAAGACAATCAGTCCTATTTTTGATATGCATCACATATGAGTCTTTATTCGCAGTATGTTTTCTCAGAGATCTCCCAATTATGTTTTTTTCTGTCTTCCACCCTGTATTATGGGAATTTATAACAACAAGGAAGAGATATATTTTACTTGAAAATAGTGTAAATATTCTCCAATAAAAAAACTAGAAATATGACTTAAATTTTATTTTTCTATTAAATTACTAAGCCTGCCTTTTAAAATATACTCATTATATTAGTGAAAAATCAATACTCATTATCATAGGTTTTGAAGAAAGGTTATTATTTAGATAATATTATTTATATTTTCAGTAGTAAACCAATTATTAATATTTCTATTGACCTTGGTTTCTAATATTATTATTTATAAAACACAGTTTTAGATGAAATATATATTACATTTTTTGAAACAATAGTTGGATATTTTGGATGTGCTGAGGCACAATGGTTCTAAACATACTAAGATGATTCATCCTTTAATTAAAAAAATTTCACAAAATTAATTTTTATTTTACAAGATTATTTTCATATTTAATACACATTGGATTAGAATCTTCTTCTTGATCACTCAATTTTTTTTCAATTTCATTATTTATTTTTTATTACTAAACCACTTTTACCATGGGAATCAAAATCTCCCAAATGTTATCATTTTTTATAATAAAAATTTATTCTTCATCAATATTCATCATACTCAAATCCATATTGAGATATTTAAAATATTTATTAAGTAGATTATTTTTAACATGAAAAAAATCATTTCTAGTTTTTATCATGTTCACCATATAGGTCGTATCTTCAATATATTTTCATTACATAAGTTTTATTTCTTTTTATCAATTAATACAATAAAATATTCATCCCCACATTAATATTCATTTTAATAATCACTAATTTTGGAATTTTAGTCCACTTCTTCCCTACAAATAATAATCCCTTTATTTTTTCTCTGTGTTCTCTTTTTGAATTCTTCTGACTTCTTATATTATTTGAAATACCTTCCATTTGACTTTTTAGATATTTCTCATCATCTTATTCTCCAAGAAACTTCATAATTATATTTATTATAAGATAAAATGAAATAAAATTAACAATTACTCAACACTTGAGGTAGTGTATTGGAATATTTCCTTTTCACTTTCCTTTTCATGGTTTCAATTTTTTTGATAAAACAGTCATAAATTTATTATGAAATTTATCACTCTCATCATATACATCTAATTCACTTGAGGAATCATATTCTTTATCAATGATATTCAATTTTTTCATGGATTTAAAGGAAATATCATCTTTCTATTTCTTATTTAAAGTCACATGTTTTCTCATCACATAATTCAAGAGAGTTTTTTGTAGATCATCAAAACATATATATTGAATTACTTATAAATTTGAGATCTTTGGGTAAAATCTATCTAAAATGATTATCGTTAGTTTTTTTACATAATTAAATAATCTCACATATCCTTGAAGCCTATTATATAACTAAATATCATATTCACCTTTGTAAAATAGTCTTTAACATTCTCTTATTTATCTATATTTATATCATCAATGTTTTTCCTCTATATTTGAAACATCGTTTATTTTATCTTGATATTCCCCATACACAGGTTCTTAATCATTTATCACATTTCCATATTCATCTAAAGACTCATCATCTTGTTGTAAAATTTTTAGACAAATATTATATAATTCAACTTGTATTTTTCCAATCTATATCAATATTCCTCTTGTTTGGAAATATCACAGCACCATCCCATTTAATTGGTGGATGTACTTAATTAAAAAACCACTTAATTCATGCCCTTGTGATGGTAGAAATGATAACATTCAATTATTTATATCCATAAAAAACATTCCCATTGAAAAAGGGAATCCCTCAATAATTAATTTAATTATAACCTTCCATAAAATAAATTAAAAAAAATATATATCTTGGGTAATTGTGGATCTCATAGAACTTGAAGTTTTTGGATTCGTTAGTAAACAACTAAGTGTAGGGTGAATCAGTGGTGATTATATTTCCAAAAAATAACTTTAAATTAAACCCTATAAAATGTCAAAGTCATTATCTACTCTCAATGGCTCTCCCTAACCTGTATTCACATATTTTAAGAAAAAAGTAGCACATAAGAATTTTTACAAGGTTCTTCCTCAGCATGAGAGTCTAGAACTTTTCTAGTTTCAATTAGGTTTAAAAAATATATTATATCTAATATAATAGTGATTAAAAGAGATGTGTAGTGTACATTATTCACTCATGATAGAAAATTAATTGTCTTGTAAAAATAAAGGGAATGTGACGTCCTTGAACTTTTAAGAAATAGTAAATAAATGGAATTGTTTATCATAGTACCATGAGTAATGAAAATTTCCTCCTTACTCTTTGATGAATCAATTCTTTAGAGAGCTCCTACAATACTTTTTATCAAATATCAAATCTATTTCTAAATGATACTTGTCTACTCATGTGAAACAATATCCACAAATGCACACAATCCTCTCCTCTCTTTCTATAGGATGATCTATTCGTGCATACGAGTATCCATGCAAAAACCAACATCCT
The DNA here is from genome assembly GCA_963277665.1 of Viscum album. Classification (NCBI taxonomy): domain Eukaryota; kingdom Viridiplantae; phylum Streptophyta; class Magnoliopsida; order Santalales; family Viscaceae; genus Viscum; species Viscum album. The sequence goes on along the minus strand of OY728147.1, from coordinate 869,792,191 downwards.
TCTCAGTATAAATTACCCGAGCGTTCAACTGATGATTCGTATTTCATTTTCATCCTCCTTGATCTTAATTAACATCTGTACAAAATGGTTTTCAATATAGCATAGTATTTTTATCTATCAGTTCTTAAACTAAATATTATTCTTTATTTATCCTTTTTATATACTCAAAAATATATTTTCATAAATGTGATAAACAATTCTTGTAAATCCTCATTCTAATCCAAAATATGAATTTTAGAGGGAATTTGAATGCTTGGAATTCCAGAGTAGGGGACATTATAAATTTTTAGATTATTATTATTATTATGAGAGTTTAATACTACCATGTTAATGTTTTATATATAGTTTAACAATTGAGAAGTTCCTTATGTGAATAGGTATGTTACAATATCATTGAGTTTTGTTTCATAAGTTTTAGATGATTTACTCTCTAGTGCATGGTTTTTTGTTTATTGTGTAGGGGAAATCATGCATCACCTTAAGCATGAGGGGGTTTTTAGTTCATTTTAAAATGTGAAAAATTAGAGTGCATAGTTAGTGCATGGTTAAGGGTTAATAGAGTGTATTCTGAAGTAAATTTTATAGGTTGAGTTGGGATTGGGTATTGCTTAATGTTTTAAAAATGGTTGTAAACACGAAATGTAAATTATGAAAATAGAGTTGTAGAGGGTTTTACATGGATGGATAATGTGGTTTCTAATAGTGCGGCTCAACCATGCGAGGGAGAGGCACTGGAAAATGAAGGTTTCATGGATTTCACATGGTTTTACCAACCTTGCTACCCATTATGATATGGAAATGATTTTCCCCTGTCAAATTATTAGGAGGGAATACCGTCTTCCTCCCCCCTCACATGTGATGATCTTGATGTTCATCACCCTTTCTCCTCCTCGATTACACAGAAATTTTCAGTACTTTAAATATGTTATTGGTTGGTTATTATTTTTTTTCTCCTTGATTTTTATTATATTTTTGGTTTCTCTCTAATTTTGTTTATTTAGTTTACTATTTTATTATTTATTCCACCATTTTATAGTGGAATCATCCAAAAATAGTGTGGATTTTATATAATTTAGAGAGATTATATCCTCATATGATTTCACAAGACATTTCATTTAAGTTACATAATTGGAAGAATTTTTAGAGGAATTCATATTAAATTAAATTTAATTTAATATATAATTGATGGTAGATGTTATAAATTTTTATAGGGGTGTTCCAAAATAATTCCATGAGGTAATGGCATACTGTTGGTCAAAATTTCAACATGAGGAGATGCTTGAGTGAGAAATTATAAATTCATTACATTTTAATTAAATTGTTTAATTAATTATAAATTATTATAATAATGTAAATGAATATTTTGGCTTCTAAAAGGGTGAATTATAGAAGTGGAATGTATCATGTGGCATGATATATTGGAAAGAGTTAATGGATCTATGAGTAATTAAGTGGTCATACACTTTAAATTAAATTTTGGATTTAGTTATGAATTGTAATAAATGAATTAAACAATTAATTATATATCATGTATAATTAATTATTGTATTTTTTGAAATGATATTGGTGATCAGGATATTTATGTGAACTTGTATGGGTATCATCATGTGTGGTTGAGCATTACGTTAAAAAGGGATTATATTCTTACAATGGGTAGGTGGTCCCTATGCTTTTCCCCTTGATTTATGATTTTGATAAGAAACATGTGATGTGTGGTATCACCACCAATGGTTAATGATAATTTTTTTTAAATGAAATAAATTAAGTAAAAATGAATATTTTTTATATGGTGTAAACAATGTAGTATGTCAACAATGGACTTTGTGTACTAGCTTGATGCCTCGATCATGGATGGCTAAGGCCTTGTTTAAAATTTATTCTTTGAGATATATAGACTTTGAGGGGTGAAAATAAAATAAAATATAAATAATGGAATGTGGTGGACCTTGGGTTAGGTTCTATTAATGACCTCTAGTTAGACATGGGTGATGAACTAAGATGAATAAAATATGGATCAACTGTGTAAGAACTATGAGATACAATAAAGCAATTGGGTTGGTTGAGATTATTGTTGGGTAAGAGATCCTCCCATGTTGAGATGTGATTACTCTAGTTTGGTTGACCTTGTGGATATTGGTGGATATATTGGGTGTGAGGACCAAACTAGTGATGACATGGGAGGTGAAATAGGCATTGTTTTATCTTCTAAGACTGAGATAACAGAGCCTGGGTAGGTTTTTAGATTATGACGTGACGTAGGGGACCCTGAAGGGGTCCCTAGTGATATTTTTACCTACATTAGGAGTGGGAAGGAATAGGAAGTGATGATTCTTGGGGTCACCTTAGAACCTGAATTCATCATGTGATATCAATATTGATTTATTGGATAATGATAGGTTGTGTGAAATTGAGAGGTTGACCTCAGATTATGGTAAGGGTTCATGTAGAAATTTGACCCCAACGTGATGTGATGTATGAGATGATTCAATCAGGATGTACAACCTACAAATATACATTGAGATGCATGGTATTACTTGGATTTTTACCCTGTATATGGACTTTGTTCCTGGTATGAATTTTGAATTACTTGGAAAGGGTCCTTGGATTTAGATGAAATATAATTTTGAATGACTAGGAAATTATCTTGATATTTGGATATGATATGGTTTGAATTATTTGGAAAGAGTCCTCGGATTTTAATAATATATGGGTTGGGATGTGTTTGACATAGTCCTTTGATTTATATGTGATATGGTTTGGATTTTCTATGACTTTTCAATTATAATCTGGGGTATGGGATGTTACCCTCCCCGGAGGCCTCCAGACATAATCTTTATTAAGAAGGAAATGCTCTAAGGAATCTTATTTTGTTCATTATACTATTGTAGTATTAAGGAATTTATCCAAAAAAATGGCCATAGGACTGATATTGGTTGGTATAGTTGTGTGACATGCTCTCATTCACTCTGACACTGGTTGAAGTAGGTTTGGTTCAATGCTGTATTTTTTATTTGAACTTGAGGATTGATGGTGGGAATCTATTTTTTATCCTTTCTATATTTATTTATTAATCTAAAAATATCACATATGTAGACTAAATTTACTGGTTATATGTTAAATTGTTTTTTTATTCCCTACAGAGTTGTACTCATAACCTGCTCAAGCATCGATGGCACTTTAGTACCCTAGAATCCTTCATTATTCGTAGGATTGGGTGGGGTAGAGTCCCAATATTACATAATTGATTTGGATAGATGATGCATGATTGAATTCTAAGATTACATGAGGCTCGAGGATAGAATTAGAGCCTCACTATCTTTTACTCTTTTATTTTTCTTTCATATGTGATCAGCCAGGTTGGTGATCCATTGTTATGTACTGTCATAACTATGATTCTATAAGAAATATTTATTCGACATTACTTATCTATTATTGATGGTTTTTTATTATTTTCATGTAATTTTTGGGATGATTTTTTATTTTTTATGAATTTTGAATATTTTTATTTGATATTTCACAAACTAATATAGGGTTATAGTCTCCTCATGGAAACACACTAACCCTATATAAAATTTGGTAGACTATGGTGTATGGGGAGGAATTATTTTGGTCTATTATCACCATAGTTATCGACATTGATTAGTGATCATGAAGTGGGGATTTTATTTTGAGTGCATGATATCTATGGTCAACAATCTCTGCATGTTTTGAGCACAATAAAAGTTCCAAGAGCATCATTTCAAAATATTATCTTTTCGATAATCGATGATTAATTTGAGATATAAATTGATGAAAAATGTCATGAACAATGTAATTGAGTCATATATTAATTGATATGTGATTTTTAGAACAAAATTTATGATTACCACAAAAATATTTATAATTAATTTAAGTGGTTAAAGAATTAACTTGTGATGAATTTTTTCTTTATTGATCAATATGATAACATCAATATGTCATACCATTATATCATCATGTGAATCATATATATATTTTCTCCAGAGGTGATCCACACATGTGCCACAGACCTCCGTGAATTACGGTATGAATCCCTATGTGCTAGCATGGAAGATATTAATGCTTTCATTATTCATCCTTTATCACCAAGAGAATAATTTCAAAGAAGGATTCTCCTTCATCTCTCTTGAATTGAGAGGGGTGGTGGAGGATCTTCACTATTCGTTACTGGGAGTGTTCTTAGAGAGGATATATATAGGGATTGAGATAATTCTCCCAATTCATTGTGCATAACCAACACAATGGCTAAAATTAGGGTTGGAAATATTATAATTGGGTATATATAATACTAGGGTTAGAAAATAATATTTACCCAATAACCATTATTATTTCCATAATCCCCAAGAACCTCATGCCTATAATAATTATACTATGATTATTATTTATTAACATGATCCAAACATGGGAATTTATTAACTATTATTTCATGAATAAATTGTTTAAAATTTATTCAAATAGTAATTAATATATATTAATTATCACAAAACATCTAAACTCAGTCCACTATTCCTCCACAATATTTATCTAGACTTGAATAATGGAAATTTATTTAATAAATAAATATCATTATTTCCTAATAGATACATAAATTTTATATTTATTAAATGGAAAATAATGTATTATTAATTATTATGCTCACAAAATATTCTCTCAAATAAATAGTAACTAAATATAAGAAATTATGATAATAATGAATAATTATTAAACCACATAATGGAATAATATTTATTCAACATGTTAAATGATAAATAAATTTATTATTTAATTAATTTTTTGGATACTCTTACTGTTTGACCCTCAAGGACACTTTCCCAATGACCTTAGGCCGATCCGCCCAATGTTCAAATCTAGAAACAAATATCATTCCAAAAAAACCCATTCAGAAATAATTTAAAGTCACAACAATATAAAAACTCATATAGGTTATTATAGTATAATATAACCCCTTTATCATGATGTCTATAATCAAAAAAGTTTCATACTAGTGTAATCAACTTATGTTGTTGATGCCTTTTTCTTTGAATTTATGGAAATAATCCTTTCTAAGAAACCCCATGGACTTGAATTTATTTAGGTTTTTTCATTCCCATTAAATTTTAGGACATAACAAATTCCATTAAAAAATAGATGAAAAAAATTATTGTATTTTTCATTAATGTAATATTACTCATCACATTCCCAATGTATCCTGATTTTCCATAAACATATGTCAACTAAGTTTTCATCAATATATCAAATTAAGTGACTAAAAATATCATGTAATAAAATTATTAAAGTCTAAGGATAAATACACGCATCCATAGATAAGGACATCTAATTACACTTGAAAATATAAATTTTCTATAGGCTTATCTCATTATCATAATCTCATGCAATATAAATTGCCAAGGGTATACACCATATGAAAGTGCATAAATTTCCTATAAGTAACCACCCCTAATAGCCTGTATCATTTGTATCCCATCAGATGAAATCCTTCACGTATAGAAAAAATATATTTATAAATTTTGTCATGGAACATATAGGTTCTCATTATTACAAAGAACTAGTTTGACCATTCAATGTGGCAACTACTCTTAGGACATTATTGTTGGAACCATGGTCATCTATGCATGAAATGGAGTATGGTTTGTGTTTGTTGTCAATCCTCAGAGGTAGTTCAGAATGTGTGCTAGTAGAGTACTCATACAAGTCATGTAGATAACAGTATTGAAGGTGGCACCATTTCCCAGTGTTTACCAAATTTCTGGACCTCAAAATTGACTAAAGGGAAAAACAATGTTTTTTTGGGAAAGGGATTTTCATGCTGGATATGGGTCATGCAAGTGACTTGTGCAGCGAGAAAGGACTTACGCCCCAGTGCCTTGTAGGTTTGGAAAGCTGCACACCATATGTTTTTCAAGATCATAATTTCCAAATATGGAAATTGAAAGAGGGTCATGCATGTATTGGTTTGGTCGTGCAAGTGAGTAGCTCGACAGAGGCTTGGGAGGTTGGAGTTGCGCACTGGAAGCTGAGCGCCGAGATGAGGCTTGTGCACCACCATGTAGGGTGTCCAGTTTTACTATAAATAGAGGTCCATCCCTCCTCATTCATGATGAAGTTTGAGACTTAGAGAAATTCAGTGCTCCCATTTCGCAGGTGTAGTGGTCTTGCAAGTGGTTGTGGGTCACGCAAGTATAAGTTGCGCGACAATTGTTTGTTGTGTGTCCAAGGAGGTTTGGTCGAGAAAGGGTGTGGGTCGTGCAAGTTTGGTGTTTCAGAATGAAGCATCGCACAAGTGGTTTAGTGACACTTGCACACCAGTTTTGAAGAAGCGCGAAAGTTTCCCTTAGCACGCCAAAAATGGTTTGGGTGGAAAAGAATGTGAGTCACACAAGTTTGGTATTGAAGAAGTGTGAGTCAGTCAAGTGTTGGAGGTGGACTTGCGTGCCAGCTTTGAAACATGCACGCTGGGCTTGGAGAAGCACACTAGGTGTGGTTGAAGTACACCGGTCTTTTTCAAGCTTCACCAAAGCTGGAAGATTTCCTGATACCTTTGGTGCAATGTTAGTTTAGTCTACTGGAGAGAGATGGAATTCAATAGAGAATCTACATAAAATAGACGATGCATTCTTTTGTAATGATAAAGAGTCCTTCACGTCTATAAACTGAGTGTGACTTCACCAAATCCAGTGAGCCAGGGGGAGTCAATGGGAGTGACCCAAGGGACGCACTAATCTATCCCTGAACCTTTGTAAAGGTAGTGATCCTATGATAGATTGACTATGCCCGAACCTTTTTAATACACAACTATTGAAGTTTAGTGGAATTTGGTATGTCCAAAAACCTGTCGGTGTATGCTCCTTGGACGTAGCCCTTAGTGGTGAACCATGTAAAAAGTGTTGTGTCATCTCTCTGCATGTGAATTTTTTCTTTCTGATCATATTCATCTTACAGGTTTAAGAAGTTCCTACCATTGTGGGAACAAGATCCATCACATTAAAAGAAGAAGTTTTCACCTTGATTTACCCCTCCCCTCTCAGGGTGTCCCGGGGTCCTACAATTATCACATACTATGTCATGTAGAAGAATAATCATGATGTGATAATAAGTTTATTAGTATTCACAAATAATAAATATATGTGATCATAAAGTACATATAATATGGTTCTAGAGAACATACTCTAATGGACTCTCACATTCACTATATTAGACTACTAACTACCTTCAATATTCTATCTCATAAATGGTAATCATGCTTCCACTAAGATTGGGGTTCATCCACGGGGATTGCTATATTTTTTTCATATAAAATCTTCTCACCACAACTTCACCCCTTTGTTAAAAATATGTAATGAAGTGATAATTTCAGTGTGCATGATTCATTAATTGGTGGGACCTTGGATCCATTCTATATCAAACACTATAAAATTATTAAATTATAATTTGATAGGGTCATACTACTAGGTTCTAGATCAGGAACCCAGGAAAATTTGTTAATCCATTTTGAACATTTTGATACATTATATGTCATTATATATTTGGAGTGATGGGCCCATAAGGGGAGATGCCTCGGGAGATCCTGTGATTAGTGTTTCCTTTGATTTATTTCCCCTTGCTCCTTTTCCTTCCTCTCCTGGAATACGTTTGAGGTTTGTGTTGAACTGTGACGGCATGAGGGTTTAGATTACCCCATGGTATCGCAGATCTGGAGATTTGCGTTCAACCTCCTCCAATGAACTGGCTCACAAGTCACCACTCCCACTCCTGCAATGGCTTCACCTCCCTTTCTTCTTCACTGGCCCCCCAGTTTCTTCATCTTCCTCCTGAGTCACTATGAGGTCACAAAGGGAAACATTTGGAATACTCAAGGCTTGAAACAGTTCTTTATTTAAATTTTTACATCTATTTGGTGTGACTTGATTTTCCAAGGTTGGATTCATAAGGGAATCTTCCTATTTTCTGATTAATATGTAGTCATAGGAGGTGTCCTTAATAAATCTCGGAGTTAGCGATGTCCCCTTAAAATTCATCTCAGCCAATCTACAGTTTTGGTTTTCTGTCAATGAAGATCATCCTATCGGTTAGATCTCATCATGGATCTTGGGTGGGTTTGTGTTTCCATTTGGTGCAGATGTAGTGCATATTGTTCTGGTTCCCTAGATTCTGTGTTAGTGGCCCTCTATGGATGCTGGAGGTACCAAAGTTGTATATGGGGGATGCGATGGGGTTGCGGCTCAAGATATCATCAAGTTGTTCTACAGGACTCTCCCGGTGGTGAATGTGGTGGTTCCCAGTGAAGGCTGGGGCAATGGTGTTGGCCCCTATTGGTGGTCTGTTCGTGATTTCATGGGTGTGTGGTCTTGTTTTGGGTAGTTCTATTCTGGACTAAGTTCCCTGATTTTCCAATTTATGGTTGCTTCTATTTGGTGTGTTTTCTTGTTTTTAGGTGGATTTGGTCCCTATTATGGATCTTCACAGGCGGTGTTTTTTGGTTCTCACATTCCCATAAAGTGGTTTTTATAAAATCAAAAAAATCATTTAGTCATTATATATTTTTACTCCCTTGTAGAATCAGCAATAATAAGATTCTTTAAAATCTTACAGCTCACAGCTCCTCCTATGGGATTGAAGACATATAATGAATGAAATTTTAGATTATTCAGATCTTTTTTAATGTTAGCATCAGCATAACCCGTGATGACTAGCTCCTCCTATTCTCTACACACATGGAATATTTCTTTAGTTCTTCTCAGATACATAGGTATAGCCTTAAAAAACTAATTTTTTCACCTAGAACATCGTGAAATATACCTACCTTGCTCAAGCTTTATTATACATCAAGCCTATTACATAAAGTTTCATAAACTATTAATCTTATCACATACATGTATGGAATCTTACTCATCCTCTCTCCCTCCTCTAGTGACTGATAACATGTTTTCTGGGAGAGATGTATACCATGTGCAACTACAACCAATCCCTTAATACATTCTTCCATAATAAATCTTTTATGTATTTGGTCAGCATATATACCTTGACTTATTCCAACAAGACTCTATGATCTATCATGAATGATCTTGATCCCTAAAATGTAGGTGGCTAAACCTAATTACTTTATGGTGAAGATCATTATTAACCAGTCCATAACTAATTATAAGACAAGTAAATCATTTTAAATAGGTGATATTTCATCTACATATAATACTAGAATAACTATCACAATCTAACTAAACCACATTTGAATACATGGCTCATATTCATTCTTAATGAAACCAAAATATTTTATAGCTTCATCAAATCGAATTATCCATGTTCTGGATATTGTTTTCAATCAATAAATGGGTGTTTGTAAATTATATATTTTTTTTCATTTCCTAGGATCACAATACCTTCTAGTTTGATCATATAAAAATATTTCTAATGTTTCTTCCTATGGAATTTTTTTTACATCCTTCATAGTCATGGTAATATTGTATAGAAACTATAATTTTGATGTATTTAAACATAGATGCTAGAGATAATTTTTCATTATAGATAATGTCTTGATTTTGTTAAAACCCTTTAACTATTAGTCATACCTTTTTCTTATTTACCTTTTCTTCTATATCCAAATTTATTTTAAATAACAATTTACACCTAATTGGATTTACATAATCTGGCGAATCAATCAAAACCCAAACATGGTTCTAATACATGGAATCAATCCCAAAAGTCTTTATTCTTTCCATTTTGAAGATTCTGATCTTTTTTACTTCCTCTTTTTAAGAGAGAGGGTCATTATTGCCAATTAATAATGAGTCACCATCTTTAGAGACATGAAAATAATGACTTTTTTTCACTTTCCTCTATAGTCTTCTTACACATTATCTGTGTCTCAATAACAACTTCTTCAATGGGGACTAGTGGAATCAATTCCTATAACAAATCATGTATATCTTCAACATCAACATCATAAATTTAAATATTTATTTCTCTTTCCTTGTTGTGTATGTTCTATGAATCATGAAATAGTACATTTCTTATGATAGTCACATTCATATATAAGGAATTTTATAGATGTTTTCACCTTGTTTCCTTAGGATACCCTAAAAAGATATGCTACATTCCTCAAGGTGTTAGCATTGTTCCTGAGATATCCTTAAGAATCACCTCACATCCCCATTCTCAAGTGGATGAAAACATAGATTTAGTTTTATAAATTTACTCATATAGGATTATTTGTTCCGCCTTTTTTGGTACTCAGTTTAGAATGTGTGATGCAGCTTCTAATACATATCCCTAAAAGGATAATCAAAGATCTACATGAATTATTATCAATGATACCTTGTCAGGAAAATTATGGTTCCTCTTTTCACTAACACCATTACAAAATGTTGTAGAAGGGGGAGTGAGTTGGGAAAAATCACAAAATATCATCAAAATTAAATAAACTCATAATTAAGTTAATCAACCCCTAAAATAAATCAAATATTCATCATCTTCTTTCCATGTTTCCTCTCTACATTTTTACTGAATTCATGGATTTTTTCAAAGTACTTCTACTTATAACTCATCCAGTAGATAATGTAATATCTACTTAAGTCATCAGTAAAAGATAAAAAGATAGAATACACACCTCAAGATTCTACTAGAAATAGTCCACACACATCAGTGAGAACCAATCATAGAAGATTTGTGGTAATTTTCCCATGTACATTGAATGGTTGTTTGTTCATCTTTCCATACAATCAAGCATGAAATCATTCATGTGGTATTTTCTTAAAAGAGTATAAATAATAGTCATAATTGATCATTTTCCTACTCTAATCATCTATGTGACTAAGAAAGTGATAACATGAATATGTGTTATATGAGTCATTCCAACATCATTTCATATCTATTTCAAATACACAGTTTTCATAATTTAATACAAAAATATAATTATGTAGTTGTGACATACCGTAATAAAAACTATCTTTTGTAAAAGAAGCATTCTTTAATTCGAAATTTCAAGATAAATCCATCCATGTCAAGGAAATAAATAGATAAGGTACTCTTAGAAACACATGAAAAAACACAACAGTTCGTTAAAACCAAATCCATTCTAGTCAATAATGGAAGGTAGTAGTATCCTATTTCCAAAGTAGTGATTCATGCTCCACTAGGCACATGAAGATCCACCTCTCTATAAATATTTAAAAATATACTTGGTTTCTATATTTGGATTTAGGATATACCACCAAAAGATGCATTTAATCCCCATTATGTAGATATAGAATGATCACACCTGATAATGAATGAAGGTTTATCTTCCCCATAATTTTTGGTGTAGTTATTCATCCATCTATCTAGATTGACACATAAAAAACATACTACTTCTTGTTTTCTTCAGCTAACCTTGAAACTACTTATTATTGGAAGGATGATGATTGAGAGATTTAGGCATAGTAAATATCTTGGGTCCAATATCCATGATCTTAATTTCCTTATTTTCCATAAGGATTGTTTGTTTTTCATGATTTATGTTCTTATAAACTTGGAGAACAAGAGTAATAAGTATCTGAAGATTCTTCTCACTATTGATCGTGTTGTAATTAAAAATAAAACTAGAGAAGGATTTAGGTAGTGAGTGTAGAATGTGATATATGTGGATCTATTAAAATATTTAATCCCCAATATGTCTAAGAGATCTATGTAACCAATCATCTCAACTACATGAGGCCCAAAAGGTGTTGAATCTCCAATCATGCACATGACCAATGCATTAGAGATCTCATATCTCTATTTTCTCAAATTCTATTTATAGTGATTATAATGGGGATAAAAGATGTTATACAAATCCAAATACCCATGATTCATTAAAAGATCATTAGACATGGATGATAGGATGAATCATTGTACATTTGTGGAAGCATCCAAATGTTTCCCAATATGAGACAATTATTCCTCACAAGGCTCTTGGTCAGTTGATTTATGAATAAGTTTTTATTCCACATATAATTTCCTTTCATCGAATAGAATAACATGTAAGTTCCCTTAAAATTATTTAATACTAGTGGTGGTTAAAATGTTATCCTTCCCATTCCAGGATTTCAGTGATATTGTTGAATTTAGAGTTTTTATTTCTAAAATTAATAAGAATGTAATTTTATTACGTTATCTGATAAAATTAGATAATAGATATTATATTTATTAATCTCCCACTATTTATTTAAAACCTAACAGCCATCACAAATTGTTTTGAAATATTATGCCACTTTGATATTTTAGTTGAAAGGATCCATATTCTCTTTCTCATATCCCATACGAATGTTTGTAAATCTATTCAAGGGTATTTATATATGAAAAACATGCCAACTATATTAACCCACACTTCAATGATCTATTGAGTAGAATTTCAATTCATGAAATACATTGTTTGGATTTTCTCAACACTTTTTCTACTAGTTTCACAATGTATTACAGAGGTGATCAACCCTTAATGAAAACTCGGTTTATTCGACCCAAAACTCAAGATAGAAATTCCTCGAAAATTGAAATCACCCTAATGGAGTTTGGTCAAGCACTTTGAACTATGGTTTAATTCTTACCCAAGTAGTGGAGTCTATATCAACATAATATATATAGTTTATTAACATTAAAAATTATACAGAAATAGATTATTTTTATCTTTATTGCATTATTCATAATATTAAGTTGATTTATATAAGTGATTAACCATGTATTAGATAAAATTTATGCATAAAAAAAATATATTAGTTCTATCTTCAATTTTTGTTAATTCATTAGTTCATTTGATTGAAAAAAAACATCCATAATGAAATTAACTATAAAAATTGACTTAATTAAAATAATAATAGTGGTATAATCATTAGCTTTTGATAATGGTTAGTTTATCTAGTGGATGATAAATTAAATGTTGGCCTAGGGGAAAACAACATGAACCATATCATGGTTCTTGTTGCATATTTATATATGTCTGCCAATGTATCTCTTAGATTGGTCTCTCCTCAGATCCAAACATGAAATACCTTTAATAACTTGAGAGATATTTCCATTACATATTCTTTAATTCATGTTCATGTGGTGGGAATCAATGGATTGATTAATTGGATTTACATTAAAGGAAATCGTGGGAATGCATTCCCTTTCATAATGAAAGGAGGGATGATGTTCTGGCTATCAATTTAATTTAATAATAAATTAATAGAAAATAAACCACATAAAAGGACTCCATTATGATCATGAGAATCCATATATTTTAATTTAGTTATAAATTTAATAAAATATAATTTAATCTAAATTATTCTTATTTAAGATAAATCACTCTCAAATAAATTAATTGTCTCCTTTTAGTTGTCATTTTTTATATTAATTATCAACAATACATTCTAAAGATTCTCATTGATTTTATTTTTAAACAAGTTCAATAAAATTATTTAAAATTGAATATATAAAAAACATATACCTTGAAGGAGACACAACGAGTACTCGTCTTAACTACCCTATATGTATTATATATGTACACACTTTACTCATGTGGAATACAGAATACACATAATATCATGAGATTTAATTTCATGTATAAGTGAACTAAATAAAACAAGGATCACATGTTATTTACATAGGTTGTTATGTGTTAATGTTCTTTGAGTATTTTATTTCTCACGACATACAAATGTAATGAAGTTCCAAATATTTTGTAGAAAATAATTAGACATTTAATATATATAAATCCCGTCACATGGAATGTACGAGTCAAATGACTGTCATATAGAACACATTTTGATATGGTTTAAAGTGTTTGATAAATTAATTTTAAATTATTCATAAACAAGTAATATAAATGGGTTGTAGTCTCCCACAACATGAAATTCGTAAATCTTCAACCTCTATCTGCAACACACACCCAAGGATTGGGTATGTTGGGTTTCATTTATCATTAATGGTGTACATGATGTGTATACGAGTTACATGTTTTTTCGCCTCTAAATTACATGATTAATAGTCCCATGTTTTGGGTAGAAACTGGCATGTTCCATGTATAATTAATGGACTACTTGTCAAGTACACATATTATACACTATGTGGTTCGGCTAACCGTGCACCAGGCAGGCCTAATCATCATGTGGTGTGTCAAATAGACCCTATGTGTAATTAAATACACATTCTATGGATTAATTTTTCAGTCATCCAAATATATTAAAAAACAATACATGGTGTGTACCAATGGGATACATTCCATTTTTCCTTGTGTTATCTGGATAGAATTCCCTACACCTCCGGCTGAATTCTTCTAATTCCCTCCATTTGTAATTAATCCATTTTGGATTATATTTGTGAGAATTAAGAGGAAGAATATAAGGCCTCAATATTCAGATTATGAAAAATTAAACCAAAATTAAAAAATATATGAGGAAATTCATAACCCAGTCAAAAATATTTAATTAGCTTTAAATAACTACTTGACCTCTTTGATACCACTTGTATGTTTTGGGTGCATTAGAAACATCTGGAGGTGAATTTACAACTCGTTTATTTGTCATAATCAATGATTGATTTGAGGAGTAAATTGAAAAAGAACATTAAGACCAATAAATCGAATCAAATATTAATCAACAAAAGGGATCCAGAACCAAAGACCAGATTATCACAAAAGGATTTATAATTAATTTAAGTTATTAAAGAATTACCTTATGATGAATTCAGTCTACATCGATGAATTTGAAAATTATTCTATGTGTTAATATCATTGTTCCATAATAATCAAGAGTAGATTCCATCTAGTGGTGATCCACATGTGTACCATGAACATTTGAGCATTGCTGTAAGAATCTCAAAGTGGTGGAAAGGAATATCCAAGTTCTTGTGTTATTATTCCTTGATCTCCAGGAGAATAAATTATAAGTAGGATTCTCCATGATCTCCCTAGTATTGATATATTTGGTTGAGGAATGCACACCATTCTTTATAGCATTTGTGGAGAGGATCTCTCAATGGATCGAGGGGATTCATCGGAGTCATTGTGCATAACCAACACAATGGATAAAATTCGGGTTAGAAATAATATAATTAGTTTTAAATAGTGATAGGGTTACAAAATTATGATTTCATATGCACCCACACTATTTATTAAATAAATATAAATTTATTATTTATTGAAAAATAGATATATATTATATTTACTGAATTGAAAATAAATATTTATAACATATTTTTCTTGTAAAATATTCTCTCAAATAACTAACCACTGAATATAAGAGATCAATCCTATAATATATAATTTTTAAATATTTTTTGGAAATAATATTTATTCAACATGTTAAATAATAAATAATATTTTCATTTATCTAATGTTTTGTATAAACTTAGTGTGTGACACTCTAGGACTCATTATCATTGCCATTATGTGGAGCTTATGAAATTCCAAGATTAGAGTTTAGAAAGAAGAAAAGAAACCATAAATAATGTACTTAATGATTTAAATAAATACAAATTCATAAATACACTTACAGTGTAATATAATATCTTTACCATGATATCTCTAGTCAAGTAGGTTGCATGTTGCTACCATCAACCTATGTGTTCGATATCTCATTATGTTGCTATTTGGAAATTAACATACCCATAAAACATCATAGTCTTGGATTTATTTAGGTTTCTTCATTCAAATAAAAGGATCCAAGATATTAGATTCCATTAAAGAATATAAGGTAAAGTTACTTTCTTGTATTATGCATTAATGTAACATTAGTCATGATGCATACAATTTATCCTACTTCATCACAAACATATGTCATCACAATTTTTTCCAATAAAAATAAATTAATTACTAATATTTTCCATTAATAATAATCTTAAAGTATATGAATCAATACATGTGTTTGTAGATAAGAACATCCTATGACACATATAAATGTTGATTTCCTACTGGTGGTTTTCATTTTCATAATCTTCTCCACCGAAAATTACAGTGGTCCTACACCATAAGAATGTGTCTCAAATCCCTATGAGTCTCCTTCCCTAATAAATTATATTATTTGTGTCTCATAAAATGATATAATTTGACTATAGAACATATATATTTATTAAAACTGTTGTGTAACTTTTACATTCTCATCACAATGAGGAAATTTTAAGACCTTTCAGTGTGACTGGTACTATTAGAACATTATCACATAATATGTCATGTAGAACAACAATAATGATGCGATAAAAAGTTTATTAATAATAAAAAACAATGAATACAGGTAATCATAATTATATAGAAGTTGGTTCTAGGGTACCAACTCCAATTACCTCAACTTTTATTTCTTATGAATTGTTCATATAATTATTTCAAATATTTCATTTGAAATCACATTGAATACTAAAATCATCTTTAGAATTCCCACAAAATTTTTAATATTGCACTAAAATATATTATTCCGGATTCATTTGAAATTTTTCTTGCGGGAAAGAGGTTTCATCATTTCCACATGGCACTAGTTCTTGTAGCATGAAACTCATCATTTCTTAAGAGAATCACCTTCATTTTGATATTGTGATATCATATGGAATCAAAATCTCCTTGTGATGTTTGATCGATGACGAACATTACATGGATGATCATTTGATTTATCTAAATATTCCCTATTCAAAATTAATATTTTGAATTTTACCTCAAATTCATTCTGAAATTAACTTTTTATTTTTTTCCTCATAATACAAATTACAGATTCTTAACATACATTAACATATGTTATTAATTACCCTTACATGGCTTGCATGTGTCTTATATCACATATAAACTAAATGGATTTACACCTACAATGAGCTCCATCACACAGAAACTGAAACTTGATAACACATTAGCATGATCAAATAAAACATACGCAAATTTTTAAGAAACATAGACATGTTAGATGACTCATAAATAGGCCACCTTCACCCACACGGAGATGTCAATTTACTCATATGTAGATACAGAATGACTTGTACACATATCCATTAGGTGATGAAATGATTGATACAAAAATTCTCAAAGACTCATATGTTGGTTTACTTTACTCACACAAATATGTCAATTCACTCATACCCAAAGACATAATGACTCATACACACATCCATTTTCTTCTAAAATGACACAAACATATATTTTCAATCACTCATATATATCTAGAGACATTTTTTTAAACTTCTAAATTTTAGATTTCTCTCAAATATCTCTAAACATCACTAACTCACCTATCAAATAGTCTTGAAAACAAAGAAAACATATTCAACAATTCAATGGTAACTTCAATATTCATGCAGAGTTCATGAAAGTCACAATAACTACTTTGTGAACAAAATTAAAGGATTGTTAGAAGATCACAAATTCCTGATGTTTTCGGTGTGGTTGCACAAATTCCTATTTCCCACATCTTTAAGTTTGGAATGAAGATTGAGATCAAAGAAAAGTTATCATATATTATTTTGTGATTTATTTTGACTTAACTTTTTCTACTAATTTTAAAAATTTCATTTTGAGCTAATCATATTATC
This sequence comes from Viscum album, assembly GCA_963277665.1. Classification (NCBI taxonomy): domain Eukaryota; kingdom Viridiplantae; phylum Streptophyta; class Magnoliopsida; order Santalales; family Viscaceae; genus Viscum; species Viscum album. The sequence continues at coordinate 869,774,683 of OY728147.1, read as the reverse complement.
TTTGTAATTTCATTTACTAATTTTTTTCTTACATGAAGTATTGACTAAGGAATAGTTTACACAAGTGACAAATAATTTTAATCAGTATTTAGATATTTCAATTTAAGGTTATATTCTCCTCTCTATTCAAGTTGAAATTGAAGAAATTATAGGTTTTACAATCATTTTTTTCTAACTAGTTGAAAAATATGGATGTTTATATTGATTAACCCGAACCCCTTTAGTAGCTCGTATTCATTTCAATTTACTAATCTTATTTTTTATTTCATTTTAATTTAAATTATGGATCACTAATAAGGTTTATCTTACATTTTGAATTGATTTTATATTTTCCACAACATAATACAGTTCATGAATTGCATAAATTTATATTTTATTAAAAAAAATATTTTTTATAAGGTTTTTTAATTGAAATATATTGTATTATTCAATCCACCCCTTCTAAAAATTGTTTTACTAGGAAAACAAGAAAATCATTCAAATATTAAAGAATATGTAGATAGAAATCATCATAGCATTGGGTAGATTTACACATAGTTTTCTATTGTTTTTCTCTTATAAATAAAAAATATCAACTGAACTATTATTTCCCACCTATGAAACAATTAAAATGTGAGGTTTTCACTTCACAACATCCTGAATTGGAGGGAAATACTCACCTAACACATAATGTCATCTCTCGCAGAAAAAAAGAATATTCCGTGGGTTTTGTGAACCATCATTAATACAAGTAAATGAAAATTGTAAAATTATTTTATCAATTAGATGTTATTGCAGTGGAAAACATATTGGAATGGTTTCCACTTTATTAAATCTAGAATCAACCTACCAAATTCTAGATTTATAAAGATATTCACATCAATTGACTACCAAAACTGATACAAGACTGCTAATAAGATTAAAGATCTCAATGAGGAAATATAGTTTCATTATACTGGGGTGGTCTATCCAGAATAGTTCTCAGTTTAATTTTGAAGGCATTGTGCCTTGAAAATTCTTGGGGCACAACACTATTGCTTTGGGTTAGTATCTAGTTGACATCATATAACACATATGTGTCATACATAATCATGAATGTGGCTATATAATATCTTCCCACTATGACCCATGCACCAAATTTGATTTGTTTACATATCAATGTTTCAGGGAATGTCATTGTTAATTACCTGGGCGACATCATGTAGGTCAATCCCATGACCCATAACATAATTTAATACATTAATATTGTATCTAATGGTCCCAAAATACTCCAAGTTGATCTCTCTTACATCATATTAATTTCAACCGTGCATGGTGTTCACCCGGTATGCTCCATGGAATTGAGAATTAGAAAAAAAAATCCACATACATATTGATGATGACGAACAAGATGGTGGTATTATTTAAAATACCATCCAATATTTTATGTATCCTCGAAATATTCTATGATTCCTTCGACATGTTGACATTGCAGTTGTTTAAATCAATATTCTTTCCAGTCATTCAAATTTTGACCGCCACAGGGTTCACAAATATGTCATGGTGATCCCCTCCATAGATGGTGGAATGGTAAAACTAAATATATATGTGGTGTGGTATATCCTCTTCTCATTGAGTTATTTCTCCCCATTCTCATGCATCTGATTTCTAGATGGAATGGCATCTAGGATTACCACCACTTATGTCATGAAACCAATGTCGATAATTCCGCCTACCTCATTAAGAACAACACAATTTCACTGGTTCAAAACTGTGTTGTGCCTCTCGAGACATTCAATCAGATGGATGGGGGTGGAAATCACCACCTCACACCCTTGTCAGATCATAAATCCCTTCTCTCAGATTGAATTTCTAAGGGTATTGGAGACAACATTAATCCCAAAATAGTGTGTAAATATTATAGTGTAATCCTCAATATACTCCATGAGTTATTAGGTAGGCACCATAAACAAATTATAATGTCCCTTAGATTTATTTTCATTAGACATCAAAGGGATCCAGGAGATGTATGTCAGCATCTGTAGCTCAGGGATCAGCTTGATTTCTTCCTTGTTCCTCATTAGGAAATAAATTTTCGACCCCCTGTAGTAGATGCTAAAATCTTCTATGAAAATCCACCAATACCACTCTATCATTTATTCTAGATACTTCTCAGTCTATTGATGATTGACCCTCATATCAAAATCATTATATATATTGGAGACCTCTTCCTTCATCATTCTCTCAATCAAAAGAGAAGTTAAAATTATCATTGTTTTTCATCACCCAATTTTTTTTGGATCACAGTTACTAGTCTTTAATGGAATCCAACTCCTTATCTCATTCTCTCTCTGCCAACTTTTCCATTTGAGGCCGACCAAAAGCATATAGCTCTACAATGCTGCCGAGAAGAAGTTATGTGAAAAGAATTCACTCCAAAAATTCATGCCTCTAATTTATCCATTCCATCACGATCAAGCTTCAATATTGATGAACATAGCCACATCAATTTCCATGAGCATGATCATAAATGAAATTCAGATCAGTGGTCATTACCATCAAGAGGATATGAGGTATTGGATGTGGTTGAATGTATAGATGGAAAGTTGGGTTATTCAAGGCGATTATTTTTCAAAACAACATCTTCCTGGTGGTGTTGTAGGGATAACTTCTCATGATTTTCTCTAGAATGGAAGACTGACATAAGGATGGAAGCAGTTGTGATGGTTTCATTCACTTCATCTAAGGATCATTTCTTGGTGCCATGCACTGGATATTTCAAGCATTGGAAATATTGATTGATCAGGTTAGGATGTTTTTTTTCGGGGGGTTATATCAATGTGAGGTCATTGTTCATATTAATTTTTTAATGAACACATAATTATAATTAGAATTTAAGAAAATTTAAAAACAATGGAACATACATATAAAAAATAATTTGATTAACCGATGAATATATAAAACTGCAATATAATATTGATCATAATACAAAGTGAACTACTTAAATTACATTGTTTTATAGAGGGTGATAATCAAAGAAAATATAAACTACATGTTCTTGGGGAGGATTGAATCTGAGACCTCCCAAGAACCATTATTGGGGTGAAACCACTATGGTGTTCCCTATTGGGCATTGAAAAAAACTACTAAATTTATAAAAAAAATCATTCAAAAAAGAAATACCATAAAACTAGTACATAATATGTGTTCAATATAGTATAATATAATCAAGATATATAATGAATGAACATTTATTAATAATTATTAAAAAAATTATAACATTTCAAAATAATGAATTCAAAGAGAAATTGTTCAATACAAGAGGCAAAATCGAAACACCACCTAAAATTTAAAATTCAAACATGATAATATAAGAAAGAAGCAGACAAATATTAGATTAGTATTTTTTAGTCCAATTGGACTTATATTAAAAATACAATACCACAAATAGTTCCTTTAATAGTATAAAAAATGGGGTTTCACACCACTAAAATGGTGTTTTCCTAAGCATTTTTAAAAGGGGGATCCATTTATCCACACCTGAAAAGCAGAGATAACGGTAGACCGACATCATCACTGTTTATCGAATTGTTAAAGGGAATCCTTTGTCAATTATTTTATTAAAATTGATAATGTGTGTCCTTTATTAGTTCTAGAAATAGTACTAATAAAGGGTTTAATGTTGTAGTGTGCTATTGAAATTGTAAAACACTACAGAAAATATATCTATAATTAAATACACCTTTATGGAAATACATAATTTAATTGAAAATATATTTTCATCACAAACACAAAAAAATAATATATTATAGTAATTTATAGTAATTTTTTACATAATTACATAAGAAATTATAATCACAAACAATTAAAAAGATCAATGTTTCATTGTATTTGGCACCCATTACCCCTCTCAAAAAAGTCTGATCATGGTATCAGTTTATGAGAAAACAACCCAAACTCAAGAAGAGATATCCATTTATGTATGAAAAAATTTTATTTCAGTAATACAATATATAAATAATTTAAACATAAATGTGAAATAATACATTAATAAAATTTCAATTTTAAATTAAAGGACACACTTGGAGTCATACATGTTCCACTGTGCATTATATTGAGTCATGGACGATTCAAACGCATAAAAAAATGACATATAAATCATATTATAATAATATGAAAACAACATTCATTCTTTTAATTTATTTTAAGTACTTCAATTTTTTTGTTTTACTAAAAGGTCATTTTCAACAGAAAACAAAAAATATGATTCAGACTAATCACATCGTGTGTTGGTTTGTCTTAAGACTAATCGATACACATTGAAAATAAATTATTATTTTTTTACAAAACTATCAAAAAACTCATAGTGTGTTTACTAATTTTTCTATTAGTGACATATGTTTGAACTACAAAGTAATTTTACAACTAATAATGGACACTTTGAATCATATCAAGTATACCATGTTTTAGATTTAGGTAAGGATGATTCCTAACCATCACAAATATCTTATGAATCGTTATCTTAAAGTATCAAAATAATCTAAATGTGTATTATTACGTTTTAGTATGTCACTTTTGTTTTTACGAAAATTAAATTTTAAACTAAAAACATTCAATTTGATTCATATCAATCATATTGTGTGTTAAGTTGATGTGAGAAAAATCATAACACCTCAAAAATTACTTATGAATAATTGTTTTGAATTTTAAAGATAATTCGAGTGTTTTTTACCATTTTTCAGTGAGTGACAAATGTTTTGACCTAAAATGTCAATTTTAAATTGATAAGGTACACTTTGAGTCATAACGAGCACACTGTGTATCATATTGGGGTGTGGATGATTCCTACACATCAAAAATGACTTATGGATCATTATCTTAAATTATCAAAAAATATGAATTCATTTTATTAATTTTTTATATGTCACTTTTCTTTTTTACAAAAATGTCAATTTTAAATAAAAAGGGACACTTTGACATACTAGTCACACCATGTGTCTTATTTAGGTGAGGATAATTTCTATATTTTATAAATAACATATGGTTCATTTCCCTAAATTATTAAAATAATAATAGTTTTTTTATTGATTTTGAGCAACATACTTACATTTTTACTAAATTTTTATTTTAAAATAAAAACACACAGTTTGAGTCATACTGGTAACATCATCTATCAGTTTTACATGAGTCTGATTCTATCACATTAAAATGGACTTATGAATCATTTTTCTAAATTATCAAGAAAATATGACCCTGTTTTATCGGTTTTTAGTGACTGACGCCTGTTTTAAACTAAAATGTAAATTTTCAATTGATAATATACACTTTGAGTCCTACCAGGAACACCATGTATCATATTAAACAACAGATGATTCCAATATATCAAAATTTATTTATGGATTATTTTCCATAAGTATAATAATAATCTGATTTTTTATCTGTTTTGAGTATGTCACTTTTTTTACTAAAATGTCAATTTAATGTAAAAAGACACACCTTTTTTCATTCCAGTCACAAATTTTGTTGGATTGAGATTTAGTAAATTACAAAACATCATAAATTACTTATGAATAATTTTCCTAATGTATAAAATCAATCTTAATGTGTTTTCTTGGTTTCGATCACATCACCATTATTTTTTACTTAAATTTCATTTCAAACATAAAACATAATCTTTGAGTCATACATGCCACAACATGTGTTGGTTAATTATTAGAATGATTCATACATGTCTCAAATGGATTATTAACCTGTTTAATATATTATTAAAAAATTTAAAGTGTGGTTTCTTGATTTTCAGTGAGTGACACATGTTTTGATCTAAAATGTCACTTTTAAACTGATATTTGACACTTTGAGTCATATAGGGCACACCGTGTATCAGATTGGGTGAAGCTAATTACCACATTTCAAAAATTAATTATGGATATTTGTACTTAAATATGAAATTAATACAAATTCATTTCCTCAATTTTGAGTTTTTCACTTTTTTTACTAAAATGTCAATTTTGAACATAAAACTCAAAGTTTGAGTAATAATGGTAACATCATGTGTTGTTTTGATGTGAGAATAATTATTACACATCAAAAAACTACATATGAAATATTTACCAAAATTATCAATAAAATCCAATAATGTTTTCTCAGTTTTCAATGAGTAACACACATTTTGAACTAAAATGTAAATTTTAAACTAACAACGAACACATTGTGTCATATCGGGAATACCATTTATCGTATTGAGGTGAGGATGATTAATAAATGTCATGAATGACATCTAGATTTTTTTACAAAATTTTAAAAACAATATGATTGTTTTTTTATTTTCTATCATGTCACATTACTATTTTACTAAAATGCCAATTTTAAATAAAAAGACACAATTGGAGTTATACCAGTTACACCATGCATCAAATAGAGGTGAAACTGAATCCTAAATGTAAAAAATGACTTATGGATAATTTTACAAAAGTATCAAAAAATCAAATTGTTTTTTCTTTTTTTGGATTATGTCAACTGTGTTTTTACTAAAATGTCATTTTAAACAAAAAACATGCACTTTGAGTCATACCGATCACATCGTGTGTCAGTTTTATGTGTGACTAATTCCTGCATATCACAAATGAAGAATTTATAAGTTTCTTAAATGATAATGACAATCCAATATGTTTTCTTAGTTTTTAGTAATTGAAACATGTTTTGAACTAGAATAAAAAAATTAGACCAATAACAGACAATTTGAGTCATACTGAGCACACCGTGTATCAGATTGAGGTATGACTAATTTATAAACATCAAGAATGGTTTATGTATAATTTTTATAAAATATTAAAACACATAGAATGTTTTTTCTAAGTTTTGATTATGTCACTTTTCTTTTATACTAAAATTTTAATTTTAAATAAAAGGAAATGCTTAGAGTCTTACCGGTCACATTGTTCATCGGATTAAGGTGAGTATAATTCATAGAAATCACAAATGACTTATGAATATTTTTCCAAATGTATAAAAAATGTATGATTTTTTATAGTTTTTGAGTATGTTTCTTATGTTTTAACTAAAATGTCATTTTAAATTGAAAACATTCACATTGATTCATATCAGTAACATTATATATCGGTATGATGTGAGACTCATTAATACACATAAAAATTATTAATGAATCATTTTAATAAATTATCAAGACAATAAAAGACTTTTTCCTTGGTTTTTAGTGATTGACACATGTTTTGAACAAAAATGTTAATTTTCAACAGATAATGGACACTTTGAGTCATATCAGGCACACTGTATATTAGATTAAGGTGGGGGTGATTACTAAAATTCAGAAATGATATATGGATAATTTTCTTATATATCAAAATTATCCAAATGTGTTTTCTCAAATTTGGGTATTTGACCTTGTTTTTTTTACTCAAATGTCAAATTTAAACTAAAAATATTAACTTTGAGTCATACTGGACATAAACTGATTATAAAATAAATTAAATAAAGAGTAAGAAGCAACGTTTTCATGATTTCCATATACATGATGACACCATGTATTCTTATCATTCATTTCAAAACAAATACATTTCATCTTTTTAAAATTAGTATTTTCAAAAGTTGTTTTAGTATTGGAAAAATATAAAGAAATAAATTGTTAAAAAGATGTTAAAATGAAATTGTAATTATCATTGAAAATACGCCTTCGGTGATGATAGTTTGTTCATGGAATGTGATATATTTCCTAAATATGAAAACATAATAACTATAATATATGTAATTGGTTTGTTTCATCCACTATATAAATGTTGTGAAAAATAATTAATTTGTTTTGATATATTTTTTATAGTAAAATCTTATTATATATAATCTAAATCCATTTCACCTATAAAAGTAGATAACCTCCTTGATTTCATGGGATATCCATGACTTTGAAGATAATTAAAGACAAACATATCATAAAATAATTTTCATTAAAACCTAATATATTATTTATAAATTTAATTTTAGAGGTAAACTTTTCCATGTAGTGTATTACATTTTGATAAATTTCATCATGTGTGGTAGGTTTTTTGGGTATCCATGCATTGAATCTAGAGACTAGAACTTTGGAGTATCCAAATTGATTATAACAAGTAACTAATTACACATTGAAAAATAAAAATGGATATTTAATGAAATGAACAAAAATATATTTTATATGATTAAATTATCGTTTTTTACTCGTGAATCATGGGTGATATGAAGTGTCTATCATCTGTACATTTTCATTCAACCCTTGTGATCGGTTTTTCCTCTACTAATTAAATTTGATTTGTTTCAAATATTAATTTTTTTGTAGAAGTTATTTTGGGACTAATGATTCCAAATTTTTGTTCACAAGTTTTTACATTAAATTTTTATTCATATGGATTCCTATAAAAATTATGAATAGTATTAAGTAAAAATTAACATTGTAGATTACTTATTATATAAAAAAAATCCCAAAAAGACACCTCATGTACAAATTTACAAAAATAAATCCTAAAAATTCATACATGATTATTTCATTTACATTCTCAAGAACAATATAGTTAATAATTTCTTTTATACACATCTTTTCTTCATAATCAACTACAGTCATAGAACTATTTTCTAGTGTTTTATTTTCATGAGCCTTTTATGCTAGTAAATGCAGAATTTGAATGAGTGGGGGTAAAGGTTATTTCTGAAGATATATTTTATTGGTTGGTTGATACTTAAATCATTTTGATTCGACCATTATTTTTACCCATTCTATTTTTTTATTTAATAAAATTCATTGGTTTATACCTTTTTTCATTAATTGTTAATGTTTTTTAAAGAACTTAAATTGGAAATGAATACCTACTTATTGAAAAAAAAATTAAAAGTTATAACAACCATGCTATGAATGTTCTAATAACTTCCCTAACTTTATGAATATCTAAATCATCAAGTGAAATAGGTATCTCAGGGCTCGATTCATGAAAAATGTTAATCCTGACTATCACAATACCTATTGGAAGTTATATATTGTGTAGAATATCATCTTGGATTTTGAGCATGGTGTCCCTTGCAACAAGATGTTGATTTGGTGTTGATATATATAAATCACAATCATTTACACCAAGTAGAATATGAGTACAAGATTGGTTTCTGTGTATTTCAGATTAACATTTCACTTAAAAAATTATGATAATATTTAATAACACATATAATATGGATCTGTGGGTAGAATGGCTCACCACAAAGCTGGTGGGGGTGGGGGATCTTCATGTTGTGGTTCTTCATGTGCGGTTTTTTCTCTTATATTCCTTCCTATAATATTTTCTAACAAATTTTAATGATAATTAAATTTTCTTCCTAAGAATAAAATCATGCCTTCTACTCTTCCATTTTCTTATCTTTATCCCCCAATTCGTTTCTCTTCTCAAAATATGTTTGGGGTGACAACCCAAAACTCCCACCTCTGATATTCTCATACTATTCTGGTCGAATCAAGTCCACTGATAGTATCTGTTCATTTGGTATAGCTAATAATGATTCTTATGTATATGTTAGATAAAAATTATACGAAAATAAGTAATAATTTTTATATAATGTTGATTTAATGAATTTTTTTTATTATCTCATACATACACATTCTTCCCACAATTTTTATGTTTTTTCTTCTATTGGTATCCCTTAATTTTATACACATTCCTCCTTCCATAACACACGATGTGAGATAGAAGTTTTGTTGGATTTGGATTCACCAATCTATATATATATATAAGAAAATTATAATTCTATTGTTTCATGTCACATAAATGTATTACTGTATATTTAAAATTTGTTCCATTTTTTCAAATGAACCATAACCCAACCTTACTTTATGGTAGGGGTATGTTGGTTTTTTTCCCATTAATTATTTTAAATAGTAATTTTTTGTTTCATAAATTAATTTTTTTAGGCAATTTTATTAATAGAAATATTTTTAATCAATTTATTACCAGTTATAATGTACATGAAAAGATATCCCCACAAGATGACTAATAAATTCATCCCATGTTTGTTGGTTTATCAGGTGTTCATATATATTTTGTAGGTGTGCATTTATTTTACCATCATCCTTTTTGAGATGAAACTTTATTTGAATTGTGTAAAATCCTATATGAGACTTTCGAGAAATCATTAATACTAATTTAATTTGGGATTCATCTACTATAAATTCACTCTACAAGGGATAATGATGAGTATGTAAATGTTTTATTAAATTTTCAGCAACATAATAGTATATAATAACATTACCCTAATGTCTTTCTACTTAATTTTCATAATAATTAGAATCACATTTTTCCATGAATCAACATAAATAGTCATGGACATGAGAGGGGTGAGACCAATGTAACTACTAAAGATGGCCTTTTGGGGTTAACAAGCTGGCCACATGTATTCCATCCAACCATGAATTTGGTACATTTTTTTCTTGGCTTAATAATTTTTTCTAACACCACCACGCTACACTGACCCTATTTTTTTGGGACACTAGTGGTTCAACATCTAGAATTTCCTCATCTTCAAGATAATCAATTTTTCCTATGGATTGGTAACATCAGTATGTGTATAAGATTGTTTTTCCTTTTCATTTAGATAACTGACATGTTGAGAAAACTATTGTCCATTAGTATTGGAAGCATCAGTTTATGTAGAATTCATTATCTACAGATTTCATTGAAAATTTAATTTATTAAATGTAAATTAAATAGTGAATAGATAATAATATGAGGAAAAAAAATGTATATTGGGGGAAAATATAACCATACTGTTGGACTTTATTTTTTAAAAGGTTGAAGGGATTTTACCCTCTATAGAGTATCTAAATCTCTTTATTGTGGTTTGCTATGGCATACAAGACCCCAGATACATTGGGACTACTGCAGAATGATTATGATGTCTTGATGAAAGGATCATCCTTATCTGAATTCAAATCTAACCCTTTAGTTTTTAGTTCAATAACAGAATAAATGAATACTTTTGGGTTGCATGATTTGGAATATAAAATATATATTCTAAATGTGAATCCATTATAAATGGTTCATCCTTTTACCCTTCCTTACTGAAATCCATTTTTATGAATCCTAATTCATCTATTTTAACAACATTCTTATTATCATCCCACTAGCATTGAAATATCGATACTTGGAATTTTGTATAATTCATCCCCCATATTTGTCTGATGATTCCAACGTATGACAAATTCACATATATTATATTTTTATCTTTGGTACCGGATACATTAATCACTTTGACCACAAGTTTAACTCCACTATTTTTCATGGTACTGTGTTCATCATGTCAATTTTCATATAATTTATAACCATTAATTACATAAACATTATAAGATAATAAATTCACTCTTGGTCTAGTGGATAGTCATTGAATTAATTTTGAAAATGAATTTGGATTTTCAGTTTCATCCTTAAAAATATGGTCCTGAAACCATCCAATAAACTCTTTGTTAATTTTATTTGATATCCAAACTTCGTACCTTAATGGATTACAATTCCTATGAATTTAATTATGGGTTTCAATATATGGGGAAACATTTAAACTATTATAAAAAATTTTAATGTTGTACTACTAGAATATTAACCTATACCCATGGTTAATAACCATGGGTATAGCCCAAAAAACCATGGGTATAGTCTATACTATGGTTCTATGAACTATGGATTTTTAAGTCATCATGATAGGCCTATACCAATGGTTTTTATAGCAACTGTGGGTATAGGCTATGAATATTTTTCAATACCCATGGTACAAACACAACACCATCCAAAATCTCTCCCAAATCCTAATAAAATTACAAACCATGATACTAATTTAATTTAGTACACTTATTATATGTTTATTATTAAACTATAAAGTTATAAATAGTTTTACATGTAATGAAAATACTATAACATACATATAAATTCAACATAATTTATTTTTTTAGTAATCCACACATGTCACTATATAAAATCAATAATAGAGGGGATCAATAACTCCTTCATCCCCATCAATTACACCATAATCAACACCAACATCAGCGCTCAAAGCACCATCATCATCATCACCACCAACACAACCATCGTTTATTCCACCACCACTGGTACTATCATATCAACTACCACTATGATCCTGATTGAAATCACATGGGAGATTATATAAAGAAAACATTTATTTCATACATGAATTAAACACAATAGAAGAAATTGATTGAATCGATGGACTTATGACAGACATCGATTTCATGAAGTATTTGGTGACATATTTTACACTTTCACACTCCGGTATAGATATTTTTGGGAATCAGATACTTGTTTATGAGGGTTTTATAGATCAATGGGGTTGATAAGTTTTAGAGTCATCCAATGAGGGATAATACCTAGGAGGGATGATTTTTTTCAACGGTAAACATCAGACTATCTCCTAGTGCTCCTCACATAATACCTATCTCAAGTGATCATTTGGCCTGAAGTTGTCATATTCTTTCACATATAGGGACTCTATGTAACACTACTAAAAATATAAACATGATATTTATTTATAATTTTGTATAATAATTTGACATATCAATAAAAACATTGAAAATATTTTTTTATTTTTTTTGCATTTAGTGAACATCCATTTGTTTTTATTACTACTCGAGAAAAATAATTTTTCTTGAGGAAAGCGGCCTCCAATTACCAATGCTTCGTGCTTGAAATTACATTGATTAATTTAATACTAACTTAATTAATATTATGAAATTTAAAAACCTAAAATGAATTAAAATTTTAACTTTTGAAGAAATCCATAAAATGAAGAAATATCTGAATATGCATTTAATTAGAAATTTAATACTAGTGGCATAACATAATCTATATGTACTAATTATAAAATGTACAAATGGACATTTGGTAATTTTGATAATTTGTTCATTAAGTTATTCATAAAGTTGTTACATTTGATCATTTTTCCATTAGCTACAATTTTTGTTAGTTTGTTTTGTAATTGGGATAATTATCAATTTGGGCATTAGGTTATTTGGTCACTTGGTAATTTTTATAATATGGTAATTTGGTTCATTTTTTGGTTAGTTATCTTGGTAATTTTTCTATTTGACCATTTTTTCATATAGCCATTTGGCTATCTATTGACTTGTTAATTTTGATCATTTGGTCATTAGGTTAATTTTTTGGTTTGGTTGCTTTATAACTTTTTCATTTGTCTATTTGGTTATTTAGAAATTTTTATATTTTTTCTTTTTCTATTTGGTTATTCGATCACTTGGTAATTTTTATTATTTGGTCATTATGGTAAATTTTTTAGGTTCTTTGGGAATTTGGTTATTTTTGCATTTAGTAAATCGGCCAATTAGCCATTTGGATACGTCACTTGCTAATTTTGATGATTTGGTATTTAGGTTCAATTTTTGTTAAGGTTGTATAGTAATTTTTTAATTTGGGTATTTGTCTAATTGGCCAATTGGTCGTTAGTCTATTTAGCCATTAGGTTAATCGGTTACATGGTTATTTGTATCATTTGCTCATTATGATCATTTTTTGATTAGGTTGATTTTTAATTTAGTCAATAGGATAATTGGCCATTTGGCCATTTGGTTAATAGAACACTTCATAATTTTGATCCTATCCAATTTTCCAAATGGCCAATTTTTTGTTTGGCCATTTGGCCAATAGTTTATTCGGTCATTTGGTAATTTTGATCATTTGGTCATTATGTTAATTTTTTGGTTAGGTTTTTTCTCAATTTTTCAATTGTCCAATTGTCCATTTGGCCATTTGAAAGGGGAATTTCCAACCCTATATTCAAGTTATTCATGGTAAGAAAACTTAAATTTTAGCATGTAAATATAACTATGTTACAATATAAATATAGATATTGTTTCTATTCATATTAAATTACCTGGAACCTCTTATGATCAGGCATTGTAGTTCACAACAAAGTGTGAAAATACATCATAGAAAATTTTTTCATTTTGTTTTTATCTGATGAATCAAAAAAAATCAAAAAAATTAATAGGAATTAAATTTTATTTACAAATCATTAAATATTAGGAATACATTAAACTCATTACTCATCCAATATGTGATCATTTCATGATATTGTGTTGTTGGATAGTCAATAAGTATTTGTACACCATCTAAATCATAACTGACTCTAATATTCCAACTAACATATATCTCATTCTTATATGATCACCAAAAATCCCAAAGACCCATCAATTGTGCGACCTTAACATCTACACCATCATGAAAGTTAAATTAAAAATACACCAAATATGTTAATTTGTATAAATGAAACAATAATATATATATATATATATATATATATCAATTTGAAAATTTTTCTTATCCATATCTCCACCCATGATTTTCCTTGATTTTATTACTGATACACCTCCATGAGACTGGTTTTATAGGAATGATATCATTGTATTTGCATAAAGTTCCCATATAATGTATACACTTCCTAACATTTTCATTTATAATTTGATTTAATTTATTATAATCCACCATTGTTTTTTTTTGGAAATTTTAGGATTCATGCATATTGTTTCCCCCTCATCACCCATTTGAAGATATTATTGAATAAGAATAAAGTGAAATTAATAATAATTAAGTAACAATACAAAAGAAAAAAATGATGTGATATAATTTGAAAAGTTATAATAAAAAAACACGATGATGGATAATCATTGGGATTTGATGGATCTTTGGGTAACCTGAATTGGTAGACTCTAAAGGATGTTCCTATTTCAACACATACACTGGGTGATATTTATGCACTAGAGTGGAAGCTAAAGGAATAGAATCTTCATATCATGGATGGATAATTGGAAATGGAGGTAGCATAGGAACAGAAGGATAAGGATAGAGAGCTGGGGATAAATAATAAGATATGGATATGGTAAATGTGGTAACATCACTTGAGTAAGTGTATAAATGGTATGGGAAGAATATTCTATGTGATGTGATGATGGAGGCTTGCGTGGGAACATCCCTAGAGTCTCAAGTGGAGGACGGAAGGATTAGTAGATAAGGTTTCCACTGTCGGGTCAGGGTGTGAATAAGAATGACAGATGCTCTGTGTGACTCTATGAGCACCCCCACTCAGACCCATATTAGTAGACTAACGAGTGTTTGACTCTAGTTGAGATGAATGTCACAAAAAATTTTATAAATAATAATAACTTGACATAAAATATAATGAAAAACAAAAATATTGCAAATATTATACTCGCTAAGTGAACTAT
Organism: Viscum album; assembly: GCA_963277665.1. Classification (NCBI taxonomy): domain Eukaryota; kingdom Viridiplantae; phylum Streptophyta; class Magnoliopsida; order Santalales; family Viscaceae; genus Viscum; species Viscum album. Next base: position 869,759,457 of record OY728147.1, on the reverse strand, counting down.
AAGAAGGGACCCGAGCTCGTGAATCCATTGATCATTATCAAATATTCACTTCCTTCTAACTTCTTCAATATCAGGAATAATCTACATAATAATGAGATTTAATTTTTTATAAATATTTTCTAAAAGTAAAGAATACAACTTAGAAGTTAAATAATTCATAAAAATGTCATAACATTTTTTAGAAACTAATATAAAACCAAGTTATAAATTTTCTAAAGACTCATTTTAAACCTAGTTTTATGAATTTAAATAAACCTTATTTAGTGAAATGATAACATACAATAATAAAACAAACATATTATTCCAAAATGAAACTAAATTAAAGTAATTATAGTAATACCAATATAATAAACCCGCATCAAGGTTAATAAAATGAACCATGAACATATATGGGTTCTTAAATATATTACCCACAACTAATTTAAGTTCAACAAAAAATCTCACAAAGGAAAAATTGTATTCCTCAAATAAAATACTTTCATCAACACCAGTGGGGAATAAATGGTGCCTATTTCTTCCCCACCATCATGAAAATATTTCTTAGTATTAATTCAAGAATGACATCATAATAAAGTATAAGATAATCTTTTATAGTAAACACTTTTTTTCATTGACGTCAAAACATATGGTACATAATTATCTATAAATAAAGTCATATCAATAAATTTGAATCCATAATCATCAATAAATATACCATGTCAGATCATTTAATCAAACCATTTACATCTCATCATAGTAACTCAACCATGAGAGTAGTAATCCAATAACATGATTTTCTCAAAAACTCCATAATAAGAAACATATTCATATCTAGGCATACTATCTGATGCACTAGAATAATAGTACATTGTTGTATTTAACATAATTTCATCATGTTGTGTTCTCTTTTTCATTTCTCGACCAGTTGTAAAAAAATTATACCCAATGATTATTAATTATTTTCATTTTCAAACCAAATAATTCGAACTAAAATGCAACACTCTTAATTCTAGAGAGATGGAGTCAAAAGTAAACTCAATACTAGAAATTAATATGAATTGAACAATTAAATGGTAATTTTTATTTGAATTTATTTAAATAAATGGTCATACATTTGATTTAAACCAAGAAGAAAACTACTTTCTATGAAAATCCAATCACATTATCAAAGGAAAGGATCAATAAAAACTATATATAATTTTTTTATGTTCCCTATATACAATGATAATTAATGGTTAAGGTATATTTGAATTAACATAGTATGAGATAACATATAAATATTAAAATTAATTATTTGATATAGCCATTGAAAAAAAATTAAAAAGACTATGTGGTGTGCCTTATCCACTCTTGAAGGCTCAATGTGGCCAATGTATATATCAGATGGGAATGAGGACTCAATTTCCCCCACAATACTCATCTTCATTTCTCATTCTATGGTAATGACTTGCACTTGCATCAAAAAAATACATTGAATAAAACCCTATAAATTATTGAGCTAGATAAACTCTTAAAATGGATACTATAGGATTATTCTTATTTTTGAAATAAGATTTGATTGTGAAAATAATTATTTATTTATGACAAATACACCAAAAAAAACATGACCCCCAAGAAGTTTCTCAATTAGATGATGAACTATTAAATGAAACATGCATGTGAAAAATGTTGGAGGAATTATTTTCCAACTCACACAAATTAATGGCACCAATTTCTGTATTTTAACCAAGAAACACTTGGATAAAATTTTGACACAATGATCTCTAAAAAATGGAACAATTGAATCAATCTCACCTTTAAATTATTGGATAGTTAATGCCAGATTTCAATTGGAATCAATTAATTTAGAAGAATTTGATAATCATGAGTTTAAGGATTTTAGTTTCAACTCCCTTCTATTGACTCATTTAGATTTTTTGTTTGATTACCCATCAGGAACCTCAATATTCTCTAATACTTCCAAAAATTGATTTCTCCTTAATGGATTCATCACATAAGAAGAAAAACTAACTATCAATTTGTTTTCATCGATACACACATGATGAAATTCTGGTCAATACCCTAATCCAACAAGTTAGGGTGAGATCAGAAGTTATATTTAGCCATCCACATGATATTTAGTATAATTGAAATGAAATATTCAAATATATTTTTCCCAATTTTTATAAATTCTAAACAGTGATGTATGAAATTCATAGACCAATTTGGAAGCTCAAAAAGTATTCTTTTATTTTTTGAATTGTAAGTGGATTCAGTGTCAACATTCCTCCTCATTTTAGATTTCATTGGAACTTAAACCTAATGTAAAAATGAAACCATTAAATGTATTAATATCATCAGTTCCTAACATAAATGGAGATGGGTGTTCAGTGTCAATATTATTATCAATCCTTTAGTTATTGTTCCAATATTTATGATCCATTGAAAAAAAATTAGATTCCCCATGAAACTAAAGTTATGATCATATTTAAGAAGTATACATCTTGTATTATTCATATGAATAAGACAAGGAATTTTTATTTTTATTATCTAAATAAAAATCATTACATAAGAAAGGAATTCATTTATAGTCCATAGATGGGAAGCACAAATATGAAATATGTTTTTTGAAGAAGCTTCGAATGTTCACATGCATATATACCAAAGGTGACTCAAATATCTTATTAAAGGTTTCATGTAGATTTCTATATCATTTATAGCATAAAAAGGTCCAGATATTAGTATATATAAGAATGTGTAGGGTTTTTTCATACACATCCCTGTATGAAGACTATAATCATGAATAAAATTGGCCATGTGTTGTGAGTATTAAGCATATGAAAGAATGGATTAACCCATCACAAGATAGAGTCAACCTAATATTATGCACCTTAGCCGAAAAATCGGGATGTTTTACCAGAAATGTTTTTCATGCTAATCCATTTTTTGGATGAACTAACTCATCATTACATTTAATTCTCACAGAATCATTCATTCACATGATTAATGAGATATCTATTGACATGAAAAGATTTTGAATCCTAAGATTCAATGGAAAATACCCATGACTGTATGTGACACATGAGATGGTCTTCCATCTACATTTTAATTTAATCAAGATATACCAGATTCCATACAGTCATTAAGGTATGTTGTTTCCTCCAAAAATTAACTACAAAATTTTAGACAATAATGACTTTCATTGGTAGGAAATAAAATCTTATTAATTAACATCCATACCATATAATTATATGAGGTATTATATGCACCATTATGAGGAATGTCCTTAAAAAGTTAATTATATAATTAATAGGGTAATATAAATTTCACTGATGGTTTTTCCATGATATATCCACATTAAAAATCACCACTTTTTCATTTTATTACATTCCAGATATACAGGAGTTCTAGAATCACCCATTAATTTTTTTACTCTCTCAACACCATCGTCTTTATTGTTTTCCTTATGTGTAATGATATCGTTGTCTTATTTCAATGGAATACTACCTCTCTCATGATGATACACAAATGGAAGTGTATCAAATAAAAAAATTATCCATACCCATTCTTTCTTTATGTTGATGAATAATAGAATATTGTCTCAAATCTCTATTATGATACCAAAAGAATAATTTTTTTTAAATATTGCATTTTTATATGGTACCTAACTTATTCCTAGATTAACCACAGACTTCCAACACAATTATAACATGGAATCTAAATACAATCTCCATATGAATCAATTTTAAATTAAAATTTTAATAATATATCCAAATTATATTGAAACTTGGTTGAAATATGATTGATATGATACATATAGTTTCTACCCATTATATTGATGGGAAAAAAATTTATTTTCCAATTAAAAATTTAAACCATAATTTCATAATTCAACACAAATAATTTCAATATTAAATTTATAAAATCATGATAGTATCTAGATAAATAAATAATAAGATAAATAACATGTACTATAACTTCTTGATGGAATACTCGCAACTGATCGCGCGCTCCCCCATGAAACCATAGTGGTGGCTCGCCCCTTCGGGCGACGACGATGGTCATCCAGCCCTCCCTCCTTCCCCAAAAGCACCACTCCCCATTATTTGATCCATCCCTTCTCCCTGACATTACCTGGATTCAACTTTTCCCTAAATTCCCAGCACTCTACCGAGGGGGCCCCTCTCCCCTTCTCTCTCCAGGAGTTCTCAGTGGCGTCTTCTCTCCATGGGCTATCTTTAATAGCTCAGTTCGGCGGACGTCGCCCTTACCTAGATAGTTTTTCCCATTGCATCAATGATTCATGGTCCCTGCAAGATTGTGTAACCATCGGGATCCTTGACCCTTGGAACTTCCTTATGTGGTTCTCCAATGATGATGATATCGTTGTTGTTTGGTCCAAAGTCCTTCATTCCTGTGAAGGGAACCACTTATTTCTTATGCGATGGAGCTACGATTTCCATTGGAAGAGGGATTCCCCCTCTGCAATGATTTGGGTATGCTTTTTGGGACTTCCCCTACCCTTTCAAAATCTATCTATCCTTCAATTATTAGGCAATATGGTCAATATGTTTTTGGATTGCAGTGAGCGTTCAAGGACTTTGTGCCATCCAATTGAACCCTGGATTTGTGTGGAAGTCTACGTCTCCAAACCCCCTATTTAAGAATTCTATATTGAGGTTTAAGAAGAACTGCGATGCCTCTAGCCAGTGGTTTTTGTGAACTGGTACGATTTCTATGTTTCGTGTTTTCTCCTCGGTCATCTTCATCAGGAATGTCGTTCATCGCTTCATAAGCCTTCTCATTCGGTTGATAGTGGAAGGGTCCCTCGAGGTTTTTCTAAGGTTGTTGCTGCACCTTCAGATAGTGGGGCATGAAATGAGGCTCTTAAATCTTTGAATGAAGATTCGATTCCTTCGGTGGAGATAACATTGGGTTCGAGGCAGGTTATTTCTTTAGGTATAGTGAAGGGCGTAAAGCCTAAGGTCCCAGAGCCGAGGGTTGCTGAGGTATTTGACCGTTTGAGGTGTGATCTAGGTGTTCCCCCCTTGTCAAGCAGTACAAGGAAGACTGCGCAGGTTGGTGAGTTCCAGGATTTTCCCTTCACCTCAATTACAGTTGAGAGCCATGTAGTGACCTTGGATGTTGTTATGGCCATGCATCTCATTTTAGCTGAGGTGTGTAAGGAATACTACAATGCACCAGGTGTTGGTTCCCTTCAATGTTCGGTTTGGGAGGACACTAACCATAAGTCCCAATTCAGGGAACATGGATTTGTGCAGCCGAGAGGTTTAGATCTGTATGAACTAGAACTGCTAGAAATACCATCCTATTACAAGGCATTGAAGTTGGGAGGAATGGTTATTCAGTCCTATAATCGATTCACAGTGCAGGGAGAGTAGTGTCATTCACCCAAGGAAATTGATTATCTGGAGGTCTATTAGGAGGATAAGGATTATGATTTGGACTCCATCATTGAGTCCAAGGAAGTGGACATTGTGTAAGTCTATAATATATCCTCTTCAAGGAAGGGTAATAATTCCATTACTGATTCAGATGGGTTTCTTAAGCACTCTCGGAGGCCGTAGAGGAGGAAAGACTATTCCTCCTTACAAAGTCCTCCTGTAACTAGATCCTCAAGTAAAGGTAATCTTCCCTCGAAGGGTCCCAATAAGGTGGAGGAAAAGTCTACTTGGGAGCTTGATCTATCAGCAGGGGAATCTTCTATCATTGTCCCGTTGCATGCTGGAAAGGAGCCTTCTAAATCCGATTTCCACCCGAACGTGAGGGAACTGATAGAGGGTGATGAGTGGGATACCATCATTGATGGCAATGAAGAGTTCTCCGAAAAAGGGTTACAGGTCATTACTACACAAGAGGAGTTTCACAGGATGGTTGGTAGGCACCTTTAGGGTATCCTTTTCAAGAAGCAACGTGATTGGTATCAAAAACAACTTGGAATACTGGCTCTTGGATTCAACGAGAATAAGATATATGTGGAAGAGATCATTCTTACATAGGACAATATGGCATACAATTGGGAAAACATACTCAAAGAGGATTCAGATAAGAAGACTATCGTTCCAAAATGTAGTCTTCATAGAGGTACAATCTCTAACAGGATAAAATTTCAAATACTAGATTCGGCCATGACTTATCATGTTGACTGATTGTTTTGTGTACTTGAATGGTATTTCTCTTTTCCTTAAAAGTTTCTTATTAATAATAAAAAACAAATATTTTGAACATGTACTATAAGTGATTCTTAAAAATAACAAACCATACAATATATAAGACATGGAATGAGAAAAAACTCTTACACAATACAATTAAATACAATTCTTTATGAAACAATTGTTTTCAAAAATTCCATGTTTATAATATGATATTAATACAATTAAATACACATGTATTTATAATGGAAAACAATTACTCAAGAATATAAAAAATGTGTCCCCCAATATCAAAACCAAAGAAACATGGTATAATAATATCATTGATATTACATTATAATTGGTATAAATAAAAATAATCATCCAATACTAATATCCTATAAACTATGATTTATAAATTAAAAAAACATATCCACAATGTAATAAATGAGAGGGAATCCTTATGTTATATAATTTATAATGTGCAATACAAAATTTGTTATAAAAAATCAATCTTCTCTTTTTAGAAAGGAAAAATGTATCACTTTCCTCCTCACATTAGCCCAATTAATATCCACTATTTTTATGAAATAAAATTATTTTGAATATGATTTTAAAAATGCAATCTAACCGTAATGTTTTAGATGGAAATGGTTTTAAATAATGATATATATTATTTGAGTGATGAAATTTCCTTGAATTATATTATTGTAAAAAACCCAATTTTTTTCAATGATGAGGTTAGGGACCCATCCTTAGTGATGAATACATTCACTCAAGACTATTTCTACCAGTGTAATTTTTGAACCATGTTACCTATATGTTTTATTAACTTTTTTTACAAAAATGACTGATGTAATTCATTTATAATAGCAACTAAGTCATGAAATTTGTTTTTAAAATGAATCTTTTTATATAATACAAATAAATTTGATTCAAAACATATTATAACTCATATGATTATTTTCAACATATCATATCCAAAAATATATAGTGTTAGATAACTTTTCATTATGATGAAAACATTTGAGAATTCATTTATAATCCCAAATGTAATTATAAATTTAAAAAGATGCCATGAAAGGGATAAGTTATATAAAGATTTTAATTGAATAATTGAGAGATCATGTTCAATGAAAATAATTATATATTATTTGATTCATGTTGACACAACAAAGAAAATAAAATATTTAAATAATTTATATAATGACTCATAAATAATCAATGGAAACATTATTTCAAAATATGAAAAATTTTACAAAGCTACATAATAATGAGTTATAAAAATAATGATAAAATTCTAAAAAATAATAATTTAAATATACATTCCCATTAAAAAAAATATTTAATATAAAAAATACTTTTACAAACTCAATAGTTGTTTTTTCAATATAATCATTTGAAACATTATTTCATAGTAAAAACAAAGTGTAGTCACATCATAGGCATGTAGTAAAAAATTAAATGTTTGGAAGAGACTATCTGCCAAGACAATCTATTGATGAGATCCTTAAGCTTCAGTAAAAACAAATCAATATCCTAAAATGAATAAATCAACTTCTATAACCAATTAATTCTAAATTAATCATCTCAATAAAATAATAATAACAAATATCCAAATGAAAAATCAGGAAAATAACTTCTCATAACCTCTATAAATCAAATTTAACAAAAACAGTAATTTTTCTTACCTACGAAGGGAATTATTTCAACCCATATAATATAAATCCCTATAATAATTTATAAAATAGATTACCTCCAAAAAACAATAATGATCATTTTTTAAATGTTTTTCCTCAAAATCTTTTTTCTAGACCATATGGAATCATCATCACCATGACTGAATATCACCATGACATTATAATATTCAATCTAAATATCCATCCCAAAAGGGGGTATATATGCTTGAGAATATAAACATACATGGTATTAAATACCCGAATAGAAAATACATATATCACCACCATATATTCATAACAATGAAAATATAAAATCATTATAAATATTCATGAAATTAACAATAAATTCCACCCATTAGTAGACTAGGTAAAACAATATCTGGTGAACTATCTCATCCACAAGAATTATATATTGTTAATCATGAGAATAGTTCATTCCATGAGTATACATCTTATAGCTCAAAATTCCATTTAATTAATTTATTATGTTTTCCATGTTCAACACATGAGTAAAACACCAAATAAAAATTTATATATAATATAACATATACCATCAATGAATATATGGCCCTATGAAAACAAACTCCCACCAACTAGTACCCACATCCATAATGTTTAATGTACTTTAAAAACTAAATATCTAGAATTAAATATATATGCCTAAATTTATCAATCTAAAACAAATATATAAAAATATAAAATAATATGTGGTGTAGGAGATTTAATATTATACATAAAATTAGGTTAGTCCATTCACAAACTAATGGTTTGTTTACACAATATAAAACTTACCTTATATGGTTGTGAGGAATATACTGATACTCCCATCATAAATATAAAATTAAAAAAAATGTCCCACGAATATAATGAAATAGAATAGTAAAGGATCATCCAAATTTTAATCTTTAAAAAAATCACAAAAATAAAACATCACCCAAGAAGAACAATATTTCAAATAATATGGATGAATAGTGACATATATGTGTCTTGGTTAGACTTTCATACATAGATAAAAATGAAAACAATTGTTTTTATAATATAATAATGATTTTTAACTAACTATCATTGAATATTAGAATCATGAAATCACTAAATTAGGGGAGAAAGTTAGAGGAGGAGAGTCATCTTCCTCACTCATGTGATGGAAGAACACATATCGAATGAAGGGGGAGATATGGATTGACTTAAGGGGGGAGGTTTGGAGGATGATAAAATATCTAGAATTCTATCACAAATTTTTTCTAAAAAACATTCGAATAGCATGTCTATACCCATGTTTTACATAAATTGTTAGTGTAGAAAGGTTCTTGACAATCTATAACCACAGTTTCTATAAACCATGGGTATAGATCCATGTGGATAGACCCATTTTATAGTATTGTGGGACCTATCCGGATCAATAATGGTGTTTTTAAAAAAAATATATTCTAGAATTTTCTTTACCCAAAAGCCTCCTGGTGTGACAAGATTCTGGTAGACCAATGCCTTCTACACTGAATAGGTAGTCTGTACAAAATTCAATGGACTCCGCAACAATATATCGCTCAGTAATAAAACCTTCTTGAAGAATTTTATTTTTCAAATACCATTTCAAAATAATCATGTAACATTAAATGTGGTACATCCATCAACAATATATAGGACCACATGGTTTAATCTCTCTTATCAAGTGATCCATCATATCAAATAATAGATGTGGGAATAACATATCCAATTCAAATGATTTTGTAACAATTATTTTTTCCATAGTTTTCCATTTCATTAGGTCAATATATTTATTGCACATAGCATTGAAAAAGAAATAGATCATGGTTAATATGTGATATTCATTATTGGGAAAATTTAAATGTAAAGATACATGCAATAGACCATGCATCAAAACATGATAGTCATGTGATTTTTTCCCCTTTCACATAAAATTATCAATTTACATGATATTCCTGTTATTTGATAAAAAACACTGCCAATATTTTAAAACATTCAAGAATTTGAAAAACTAATATCTCTTTTGCCTAGAAAGAGTTTAAACAGCTGGAGGAAGTCTAGTCCACTTTTCGACCTTCACAGGAACAAACCCTTCATGTGTTCCCATGTCAATCATGTCCAAGATGGCCTCAATTCAATCATCCATTTTATCTGGTCAATTTAGTAACATGATGATGACACGATGACATATTTTTTTTAACATGCATGATATCAATAAAATTCATGACATACAAAAATTATAGTATAATAACTCAATAAAAACTGAAATTTTCTTTCAACTAGTTTTTGAATGGTTTTTCAAGAATGGTCTACCAAAATCAGGGTCTATATATTTTAATTTCTCAAATAGTAGATGCACTATTAGTAAAGACGGTGTATTACATTATTATTAATTCCCACCAAATGACTTCATCCAATATTGGTATTTATGTCACCATGATATAAATCTATGATGTCTTAGAAACACAGTCCTTGATGAATGTTTCAACCTAATTGACTCTGTAACTTGGTCACAAATAAGACACCCTTTAATTCCTTTAATGTTATATCTTAAATAATTTTGTAAGAAGTAATTTCATTTATGATTATGTTAAAAATTTCTTTTAATGTAAAATCTTAATTTCTATAATCATCATACAGCGTAAAACTTGAATCCCACAATAATTTCTAATCTTCGATCAATGGAGCCAAATAAACATCAATATAATAACCTGATTGTTTTTGTCCTGATATAAGCATAAATAACATAATGTATTTTTTTAATGAATAAAAATAGTGAAAGGTTATAATTTTCTAATATAACTGGAAATTTACTATGTGTACTTCCTTCTAAAAGGATTCACTCCATCTATATATAAAGAAAGACAAAGGTTTCTTAGGTTGTTTTCAAATTCTGGATACTCATGATCAATTCTCTTCTACTGAGGAGAGTCTACCAGATGGTGAAGTTTCCCATTTTTATTTCTATTATTTTAATTCTATAATAACTATCTTAGAGTACCCTCACATAAATATAAGTTTCTAAACCATGGAATGATTGAAAATTACTATTCAAAATTTTTAGGACCTGTTTTAGATTTCTTATATCGAGAAGAAAGAGAAAATATATATTTTTAATTGATTTTTTATCGATGTGAAATAGTATACAATTATTTGGAAATCCATGTATTCATTCAGAGATCATGCCCATTGAACTTATCATTTTTTCAGAATCATATGTTCATTAGATAATCTCATCATCTTTTGGGATCATATCATTCAAGATAGATTAGTTAAATAAAATTGGCATCACTCCATCAATTTCTAGCTTTTAAATTATACACCTTTAGTATGAAAGGAAATGCTATATATTTAGTACAACCAGCATACAATGTAGTCTTTTCACAAATCACTAACTTCTCAAACAATTTTTAACAATTACCTTTATATTTTTCGACTACAATTTTAATTTCTTCAATATGATCTTTGTCATCGTTCACATATATAATCACATCCTTGATATAGTCTTCATCGTTTTCCACACATGTAATCATATCAGATGCTCCATAAAATGCAGTCTTATCCCAGTCACTAGTTACATTTAGTTTTTCCCCATGTTTAGTTCAAAATTCATAACATTGATCTATTCCATGATCGATCAAGTGTTCTTCCAACTCCATCAGAATAATTATTCTGGAATAACAACAACATAAACATGAAAAAGGGATTTGATAAGGGTCACATGCATGTTTTTTTACAAACTTGATGAACTCACTCACCTCATCCCCATACACTTTTGTCATATTATTGACATCCATACATTTTTGATTCATATCCATACTACTATATTTGGTAATGTTAATATTAAGCAAGATAAATTAATCGTAAAAACCATTTCATAGAAAAAGTCCTCCTTATGATTAAAATATTTTTTCTAGGTATGATTATTAATGGTTATGATTTTAAATACCTAAATTTATTTACAAATGGTTATGATTTTACTAACGTGGGTAATCATTAATATTTTCTATGTTATATGAACCTAATATACAATCTCTTGCACTTATTAGAACGCCAATAGAGACCGCACCCAAATCAAACCCAACATAGTGGTGAGAAACATATGACCTTTAATACAAATCTTCACAACTATTAGTCTATATAAATGCTAGGTATATTTTTTATATTGAAATAACAATTTACCAGATTTATAATTTTATCTCTCAGTGATTTGGAAAATATACCTTTCATATTTTGATTTTCTAAAAAGAAGACAATATTGAATGATGATACTATAATGGTCAGAAAATATAAAATACACATGGTAATGACGTGTTTTAAATAGACATTTTGGTATTAATCCATGGGAGTAAGATGGATACTTGGATTAAAATTGTTAGATTGAGGGAAAAAGATCACTTACATGCATACTGTTCAAAAAATAAGAAAACTAAAAAAACAAAGATTTTTTATGGGGAGAAACAGATTACAAGTGACACATACCATGATTTTAATATATCATTATAATTTCAACATAAAAAATTTATAAAATTTTTAAACTATAAAAAATATATTAATAAAATTTTTAAAAAAAGTTTACACAATGAAATGAGAGTAATTTTAATTTCTCTTCATTTTGTTTCGATGTGAAATTTAGGTAAAGAAAATAAATGATTGTAATTCATCTCTATCTTGTTTTCAGGAAACATTGAAAATAAAAAAATGTTTTGGATATATGAAAAAAATAACCCTTATTAAAAATATAGTTTTCTAATACTCAATTATTCGAGATGAAAAAATGTTATAATTTCCAATTGTATCTTTAATTTTTAAATAAAAATAAATATTATATATATATATATATTAATATATATATATATATTCATATATTTATAAAATTTAATATATATATATATATTTATATAAAATTTTATAAATATTCTTTCATAAAATATATATATTTACAAAAAAAATTATATATATATATATATCTAATATATTAAATATATATTTAAAAATATTTTTTTATTTTTTTATTTATTAATTATGCTGAAAAAAATATTTATAGAAACATAATCAAGATTATTTATACACACATAATGTAATTCCCCGACCCCAGTTACCCAGAGTCGGTGCATTATTACATAACATTGGCATGATCACAAAAGATCAGGTCTCGAAAGACCAATTAGTTTAGTAGCCTTGGAAACACTAGATACATTCATAAACTTTACATTACATCATAAAGTGAAAAACTAAAACAGCATATTGTCTTCATATCCCCTCATACTATCCCTGCAGGTCAGTCATAAAATACTTTTTCATATCCTGGGAAAAATAAAACACTGAAAGGGGTGAGCTCAGATGCCCAGTAAGGATAATAATATAGCGGAAACTTTCATAAATAAGAATAAACATTTAAGGTAATGTATAACTAAAAAATTCTTTTTAAACTTGATCTTCAGCTTAATATAGCGGAAATAAAATGAAATAATGCCATTTACTTATCCACATTGATATTCTACTAGTCGAATAATCACATGCAATATCAATAACAACTTTCATAATGATGGAATGCATAATGCTAGACTATCATAACCACATAGTCAAGGCCTTGTGCCAAGACTATAAATAATATTTTGTCAAGCCCTTGTTCCAAGAAACTAGTTTGTCTCATGAGACCTACCGATTCATCGAGGAGCTATAGCGGGCTCCACCTGTCACTTATTATGTCCGATGCATTCCTCATATGAACAGGTTTAAATATAACATAAACATTTGTATTAAAACTAGCATAAGAAATTTTAATAATTTCTCCATAAACCATGAATGGTATAAAAATAACACATCCATAGTCAAACATGTCCCAAACCTTCAATACAATATGGATGTTTTAAATCATAATAAATCAACTTCAAATAAGCTTAAAATCCATCAAGGGATGTTGACATAGGTAAAATAAAAAATATTTGATAGAAATATATCCTTTTTTGAAATCATTTAAAAGTCACATAATTATGAAAGAAAACATTAAATTTGAAAATATTTTTTTAAGCTTGTTAGGGAAGTTTCGACGATTTAAAATGGTGGAAAATAGCCGCTCCCGTCATATATGTTAAAAAAACAATCTTACCTTAATTTTGTCGAAAAGGTTAAAAAGGACCATGTCTAGAAAATGACAGAAAGATTCCTTTATAAACGTCTTATAAAAAGTCAACAAGGGTATAAATTAATTTAACCCATAGTCTATAAAATAGTAAGAATGATTTGAAATACATTTTTAAGAAACATGGATGTGGATGATAAAGTGGTCTGAGTTGATAGTTGTGTATAAACAACCTCAAATAATGAAGAGATTGTGAAATAAACCCTTACCTTGTACTTTTCCTTGGTTGAGTGTAGTTTAACATCATTTAAAATTGTTAAATAGTTGTTATTAAATTATACAAGAATCATATACATTAATATGATATCATATATGATCTTTTAACATTGCTTTGTTAATAATATCTTATTATTATCGTTGTTTTGGGTGTTAACTTACTTGTTTTATTTTATATGCTTTTTTACAGAAACCATGTTTTTTATCGATAGGTTTTATCTTATTCATATCCAGAATGATATAAATTCCTCAAAAATTATTTTTAATCATTATATGAGAATTATACTTGAATGGATACGATGGGGAATGAATCTTATCGCGTTCTTGGAGATGGTAGTCCGTATGTACGCACGAGCAACAATATCATTCTTTTGATATTAAAATATTATATAATTGGATAGTATATAATATATATAGAATAATTATAATTTTATATTTATTATTTACTTAAATTACATATCATTATCATATCCATCCAAATAATAATATTTTGAATAACAATTACACCACGACATGGAGACAGTAAGTTGTACGTACGCACGTGCGGTGACATGTCATTCAAAGGATGGATAGAATACTGAATATGGTTGTACCATATTTATAATAATATCAAATTATTTATAAGATAATGTATTTATTATTTTAGAATTGAAATAAAAAATAATGAAGAAGTTGAAGAAGAAAGGAACTTGAAAGAAGGTGGTGAAAACATTACCTCTTCTTCAGGTTCTTCCTTTTGATTTGATCAAAATGGCTCTTTAGGTTGCATTTATGATAAAACTAAGGCCTCTAGGTTGATCTGAGGGAAGTTGAGAGAATATTTGGGTAGGGGGTGGCCGATCCAAAAGGATTTGAAGGTGTGAATTAGAGAGAAGGGGGAGTGCCCTTTTATAAGTGGGGTGAGAGACACCTTTGGGAAACCTAGAAATATTATTTTATAATAAATTCATATTCAGTTTTAAATGGCTCCAAACTGATTTATTTCGAAGATAAGTTGTTTATGGGTCGAAAACAACTCAAACAATTGGATTTAGACAGGTTTGGGTCACTTTATTAACCTTATCTTTTATTTTTAACTCTTAGTTAATTAGTTTGGCATTTACCATGACTCTTTTGTATTTTTATATTATATGGTTAATAAACTTACTATAAACATCCAATCGACCCCCCAAGTGGTGAATTAATTATACACCTATCATGATATAAGTCCTTTTTCCAAACCATAGATTTTTAGGAATAGAATATCAATTAATAATATAATATTTTTTTTAAAACACTTTTATGTCAATTTTGACACTATTTGGTATTTGATTTTTTTGAAAATTATAATAGCACGATTACTTTGAAAAAACTTAATTAAATCAATAATAAAATGTCATATTAATCTATAAAATTTGTGGAATTCATTCAACATCTCATATTATATTTATTTGGGTATTTATAATATTAATTATATTCATATTTCACTAATAAGGTAATTACTGTATCATCACTGTGTCATAAATAAATTAAATTATTTAATGTCTAAAAATTATAATTAAAATACCATTATGTAAGAAATATTTTTATCTTTTTAATGAATATTTGTAATAGATTTTATCTTATTTATAATCTTATATTAAAAATGTTTTAGTTATTAAACTTTGATTTTAACTCTTTTAACTCTTCTTTGAATTAAATAATAATAAATGTCCTAATATAATCCAAGTGGACCTAAATGATAACATTTTATTCCTATGGTTGTTTTTGGTCGAGATAAAGTTGTCCAATAGAATTAGTACATGTTTTAGGGTAATATAAATATCATTTTGACCCTTAATTACCCTATTTACTTTTAACCATGGTAAATAAAAGTAATAAGTTACTATTCACCAAAAATTATTACTATCTTATTGAAGCACATTTTACCCCTTGATATTAACAATTTCTCTCATATTTTTGAAATTCTACTCAGAGAAACGGTAAAATTATGTTTTATGTGAATTTCCAAATTCTCCTGGGTAAAAGACGGTGAAAAGTTCAATAAAATTTTTATATATCTAAAATTATTCTAAACTAACTCCATTGAATTACATTGAATTTATATAGGTATTATGTATCTATATTGTCCTGAATTAAATTTAAATAAAATAAATAATTATTTAAATAAAAATTCGGTTTTAAACTATAACTCAGTGTTTTTTCACTATTCATCAAAATTTGAATGTTTTCAGAAAAATACCAAAAATTCACCCCAAGCTAATTTCAATATTCCAAATCCAAAAATGAAGTCCATTTTGAAAGATAAAATTTATAAAATTTCCAAAAGTGGGTATTACTATTCATAACGGCTAGTTTGATTGGTTGTGGTGTGTGTTAGAACTCGAAGTTGCGTACAATACAGGCTACTGTATTATTAAAAGAGAAGCATTGCGTGGAAGCTTGGGGTGTTACACATAATTATTTATAATGATTATTATTTTTAAACATATAATAAAAATTATATATATACATATTATCAAAATTATCAATCCAAGGAAAACAAAATTATTCATAAATTATTTATATAATTTATTAATTCAAGATTATCAATTCAAGATAATCAAAAACATTAATTCCAGAATATTAATTCAAAAAATATATCAATTTAATTTTATTAATTCAAAATTATCAATTAAATGTATTCAAAATTATTTATAAATTATTTATATAATTTAATAATTTAAAATTATTAGTTCAAGAAAAACAAAAATATTAAATCAAAAAATTTATTAATTTAAAACTACTATTAATTAAAAAAATATTTATTTGAAAATATTAATTCAAAATTATTTATAATCAATATTTTCTATACACACATAATCAAATATATATATATATACATATTCTCAAAATTATCAATTCAAGGTAATAAAAATTATTTATAAATTATTTTTATAATATATTAATTCAAAATCATTAACTCAAGATAATCAAAATTATTAATTAAAACTTATCAATTAAAATAAAATATTAATTCAAAATTATAAATGATAAAATATTATTAATTCAATATTTTCAATTCAAGGTAATAAATATTATTTATATATTATTTATATAATTTTTTATCCAAATTTATTAATTCAAGATAATGAAAATTATTAATTCAAAAATATTAATTTAGATAAATTATTAATTCAAAATTATTAATTCAAAATAAATATTAATTTAAAATAGTTAAAAATTTAAAATTATTTATAATCTATATTACTTATAAACACATCATCAAAATTATATATATACACATAATCAAAATAATAATTTAAATGTATTCAAAAATATTTATAAAATATTTATATGATTTATTAATTTAATATTGTTCATTCAAGATAAAAAAATATTAATTCAAAAAAAATTAATTCAATATTGATTAACTGAAAATTATTATTATTTCAAAATTATTATTTCAAAATAACTATTAGTTCCAAATAATTAATAATAAAAAATTATTTATATTCCATATTATTTATATACACATAATCAAAATTATATATATACATATTATCAAAATTATCAATTCAAGGTAATCAAATTTATTTAGAAATATATATATAATTTATTAATTAAAAATTTATAATTGAAGATAATCAAAAATACTAATTTAAAAATATTAATTCAAGAAAATTGTTAATTAATAATTATTATTTCAAAAAGATTATTAATTAAAAATTATAAATTCAATATAAATATTAATTCAAAATTATTTTTAAATTACTTTTTATATAAATTATTAATTTTAGATAATAAAAATTATCTATAATCAAAATTATTTATAATTTATTTATAATTATTTATATATAAATAATCATAAGGGATCACCAAAATAAAAATCTGAGTAGAGTCATATAGTTTTTACACCACCAAATAGATATAATCATAAACATTCCATCTCTAATAAAGTGTTGAAGTCAACAAATAATGGTTATACATCGAACTTGAACAAAGAATAAGAGACCAACCACTAGCTTTGTGAAAGCCTCAACCGTTGGAGTACCAAAAACTAGAGAATGATGGGATCTATAATGTGGGATGGGAGAGATGAATGATCGATTCAACAAAGAGCCGTAACCATACAAAAACCCCATGGAGTATCAAACACCACCTATAATATACCCCAATCCACTGTGAACTCTATTGATAAGGGCCAAAACATGAGAGTGAGATAGTAATAGAAACAAAAAATCATGAATAAATCCCCAACATCTGGAAACTAATGATCTAAAAAATGGTTGGTTCATGTCGTTCCTGGTAATGATCTAAAACAAGCACGAGTTCGGAGGGGGTATACCTATATATATGAATATCGTGATTAAAGTGGAGACAATTTAATCACATAACATAGATCTTGATAGGATAGATTTGTCGAGAATTTTGAATAAGAGCGGTTGTGAGGGTTTGGTTCTGTGATTGTTTGATGGCTCATGGGATGAGCACTATGTTATGGTACTATTTTAAACATCAGATAAGGCTTTTATCACCGCTTTCAAAAAATGTCTGATAAATATATGTTTTATCAGGGCTAAAATTGTAAGCTCTTATAAAACTTATCTTTTTCTATGCTAAAATTCTAACACTCATAAAGTTATATTTTATTGGGGATATTTTAGCACTGAGAAAACGCACTCTTTATCACCCCCAAAAAACACACTTGTAAAGTCCCAATTTAAATAATATAAAAAATATAATTAAAAAAATTTATATATTTATAAATAAATATTAAAATAATTAAAATATGTATTTATAAATATATTTATAATTAAATATATTTATTATTTAATTATAATTATTATAATTTTATACATATTTTTATATATATTTATATATAATTATACTTACAAATAAATATATTTAAAAATATTTGCATTTAATTATAAATATATTTATATAATTATATATTTTAGGGGCTTAGGGGTACAATTACTTTCAAACACACACACACACAGGCCGGTGACATAGGCCATAACCCCCCCCCCCCAAGGGGATAGACCCCCATCAAGCCTTATTTATTTATTACATGCCATGTAGGCCGAGTGGGCATGAAGCTCATAACATGACATGAATACTCAGTGTAGTGTCATGGCTACATCATCCTGTCTGCATCACCAAGCTTCTGTCATGCCTACATCACTGTCTGTCTGTGTCATATCTGCATCACCACCTACCTATGTCATCATCTACATCACCACCTGCATAGTATTGTAGTAGTACCTACACCCACCTGGATTTGATCCTAGGTCTAATGTTGAATTATAGAGAACTTTTACCCCTCAGGTAAGACCCCAACCACATTTATAATATTATATATAATAATTAATAAATTAATATATATAATTATACCAATAATAAATATATTTATTATAATTATTTAATTTCTTAATATATATTTATTTATAATTATAATTATAATTATAATTATATATACCCACATAAATATATATAAATATATATATTTATATAAGGAGGCTATGGATTGGACTATACCTTGAGTGTGTGTGTGTGTGTGTATTTTATTGAAATTGTACCATAAACACATAATATATATATATATATATATATATATATATATTGTGGTTTGGGTTTTCCATAGTGGTTGAGGTGCCCCGTAATATTGTTTCTATCTTGGGCATGTTGCGGTTAAAATCCCAGCTACTGTAATCATTTTCCCCAATTTTTGGGTGTGCAGTAGTGTAGAGAAAAAGGCCCACGTAGGAGTGGGATAGAAAAAAGGGTCCAACTACGATGGCTTGTGGGAAGGGTGTAGAAGTGCTGCAGGCGCTGGTAGAGGAATTGGCGAACCCAACTCAATGACTGAGTGGTGGTCCGACGAACATAGCTGGTGAGCAGATCTTCATGGCGTTCAGTTATCTAATGGGGGGGGGGGTCAGTTTTAGGTTTATTTGTTAGGGTAGCCTCATCCCTGAAAGTTTTCGAGCGACAATGAGTGACAGTTGGTTGCATCAACATGAAAATGTGTGACGTAGGCATTGGATGATCAACCATTGAAGATGGTAGGAAGTCTAATCACGGTTGTCTTGGTGATGGATTGATAATTTATTTTGTGGGAAAAAAGTACCAGAAGGGATGTTACCTCCAATGGTGATTGGGCATGTGGAAAGTAACATTTGATGGGGTATGATGGGAATGTGGGCGAGTGACATATTAGGGCCGACCAGCCCTTGGGGTGTAATAAGGGTGGGGCAGTAGCTCTACTAGTGACTGGCAAGGGAGACCTCCGATGTGATGCACTATTGGATGGGCCAAATGATGAGTAGGGGCACGAGAAAATGGGAATGAAGGATGGATTGGTCGACAAGGGCCAGATTGGTGTGCAGGCCTTAGGGACATTTTCCATTATCCTGATGGGGCATGTATTTAGGGGTGTTTTATACATTTAAAATATAAATAAAGAGGCATGAGAGGTAGGATATCCCTTGGGCGGTCTCTGACTTGCCTCTCTGGCTTGCCTGTGTGGTGTGTGTGTGTCCTTGAATGTAATTCTACCCCTATTATATATATATTTAAAATTATATATATTAATTACATACATATAATTATAATTATAATTATAATTATAATTAAATATATTTAAACATATTTTTACTAATTATAAAGGTATTTATATAAATATATAAATTTATATATAATTATATTTTCTTATACAATATTTTAATATAATTATAAATATATTTATATAATTATATATATTTATAAATATAAAAAATATATATCCTATAATTATATAATTATTTATTTATTTAAAATTATATATTTATACTATTTACATGTATATATATTTATTTCAATTGTATAATTATTTAAATATATATATATATATTACAATTATAAATGTGATTAAATATTTTTAAAATATTTTTTGTAATTATAAATACATATATATATAATCATATATATTTATAAAATATTTGTATATAGTTATAATTATATTTATATAATTATATATATATACACAATTATAAATAAAATAAATACATTTATTATAATTTTGTAATTATTTAAATATATATTAAATTATTTATAACTATAATTAAATAATTATTTATTTTAAAGTATTTATATATAATTTTATATATAATTATATAGTTATATATATTTAAATTATATATATATAAATATAAATATATATAGTTATAAATGGAAAATATATTCATTATAATTTTATAATTATTAATATTTATATATATATAATTATAAACAAATATATTTAAAAAGTATTTATATGTAATTATAAATATTTTTATATAATTAAATATATATTTATTAATATACAAGTAAATATAATTTTCAATATATTAAAAATATTTAGTATTTAAATATATTTGTTATAAATATTAAATTATTTATATATATATTGTTATTTATCTATAATTCCAGTTATAAATAATCTTGTTAATAAATATTTGTACATATTAATAAATATATTTATGTAGTTTTATATTTCTAAACTCCAAATGGCTCAACCATGAGTTTGGAAATGATACCCATGACTTCAGATTTATTGAAGAATGATACATGTACAACAGAGGGAAAAATACAAACCTTACACAAAATGCCCTCATTGAACACATGATTTCACTTCCTAGAGATCCTTATCGATCCTAAATTCCTTGGGAATCATCCCCTGTCCTTTGGATGTCAAATCCCCCACAATGTCTTCTAAGGGGGTCATAATCTTCATCCAATAATGACTGAGAGGATTCCCCCAACCTGGAGAAAATTCTAAAATTTCCATGATTTGTCATGATAGTTCATTTATGAATTAAAACGAAAACCTTCCTCAATATTAATTGATAACAACTAATGGCATATTAAATAATAACTAAAGCCTAATACATCTGACTCTATCAAGGATAAAACTATTTCCAACTATGAGAATAACCAATCTGCCAATTCATTACTAATGCCTTCAAGAGGCCTGTCACCATCCTTGTCCTATGGAAGGATGACATTTTATTTTTTGTCTCGTGTAGTGATACAATCCTCATCTGAGGCCTTGCCAATGTAGCCATATGTATTCTTCAGAAGATCAGATAAATTATGTGGATAAATCTATTCATGATACTTATGAACATCAAAAATATTATTTGAGTGTGAAACCTCCATGGGGGAAAGATATGTCTACACCAACTCAATAGAAGTAACAATCAATTTTTGTTTCAGTGGGGTGACTAATTTGAAACCCTCATCATCTATTAAAATTTTATTATCTTTTGTTAATGGTTCTTTTTTCTTGGACACCACAAGATAACCCTCATCATATTGACAATGTTTATGCTAATTCCTAAAAACATTTCCATTAGGGTCACACCCCTTTGAGACAAGACAAATCAGAAACCACAAAATGGGAATTGTCCTTGGTTCCTAGAACATCCTTGCAAGTAGCAGGTACACATACCATTTAACCAACCTGCCCACCATCCTCACTAAGGTTCTTCAACTATATAGACACCCCAACAACATCATTTTATTCCTTTCCTACCACACTAATTATGGTATGCATCTTCAAGTAGGAGAAATACAACTTCATCATTAGATATGGACTGCCTACCATGTGAAACATCCACATTGGAATCGTTCTTTTCATCCACCGATAATATTTGGTCCAAAAAACATCATACGCAACATCATTTCAAGATAAGACTCATCCATTAATGTGATTCTCTTTGTTCAAGAGGTCCTCTATATTCCACAACATGTTCTCACCAATCCAAAAAACGTCATTCTCCCATGATCCAACATAAAGAAGGAGCTTGTAGAACATTATGTACAATATGATCTATGTCAGTACCCCAACCCTTGGGAGGAGGATGCACCTCCTAGAGATTAGAACCTCCCTTGTGCACATCAGAACACTACCCTTAATCCACATCCCAAGAGACACCTACACCAGCCACAATTTCATAAAAACAGTGAGTTTAATGATGAGCCTGAGTACCCTGACAATCACCTACAGGAGCACAAAAATTATGATATCTAGCCTTCATCTTGTTATCCACTACACTGTGTGGTTATTTAAACTTTCAATGGTAAATCAAGTGACCCATATTCTTGAAATTAGAACATTTCAGGTTCCTAGGAAAATTTTATCCAGATTCTTTGTGTTTTAACCCATGGAGTATAAGATAGGAAGATTGTTCAAATATATTAAATTTATGTCCTATAATCACCAGTAAATATAATTACACGTTCATTGAGAGGAGTAAGAAAATCAACCTCAATGATAACCCTTGAAAAGTGACCAAACCTTGCTTTCTCGACCTCTTTATGAAACATGATGGGAATACCCACTACTGAGGCAATGTCCAGGAGACTATTCAGGTGCTAGGGGAACCAACTTAAGACCTTGATATAGAACCAAACATCCGTAATTGAATTAATTAATTTCAAGGGATTAAAGAAAGGGTCCCATTCCAAGATCCTAAGAGCACCAGGCCTAAGGGATTACAAACCCCCATGCCTTCAATTTTAAGTTGGCTAAAGGGAAAAAAATATGGAAAACCCCTTAAATAAAATATTAATATCAATATCAATATATTCATTTTATATTTTATAATTATTTAAATAAAATATTAATATATATATTTATTTTAATTATATAAAAATTTTGTAGTTAAATCATAAAAATAAACAATTAAACATTTTGGTTATTATAAATTTGAAAAATTTTAAATAAATATTATTAATAAAAGATTTAATTTTTTTAAAATGTATATAAATCATAATAAAATATTTTATTTACACATATATAATTAATGTGATATAAATCTTGTTTAAAAATATATAAATATTTATATATTAAATATATTAATCACTATGACCTTTATCAAAACTAGAAAAAATCTCTAATAAAGGTGATACTTTTATTAACGCTAAAAAACATTATGATAAATTGGGTACATTTATCAACGATTGAAAAAAATCATTGAAAAAGGGTACCCTTTTATTATCACTTTTTCAATCATGAATAAAAGTCCCCCATTTATCATATTTTTTTGTTTTTCAGGGTTAAAGGTCGGTATAACATAAGTCATGATCTGTGGTAGTGACAAGAGGATCATAAACATTTCAGCATTAAAGAACTAGAAAAAGTTTCAACATATGAAATACATGAGAAAATAATCACCATAGAACAAATTTGAGAGTATGTTCTTATCACTAGAGGAACTCATAGTCAATCCAAATTTGACAAATGTATACTCTAATTAATGAGTGTCAATGGACATTGTTATCTATGAGTGTAAATTTTTCTCTTGACTTGAGAGAATTATAAATGTGCATAATTAAAATAGTGAGTTGAGCTGAAGAGACAAGTATGATTACATGGGTGGAGGACTCTAAGTTGTGAAGCCTAATGACATGAGCAAGGGTAAAGAGGTCTCATGACATAATGAGTGCTCATCTTGTAGTGTTAAAGGCCCAAGATATCTCACCAAGTATAGATAGATCAAATGAGCCTATAATATCACTTAATGATGCCTATATATGATGTACCAAGTCCATGTAAAGTGGTTTCACGAATTTTGGAATCATATACCATGAGAAGAATCTCCAATCATGTAATTGGAGGGAAAAATGTCAATGCCAAAGTCCATGGAAAAGGAGAAATCAATGGAAAATGTAAAGGATGATTCACAGTCAAATTTAGATGACAACATTATAGAAATTCAAAATCAGGTTATAGCTATGGTTGGTAACCATGCATATAGACCTCAAAAACATGGATATAGGTAATAGCCACGTTTTAATGAACTGTGGCTTCTATTGGCATGGATATTGGAAAAAGACTATTTTTACAGTTCTAAACCATGAATATAGGTATATTTCAAAGGGTTGGAACAGTGGTAGTAGTTTTAATAAATCATACCTATAACCACTATTGAAAATCGTGGATATATGACTATATAGATGGTTACAAACCATGGAAATAGTTTTCATATTCCCTAAATACACTAAACTGCTCCTATATTCACTTGTTCATAAGAAACCAATGTCTATAGGGAATTTCTACACAGAAATACCATATTGGTGAAAGTTGACCAGAAAATTAGTGAACAAAGGGAAGCAGATATAATAGTGTCGCATACTAAGAAATTCATAAATGTATCCCCATGCTAGAAAATCACATTGATGGAGTGCATGTTTATGATTAATGAACTCAAACCATTTAATTTTATATTTCATATAGTGTAATTTTACAAAATTCTAGTATGTTTACTCAAATATAAAGGCCCCACCCATTCCTAACTCAATATTTTTTGAATGACATATCAAACCCTACATATGTTCTAGAATGAAATCCAATGCTTGAACACTTATCATGGCCACTATGTTCTTCCTCCTAAAGAAACACACACTCAGACAAGGTTCAACACACACCCTATTCAATACTCACTTGATACCACTTGCCTACATAAGAACTCAATATAGTTACAAAATTTTATAACTCAAATATGGGAACACAAAACTCTGTTTCCAATAAGTGGACCACCCAAGCATTATGTTTTTTCAAAATGAGGCACCCTAAGTACTTGATCCCTGAAAAGTTCAATATTCAAGCCCAGGATTTATAAAACCATACATATGGTGATTTTTCTATCAAATCCTCGGGAAATGTATTAGAATAGAATTTAATTTTTGTCGTCCAATTATTTTTACATTTAAAACACCCATGAAATACCACTTCTTCAAAGTATTATCCTTGGCTAGAGTGATTGACCCTTTTCTAAAAATAGACCCTAAACTATTAAGGGTAATACATAATATTCCATTAATTTCCCCCACTAGGAAGCCCTCATAGGGAAACATTGAATAAAAGCATGACCTCAAAATACCTCCTTCAATATGGATCATGTTGGAAACTAGAGCAAGATGTATAACACACTTAAATGGTATGTTTAAGAACCATATTTTTTTTCAAACAATGATATACCTCTTATAAACTCAATATCATTATAATTAAAACACAATACTTAAAAATGTAACATTCCTACATAACCAATGCTATTAAAATAAAACAAATAATCAAACTCATATAGCAGTGAATCATAATGAAACTCTATTAATATAGCTTGTAATGTACAAATATATCACTAAATCTCTCCAAAAACCCTGAAAAAGATTATATATAGGGTTAAGTATACATGTATACTTACACCATAGATGATTTAATCATGTAATATTTTGTTAATTGGTTTTCATAAAACGTTGGTAGTGACGTGTTAGGTATCCCATCCCAAAAGTGATTATGGTTTTTTGGTTCTTCGATCTGAGAGGCTGGGTTACTTATGGAAAATGGAATTCACATATATATGGGTGTTGGTTGATGAGATTCATATTAGGTCAGTGTGTTCAGAATGTGGATGCTTATAGATATGGGATGATGTTTGGGTGGCACAACAATATCAATTTTCCATAAATACATGTGTAGGGTGACAAGGTCTATCACACATTGGGGCTCATAGATAGCATCTTAACATGCAAAATAAGGTGACAAATTATCTTATAAGTATAGTCCCATTAGTGAGACTATGATTTCTGATGAAACTAGTTAGGTCGCATCAAGTGTCACACTGATCTGGTGACATACGTTTATGGAGGAGTGTTATTAAACAATGGTCTGTGATGTCTATAAATTTGGAATTCATGAATACCATTATAATAAAAGAATAATTGTGTTTTTGGTTGAAATAGATAGTGTCACAAGTTTTAGGTTAGCACCATTTTGATTAAGAAAGCTTGTTTTAGTCTGGTAACAACACAATCATGACCAGTGAGAGACATTGGACTTTTGTTGAGCATCATCATTGAATAACTGAGATTGTTTCTTTAGGATACATGATAAGAATATTTTGTATGCGAAACAATATGGTTGGGGGTTGTAATGGCCCATACTATAATGGCTTAGAAAAAGGAAGAAATTATTATTTTTTTCTTAGACAGGGATATGTTTTGAGAATTTCAATTGACCAATCCCATTATGACCCAATATGTGTTTTGGAAGTGTTGGAATATATTTATAATTTATTTTGAGTGGTATTCTGGGGTCAAGGTTATCTATTATACTTTTACTAATCATGTAACCATGTTTAGGGAGGTGGTGAAGGTACTAAATAGTGATTTTAATCCAAAAAAATGATTCCACAATTATATAAATGAAATTATATTTGTTGAAAATTTCCTTAAAAAATTTAAATCCATCACTATTTTGCATAATTAGAAATCATGAAGGAAAATTATGGAACACCTTTAATTAGTATCTCCCTTGAAAATCTCCTGAATCTCTATTTGATCTATTTTGGGTTGTCATGGTGTCTTCTAAACTTGTAGTCTCACAACCTTCTCCTCTACATGATATTTCTCCATTTTATTAGTCACTTCTACCAGTTTTTATTCCTCCATCTCTGTAATTTGGTTGAGTTTCTAATCATAGTAAATATTAATGAAGGCAAAAATATAAAACAAAAATCTTAGAATCTAAAATCCAAATATTATCATAAAAGTAAAAATTTATAAGATCAAATATAACCGATTATTCATAAATACATTATCTACTGGTGTTGACAAAATAAAAAGATAAAAATGGAATAAATTGTCCCATATAACAAAGTATT
Organism: Viscum album; assembly: GCA_963277665.1. NCBI lineage: Eukaryota > Viridiplantae > Streptophyta > Magnoliopsida > Santalales > Viscaceae > Viscum > Viscum album. The sequence goes on along the minus strand of OY728147.1, from coordinate 869,731,676 downwards.
TTTTAACTAATAGTCAAAAATAAATTAACAATTTATCTATAGTGACTATGATATATCACAGTATCATTTCATTTTCCAGTATAAACAATTAAAATTCATATGAGAATTTATTTTTAAAATCTATTAATGATAAAGTTAAATTTAGTATATATAAAAATGTATATATATATATATATATTATTGAATAGTAATGCCAAAAATCATATTACACTTATTTTTTCCAATTGAATCATTATGAAGAATGCTAATATAATTCATAAAAACAAATCAACAGATAATGGATAACCAATTGAACTCCATTCTCATCCATCATTATCTATGAAACTCTCTATTCATGTCAGAATATAAATTAGTTTAGGTTACCAATTTATAATAGAAAAAATTCAAATAATGTCAGCACCTTGAAAACTAGTCTTCCACCTATATAGAATAAAAATGAATACAAAAAATTATGAATATAAAAAATGTAATACATAACATAAAATGAAAAAATAATGATCTAAGAATGATTTTTATTTCATACAGATTATGTTATAATTGATGTTGTATATAATAAAATTATTATAATAAGTTTTGACATTTTGTACACATTATTATGTTTAAATGAATGTATAGTTGAAAAAATAAATTTCATTGTAGGATATAACATCATCATTACATGGAAAGAAACCACAAAACTCCTAGAAAAATTTGATGAGTAGGAGAAAAAAGAAATGTGAATAATTTCATTAAAAATATATTATACCATGATTATATAATTTCATTTCCCATCCATACAATCATGAAGATTCGTAAAAAGAACCTAAAACATGAATATATGGTCCTTGTAATGTTAATTTTGGAAAGGATTTACAAAGGTCATGGTATTTTGAAAAATTCTTGTTTCAAGACAATGCTACCCCCAGATGAAACCAAGGAACAACAACAAGATCCATAAGGCTCTTCTATATTAATTATAGTAGGATGGTCCAACATTAAATCATAATTCCACTAAATTATGATATCCTTAGTTGTAACAAAAATATAATAGAGCCCAACCACAATTGAAATCCACCCTTAGATTACAAAAACAGTGAGACCATTAAATTAGGCTTAACCACTTTAGAAAAAACAACCATAAACTTACATCCCGTTTCTTCTCTACTAGTAAATTAAATATTTCATCCATCTGGTTGATATACCCATATACACTAGAATCATGGACTAAACTAGTGAGTAAATTAATAATACCAGCTGGATGACCATCCACGCCACACTATTCAACCATCTCCAGGTTGGAAAAAAATAAAAAATTTATTCTCTACTTTTAGGAATTGTGTGGTGCTTATTTTTTATAGAATGGGAACACAAAAGAGAAAATGTAATAGCACTATGGGAAACTGGATGAACTACAGAACCCTTAGGTTAAAGTTATTGGGGGTGCTCAACATATTAATTTGACTTTTGAAAATTAGAAATTTGATTCCGATTAGATAAATCATTCTCACTCTACCTATGGTTTAATACATCCACAAACCGTTAAGAATTACTCAACCTTGAACCTATTATGGGGAATGTCACGACCATGTATATATAAGGATTACATCAACTGTGCATGTTGAACACTAATCCTTATAGTGTAATACTTTCCATCACCACCATCCAATATCTTATAAACCAAGGAAAAATCATTTAGTGCTTTCACCACATGTTTTTTTAGATTTTTTGTTTCTCGATCATGCTTCTATTGAACTACCACAACATGAGGATGAAATGTAAGAACAATAGAACTCGGCCACCCCAACTCTATAAAAATCTCATCAACCTCTTTTAACATATCTAACATTTTAGATTCCATTATTTTTTTAAAAATACCGAACATGGAATATTTTTAAGAATTTGTAAGATATTCATGCATTCCCATTTATTCTATGTCTGTAGAAAAAATTCAAATCTCCAAAATTTCATTTCATGTTGTTGTTGGCTATCCTCTAACTTTAGGTAACTTCACACTTACATATTCTTACTGATCCACCTTGTCATCTTCCCTTCATCTACTATTTTCACCCTACCTCTCTACAAACTTCTAGAAAATGATTTTACTATGTATCTATTTGGATTGTTATAACAACTACTTCAATGATCGGAGGATTTGAACATAGGCCAAGACATAAAAACTTCTAAGGCTAGGTGGTCAACTTTTTCTCACACTACTGTCGAAAAAATAAATTTTCTCATTGATGTTACTAGATTTCCCCATCATCAATGGATTTAATTCTCCCAAAACGATCTTATATTTAAATTATGATATATTAGGATACCGAATAATAATATATAATCTATATACAACTATCCCTAATTAATATTCATACCCCCTGACAATCAATTTTCTATAAAATACTATTATGCCTCTGTGATAAATCCAAAATATTCCTCTCCTAAAAAATATGTCAAAACAACCTTATTCATCTCACTACTTAAACAATTAGACAAATAATAATCTTTTAATAGTAAACATCCACAATGTGAATTACCTATGTCTTCATTTACGTCTCTAATACTATTCAAAAACTCAGGCAAAAAATTTCACTCTTTTTTTGACTATGTTCCACTCATTGTTCAGATCTTTATTTGAATAAATCTAGTCTACACTTACATGTCTCATAAATTAATTGTTAAATGCTCCCATGATCATCAAATCAGTTCATATGCTACACAATGTCTCTCCATTTCTCCCAGAAAAATTCTATTTAGACTATCATGCAATGATGATAGAATTTGCTCGAACATAAAACCATGATCGTCTTCCTTACATATCATATTTCTCCTTGTTTAACTATTACCAAACATACATGGAACCGTGTAAAATGATTTTTTATCTCCTCTAGATTATCGATCAAACTGAACATCCTTAAAATGAACACAGTAGGATTACCAAATACGCATTCCCTACTGATGATTCCAAATATTAGGTGACCATCCATATAGTATTTCACATGTATGAATTATATTAGAAGGAAGAGAAAATGATACAAATTATTATTTGGATTTTTCTAAAGGAGAAAATATAGGAATAAAATTGAACAAGAGGATGAATTAGATGAAGAATATAAGGAATTCTCCTTGAGAAGACCCCTTTACCAAGTGCAAATTCATATCCTCTTAAAGAATTACTATCCAATAGAAACCAAGCGGTATTGAAACCAAATGTTATCATGATACCCTCCCCCATAGGTTTCTCCCTAATACCCCAAACAATGAAATAACTCCACATAATTCCACCATATATTACAAATAATAATGAATAAATGGAAACACTTCCCCTTGGTAGTTTTTCACACAAATTGACCCATACAAGGAAAACACCCAACCCCACCCACAAAGATCTCACTACAACACCAGATCACAAGCCTGACATAATGTATGACCCAGCTGCGTTAAGTGATAAGGTAAATAAGAACATGAGAAACCTAACAAGAAAAGATAAATGAAATAAAATAAATCATAGCAAATAGAAAATTTAATCTTTACAAAATATCGACCAAAAAATGTATGAAATTTGATTCTACATGAAGTTTCACACTACTTGGTTTCTTGATGAAGTGTAACACACTCATTCTGTTTAGAATCTAGAGATCTACTCAGTATATGTTGTTTCCACTATCCTTGTAAATATTATAGACTAAATTAGCTACACCAGTAATGGTTTCTTGTTACTTGTAGGAATTGTTAAATTGGTCCATCATTGATATAAAAATATGAACCCAAAATATAATTAATATTCCAAGTTGTTTCACCATGAAATCACACAATCCAAAAATCAATTTTCTATGAATGAATGCACCACTGATTTGACTCACTATCATGTTATAAAAATATCACACAGGTTCTGATTCCATCATTTAGCCACTATTCAATTCCATATTTGAATCAGTTATCAAGAATTATTTAAAAATTGGATCTAAAAAATTATTATACCACATGTCCACCATGTCAAAAAAAATTATGAAAAAAATAAAAAACAGAAGGCTATTATGACATTTTGTAACACACCTACAATAACCATTAGATTCAAACCGGAGTTGTACAAGACCTTAAGTCTGCACACCTATACACCCCACATGCACCCCCAATCTCTCCCTTACCCTTTAACCCCCCCCCCCCCCCACACCCCTTTCACCCCACAACATGCCCCTTTCACCCCCTACACACCCCTACCCCCTCGCAAACCCACTACCCCCTATACACCACACTGACCTCCACTTTCACCCCTGGACACCCCTGAACACCCCTGCACACCCCTACACACCCCTGCACCCCCTTCCCTTTAATGATACTTTGAATAATACAACATGATTCAAACAATGGAGATACTCAAATTAGACAACATGACTTGAAATTATATACAGAAAAGAAAACAATATGAAATGAAGGGTTTTAAATTGAGTTGTAGTTCCTGATGAATGAATTTAGGTTCAAGTTATCTTTCATCCACTAGAATGGATTACCATATATAATAAATTAGGAACATGAAAAAATTTGGGGGAAAAATAATGGTAGAAATATAAAATAATCAGAAAAATGGGAAATTGGACTACATATTGTCAGAGGCACACCATAGTAGGTAGTTGGCCGCCTCAGAACATCGTCAATGAGGATGTATGGTGGTCGCATTGGAGTAGTATATAATTCTATATAATAATAATAAAACTTAAATAATATATAAAAAGCATACATCATAATATAATAATTCAATATATGTAGAAATAGACTGAAACAACACAATTCAATTCAATATTACAATAATCAAACATAACTGTATCATAAAATTTCACATATTAATAGTCCAAATTTAAAATTTAGATAAATTGAGATTCTAAATATTAGTATCATCTAAACCATTATAAACGTCATCCAACCCTCCTTTAGAAACACTCTCACCACCTCTCACGCCATCGACATCATTACCTGCATCGGTATCGGTATCGGCATCATCACCTGCACTGGCACTGGCTACAGCTCTGGATCCGGCTGCAGATCCTGCTCAAAAAAAGGAATATATATATTTTAGTAGAATTCATCAGCATCAAATAGGAATCATCCTCTATATATTATTCTGTTTGAAGTGTAGATGAATGAAAATACATAACTTTCATCATATTTTTAGATGTCGCCTTTTTTTTTATTTTTGAGTTTCTTCTTTTATTGACGAATTATTTTTTTCCACTAAAAAACCAGAACTAGTACTCAAAGAAAAGTTTTCATAATACTAGTATCAAGATGGTAAAATCCCCTTCATCGGTTAGCAATGCACTCTACCCTGATGCTCATCTCCTAATACCCAATTTAGATGATCATTCTAGCCTAAATTGTCAGGTTCTTTTTTTTTCAATGCAACCAAAGCATTTTAGTGATTGATATATAACATAAATTCGAATGATAGAATAATATATGGAATTAAACGTTGTAAAAATAAATGAAATTGAAATATACTTATAATCAAATTCTTGGTGTCAGTATTTGTAACATTAAAATATTCATTTTTTCAACTTGTACAAAAAAATGTAGTGTGTGGAATGTGACTTTCAATATTTAATTCCATTCTCTGGAAAAAACAATGAAATAAAAAAATGGATATAAAAAAAAACACTAAACCAAGATAATTATTTTAAATGTTAAATTACCCATGTATGCTCATAATATGGGACATAAATGTGTCCCAGATTATAAATGTGATTCAATCCAATCTTATTTATTTTATTTCTATTTTATTTCTCCAATAATCATATAATTATATAATTTCATTAACATAAATAAAAAAAGTATTTTATACATTAAAAATAATATTCAATTAAATAAATGAATATATATATATAAGAATTACCTTAAACCATGGACTCTTCCAATAGTTGATTATCTATTTATATTTTGATATTCTACAGTCATGAATCATCAGTATTTATCGTGATCCATAACAAATCTATTTTTTCAACCAACATTTATGTCATACTTGTATGCTCGGACCATTTCACCAAATTCCAAAAACCTTGCACCCATGAAATTTTCTCCATCCAGAAAATTATATCTGAGATTCAATTTACAAAATATTTATTAAGAAAATAATATATATATATATAAGGTGATTAATATTAATTAACCAAATATCTACCCATGCATTGCTCTTTATTTTTTTCTCTATGTTCCTGCCAACTTATTGGTTGAACCGGAATGATATTGTTGTGTTTTGAAAGTGTTCACATAAATCTTTTACATTTCATACCATTTTTTTCAATTATAGAACTGTCGTCTTTGTATTCAACCATGATTTTCATATGTCGATTTTGGACCACTTGCGTTTTTTACAGCCTCGCCTCTAGAAGAGGATATATCTAATCATGAAAAAACTAATAAAGGAAAATAATACGTATTAATTTAACATTAATCACTAAAATTAATATTTAAACACATACCAGTAGATGGGGGATCTGTTGACCCCTGAAGTGTTACATCTAGAGGAGAGGGGTAGCCACTGTGGTAGGTTGGATATCTATAGTAGGAGTACTATGCATAGTAAATGATGATAAGTGTATTGATGGAGGGAGAAACCTAATGGATAAACCTATATAGATGAGGGTGGATATGGATATAGATATTGTGGGGGTATATGGGTGCAAAATTCCCTATATATTGGATGGTGGGAATAAAAATTAAGGAGGGATGAGAGTCTAAGAACTACCATCCGATGTAGATGTGTACCGAAATGGATACAGAAAAGGTGGGTATGGATAATATGGAGGTTGCATAATGAGAGGATTCCCTCAAGGTAACCCAAGCATCATAGTAGCAGGCTGAACTGTAGAACCAGTCATAGTAGTACCCCCACCATACTATCAACCATAGTGGCATAATCTAACTGTATCCATGAAAATGTATCCTAAAATAACACATATGATAAAATTAAATGAACAATAATAAGATAAATAATATGAAATACCATAATATTCAGACATAAATTGTACTTTCAATGGTGCCTAGATGACACATACGTTGTTTATTTCTCTATATTCTTCCACTTCTTCTAGTATCATCATAATCAGATGTGTTGATCTAGAAATTTAAAATATTATAACCAGATAAATAGAAATAATTCGAAATTTTAAATAATAAAATTGTATCATAAAAAAATGAGGTAAATTTTCATGTGTGATATTTATATTGATAAAATATGAAGGCTTTTCTGTGATCAGGAATTACATGATATGTGCTTAAACATAAATTGGTCAGGATAGTAACAGTTTAATATTCGATAATGGTGTCAAATATAATAGTAAATTTGATATCTTGTATGAATTTTTTAAAGAAACAAATACAATATTGTGATAATATTAGGTAAATTCTTACAAATGTGTCAACTGTATGTGTGCTTTGTGATAATTCAGGGTTCATAATCTATTCTATAAATTGAATCATATGTGTCACCAAATGCAACATTCAAATAATTATTGACAGGTTCCTCCACAACATAATTTTCATCCATATTCTCTTTGAAAATATGTTTAGGAATGAAATCGATAATAACACAATTATTTTTGTAACATCTTAGTTACATAAAACACATATCTTTCTTATGATCCAAGAATATAAGGTTAATCAGTATAAAGTTAGCAGTTCACATCAATTTCTCTAAATCTATAGTTATCATTATGCATTACCTATCGTTTAATTGAATCAAACCATAGGAATTTCAAAATTTCAATATAACCATGTGCAAAATAATCTAATAAAATGATTCTTTTAACTGAACCTTAATATGATATATTTTCTAATCATCATTTTCTGTCTTATTTAATCATATAAAAATCTATTGTGGTTCTTTTAATGATATCATCATGTTATGATTTTTTGTTGCATTGCTATTTATAACGTATTTAAATCCATTAAAAACCATTTCCTTGCAATTAAATACCACATCATTTGGACCAATGGACAATGCTCTTATTTCATTCGATACATCGTTTAGTGGTAGAGTTAAAACCAAAAAGATACAAAAATTGAATATTAAATAGATACATGTGATTATGTTATGAGAATAGGAAAAAGAAATCTATTACCTTTGACTATAACCATGATGTAAATTATATGTTGTGAAACAGTTCCTTCCTCTTAACAGATAGAGAGTGATGTCTGTTTTTTTTATATTTTCTAAACGATTTCTATAGATAGGAATGATTTAAAATATCAGAATATATAAATAAATCACACAATGAAAAAACGCATATTTATTAGTTTACTTACTTGATAAAATAAAATATCACACCATAGTTTATTAATACTATACGATGAGATATTTCTCACTCTTCCCTGATTAAAGTAAACAATGATTATGATCCACATATCCCCCATATTTGGGGCGGTGATTGAAATATAGGCCCAATGGGACCATATTGCTCATCTTTAGTTCTCATTATTTTATTAGACATCTTATTGATGTTAGAAAAGTATGATGAACATTAATCCAAGCATTATTATACTAAATAGCATTTCACAATATAGGATTTGGGATGATGTGTATTTATTGCATAATATTTCAATGTAAAAATCATTTTTGCTTGTGGTTAAATCAACTGAATCAAAATAGAACCATAAAAAATAACTTCTATGGGATGATGAAAAGTCAGATGTAACATACATGTGAAAAATGACAGTGGAAAAAGTTTCTCCATGTATAAAATAATTATCGGTCCATCTCTCTACAATTTCTGAACAAAAATTTTTCTCAGTATTTTTGGAAAAAAGGTCTCGATAAAAATTACATATCGTAGTAACAGAAACTATATCATTATGTGAAAGTAAATGTCGAATTACAATGGGAATCAACTCATGTAACAAGACCTGTAAATCATTGGTTTTAAAAGATTTTAGTTTCACATCTTGCAATTCACCCTTTTAGAAATATTACTTTAATAACCATCTAGAACCTTAAAACATTCCATGACCTAATGAAATTTTATCTTCTCCACATTTTTTAATCGAATAATAGGAAAAATGGACTTTCCACTTAATTTGAAAAATTAACTCAGGATGATGTCCCGCTCTTATAACCGAATCCATGAAATCATGACACGACTAAAAATCTTTTATTGTTCTTCCTTTGACATTTAAAATAGTGTAAAATAAAATCATAATTTTTTTTTCTCAATATCCATTAGATCCAAACAATGACACAATATATTTGATGACAAATATAGTAACTCAAAGAATATTATTTTCTTTCAAAAATTGTTATTTGAATTTGAATTAACATGCCTTCACTTTTTGATACTTGATTTAATTTTTCCTTGAACACAATTTATATCATCATTTTCATTAAAAAATCATTCCCTAATATTCATTGAGGTGTCTCATCTTTCCTGACGACATTATCAAAATGGCTCGGAGTTTTCCTATATGGATGATCCATTAGTAGAAATCATTGACGCCCTATAAATCTAAAAGTTCTTCAAAACATTAATTTTTTGAATGTGTATTTTTCATACAAATTAGGAATATTAATTTCCCTTTATTACTCCAACAAGACATCAATTCATAATATAGGAAATCATTTATCACCCATAATAAGGCTACACAAAACATAAAGTACTCTTTCCTGAATGCATCGTACAATTGTGCACCAACAATCCAAAGATCTTTTAACTCACCTATTAATGGATAAAAGTAAATATCAAAGTCATTTCTAGGATAAATGGGTCTAGATATCAATATACTTTTGATTTTAAATGGATTCTTAATACACATCCTTGAATGAAAGTTATAAATGTTAATTAAAATATGACAAGTACTCTGTGTAGTTTGATTTTGGTGAAATGGGTTGAATCCATCACAGGATAATCCCAATATATCCTTTAATGGGTTAGCTACAAAATTACGATGTAACTTATTAAATTTCATACAATGAAACCCATATGTAGGATGTACTATTTCATCATTATACTTAGTTATTTCATCTTCATGCCATATCATATTCCTTACCATTTTTTGGACATAATATTTCTTATTCTTGGGAATTAAAGGGAAGTGCCCCATAACTTTCTATGACATGTGATATTAAGATTCATCTTTATTAGTCATCCACCTTGATGTGCCGCACTATTTACACCAACTCGACTCCACATTTTCTTTCCAAAACAGACGACAATATTTGGGGAAAGAATGAATCTTAATACATGAAAATGGAAAATTTTTAACCAACTTTGATTCCATGAAATAATTTTCTGTAATACATGAATCATTATGTAGTAAATTCATAATAAATGTATGGAGACAGTCGACAATATTAATACTAAATCAATAAATTTTTTTCCCATGATATAATTGAATTTAAAACTCATGTTTGATCATTGTTTTACATGACTGATATATTGGGGTATTCACATCTTCCATCATCTTTCTAACACTCTCAAATTAATCATAAAAATTAATAGATTAAAATAATAATTTAATATTAATTTCTTCTTGTATTGGTCTACATGAGAAGATTTTTTAGAAACAAATAGAAAATGATCGAAATAATATTTTTCATACCATTCCTTTCTACTAAATCGATTTCATTATCTACTTGATATTTTTCCCCATTGTGATACCGCACAAGATAATTTTCTTTGGAAACCATGTTTAGTGATAGGTAACTTCCTTATTTAGGAGTTAACTATGGTCTTCCAACATAATCAAAACATAGGCATCGAATCAATCCTCCATCTGAATAATTAGGGAATACATGTTCCAAAAATTATCGAAACTCCTTTTCAAACTCCTCTGTTATCTGATCAATATTGTACATCTAGTATCTATCCCTTCGAAGGCATATAAATATACATTAAATTAATAATCATGAAAATGAATTAAAATCATATTTAGTTTTTCAAAAAATAATAATTAATCATCAATAACATGTTCATAAAAAATCATAATGAATTTCTAAAATTAGGGTTTATTGAATTGATAATTATTTTAAATTATAAAAAAACATGAATAGTCACACATAAGTTCCAAGAATGAGGATTTATTATAGTAAAAAGTGTTTATATGACATCTAATAGATAATAATAATAATCAAATCTCAAAAGTCTTTGGATCCATTCAGAATGAGTTTTGATATTTGAATTCATTATACTGTGATTTATTAAAATTTAAAGACATTTTGAAAATATTAACCATATTATAAACCATTGTGTGTTTAAGAATTCCAATATACCAAGGTTTATTGATGGAAAACATTCCATTGTTTATTTTTAATCCTGGAATTTAACACCACATAATTATGAAAATGAGAATGATATTGGATACTATTTGATCGGTTTTTACAATCTGATTATATTTTGTTCTTTAATTTTCGACAGATAAATTTATAATGTGTAATCTAAAATCGAAATCGAAAAACGTTTTGGAGTTTGGTTTAATCAATGAAGTGTGATACAATGTGTTGCTTAATTATGTAAAATTTAATGAATTATGTTTTCCTATAGGAATATGAATTTTATGTATGTGTTCTATATAAAGGGGGGTAATCTTTTCATAGTTTAGATACTAGAAACTATTATCAAATAGAGAAATACCTATAACTTTTTCAATTATCTATTATTCTGTGTGGATGATATATAATACCATTTATATAATGTATGTTGTACTAATTAGTTCATTTATTTTAGTGTCATGTGGATATCATCAATGGAAATAATAGATTAACTAATTAAGTGCTCAAAGTAGCAATGTAAATGTAACCAAGAATGGTTGTAGGAAAATAATCAATGAAGTAAAACTCTTAAAGGGGTAGACTTTGATATTAATTTTTGATCCCAATATATATATTGTCGATAGTATAGTGGGTGGGTGAATAGACTCAAATAAAATATTAAAATAAAATTCATAATTTTAAGGATAATAAGAATAAACAATTTAAATATAAATAGTAAATTAAATTTTAGTTTGAATGGTGTATGAAAAAATATTATTAATAATATTTTAAAATTATTTTTATAATATTTCCCATTAAAAATATCATATGTCTCAACTTAACACCTCTCAACTCTTTTAATGAACAATACACACTAAATAGATTTTATTTTTGAAAGAGATTGATAACTATTTATAATATTATTTTATCATACCCAACAACCAAAACAAAAACTTTTTCACACATGGAGGCACAACCAAAACACTAGAATTCTTTAGGGATAAGGTATAACCTTTGAACTAAATTTTCCCAGGTTAGCGTAACCAATACACTACCTTGTAATGGAGGCACAACCATGTGTGAGATGAGTGGTTACAACATGATAAAACATTGAAAAAAAATAAATTAATCATAGTGAATATATAATAGTAAAACCAATTAAAATTCTTGATGATTATTACTAGTGTATAATAATTTTATTTGTCCCTTCACATTGTATATAAAGAACAATTTATCTTCGAGAATTCTCGCAAGAGAAATAAGTAAAAAATTTCTTTAAAAATTTTGCAGAAAATTTTTCTCAAGAAAGGAATGTGTGTGAGTTTCTATATGAATGTTTTCAAATAAAAATATAAAAATATAATAATATAATAATTTGGTTCTCCATAAATCTCATAGTAACCTCATAATGATTTCCAAAATATCATCAGTTGCAGGTGAATCAAAATCATTGTAATAATTATCACTAACATATTCATTCAAGTCTTCCATAATTATCAACATTTAAAAACCAGGAAAATTTTATGTAATCATGTGAAAAAAAACCTTTAAAATAACTCAATATAATAATTTTTAATTTTTAAACTAGTTTTTCAATCCTAAAATATGGTAGATTTGAAATCATAAATAATAGTAAATAATATTATTTTTCACCGATATAAAATTCTCTATGGATTGATGATCTTGTCATGATGTAACTCTTTTCTATATCTCTTTGAGGTGTGTATAATCCCAACATGAACTGGTTTATGTTTCCAAATTTCCTAGAAAATTATTTTCATAACCTAGCTTCAATCATCGTTATTTAAATTTCATGAAATTCATTTCTATTATCTTCTATTACATTTAAATAATAACTTCCGATAATGAAATAAGATTAGTTTCCTTAGAATTAAAAAAAATATAAATGTAATATCCAAATTCCATGTAGCACGTCAGAGGAAAAAATTGAACATATAAAGTTAATTTGCTTTTATATGTAATGGTGATTTCTTATTACATAAAGGTAAACTTATCTTATCAAATTATAAATAACAATAAACCATCAAAGTGTAATATTCAAACCTGATCTGTATAATTAATAATTTCATATACAAGGGTATTCTATAAATATGGTTGAAATAAAAAGGTTTGAACTGGATAATTATGGTTATTCACATAGTTAAAATCCTAACACTTGTAATTGAAAAAAATATCCAACTTTTGAGGTATGTAAATTTCATAAATACAAAGTCTATATATATTAGAATTGTACTTTTCCCCTTCCACTACACATATAAAAATATTATCAACACAATACATTAGAATCATAATAATTCCAGAATAGTAAATAGATAACAGATTAACTTTGAGAATGAAATATAAACCATGAATAGCAGTTCCAAACATATAAAAGAATATTATATTAATAATATCTAATAGTTGATATAATGTATAATGAAAACTACATCTATGTGGAAATAAACACAAACTAGGATCCACAAAACATGGAAAAAATATTCAAATATGGAAAATGGATTGGCCAATGCACTGAATAGGGGAGGAATTCTTGAAGAAGGGTGTGAAATAGGGGAGTAACGTTTCATCCAACACACCAGATGTAGGACTAACACCCGTAGAAGGGTATGGAATAAGGGAGGAACACATGAGGGATAGAGGAACCATAAATGGATAAAACGGTAATGGAAGGATGAATCATGAATGGAGATTCCGCAAATGGAGAAGTTGCACCAAGAATAGAGGAACCACTAATGGAGGAACCTTGAATGGAGAATCCAATGAGGGATAGAGGAATTGTGAGGGAGAATATGGAGATGATAAGATTATAGAGAATTTGGTCAGGTGATGAACAGATGAAATCCACGAGGAAGATAAGAAGGGTTTCGAGGGAGAGTGGGTGAGCAGGAGTGAAAATCTATGAGGGAGGATGAAAACTGAGGGAATATTTTTGATATGGTGGAAAATCTCTAGGGGTAGATATCATTTAAAGCCATGTTTTTTAAATAACTCTGGAAATTTCATAACCTATATCCATAGACCCATTAAATAGTGGTTATATATCCACTCCCATAGTTCATTTGTCCCGTATTGTTCAAATTACCATTGGAGTTAGTTCCCTAGAACCAGCTACATTGGGTTTTTTATTACCTACATATTCATAGTGTTTAATATTAATATACTTATTATCACATCATGATTATTCTTTTATATGACATTGTATATGATAATTTGAAAAGTTTACTTGTCTCGATAAAAGGTTATTGAAGTTTCCCATTATAGTTAGACATTTGAATTATTATGTAAATATCATTAAATGTATTTTCTATGATCAAATAATATCATCTACGGAGACAAAGATGACAAATAATACCAGTAATAGGAGACTCATAAGACAATGAAACTTCTTCTCATGAATCAATCCCTTTTTAATATCCAAGAGAGGTTTTATGAGAAAAAACCCATTAATAAGAAATCAATATGTCATATGTTTTATTTGATATTTCAATTTAAAAATGCATGTATTTGAAAATATTATTGAGATTATTTTTAATTCATATCTTGAGTTACATAATTTGATGTATTGATGAGAACTGTGAATACATATTCATACAGTGATATATGATATGTTGGGTGTGGCATAATTTATATGAAATTAATTAATAGGTAAATAAAGGATTTGAAAATTTTGAGTTTAATGAAATTATTAATTTTAGGCCATTCTATGGGAATGAAATATCATGATTATGTTCATGACGATGAAAATTTATAATTTGAACGTCCAATTATAAAAATATAATGAATTATATTCAATAATACAGATTGAAGACTTGTGCAATGAAACCTATTTAATGGGATATTGAGATATTGTATTATATCATACAATGATTGTTTTTATGAGATTATTGTCTTAGATATATTAACCTCATTATTTTGGGGTTCCTTAACCTATCTCTAGACGCTAATCTTGAACTTTAGGAATGTTTTACAAAATTAAATAAATATATGGGCATATATGGATACAAACTAAGTATATCCAAAAACTCAATTAAATCATATATGAATTTAATATTAGAATAAATATTATTCTCAAGTTTTATGGAATATTAATTATTATGTTTTGGGTGATCTTATATATTCATTCACCAGTTATTTGATAGAATAAATATGTGAGTTTAATATTGAATAACTATTTACTCAAAAGTTAATTATTAATTTATTTATGTGAATAATTGATATTTATTTATCTTTGGATAATGGACTAGATAATAATATTTATTTTCTTGTTTAGTGAATAAAATATTTATTTTCTTATTTAACAAATAATGACATAAAATTTGATTATTTAAATACATAGTCATTATTTGTTGTTCAATAAATATTGAGGTGGAAATAAGAACCAATTTATGGGATAAATGGAAATGATATATTAAATATCACTTAAATAAATATTGATTGATTTATTTAATATATTATATTTATTTTATCTGGCAGTCCATCATGCACCATGGAAATAAAAAAATATCATTATTTTACGTGGGGTTAGAAAAAGATTATGAGGTTTCTAAAGAGATCTTGTGAAATAATATTTTGTTTTACCAAGCTCTTTACGTTCTTGGTTATATCATTTCAAAATACTAGACAAAAGAGATTTTTTTGTTCATAATGAATCATCTATAAAATAATTATCTCAACCACAGGGATAAAAGCCTCTATAACCATAATTCCTTATATCCGTATGAGTATTTGAAGTTCAAGAATGTTTGAATTTTTGGATTAGTTGATTGACCATATTTTGAATTGGAATTTAAAATCAAGTTATGAGAGGTTGAACACCTTCAAAAAGGTGTTTAATACATGGAATGGGGCTCAGGAGACAACTTAGGCGCTCAAAGGAGTCTTAGGTGATGTTTGGTGGCTCCTACAGTCAAAGATGCAACAAAACCACCTGTTGGCCAGTGGTGTCTGGTAGCATCAGGAACTATTTCTGTTGGACACTACCCATAAATTGAGTCTTTAATGGAGAAAATTATGATTCATCCCCATTAAACATAATATGGGTCATCACCCTCTTCTCCTTTTTCATTAGCTTGAATGGCTAGGGGTCACAACCCACTCATCTTTCCTTATCTCCCATAGTTTGGGGTTCCCATTGATGGTTTATTCTTTTAATTTTTATTCATGTATCCCCTTTTAATAACATATGTTGATCATCTCCTCCCCCATACTATAATTTATGCTTCTGTAGTTAGGGGTTTGGTTCCACTTCAACTAGATCAGGCAGAAATCATCTGAATGATGTAAGTATTTCACTCTTCCTATGAAGAGGGTGACCTGCAACACCAAATTCATGTATCATCTCATCATTCCATATGATGTAAATTACAATTCCAATTTACCTTTTTTTCTTTTATTGACATTAAATTTAAATTCCTAGTGATTTGTTGTTCCTTGTTGATATTTTCCCCTAGTGTAGGGCTGAGAATTCAATACAAACCTATGGGGTCTCGTTGTGTGTGGTTTTAGGGAAATGAAAACATTAAATGATAAATTATGAATTATAATTTTTTTGATAAAATGGATAATTTTTTTTTGAATGGTTATAAATATTTTTGGGTAATGCCTTGGCGTGGTGTATGTTCTGGGAGCGTGAATGATGATCGATTTAGGTAACCATGATCTTGGTAGAGGTTAATCAATGAGTTTTCAGGTCATGTTTAAATCAATAAAGGGAATAAAATTAGGTATGTGGTTATGTGTATGATTTATATTATTTTATTTATTTTGATATGTGACTTGTGAGGTAAAGGGTTTTCCAAAGTAGGAAGTTCCATTTTAATTTTTTAGATAATTTAATTTTTTAAATTGAAACTATTAATTAAATTGAATCCCTTGAGCTTTGTGGATTAAATCCTTCGAAACATTGGTCCTAGGACACTTATTTAAAACCTTGATCATATATGTATGAGTCCTTGATTGATTATTTTCTCTAAGAAGTGTAGATTCACTTTATGGGTTCAACCTACTTGGATAAAGTGAGTTGAACTTAGTTATGTGTCCCTTATTTAAGAACCCTAGATTCCCCAAGTTTGGGGGTATAAAGACCTTGAAATAGTTTACCCTGGAAGGACTAGGGTATCTCTAGGGATTCCATTGATCCTTTGGGATCATATTTCTAACATGGGGTGAGTGACCCTCCCCTGTTTGGTGAGAACAGGCTTTGGTGGATAGACATTATGGAGACAATGCTCATGATGAGTGAGTGGTCCAACTGAGTGATAAAATGGAATGAATATTGTCCACGTAAAATCTCCCTATAATGATGAGTTATGTCCTACCATGGATGCCAGGTGATTGATCATTCTTTGATCCTACCGGGAAGTGTGTTTTCCCAGAGAGACAAGTGTTTCCCTAAAGGTGTAGTTGTGGCTTGGAGGATCCCAAGAGGGATTTCCTAACATGAATGAAAACCAATATTTTCATGTGGGTGTCATTTTTTATATTGACTCTAAATGATTTTTTGGGATTGGTAGTGATGGTTGTAGGTGTCATGTAGAAAATGTTCTAATGTGTGATCCTATGGGGTTGTGGAATGCGGTACTGGACGTTGGTGCTCAACCAGTCCTTGTGTTTTAATTTATTTATATAATTTTATGGAATGCACCATTGGGGACGATGTGATAATGTTGGGATTTCTTATATTGAATCAAGATATATTGATAGGGGGTTCCATGGAATTGTAGTTGAGGTATGTAGTTTTATTTTCATTAGTTTGGAGTTAGGTGATGTAGTTTCCATGATTTTGGAGCCTAAATAAGGATGGGAGTTACCGTAGACATGGAGCTTTGATTTTTGGACTATTATGGGATGTATCCACAAAGATATGATGTCATATATGGGATAATACACGGATTTGGAGATTTTTTATGAGGATACTATAGATTTAGATCCCATATATGGATTGGAGACATCATGGTTGTAGAGCTCATATGTTTTGATTTTCAAGGGATTGATCCCCAGATTCATGAGGATCTGGATTGGTGGGACCATGGATTTGGATCTCAGTCATGGGGTTTCCCTAGATTTGAAGCCTAAATATTTTGATTTTCATGGGATGGGGCCCCAGATTCATGAGGATCCGTTAATTCTACCATGTATATCGAGTCCACATGTTATTTTCTTGGTATTCCTATCACTACTTGCTAAAAGACACCCCTGTACTAGATAATGTAGGTATGGAAATCGATTTCACAATCCTATGGATTGACAATGGTTATTTATTGGTTTTTATGTTTATTTACTTATTTTGATCATGTCACATGCACAAACCACAACATTTCCAGCATTTTATGTGACCACATTGGTGGTTCCCTACTGTGTTTTGTACTCACACCCTTCTGGGACAACCATTTCACTTGGGTACCCAAGTACACCTTCACATGGTTATATGAACAAGTTGGGATGAAGCATGGGTTTTATCAAGCTATATGGATCAGGAAAGTACATTGATCCTAGGATGAGGCATGACTCATAGTGATAGTAGAGGATTAGTTTTATTTATTTATTTTTCTTATGTATTTATATATGGTATTAGCCCAGTGGGTGATTGGTCTTGTATACCAACATGTAATGCATTCAATTTATTAACAGTCTTGTTTATATTTATTTATTCCAATCATGGTTTATTGTGATGGTTAATATATTTTTAATTATATATTTTATATCACACTATGGATTAGTGTGTGTCTCATCCCCATAATAACTCCTCAGAACCCCTACACTAGTTAGTAGAATTTGGAGTATAGAGAGGTTCTCCTAAGTCCTTATGGTTAACTAGTTGTATTACTATTCATGGAGTGATATGGTTCATGATGTTACAATGTGGTATAAATTATTGAATTTATTTTGTTTTAATGTTTAGTGGGATATTAGATATGAGATATAGGAATGTGTCAGAACATGTGATGGTACACAGACTGGTTCTTCATGAATACCTATTCTAGTAGAATTCCAGGTTACCATGGGTGTGTGATTGACTTTATTTGTTTGTGATGTTATGGTTGTTTTTATTTTCACCCAATTTTATACATATGAGGCTTCATATTTATGTTTGATGTGTTATTAGATCTTTTGATCTTGGACCATTGGAAATAATCCAACCATAGAATTTGCTTTTATATTGTAGAGGCAATAGGTGTCTATTTCATCATATGAGGTATATATGAATCACACGACATGTAAAATCCTTCTAGAGTGATGTTTATCACTATTGAATGAAAGGATAAATTTTTTAATGTGTCATAAATAGTTCATGTAATATTTTCTCATATAATTAATTGGTTTAATTCTACTCAGTTGGGTTGACTAGTATAGATATTTCTCTCTAATCGAAGGATATGTGAATCGATCGTGGGGTGCTCATTGACAATGATGATAGTACAGACCCATGTGAACATGAGTTTAAATGACCTTAATAGGTCAAAACTGGGATTATATACATTGGTGATGAATCCCTAGTGGGAGTTTTTATTTAGGATTGGTTTCTTAATGTGGCAGTACCAATCTATACAAAAATTTCACATATAACATGGAATGGAATTACAATTAATTGAACCTTGTGACTATAACTTGTTTGGTATGAGTTTTATAAGATTATGTGGTTGGCTAAGACTCTGATGATCGATGAGGTGGTGATTATACAGGGGCCAATCCATGTGGGGATGCTCATGAGAATCGGTTCCTTTGCTGGAGGTGAGTTAGAATGGGATAGTTTCTCTAAGTAAGACCTTATAGATGGGTGTTTTGACATTATATATGCCGAAATGATTTAATATGGGAGATTGTATGATGTCTCATGTGTTGTGACCTTCAATTTTTTTTCCTTATCCTATGTAGGATACCTAGAGACCCTTTGCTAGACTAGGAACCATAATGGATCCATGTTTAATACTAGTTAAAGGATGCAGGTGAGAGGGTTTGACAATGTCTTTATTGGTACCTTTGAGGTAGGTAGTCACATGTAGGTGATTGTTTTTTGGAAATGGTTCACGTGAAGTGAGACTATGTGTGTGACATAGGCTTGGTGTTAAATTATAGGATTCTTGATACAAGATCACCGTGACTGTTATTTCTTGGTTTTGAGTTAGATAATCGAGGGTAATACTAGTTGGGTGTCTTGACATATTGAGTTTGGACAGATTTACAACATCATGGTTAGAGTATGAATGGGTTCATATGGTCTATAAAAACAAAACTGTAGTGGTTTTTTGATTATACCTAGAACTCATAAGGTTCCTGATTTTCAAGTGGAGTTCAATAGAAAAATCCTTGTTGTATGGGGTTGACATGTCATAAAGGATGATCAACCTAGTTTGATGGAATATGACTCACGGGATTGTGAATGAGGTTTCATAGATATGGTGTAACAAGAATGGTATAAACCATTTTAGTTGATACCTATTTAAATATTAAATCATTGAATAACCATGTGAAAGTTGAGGGATGATATGTTTTGATGTGACGCTTACGAGAAAGATGTCCCAGGGCATATATGAGGTTTTTTTTAAATTTTACTCTATATTAGAGGATATATTTTAAATTGATCACATGTAGTGATAGGGTTGATCCATGAGTAGTTAACGGTTTGTGTTCATTGGGATGAAATGAGAAAGTCTTAGAAGGAGTGACACAAGAACAATGATATAACTGTTTAGGTGGTGCTTAAAGAGCATATTAGGTAAGCCATATGTTGGGGAGTGCACCATTATTCATTTGAGGGTGTGACCATCATTGTTATTATAAATTCATAAGGTTCCAAGGATGATGTTCTAGTGATTCAGAAATATAAATAAACTGATGGTTGTGTTGATGCTCGATAACAATTGAGACATACACATCCAATCATTGCATCAAGTGATGGATTAGATATATAATTTGGAGATAAGGAATTAATATAATGATGGAATGAAAATTACACTCTTATTGTGGGGAGTGTGATGTCATTCATGGAAATACGATCCCAGTCAATAAGTATCAGGGATACATGTAATGGGTTATTTGATGGTAGTTTTGTATTAGATATTCTGGTGATAATTTGGATTTAAATTTAATTGAAATCCATAGAGAACACTAGGATGAGGTCCAAATATTTCCTTTAGTGGATATTTAGCATCAATATTGATCTTTGGATGATGTGAGGTGATTAAAACATTATCAGATTGGGGATACATTGATGTTATTGGTATGGTAGAGCATGATGACCCTTTGTGGATGGTTGATGATGTAACAATGTAATGTCACCAGAAGTTGGGTATGATCTTTGCTAGAAATGTTTGGATGATTTTGGTAATCCTTCACGGATAAGGGAATCATGATCAGTTATTTTCAGAATGCGTTAACAAATTTTGTTTAGTTTTCTTGACATGTGGGTCAGCCAAGGTAGTTAGTTTGTAATTTTTCATGGTGAGCCTGAAATGACATCAGCCATGTATTTATGATAAAAAAAAGTGTTCTTTGGGGATTAGTTGGCTCTTTTCATAGAAATTTGGCATGTTTAATGCCCTCTTATATGAGAATTGAGAATAATTAGGTCTGGTTCATAATTGATAACGGGGGATTCAAAATTTTTGGAATTCTTCTTTATGAGTATTCGGGATTAATGAGTTAGAAGTCAAATTGGGAAAATCGTTAGAATGTGGTAATTTGGTTATGACTAGAAATTCGGATGGTGGGAAGAAACATGAGTGAAATTTTTTCATGTGAGCTAATACTCATGGTGGGAATGAACTAGGACTAATGATCAATTTAAATATGAAGTGTTTGTCTCTTAGGATGCATAAGATTTGGTAATTGTTGTCTTGGAGTTTTGATCATAAATTAGAGGAGTGTATCATGTTTTGGTAGTTTAGTATTTTATCTTTAATGACGTTCTTTTGTAATTATTTGGGAATTCAAGGATGGAATGTGAAATATTATAAGAGAATTTACATCCCAAGAAATTCGAGGCCAATGGTGGGAAGCTCATAGGGAATCTAGAAAATGAGATGTGTTATAGTGGGGTGTTTTTTATGCCTCACATCTGTAGAGGATTGTGGAATCCAGGAGAAGGTTTAATTTTCAAATTATTGGATGAGATAAATTTTGAACTGGGATTTATTATTTATTTCCATGAGGTTTAACACCTTCAAATATGTTTTTTAGACAAGGTTGGGGGCTTGAGAGACATTTTAGTGGATTGGAGGAGCCTTTGATGTGGATAGGTGGATACTACAGTAGATTTACTAGCTCACTAGTGGTGTCTAGTAGTATTATAATCTACTTTCAACATCCACTGACCAAATGGTGGGCCTTTAATGGGGGATTATGACGATTATTTCCACTAAAAATTAAGTGGGGGAAACATCCTCTTGTTATATTTATTGATCTCTAGTAGATAGAGGTCATACTCCATCTTCTTACCTTTTTCCCCTTAGTTTAGGGTTCCCCTTAAAGTGGTTATCTTGGTGATTTTAGGTACATTCCACATCTAATAAAATCCATTGATCTTGTTCGCCAACTATCTCGGATTTCTTCTTCTTTAGTTAGGGATTTAGTTCTAACTCTAGTAGATCATTGTGGAATTGGCCAAACGTAATTTGGTTTTCACTATTCATTGGAAATGGGTAACCTGTAATACTATCTGGACATGGGGACTCATCATTTATGTTGTGTTACATTACAATCTCAATTTATTTTAGGTTTTTATTTAAAATTAAATTGATATTACTATGGATTTGACAGTCCTTTTCGGGATTTCACCCAATATTGGGATGTAAAAGTGAGATAGATCCTTAGGATTATTATTTGTGTGGTTTCTTCATGATGGAAACATTTCATGAGAAATTAGATATTATGAATATTTTAAAAAAAATTGGTGAAATTATTTTTAAATGGTTATAATTAGTGGTGATTGATTCCATGGTTCATTATAAGCATCAAGAATGAAAATGGTGACTGGTTGAGCTAAGGGTGATCTTGGGATATGTAGAGTAGTGAGTATTTGGATGGTATAAAAATGTATAAAGGCCCTATAATGAACTGGGTGGTCTTGCGTACAATTACTTTGTTTTTAGGCTCTGATTTATGTCCAGTGAGTTGAAGAATTTCCAATGTAGGTGGTTACCTTCTATTTATTTGTGTTATTGAGTTATATTAAATATTAGGTTGAAATGATTAATTAAATTGAATTTGTGGAACTAAGGGAATAATAACCCAAGACACATTTTTCCTAGGATATTGACTTGGATCATCATCTACTGATGGTCGAGGCCTTGGCTTGACAATTTCCTTGATATATATAGACCCTCCTGAGGGGTCTGACCTTGGTGGATTAAATGAGTTCTATTAAACTAATTAAACCTTATTTAGATAACATGTATGCCCCTGGTTGGGGTGTATAATGTCCTCAACATAATCATCCCATGAGGGGCTTGGGTATGTGCATGGATTCCTTGGAGCCATTTGGATAATAGTGGTGAAATGGGGTGACTAACCATACCCTATTTTTATGTGACTATTCTTAGGTGGAAAGTCATCGAGAACACCATGTTTGGTTTGGGTGAGTGGAACAACCGACTAAAACCATGGGATGGAAATGGGTCAAGGTTCATCTCCCTAGACCGATTAGTTGTGTCCTCCTTAAGAGGCTTAGAAGACGATCAAGATTTGAACCCACTAGGAACAATTATTTAAATGAGATACAGACATTACCCTAAAGGGATAGTTCTGTCACATAGTCTCTTCATTAGGGATACCTTCACTTGCATACTGACCCAGACAATAGTGTGGGTGTAGTTGATAGAACAACCTATTAAACAAACCCATTTCACAAAAAATGTTGGGAAAATTGATATTTTAAATTTTGGGTTTAAATTCATGTTTAAAATACTGAATAAACAATACCCCTTCCCCATGTTTCTCAAAATATCTTGTGAAATCTAGGTTAACCATATAGAAAATATCGAATGAATCTTTACATGATACAATGTTTAGTTGAAATCACCAATTTGATTTGATCATTTTCGATGTTTCACGTATCAATGGTAGCATAATAGGTATCCTCCATATCATCCAAACCTATGACATTGATATTGGGTCATTTTTTTCAATTCATGGGTGTTATCATGGGAATTCAAAGTGATTTATAACGTCTCTTCGATTGCGTGAAGAATGAAAACTCAATTGAGGAAGCTTGATAAATCCAACTTGGTACTTCCTTTTAGTTTATCACTATGAAACTTGTGAGAGAAGAATAGGGAACTCAAAATTCGTAAAAATGGTGGTGATCAATATTATTGAGTATAAAACATTCTTATATACTTTGGTTATATTTTCCAAAAATTATACTTTGGTCCTTATAATTTTATAAGATTTATTTTATACCCTTGTGAATACTTATGACATAATTAAACATTCCATAAATGTCCTAAAAATTTTATCACCCACTTGTAACACATTAAAATGTTAAATGTGAATATATAAAGAATTGACATGGCTCTATAATATCAACATAATTTGATGAACCATAAATATAATATATTCATTCTAAAATTTATATATTATCATATTAGCTTTTATAATCAAAGAACATGTAAATTCCGTGAGAAACAAATCCAATAATCACTATTATAAACTTGAATAATACTGTTGAATTATTTTTACTATTGGTCTATAACACATGAACATTCACCATCCCCCGCTAGTGGGGCTCACTTCATCCTAAATTTTTATTCTATGAAATTGGTGGAAATTATGGATACACTAAGTGTGTGCCTATATAGTCCATTATCTTGATAGAAGGTGGTGTGTCTCATAGACTAGGAGTAGAGTATTTAAATCCATTGAGACCATTAAGTAGATATGTAATCCTATAGCTATGATAACCTCATTTGAACACAATATTTATAATAAAATATATTTTTCTCATGATATATCATAAATATATATGCATGCTTATGTCATCAAAATTTTGGTGCTTTATATATTTTATGACCTTACTATATAAAATTTATTTCTTATACCATGTCCATGGATTTAATGATCATACTACCATCTTGGTCTACCAGGGACCACGATATATCTCTTCCTCAAATTAGATGAAAATAAATTATATATTTATAATTCAATCAATGTCAGACCACCAATGATGCACACAATTAATCATTCCTCGCCACGACATAAACATCATGGTTTTTCCTCGCATCAACATAGACGATCAAATGGTTCACATTGATAATGATATCGGGTTAGGATAACAATTTGCATGTTTGAAAATAGGAACAACCAATGATACCTAAAATAGGTGGTGTTTCTATTGGTCAGTAAGTCCTAAAGATATCATCCACTTGAGATCACCAAGTGTGAACTTCATGAGAAGAAGTCACAATGATATTGATCCCTCAAAACCTGATTTTCATAAATAATATGAATCAGATCAGTATGATGTTTCTAGACCATATGACACATGTTTAATATTCCAATCATAGTATCTCAATGTTCTCACTATACCTAGGAACTACTATAACCTTTTTATATAAAATGTAATATCAGAAAAATACCATGTAAAAAGTTGATGAAAATGTATTAACACTATTATTATAAGAATAAAACCATGAATATATCAAAATAAACACATTTAATGGTTATCAATGTATATAAATGAGTTGGGTATAGAGATCCCACCCACAATATTCCCACTTAAACTATATCCAAATGCTAACAACTTCAATATTATTGCTTTCAAATTAAAATAATGATTTCCCTGAGACATAGATTTAGGTTGGGTGTCTACCATGTTATCATCTATGGATTCTATGTTAACTATGTATTCAACTCTCTGAGTAAAATCCCTCATGAGATGAAACTTCCAAGGTATTATTTTTTCCTATAGTGTGACCTAGGATCATTGTAATGCACCTCTTCCATAGTATTATCATGGTAAATTGTAATAGGGTATAAACTTCTAGGTATAACAACAAGGATGGGAAAAAATATTAATATCTAAACTTCTTATTTAGTTGAATCAGATGCCTCTGTATACTTATATTATTTTGTAAAATAGACAACCATAGACCACTCTAATCTTTTCATGCTCACTATACTGTCATTCTAGAAAAATAAATAGCCTGAATTTAATTTCTAATCATCTCTATGTATCTAAAATCTAAAATTATTGTACCCCATCATGAATAGATCCCCATATCCTCCATACACCAGAAACATATCCTTTGTACATCTCAAGTATTTTAGGATATTTTGTATAGTCGTCCAATGAAATTTTCAAGTAATGTCCTTATATATTCTCACTATTCTTAATGTAAAGACAACATAAAACCTATTACATAACATGTCATACATGATAAATCCAACTACACAAGCCTAAGGGATTATAATCATTCATTAAATATCCTCCTGTGTATGTGGATAGATTTTCTTGTAGATATTAATTCCATGTAACACTAGAAACAATTATATCTTGGATTATTTCGTCTTTTACTATTTGATAACCTTATCAATATATACACTCTAACATAATCCGATAATCCTCTATAGTCTATCACAATAGATCTTGTTCTCTAAAATATAGGTTGTTCTACCAAAGTCTTTCTTAGAGTAGCATTAATCTAACCTTGTCTTTACTGACAGTAATACATGAAATTTGATTCTATGTAATATTATTTCATCAACATATTATAATAAGAAAATAACAACGATCCAAAAAACCTTATTATATAAAAATTTATTCATTTCATTCTTAATGAAACCAAATTCTCTTATGGAATCATCGAAACAAATATTCTATTATCATGATTCTGTTTCAATCCATAAAAGTATCTCTACATATTGCATAAATTATTGTCACCCTTTGAAATAATAAACCCTTTGGATTTTTTTCATATAGACATCTCCAACAAACAACCCATTTATAAAATAATTTTTATAAAAAAAATTCTTAATTTCATAATCATGAAATGATACTATTTCTGGTGATATTTTTATGGATTTCAAGAATGTGATCGAAGAGAATATTTGATCATAGTTGAAGCATTGGCAATTCTTGAAACACTTCCCTACTATCCAAGATTTATAATTCCCAATGTGACCATCCATTTCAATATTTTTCTTGAATTAACATTTACACCTAGTAAGTTTTCCATCATTTGGTGGTCCTACAATAATCAAAAATTTATTATAGTACATGGACTCGATCTAATAATGTATATATTCTTTCAATTTGACATCATTCATTCCATCCACTACTTATTTGTATGTCCAAGGTTCATTACCATCAAGGAGTAATGTTCCACCTAACTCAGTGATAAAAATCCATATATCTATGGTTCTCTAACCTCTCTAGTATAACTATGAAATACTTTCATCTCAGAAACCTCATCCTCTCCAACCATCTCCTATGGATTATGTTCCCATACCAACTCATATGTATTTGGAGTATTAAATATATAAAATTCAACCTTTATCTTACTATAATCATCATAAATGTGTTCCATTTATTGAAATATAGCATGTCATGATACCATCACCTTTCTATCTGAATTTTTATATTGGTAATATCCTTTAGTTTCTTTAGGATAGAATATAAAGATTCCCTGAGTTCTATGAGATGCTAATTTTTTACTACATGTAGTATTTAGAAAATCCTTACATCCATATATTCATATGTATGATAGATTGAGTTTCATTCCATACAACAACTCATAAAGAATACCATTTTCTTCTTTAGTCATTACTTAGTTTAGTGTATATGTTTTTGTTTTCGATGCATTTAGTCAAATGAATAAAGGTAGTGTTACATGAATCATCATAGATCTAACCATGTCATGTAGGGTCTAATTCTTACTTTAAATAATACCATTACATTAAGGTTTATTAAGAAGGGTAATTTATGAAACTATCCCACACTTCTGTAAATGATCGACACTAGTTTGGATTATATATTCCTTACCATTGTCAGAGATGACCTTCCTAATAATTTTACTAAATTGATTATCTAAGTAATTATTATATTAATTAATAATTATAAAGTAATTTAACTTATACCACACTGTTTAAGTATTTTCATATCTAATATATTCATTTTTAAAAGTAATTAATTAGTAAATACCATCACATTCCTCTACTATAAACTCATCACATTCATCAAAATAAAACAATTTTAATAGTTCTTTATGTTTTTATCAAGGGTTTTATCAAATGAGAGTCTAAAAAACCTTATCTATATAGTATTAGTATAATCTTATCATTTAAATTACCTATAATTAATAGATATATGGGGGTTTGATATGATTTTTTCTTACTATATTTTTCATTGATTAAAAAAACTGGATTTTCATGTTTATGTAAATATTATCCATTGTTATGATATGATATACTAGAAAATATATTTTCCTTACACAAAAGAAAAATTGAATTTGAAAACATGAAATAAAATACCAGAGTTTCTCAACTAGACATTTAGATTATGTTTCTAGTAAAGGATGATACATAACAATAATAGTTTAATACAATATCAAAACCACTGGGAAAAGTAAGATGATAATATCCCACTACAAATGCTACCAATACTACACTATTTTCTACTAATACATCCAACTCACATTTTATAATTATTTAGTACAATAAAATTACATTAAACTACATTTTTCATCGTTTAATTTAGATATTTTTATCCTTTACCACTTGATAGATTTCTTAAAATATACCCTCATTAGCCTTTTCATCAAACTTATCGTGTATTATATTATTAATATTAAAAAAATAGTGATTAGAAAACACTATAAATTAGTAAATATTTCTATTCCATTAATTTAATATTTAATATGAATTCATATTGTAATTTAGTCAAAGAAAACACATATTTTGAATATAGAAAACTATGAACAAAACTTCTCTCCAATAAAATTTCGAGAGACCATATTTTGGGAATATAGTTTTTCTTATTACGACTAACTTATTATTATTTATTTCATTAACTATATTTTATTTTGATGTATATGGAGTTTTATAATGGTTTTATGCCATTTTTTCAACATAATATTCAAATAAATTACTATTAATTTCCTTCCCATTATCGAATCAAAATTTCTTGATGCAGATCCCAAAACATTCTTAATTATTCTTCAAAAATATTTAAACATGTAAAATAACTAAACCTTCTTATTCATAAACATCACATTGGTAATTATAGTTTATTCATCAGTAAATGTGATGAGATAAAGATCTCCTTGAGTGGAAGTATTTCCCATGGGTCCATATAGATCTTAGTGTATCAACTCAAGAGACATAGTGATCTGAATTTCGTCTCATTTATGCATCCCATTAGTGATTTGTCCTTTTTAAATTGTCTCAAAAATTTATTACCTTTCACTTTTAATTTTATTATATTTATTCACCACATCAACCTTTTAAATCCCCCCCCCCCCAATATTCCCTATAAAACATGACCCAGTATTTTAGGCGATAATTTATTTTTATATTTTGAACTCAAGTAGAAATAATTTTTTATGTCTCTAATCTAGGAAATACATCCACTAGTTCTCTAACCTGATGTGTTACTCATACATAATTGATTATCATAATGAGAAAAAGGTTCCCTATAAAAATTAACTCATTTACAACATCAAACATGTGAATCATACTTTACATTTTATGTCTAATCACATCAATAAATAATACATCTTATGATTTCAATTTTTGAGCCTCAATTTTAGTTCTTCAAAGCCTTTAATATTTAAAGAGATTTCACTTCCAAAATCTACATAATAAAATTATTTTTTCAATTATTTTTAATTATTTTTGTATCTAAAATCTTGGGTGATGACCATAAAAATGTCAAAAATCTATGTCTTTCCCCCACTACTGGATTTGAGATCCACTTCAACATTGTGTGACTTTTAGTCTTGATTTCATGTTTATTATTTCATTCCTTAGAAATCTATTGTTTTTGAACTAAAATCATTAAATAATATCCCATTTAATGATAAAATTATTTATCACATATTCCAAAAATATCCTCAAGATAATCCAACCTATTTTTGATAGGCATCACATATGAGTCTTCATTCACCGCATGTCTTCTCACCGATTTTCCAATTATGATTTTCATGAATCTCCCCCTATATTCTAGAATTCAATAATTCCAAGGTAGAGATATATTATACTATAAAAATTATTCTTTATGATCATAGGAACCACAACCCCAATAATATCCCTTAATGTTTTTTCATCCATGAGATTGCTCAGCTTTCCTTTGAAAACCTACTCATTGTCTTAGTGAAAAATCAGTATTCTATCTCACAGGTTTTGAATAATTTTTATGTTATATGTAACTTTATTCTTAGGTTTTTGGTAATTCACTTATATGTAATTCCATTAACCTATATTTTCCCATATTATTATTTATAACCCACATTTTTGGATGAAACAAATATTATATTTATTGAAAATAAAAGTTTAAATTTTACATGAGATGATGAACAAGGGATCTCAACACAGTGAGATGATTCATTCAGTACATGAACAAAATTATCAGAATAAATTTTCATTATCTAAGAGTCTTTTCAGATTTGAGACACATTTACTTAACTTGATTAAGATCTTCTTTTTGATCACTCACTTTCTTCTCAATTTCTCTGTTGATATTTTCTGACTAAACTAATTTCACAATGAAAATCATAATCTCCATATTGTGATCATTTTATCTACTAAAAAATTCATATTCATCATTATTCCATATAATAATAACCTTATTAAGAGATTTTAATTATTTAATGTGTTGAGTAACTATATCAATAAAAATATTAATTTCATTTTTTAGCATTTACACAATAGTGGTCATATCTTCTCTTTATTCTTCATTGATTGAGCTATCTTGCTTTTTCTCAATATTCTAAATGAAATTATCTTACCTTATTTCACATTCATTTTTAGATTCAGTACTTTGGTATGTGTATTTCACCTCTTTCCTACTTATTATATTCCTTTTCTCTATTCCTTCCATTATAATTCTGCCTTTAAGTTAATTTGTATTTTCTTTAAAAGCCCTTCATTTTTTCATTATTTAATATTTCACATAATCTTATTCTATAAAAAACAATATAATTTAATTTATTATAACAAAATATTTAATAAAATTTACTATGGATTCACACCTGATGCAGTCTATCAGAATAATTCCATTGTAATTCCCTTCTCTTATTTTAAAATTATTTTCTAGAAAAATAATAAATTTATTATGCATTTCATGAAACTTTTCATCTTCATCTATGTCACGTGAATAATTATTTTCTGTCATGTTAATCTTCAATTTATTCATGTATTAAAATAGAATATCCTATTTATATTTCTTCTTGAAAATCATTGATTTTCTCATATCATAATTCAGGAGTGTATTTTCTAGGTCATCAAAGGATATATAATGAACTTCTTATAAATAAAATATCATTCAGTCAAATCTATCAGGACCGTTTCTCATTAGTTTTCTAACAAAAATTTAATTATCCAAATTTTCCCAAAATACATTGATTTGACTATCTTTCCCATTCACCCTATTTAAATGTTAATCAAAAATATCTTCTTCATTAATTATGATATATTCAAAATTTATCATCTATATTCGAATCATTTTTTATTTTATATTCATGTTCCCATCAAAACAGTTCATAATCTTGACTCACATTGCCTTAGTTTTATACAGCCCCTTCACCTTGTTGTATACTTTTTTGGACAAATAAGGAAAAATTTTATTTTTTGTTTTCCCATCCGTCTCAATATACATAATACCTAAAAATTTCATAGCACCGCCCATTTGAAATGGTGGATAACCTACAGTGAAAAACCAATAAATTAAAGTCCTTATAATTAAAGAAATGGTAATATTCATTTGTTCCATTAATATTTTTTACCATTGATAATGAGACACCCTATTCTATTCACATAATTCTAACCTCCCATAAAATACTATAAAAGTGTTTGATCATAGGGGTAACTATAGATATGATACCTCATGAAGTGTCTTAATCAGTTAGTGTACCACTAAGAGTTGGATTAATAAATGGAGGTAATTTATTTAAGAAAAATATCTTTAAACTATACCCTTATAGCTTATTAATGTCATGATCCACTATCAATGTATCTTTATAAATCATATCAATGTATATGATGAAACAAGTAACACAAAATCATTTTGACTAGGTTCTTCCTTGATGTGAGAACCTAATAAATTCCAAGGTGGGGTCTATTTTCAACACCTATATAATTAGTAATATAATGGGGAGTAAAAGAGAGAGGTAGAGTACATCCTTGACTCTTTATGAGATATTAATCGGATTGTAAAAAGTAAAGAAAGGTTACATCCTTGAACTTGGAAAAAAATACCAAATTAATGAAATTGTTTATCTTGGTAACATAATGTTGATACTCAAGCTTGACGTAAATGGATATTACATTACTTTCTTAGACTACTTAATACATAACAAAAAAACACCCAAGGACCGTATTAGTTTAGTGTCTTTGGAAACCTGGAACATAATCATCTAATCATGGTGAAAGATCTTCAACATCTCCCATAAAGATCATTCCCTTTTTTTTCTTACCTAAATCCTTTATTTATATCCTGGGGAAAAGAAGAAATAAAAATGGTGAGCTCAAATTCTCAGTAAGGGTAAGCATTGTGAAAATAAAACAAACCATATACATTTGAACATAAAAACATGAACATAATTTTTAATCTTCAAAATAATGAGTTGTGAAATAAATCTTGGTAGTACGTAAGGCATAAATCATAAAGTAACATTAATCATGATAAAATAGAATGGGAATAAAAGATTTAACTTTGGAAACCATTAAGTACATGATATTATTTCTATAGTAGCCAAGGCATTGTTTCCAGGACCATCATAGTGGACAAATTCCATTACTAAACCAGGTTTAATATCAATTCTAGCCCTGTATTACTGAACAAGATTCACTTTTCATTCAAGCCATGTCTATCTCATGAGATATAAATCATTACCCAATGAATTGGAGGGATATGTAGGTCCCACCCATCTCATAATGAAATCATTTTTCTGTGTGCCACAAAATAAACATAAATCATTCATCATAACCCAATGAATAAAATGGGTTTCATAAACATCATCACATCATAACATAATCCATATAGTATAAATGGATATTATTTCATCATTAGAAAAATTAAACCATGTAAATAAAAGAGACATTATACTAGAAACATAAACATATTAAATAATTTCATCTTAGATAGCAAAATGGTTTTGACACAACACTTTAAATGAATTTTTGATGAAAATATCCTTTCTTCTTCAAAATAATTTTCTATGATCAAAATTCCATGAAATTTTAAAAGAAAAGTATTTTGTTGAAAATAATCATGATATCATGTAGAGGAAGTGAAAGAGAGCTGTCGTGGGTGCACTCAAATGATTAGTGGTTTTTGGGGTACTTAGGTGCAGCAGAGTGGCTGACCAAGGTCGTCTCTCAAAGGAGGAAGTGAATTTAACAACATATTAAAGGTATTCTAAATAAATAAAATAGAATAGAATAAAAACACTACTTGAAAGGATAGGGGTTTGTTAAAGTTTATGAATCTAGAAGAAGTTTTTTGGAAGAAGATTGTATTTTTTTTAAGTTTAGAATTTAATTTTGATTAAAATGACACAACAAGAAGATGTTTTTTTAGAAATCTATTTTAAAAGGCATAATCGATCTAACTCTACCTCTTCATTCACTTATTAATAATTATAATTTAAATCAATATCCACTTAATTATGATCCCCTAATTTGTTATCCCTTGAACCCTATGAGAGTTAACTTAACCACAAAGATGAAATAACTTAAACCCTAGGCTAGCTTCGGAACACGCAATCGCAGCACCCTGATTTGATTTTTGTTCTAAGGATATATTATGGTCAGTGGTTAATTAGAGAACATATACATTCTTGAAATGAGTATGAATTGTGTTTAGGGATTATATTTTAACTCTAAAAATTTATCCCATGTGGTCATTTATTACCGATTAAGATCGCGCTCTCACAATTTATACAAAATACCGACCTCGCCTGTTTTTGTGTTAATTGTTCAATTCCATGATTAGTTTCATACAATTTAAAAACACAATTCAGGGATCATATTAAGTGAATTATAGTATCTCAATGATTCAAAATAATTAAATGAAGAGGGTAGAAGATAGATCGATTACTAAAAGACTACTCTTCCATGGGTGGCGTAATCATCGTAGAAGTGTTTTGCATGTGAAAAGGTTTATAATGGATATAACCAAATAACGATTCTACTCAAGAATTCCAACCCAATTAGTAAGATTAAGAGAATAATAAATTTAAACAAAACAGAACAAAATATTAGGAATAAAATAATATCAAATAAGTTTATTTCACAAATGAAAACATTACAAAATGAAGAAGAGAATGAGGCTTCGATGAGGGGATTCTTCCTTAAAGAGGTACCCATATTACAATGGTTGGATAATTTGGGTAAAAAAAATTCTAATCTACCTAAAATCTTATAATGACCTTCCCAACCCCTCCAAATGAGAAAAAAAATAATTTATAGAGTGGAGGGGAGGCTAGGTTTAAAGAGTTTTCAAGTGTGAGTGGGAATTCTTGGCCAAATATTTTAATGAAAATTGCACAGCCCATTTGACCTCCAAAATGCGTGAATTGACATCCCTTCTAGAAGGATGATTTGTGCCAAATCATTTCCCCTGTCTCTCATAAAAATTTCGGCTCACTCCAATCCCGGATGGAGAGGATAATGCCCAAATTCAGAACCCATGTCCATTCTACTGAGTCCAGCCCAACTTTGACTTCATGGCCCATTTTCAACAACTAAATGCACTCTTTAGCTCTAGTGTCCTGAATACAAGTTGTATAAAATTATGTTTGGAACATTTTTACAAAATGTAAAATTCAAATAATAAACATAAAAATATTTATATTCGAAATACTACAGTACACTATAAAGGGTAAAACTGGAATTTTCACCAAATTTTCAAATGAATGATCAAATCACACATATTTTATAAATAAACATATTTAACACAACGTGAGGAAATTATATCATTTATTATGAATAAAATATTCAGAAAAATTTTGTTTTATCAACTCCCCCACACATACCCTTTTTCACTCCTGGGAAAAACCTCATGTCAAGTATACATCAATATCAAATCAAAACCAATTTTAAAACACATATCCTTGAGATCAAACAATTAATCACCAAGAAAAAAAAGGTATCATGCCTCATAAAAAAACAATTATTTCAAGTTATTAATTTATATCATTTAATATATTTCCACTTTATTTATCCTCCCATGCACAAAACACTTACCTCGCTTGAATTTTCTCTTATCACACAAATGTCAATTTTTTTGCAATGTCTTTCTCATCCAAACTCATACAAGGGTCACCATAGGCTTCATAAATTTCTATATCACTACCCAATTTGAGTCAAGGACATATGTTTATCATGAGGACTTTTCAATGTTGTTCTTTGGCTTTCAGTTGGTAGGATTATGATGTGAAAAACTTGGAGGCTAAATGAGGAGGACTTGACTCTTTTTGAAGAAAAATTGCATTAATCTAATTTTCACTTAAATATGTTTTTATCCTCAATCCCTATAGTATCAATTCAGCTCCATCATCATGAAAAGTCATAGAATTTTTACACCATTCATCATTTCATCATAAAAAATGCCAATCTTCTCAAACATGATTTTCTTGAAATCTCCAGATGGGCACAACTTTCCACCTCAATTAGAAGCTCCAAAAAAGGCACAACTTCATTTGCATTGAAAGCTCCAGAAAAGGCACACCTTTCAATATAACAATTTTCATCAGCCGCAAACACATCTCTTCAAACTTTAATTTTCCACCCAAAGTATCACAGAATGTGGTAGCACAACACAAGATAACTTCCCACACTCTTAAGTTCAACTAGATTATGCACTTTTACTTAAATAGTTGGTTGGATAGGGAAAATTGGCTTGTAATATGGCTAACCTAACAGGTTGTGCATGGCTTCTAAGGGATAAAAGGATTAAATGTTCAATGTAGGCCATTATAAAAAAAGATTTTTTTAAATAGGGGATTTAATACCAATCAAATTCCTCTATCATCTAAACATAAGTACCTCAAACCCTCAAGTTTTGACAGGAATAGATCAAATTCTGGTTAAATCAAGTATGGGTTGGTTCTCTCAAAAAGTGAGGTGAATGTAAAGAATATGAAAAATAATGGTTCAGAAGCCTCACAGGAAAGTGATTTCAAATATAAATACAGTGAGATGTGGCATGGGGTTCAATGTTCAGTGTACTTTTCATGAAATTACTAAATATTTGAACTTGAAACAAAGTCATTTTTAGCATTCATTTAAGCTTAGTTTCATGGGATAAATTGTTTCACTCATTGATATGCATTTCAAAATTGTGATGAGAATCATTTCAGCACAAAAATTTTAAAAAACAATTAAAATTAAAAATAAAAACACAAAATCTGAAAAACACACTTTTTTTTTATTTTTTTTAACAGGGAAAAAATTGAAATTACAAAACTAAAAGGTTCCCTCCCCCACACTCAAAATATTGCATTGTCATCAATGTGAACCCATGAGATGATATATGCACATGATATGTAGAATTTTTAAATAGGACAAATAATATAAAAGTGAAAGGGTTAGGAACATCCTGATGTGCTCAAGTGATGATGGGGTCATCCAATGTGATAAAATCCACTACATCAGTAGGAAGTCCCTCAATGTATCTCTTCAAACGTTTCCCATTGACTGTAAAGCTCCTTTTTGTGTCCTCTTGTGTGATATATACTACACCAAAGGAAAAACATTAGTCACAACATAAGGACCAAACCATCTAGAACGCAACTTACAATGCATCAGCTTCAGTCGTGAACTGTAGAGAAGGACTTTCTCTCCACCATGAAACTTCTTTTGTTGGATCATTCTATCATGAGATGCTTTTGATTTTTCCTTATAGAGCCCTGAGTTATTATATAAAGACAATAGATTCTCATCAAGCTCTTGAATTTGCAGCTTCCTTTGGATTACAGCTTGGGACAAATCCATGTTGCATTTCTTCAAAGCCCAATAATCCTGATGCTCAACCTCCACAGGGAGATGACATGCTTTCCCTAAAACAATCTGAAATGGGGACATACCAATGGGTGTCTTGTATGATGTTCTATATTCCCACAATGCATCATCCAAGCGCTTTCTCCAATCCTTCCTATTTGGTTGCACGGTTTTCTCCAAAATTTGTTTCAACTCACGATTTGAAACCTCAGCCTGGAAATTTGTTTGGGGGTGGTATAGTGTTGATGTTATGCGTGTCACCCCATACTTTCAAAGGAGGGAAGAAAAATTTCGTTTGCAGAAGTGTGTCCCTTGGTCACTGAAGATGGCCTTTGGTACTCCAAACCTGCAGAAAATTTGAGCCTTGACAAAATTCACTACAACATGAGAATCGCTCGTCCTGTTGGCCTTGGCCTCCACCCATTTACTCACATAATTTACAACATCAAGGATATACAATAAACAAAATGAAATGGAAACGTTCCCATAATAAATTCCCCAAACGTAAAAAATCTCATAGAATAAAATGGGTTGTTGGGTCATCTCGTGTGTTCTTGAAATGTTTCGAGTGTGTTGGAAATGAGAGCATGATTTACAAAACACATGGGAATCATGGAATAATCTAGGCCAATATAATCCAGAGTCTAAGACTTTTCTAGTAGTACGTTGGGGTCCAATGTGTCCACCACAAGCAAGTGTATGAAAAAAATGTAAAACAGACACAAACTCATGATCGGGAACACACCTCCTAATTACTGGGTCATTACACATGCGCTAGAGGTAAGGATAATACCACACATAAAACTTGGACTCACTTTTTAATTTTTGGACTTGACGTTTCTTTAAATTTGCATGGATTTCATAGGCAATAAGGTAATTAACTAAATCTGCATACCAAGGATGCGTACCTGAGATGGAATAAATATTCTCATCGGGGAATGTGTCCTGAAGTGGTACCTGGTCCAAGGTGTCATCCTCTAGTGTGTGAGTAATCCTACTCATGTGGTCTTCCACCAAGTTTTATGAACCCTTTTTGTCCTTTATATCAATATCAAATTCCTGAAGAAGGACCATCCATCGGATCAGCCAGGGATTTGTATCTGGCTTCTTCAAGAGGTACCTCAGAGCTGCATGGTCAGAAAAAACAACTACTTTATAGCCAAATAAATACATACGAAATTTATATAAAGAAAATATGACAACAAGAAACTCTTTTTCTGTGGTTGTGTAGTTTTATTGGGCTGAATCAAGTGTCCTCAATTCATAGGCGATCACATGTGAACGTCCCTCCACCCTCTGAGATAAGACAGCTCCAACTGCGAAGTTGTAGGCATCACACATAAGCTGAAAAGGAATATCCCACCATGGGGGCTGTATGACAGGTGGAGTGGTCTGACACTTCTTTATCTCGTCAAAGGAAGTCCTACAAGAATCATCAAAATTGAAGTCAATATCTTTTTGAAGCAATATAGATATGGGTAGAGCGATCTTACAAAAATATGTGATGAAGTGTCGATAAAATCCAGCATGTCTAAGGAATTATCAAACATCACGCACACATGTAGGATATGGGAGGGATGAAATAATTTCTACCTTATATTTATCAACTTCAATGCCATGTTGGGAGACTATATGACCTAATACAATTCCCTTTTCGACCATGAAATGAAATTTTTCAAAATTTAAGACCAGATTATTCTCAATACAACGATGAAACACATCACCCAAACGATAGATACATTCATCAAATGAGGATAAATAAACTGTCAAATCATCCATAAATACCTCTATACATGTCTCAATGAAATCTAAGAAAATACTCACCATGCATCTCTGGAAGGTACCTGGGAAATTGCAAAGTACAAATGGCATCCTTTGGTAAGCAAAGGTACTGAATGGGCAGGTGAATTTCATCGTCTCATAGTCCTCTGCTGTAATGGGAACCTAAAAATAGCCAGAAAATCCATCCAAGAAACAATAGTGTGTCTTCTGAGATAGTCTCTCAAGCATATGGTCAATAAATGAGAGGGGGAAATGGTCTTTGCGAGTGGAATTATTTATTTTCCTATAATCAATACACACACGCCAAATATTTTGCACCCACATTGGAACTAACTCATCTTTCTCATTTTTAACAACAGTAACACCACTTTTCTTAGGCACAACCTGAATAGGACTTCCCCAGTGAGAATCTAAAATGTGATATATTATACATGCCTTGAGCAAATTTTCAACCTCTTTTTTAATAACCTCTAGAAGGGTTGGATTGAGTCTCCTTTTTGGATGCCTCACTAGTTTATCCCCATCCTCCAAAAGATTCCTATGCATGAAAACAGAGGGGATAATACCTGATATGTCAGCCAAGGTCCACCTAATTTCCCTAATGTTCCCCCTCAAAAGATTCAAATGTTTTTCTTCATGTTCAAAAGAGAGATTGTTGATAATGATAACATGTAATTTTTCACCACTTAACATGTATTAGTATTTGAGATTTGGTGGCAGTGGCTTCAGTTCCAGTGTAGGGGATGGTGTATGGATGGAAACAAAAAAGGAACTGAAATATGTGCACAAAGAGCATCAGTATCTGAATAGAAATCATCACAATCAGAGAAAAAAGCATCAAATCCATCAGTATACTCAACAACCATGTCATAATTAGAGTTCACATGATCAAAATCAGAATATGATTCTATTTAAAAATCAAATCTTATAGAGTCGTGTTCCATTGAAATGGGTGTGGAAGTACTCTTAGACATCAAACTAGAACCAATACTCATAATCTCTCTATGCATAGGACAATCCAATTCCATGGTGTTTTTACTTGGTGGTTCAAAATGGGAGATAAAAAATACAGAATGATCCTCTGAGGGGAACTTCATGGAATCCATAACATTAAATATCACAACTTCATCCCCAAATTCTAGGGAAAGTGTACCCTTATTGACATTTATGATATTTTTTTTTTCAGTTTTGAGGAAGGATCTACCTAAGATAATGGGGTAATGAGAACTTACCTGATCATCATCCATGTTAAGCATGTAGAAATCTGCTGGAAATATCATGCCTCTTACCTGGACAAGTATATCGTCAAGAACTCCCGCTGGATATGTCATAGCTCTATTTTCCAGTTTCACCACTACTCTCGACAGTTTCATCTCACCAACCTGCAAAGAAGAGAATACAGAGTTAGGCATCACATTTATGGAAGCTCCCAAATCACAAAGTGCATCAGAAAAGTGTAACTCCCCTATGGTGCATGGGATAGTGAGTGTCCCGGGATCCTTGCACTTTCTTGGCATTGCTAGAGTTGGTGTAATGAGTGCTGACACATTCCTTTCAAGATTTATCCTCTCATTTACATTCAGCCCTCTTAGATTGGTACAAAGTTATTTTAAGAATTTCGCATACCTTGTAATTTTCTTAATGGCTTTAAGTAGAGGAATGTTGATCTCCACATGCTTGAACGTGTCCAAAACCTCCTTTTGCATTGCTTCTTCAGTCATTTTCTTGGTTTGAACAACCCTATTTGGAAAAGTAAGGGGTTTAGGAGGAACATAATCAATCTTTTTCTTACCTTTATCTTTCTCCTTGTATTGCTCATCAGTTGGTATGGAATGCTACTTCTCTGGAGTTGAGGTGAATCCTGATGGAATGATAGGTGGAGAAGCATCAGTTTTTTGCTTTCCACTTCTCAAGGTAATGGCACTGAAATTCCCCTTTAGATTGGGAGTAGGTTGGGAAGGTAGATTTCCGGAATTCTTACTTACATGTTCATGGAGGGCGGTGGCAATCTGGCTCATTTTAGTCTTTAACTCCCTCAACTCCGAACCTTGACTCTTCAGCTCATTCTGTTGATTAAGAACAATTTTTTTCAAAAGATCATCAGTGTTAGAGTCTACCTTGTGTTGGAGATTCCCTTTTTGATGGCTTGGTGATGCTTGGGCTTCAAATCTCCTTTGGGGTTGTTGGAAACACTGTTGGTAAGGTGGAGGCTGCTGGAAGTTTGGTTGAAATGGGGGCCTTTGTTGTTGTCCAGATCCATACCTCATGTCTTATTAATCCATCCACCCTTGGTTGAATGTTGGTGAAAACGATTCATACTTCTTTTGGGGATGTGGTTGTTGTTGTTGATATGGTATCCTAGGGAATACTGCTTCACAATCTTATGTTTCTTGTAGTTGGGGGCAACAGTCAGTTGGGTGGCTTGTCTTAGTGCAAATACCACAATTCCTTGAAGGATGGGGTTGTTATTTCTTTTGAGCCAAAGCAATATGCCTCACCATTGTGGTCAATTATTCT
This sequence comes from Viscum album, assembly GCA_963277665.1. Classification (NCBI taxonomy): domain Eukaryota; kingdom Viridiplantae; phylum Streptophyta; class Magnoliopsida; order Santalales; family Viscaceae; genus Viscum; species Viscum album. The sequence continues at coordinate 869,689,996 of OY728147.1, read as the reverse complement.
AATTTGGTATCAATAAAATGACTTTCAAGGGAAGAAGGACTTACCTGATGTACTCCTCGGACATGTGGTGTACCTCGATTGCCAAAATGTTGGGAGTTTTGGTCCATCTTATCGATCAGTTCATGTGCGACTACTGGTGTCCTGTCCACCACTGCCCCTCCTACTACGTCATCTACCATGACCCTCTCCATAGGTGTGAGTCCTTCATAGAATTATTGAATGAGGATTTTCTCACTGATTTGGTGATGTGGGCAGCTTGCACACAACTTCTTGAATCGCTCCCAATACTCATACATTGACTCCCCATGAGCATGCTTGATCCCCATGATCTCCTTATGAATGGAAGTCGTCCTCGATGCTGGAAACAATCTCTGCAAGAAAATACTTTTTAAATCGTTCCAACAAGTTACATCTTCAGGTTGTAAATAATACATCCAGTCTTTTGCAGCTCCATCAAGTGAGAATGGGAATTCTCTTAGTTTGATTTGATCTTCAGAGATACTTCTAGGTTTTAGGTTTGATCAAACCACATTAAATTCATTCAAATGTTTATTGGGATCCTCACTAGAGATGCCATGAAACATTGGAAGTAAGTTAATTAACCCATATTCTAGTTCGAAGTCCGATTCGAGAATTGGGTATGTAATACAATTTGGTTGATAGCTAATATCTGGTGCATCCAATTATCGAATGGTTCTATTTAGATCATTGTTATTATTTCCAGACATTGGTTCTTCCTTTATGTTTTAATTTGAATTGCTTCCTATTTCAATGTTAGGATATTGGAGTAATTCTTCAACTGGTTGAATGTTGAAACTTCCCGTAGACTGAGAATGTTTGATTCGTGCCCTAGGGATGCATTCAATCTCAGGGTCAAGATCTAAGAGATATTCGGGATTAGTTCATGTCATAAATCAATGAAAGATGAAAATAAGGAAAGTGTACCATATTAAAAGAAAAATTAGCAGTTTTAGTTGATGGTCTAAAAAGAAGTAGATTAAAATAAAAGAAGAAAAAAATAAAATTGGGTAAAGAAGGAAGAATGAAAAGAGGAAGAGAATAAAATGTAAAATAAAATAAATACCTCTAAGTGGTTTAAATAATTACTTTCATCCTTGGCAACGATTCCAATTTGAAGGAGCTCTGTCATGTGCGCCCTCAAATGATTAGTGGTTTTTGGGGTACTTAGGTGCACCAGAGTGGCTGACCAAGGTCGTCTCTCAAAGGAGGAAGTGAATTTAACAACTTATTAAAGGTATTATAAATAAATAAAATAGAATAGAATAAAAATAATATTTGAAAGGATTGGGGTTTGTTATATTTTATGAATCTAGAAGAAGTTTATTGGAAGAATATTGTATATTTTTTTTTGTTTTTAGTTTATAAATGAATTTCTATTAAAATGACACAACAAGAAGATGTTTTTTTAGAAATCTATTTTAAAAGGCATAATCGATCTTAATCTACCTCTTAATTAACTTATTAATCATTATCATTTAAATCAATTACAACTTAATTATGATCCCCTAATTTGTTATCACCTGAACCCTATGAGATTTTACTTAACCACAAAGATGCAATTACTTAAATCCTAGGCTAGCTTCGGAACACGCAATCGCATCACCCAACTTTGATTATTATTCTAAGGATAGCTTATGTTCAGTGGTTAATTAGAACACATATCAATTCTGGAAATGAGGATTAATTGTGTTTAGGGATTATATTTGAACTCTACATATTTATCCCATGTGGTCTTGTATTACCGATTAAGATCGCGCTCTCACAATTTACACAAAATCCCGACCTCGCCAGTTTTTGTGTTTATTGTTAAATTTCTTGCATAGTTTATTACAGTTCAAAAACAAAATTCAGGGAGAATATTAAGTGAATTACAGTATCTCAATGATTCAAAATAATTAAATGAATAGGGTAGAAGATAGATCGATTACTAAAAGACTACTCTTCCATGGGTGGCGTAATCATCGTAGAAGCATTTTGCATGTGCAAAGGTTTATAAAGGGTATAACCCAATAACGCTTCTACTCAAAAATTCCAACCCAATTAGGAATATTAAGAGAAGAAGAAATTTAAACAAAAGAGAAGAAAAGATGAGGAATAAAATAATATTAAAGAAGTTTATTACACAAATGAAAACATTACAAAATGAATAAGAGAAGGAGGCTTCGATGAAGGGATCCTTGCTTCAAGAGAAACCCCTCTTACAATGGTTGGAGAATTTGGGTGAAACAAATTATACTCTTCCTCCAATCTCCTAATTCACGTCCAAACCCATCCAAATGAGAAACAAACTAATTTATAGAGTGGAGGAGAGGCTAGGTTTAAATAGGTTTCAAGTGTAATTGGGAATTCTCCGCCAAATATTTTAGTGAAAATTGCACCGCCCATTTGACCTCCAAAACGTGTGAATTGGCCGGCCTCCTAGAAGGATGATTTTTTCCAAATCATTTCCCCGAGCTCTCCTCAAAATTGGGGCTCACTCAAAGCCTAGATAGAGAGGATATGGCCCAAATATAGAACCCCTGTCCATTCTGTCGAGTCCATCCCATCTTTGAATTCATGGCCCATTTTTAACAACTAAATGCACTCTTTAACTCTAGTGTCCTGAATAAAAGTTGTAGAAAATTAAGTTAGGAACATTTTTACAAAATTTAAAATTAAAATAATAAATAAAAAAATATTTATCTTTGAAATACTATTGTGCACTATGAAGTGTAAAACTGGAATTTTCACCAAATTTTCAAATGAATGATCAAATCCAAAATATTTTATAAATAAACATATTTAACATAATGTGAGGAAATTATATCATTTATTATCAATAAAATATTCAACAAAATTGTGTTTTATCAACTCACCCACACTTACCCTTTTGCACTCCTGGGAAAAACCTCATGTCAAGTAAACATCAATATCAAATCAAAACCAATTTTAAAACACATATCTTTGAGATTAAACACTTACTCACCAAGAAAAAAAAGGTATCATGCTTAATAATAAACCATTATTTCAAGTTCTTCATTTATATCATTCATTATATTCCCACTTTATTTATCCTCCCATGCACCAAACACTTACCTCGCTTGAATTTTCTCTTATCCGAAAAATGTAAAAAATGCAATGTCTTTCTCATCCAAAATCACACAAGGGTCACCATAGGCTTGATAAATTCCTATATATCTACCTGAGGTGAGTAAAGGACATATTTTTATCATGAGGACTTTTCAGGGTTGTTCTGTGGCTTTCGGTTGGTAGGATTAAGATGTGAAAAACTCTAAGGCTGAATGAGGAGGACTTGACTCTTTTTGAAGCAAAATTGCATTAATCTAATTTTCACTTAAATATGGTCTTATCCTCAATCCACATAGTATCAATTCACCTCCATCATCATGAAAAGTCATTGAAAGTTTACACCATTCATCATTTCAGCATAAAAAATGTCAATCTTCTCAAACAAGATTTTCTTGAAAGCACCAAATGGGCACAACATTCCAGCTCAATTAGAAGCTCCAGAAAAGGCACAACTTCACTTGTCATGAAAGCTCCAGAAAAGGAACAGCTTTCAATATAATGATTTTCATCAGCCGCAAACACATCTCTTAAAAATTTAATTTTCCACCAAAAGTATCACAGAATGTGGTAGCACAACACAAGATAACTTCCCCCACACTTAAGTTCAACAAGATTATGCAATTTCACTTCAAGAGTTGGTTTCATAGGGAAAATTGGCTAGTAATGTGGCTATCCTAACAGGTTGTGCATGGATTTTAAGGGCTAAAAGGATTAAATGTTCAAGGTAGGCCATTATAAAAAACGATTCTTTGAAATAGGGGCTTTAATACCAAACAAACGCCTCAATCATTTAAACATAAGTACCTCAAACCCTCATGTTTTGAAAGGAATAGATCAAATTATGGTTAAATCAAGCATGTTTTGGTTCTCTCAAGAAGTGAGGTGAATGTAAAGAATATGAAAATAGTGGTTCATAAGACTCACAAGAAAGTGATTTAAAATATAAAGACAGTGAGATGTGGCATGGGATTCAAAATTTAGTGTACTTTCATGAAATTACTAAATATTTGAACATGAAACAAAGTCATTTTCAGCATTCATTTAATCTCAGTTTCATGGGATAAATTTTTTCACTCATTGATATGAATTTAAAAATTGTGATGAGAATCTTTTCAGCTCAAAAATTTCAAAAACAAAAATAAAAATGAAAAATAAACACACAAAATCTGACAAACACACAATTTTTTTGTTTTTTTAACAGGAAAACAATTTTAATTACTAAACTAAAATGTTCCCTCCACCAAACATAAAATATTGAATTATCTTAAATGTGAAACCATGAGATTATATATGCACATGAAATGAAAATAGGAAAAATAATATAAAATTTAAAGGGTTATAATAGCCTGATGTGCTCAAGGGATGATGGGGTCATGCTGTGTGATAAAATCCACTACATCAGTAGGAAGTCCCTTAATGTATCTCTTCAAAGATTTCTCATTTACTGTAAAGCTCCTATTTTTGTCCTCTTTTGTGATCTCTACTGCACCATAAGGAAAAACATTAGTAACAACATAAGGACCTAACCATCTAGAACGCAACTTACTAGGCATCAGCTTCAGTCATGAACTGTAGAAAAGGACTTTCTCTCTAACATGAAACTCCTTTTCTTGGATCATTCTATCATGAGCTACTTTTGATTTTTCCTTATAGAGCCTTGAGTTCTTATATGAAGACAATAAAATCTCCTCAATCTCTTGAATTTACAACTTCCTTTGGATTCCAGCTTGGGGAAAATCCATGTTGCATTTATTTATAGCCCAAGAATCTCGATGCTCAACCTCCACCGGGAGATGACATGATTTCCCAGAAACAATCCGAAATGGGGAAATACCAATGGGTGTCTTGTATATTTTCCTATATGCCCACAATGAATCATCTAAGTGGTTGATCCAATCCTTCCTATTTGGATGCACAGTTTTCTCCCAATTTTTTTCAGCTCACGATTTGAAACCTCAGACTGGCCATTTGTTTGGGGGTGGTATGGTGTTGATGTTCTGTGTGTCACCCCATACATTGGAAGGAGAGAGGAATAATTTCAATTGTAGAAGTGTGTACCATGGTCACTGATGATGGCCTTTGGTACTCCAAACCTACAGAAAATTTGGTCCTTGAAAAAATTCACTACAACATGAGAATCGTCAGTCCTTGTGGCCTTGGCATCCACCCATTTACTCACATAATAGACATCAACAAGGATATACAAGAAACCAAATAAACTAGGAAAAGGTCCCATAAAATCAATTCCCCAAACGTCAAAAATCTCACAGAATAAAATTGGTTGTTGGGGCATCTCGTGTCTTCTTGAAATGTTTCCAGTGTGTTGGCAATGAGAGCATGATTTACAAAACACATGGGAATCATGGAATAAGCTAGGCCAATATAATCCAGAGTCTAAGACTTTTCTAGTAGTATGTTGTTGTCCAAAGTGTCCACCACAAGTAAGTTTATGACAGAAATGAAAAACAGACTCAAACTCATGATCGGGAATAAACCTCCTAATGACTTGGTCACTACACATGCACCAGAGGTAAGGATCACAGCACACAAAAAACCTAGACTCACTTTTTAATTTTTGGACTTGATGTTTCTTTAAATTTGTTGGGATTTCATAGGAAACACGGTAATTACCTAAATCTTCATACCAAGGACGCGTACCTGAGATGGAATAAAGATGCTCATCGGGGAATGTAACCTGAATTGGTACCTGGTCCAAGGTGTTATCCTCTATTGTGTGAGTAATCCTACTCATGTGGTCTGCCACCAAGTTTTCTGACCCCTTTTTTTCCTTTATCTCAATATCAAATTCCAGAAGAAGGAGCATCCATCAGATCAGCCTGGGCTTTGCATCTAGCTTCTTCAAGAGCTATCTCAGAGCTACATGGTCAGAAAAAACAACTACTTTAGAGACCAATAAATACGAACATAATTTCTCTAAAGAAAATATGACAGTAAGAAACTCCTTTTACATGGTTGTGTAGTTTCATTGGGCTGAATCTAGTGTCCTCGATGCATAGGCGATCACATTTGAACGTCCCTCCACCCTCTGAGATAAGACAGCACCAACCGCGATGTTGGAGGCGTTACACATAAGATCAAAAGTAATCTCCCACCGTGGGGGTCGTATGATAGGTTGAGTGGTCTGACACTTCTTTAGCTCATCAAAGGAAGTCCTGCAAGAATAATCAAAATTTAAGTCAATATCTTTTTGAAGCAATCGAGATAAGGCTAAAGAGATCTTACTAAAATCTCTGATGAAGCGTCGATAAAATCCAGCATGTCCAAGGAATAATCTAACATCACACACACATGTAGGATATGGGAGGGATGAAATAATGTCTACCTCAGATTTATCAACATCAATGCCATGTTGTGAGACTATATGACCTAAGAAAATTCCCTTTTAGACCATGAAATGACATTTTTCAAAATTTAAGACCAGATTCTTTTCAATACAACGATGAAACACATCACGCAAACTGGAGAGAAATTCATCAAATGAGGATCCATAAACTGTAAAATCATCCATAAATACCTCCATGTAGGTCTCAATGAAATCTGAGAAAATACTCACCATGCATCTCTGGAAGGTACCTGTGGAATTGCAAAGTCCAAATGGCTTCCTTAGGTAAGCAAAGGTACTGAATGGGCAAGTGAATGTTGTCTTCTCCTGGTCCTCGGCTGTAATGGGAACATGAATATAGCCATAAAATCCATCCAAGAAATAATAGTGTGTCTTCCCAGCTAGTCTCTCAAGCATTTGATTAATAAATGGGAGGGGGAAATGGTCTTTGCGAGTGGAATGATTTACATTCCTATAATCAATATACACATACCAACTATTTTGTACCCTTATTGGAACTAACTCATATTTCCCATTTTTAAAAACAGTAACACCACTTTTCATAGGCACAAACTGAATAGGACTTACCCACTGAAAATATGAAATGGGATAGATCATACCTACCTCGAGCAATTTTTCAACCTCTTTTTTAACAACCTCGAGAATGGTTGGATTGAGTCTCCTTTGTGGTTGCCTCACTGGTTTATCCCCATCCTCCAAAAGAATCCTCTACATGAAAATAGAGGGGAAAATACCAGATATGTTAGCCAAGGTCCACCCGATTGCCCTGTTGTTCTCCCTCAAATGATTCAAAAGTTTTTCTTCATGTCAAAAATGGAGATTGTTGGCAATGATAACAGGTAATTTTTCAAAACTTAACAAGTATGATTATTTGAGATTTGGTGTTAATGGATTGAGTTCCAGTGTAGGGGGGGTGGTGTATGGATGGAAACATAGAAGGAACTGAAATATGTGCACAAAGAGCATCAGTATCAGAATAGAAATCATCACAATCAGAGAATAAAGAATCAAATCCATCATCATACTCAACAGCTATGTCATAATTAGAGTTCACATGATCAAAATCAGAATATGATTCCATTTCAAAACTCAAATCTTATATAGTCTTGTTCCTTTGAAATGGGTGTGGAAGTACTCTTAGACATCAAAATAGAACCAATACTCATAATCCCCCTAAGCATAGGACAATCAAATTCCATGGTGTTTTTACTTCGGGGTTCAAAATGGGAGATAACAAATGTAGAATGATCCTTCGAGGGGTACTTCCTGGAATCCATAACATTAAATATCACAAATTCATCCAAAAATTCCATGTAAAGTGTACCCTCATTGACATTTATGATAGTTTTTACAGTTTTGAGGAAGTTTCTACCTAAGATAATGGGGGAATGAGAACTTAACTGATCATCCCCTATGTTAAGCATGTAGAAATCTGCTGGAAATATCATGTCTCTTACGTGGACAAGAACATCCTCAAAAACTCCCACTGGATATGTCGTAGATCTATTCGCCAGTTGCATAACTACTCTCGTCAGTTTCGTCTCACCATCCTACAAAGAAGAGAATACAGAGTGAGGCATCACATTTATGGAAGCTCCCAAATCACAAAGTTCATCAGAAAAGTGTAACTCCCCTATAGTCCATGGGATGGTGAATGTCCCGGGGTCCTTGCACTTTGTTGGCATTGCTAGAGTTATTGTAATGAGTGCTGAAACATTCCTTCCACGATTGATCCTCTCATTTCCCTTGAGCCCTCTTCGATTGGTACAAAGTTCCTTTAATAATTTCTCATACCATGGAATTTTCTTAATGGATTCAAGTAGAGGAATGTTGATCTCCACATGCTTGAACGTTTCCAAAACCTCCTTTTTCAATGCTTCTTCAGCCGTCTCCTTGGTTTGAAAAACCCTGTTTGGAAAAGGAATGGGTTTAGGAGGAACATCATCAATCTTTTTCTTACCTTTATCTTTCTCCTTTGATTTCTCATCAGTTGGTATGGAATACGACTTCTCTGGAGTTGAGGTGAATCCTGGTGGAATGATAGGTAGAGAAGCATCATTTGTTTGATTTCCACTTCTCAATGTAATGGCACTGACATTCCCCTTTGGATTGGGAGTAGGTTGGGAATGTATATTCCCTAAATTCTTACTTACACATTCATGGAGGGCGGTGGAAATCTGTCTCATTTAAGTATTCAACTCCCTCAACTCCGAACCTTGACACTTCAGCTCATTCTGTTGATTAAGAACAATTTGTTTCAAAAGATCATCAGTGTTAGAGTCTACCTTGTGTTGGATATTCCCTTGTTGTTTACTTGCTAATGCTTGGGCTTCAAATCTCCTTTGGGGTTGTTGGAAACCCTGTTGGTAAGGTGGAGGTTGCTGGAAGTTTGGTTGAATAGGGGGACTTTGTTGTTGTCCAGAGCCATACCTCATGTCTTATTGATCCTTCCACCCTTGGTTCAATTTTGGTGCAAAAGAGTCATACTTCTTTTGGGGATGTGGTTGTTGTTGTTGATATGGTATCCCAGGGAATACTGCTGCACAATCTTCTATTTCTTGTAGTTGGGGGCAACAGTCAGTTGGGTGGCTTGTCTTAGTGCAAATACCACAAGGCCTTGAAGGACGGGGATGGGATGTCTTTTGAGCCAAAGAAATATGCCTCACCATAGTGGTCAATTATTCAAACTTGGTATCAATCAAATGACTTTCAAGAGAAGAAGGACTTACCTAATGTACTCCCTTGACATGTGGTGTACCTTGATCGGGAAATTGTTGGGAGTTTTGGGCATCTTGTCGTTCAATGCACGTCCGACTACTGGTATCTTGTCCACCAATGCCCCTCCTACTGCAGTATCTACCATGCTCCTCTCCATAGGTGTGAGTCCTTCATAAAAGTACTCAATGAGGAGTTGCTCACTGATTTGGTGATGTGGGCATCTTGCACACAACTTCTTGAATCGCTCCCAATACTCATACATTGACTCCCCTTGAGCTTTCTTGATCCCCAATATCTCCTTATGAATGGTAGTGGTCCTCGATGTGGAAGAAATATATGCAAGAAAATACATCTCAAATCGTTCCAACAAGTTACATCTTCGGGGTGTAAATAATATATCCAGTCTTTTGCAGCTCCATCAAGTGAGAATGGGAATGCTCTGAGTTTGATTTGATCTTTAGAGACATTTCTAGTATTTAGGGTTGGGAAAAAAATATTAAATTCTATTTATTGTTTATTGGGATCCTCACCATAGAGGCCATGAAACTTTGGAAGTAATTGAATTAACCCAGATTTTAGTTCAAAAGTCCGATTCGAGATTTGGGTATGCAATACAATTTGGTTGATAGTTAATATCAGGTGCATCCAATTCTTGAATGGTTCTATTTAGTTCATTGTTATTATTTTCTGCCATTGTTTCTTTCTTTATGTTTTAATTTGAATTGCTTCCAATTTCAATATCATGATATTGGAGTAATTATTCAACTGGTTGAATGTTGAAACTTCTCGTAGACTGAGAATGTCTGATTCGTTCCCTAAGGTTGCATTCAATCTCAGGGTCAAGATCTAAGAGATATTCAGGATTAGTTCGTGTCAAAAATAAATGAAAGATGAAATGAAGGATAGTGGACCATAGTAAAACAAAAATTAAAAGTTTGAGTTGATGGTTCAAAAAGAAGTAGAATAAAATAAAATAAGAAAAATGTCAGATTGGGTAAAGAAGGAAGAAAGAAGAGAGGAAGAGAATAAAATGTAAAATAAAATAAATACCTCTAAGTGGTTGAAATAATTACTTTCGTCCCCGGAAATGGAGCCAATTTGAAAGAGTGCTATCATGGGCACCCTCGAATGATTAGTGGTTTTTGGGGTACTTAGGTGCAGTAGAGTGGCTGACCAAGGTCATCTCTCAAAGGAGGAAGTGAATTTAACAACTTATTAAAGGTAATCAAAATAAATAAAAAAGAATAGAATAAAAACACTAATTGAAAGGATTGGGATTTTTTATAGTTTATGAATATAGAATAATTTTTCTGGAAGAAGATTGTATATTTTTTTTTGTTTTTAGTTTATAAATGACTTTCGATCAAAATGACACAACAAGAATATGTTTTTTTAGAAATCTATTTTAAAAGGCGTAATCTATCTAAATATACCAATTCATTCAAATATTAACCATTATCATTTAAATAAATATCCAATTAATTATGATCCCCTAATTTTTTATCCCTCGAACCCTACGAGAGTTAACTTAACCACAAAGATGAAATTACTTAAACCCTAGGCTAGCTTCGTAACACACAATCATAGCACCCTGCTTTGATTGTTGTTCTAAGGATAGCTTATGGTCATTGTTTAATTAGATCACATATAAATTCTGTAAATGAGGATGAATTGTGTTTAGGGATTATATTTGAACTCTAAAAATTTTTCCCGTGTGGTCTTGTATTACCGATTAAGATCACGCTCTCACAATTTGTACAAAATCCCGACCTCACCTGTTTTTGTGTTAATTGTTCAATTGCTTTCTTAGTTTCATACAATTAAGAAACACAATTCAGGGATAATATTTAGTGAAATATAGTATCTCAATGATTCAAAATAATTAAATTAAGAGGGTAGAAGATAGATCTATTACTAAAAGACTACTCTTCTGTGGGTGGTGTAATCATCCTAGAAGCGTTTTGTAGGTGCAATGGTTTATAGTGGGTATAATTCAATAATGCTTCTACTCATGAATTCCAAAACAATTACGAAGATTAGTAGAAGAATAAATTTAAACAAAACATAGGAAATGATGTGGAATAAAATAAGATCAAAGAAGTTTATTACACAAACGAAAACATTACAAAATGAAGAAGAGAAGGAGGCTTCGATGAGGGGATCCTTGCTTCAAGAGCTACCCCTCTTAAAATGGTTGGAGAATTTGGGTGAAACAAATTTAACTCTGCCTAAAATCACCTAATTCACATACCAACCCCTATAAATGATTAAAACACTAATTTATATAGTGGAGGGGAGGCTAGGTTTAAAAAGGTTTCAAGTGTGAGTGGGAATTCTCGGCCAAATACTTTAATGCAAATTTCACTGCCCATTTGACCTCCAAAACACATGAATTCGCCAGCCTTCTAGAAGGATGATTTGTGTAAAATTATTTACCTGAGCTCTCCTTAAACTTGGGTTCACTAAAGGCATGGATGGAGAGGATATGGCCACAATACAGAACCCATGTCCATTCTTCCGATTCCAGCCCAACTTTGACTTCAGGGCCCATTATCAACAAACAAATGCACTCTTTAGCTCTAGTGTCCTGAATAAAAGTTGTAGAAACTTAAGTTAGGAACATTGTTACAATATTTCAAAATATAATTATAAAAATAAAAATATTTATCTTCGAAATACTACAGTGCACTATAAAGAGTAAAATTGGAATTTTCACAAAATTTTCAAATGAATGATCAAATCCCAAATATTTTATAAATAAACTTATTTACCAAAATTTGAGGAAATTATATCATTTATTATAAATAAAATATTCAACAGAATTGTGTTTTAGAAACTCCCCCATACTTACCCTTTTGCACTCCTGGGAAAAACCTCATGTCACGTAAACATCAATATCAAATCAAAACCAATTTTAAAACACATATCCTTGAGATCAAACAATTACTCACCAGGAAACCAAAGATGTCATGCCTCATAAAAAAACCCTTATTTAAAGTTATTCATTTATATCATTCAATATATTTCCACTTTATTTATCCTTCAATGCACAAAACACTTACCTCGCTTGAATTTTCTCTTATCATACAAATGTCGAAAGAATTACAATGTCTTTCTCATCCAAACTCATAGAAGGGTCACCATAGGCTTGATAAATTCCTATATCGCTACCCTATTTGAGTCAAGGAAATATGTTTATAATGATGACTTTTCAGGGTTGTTTTGTGGCTTTTGGTTGGTAGGATTAAGATGTGAAAAACTCTGAGGCTGAATGAGGAGGACTTGACTCTTTTTGAAGAAAAATTGAATTAATCTAATTTTCACTTAAATATGGTCTTATCCTCAATCCCCATAGTATCAATTCAGCTCCATCATCATAATAATTCATGGAAATTTTACACCATTCATAATTTCAGCATAAAAATGTCAATCTTCTCAAACATGATTTTCTTGAAAGCTCCAGATGGGCACAACTTTCCACCTCAATTAGAAGCTCCAGAAAAGGCACAACTTCACTTGTCATGAAATCTCCAAAAAAGGAACATCTTTCAATATAATGATTTTCCTCATCCGCAAACACATCTTTTAAAAATTTAATTTTCCACCAAAAGTATCACAGAATGTGGTAGCACAACATAAGATAACTTCTCCCATACTTTTTTCTACTAGAATATGAAATTTCACTTCAAGAGTTGGTTGGAGAGGGAAATTGGCTTGTAATCTGGCTAACCTAACAGACTGTGCATGGCTTCTGAGGGAGAAAGGGATTAAATTTTCAAGGTAGGCCATTATAAAAAAAATCATTGAAATAGGGGCTTTAATACCAAACAAATGCCTCAATAATTTAAACATAAGTACCTCAAACCCTCAAGTTTTGACAGGAATAGATCAAATTCTAGTTAAATAAAGCATGGTTTGGTTCTCTCAAGAAGTATGGTGACTGTAAAAAATATGAAAATAATGGATCATAAACCTCACAAGAAAGTGATTTCAAATATAATGATAATTAGATGTGGCATGGGATTCAAAATTCTGTGTAATTTTCATGAAATTACTAATTATTTGAACTTGAAACAAAGTCATTTTTAGCATTAATTTAAGCTCAGTTTCATGGGATAAATTGTTTCACTCATTGATATGCATTTCAAAATTATGATGAGAATCATTTCAGCTAAAAAATTTCAAAAACACAAATAAAAATGAAAAATAAACTCAAAAAATATGAAAAACACACAATTTTTTTTAACAGGAAAACAATTGAAATTACTAAACTAAAAGGTTCCCTTCCCCACACTTAAAATATTGGATTGTCCTCAATGTAAACCCATGAGATGATATATGCACATGAAATGCAGATTTTTTAAATAGGATAAATAATATAAAAGTGAAAGGGTTAGGAACATCCTAATGTGCTCAAGTGATGATGGGGTCATGGAGTGTGATAAATTCTACTGCATCAGAAGGAAGTCCCTCAATGTATCTCTTCAAACATTGAACATTAACTGTAAAGCTCCTTTTTGTGTCCTCTTGTGTGATCTCTACTGCACCATAAGAAAAAACATTAGTCCCAACATAAGGACCTAACCATCTGGAAAGCAACTTAATAGGAATCATCTTCAGTTGTGAACTGTAGAGAAGGACATTCTCTCCAACATGAAACTCCTTTTGCTAGATCATTCTATCATGAGCTGATTTTGATTTTTCCTTATAGAGCCTTGAGTTCTTATATGAAGACAACTGAATCTCCTCATTCTCTTGAATTTGCAGCTTCCTTTGGATTCCATCTTGGGCCAAATCCATGTTGCATTTCTTTATAGCCCAATAAGCCCGATGCTCAACCTCCATGGGGAGATGACATGATTTACGAAAAACAATCCGAAATGGGGACATACCAATGGGTGTCTTGTATGTTGTCCTATATGCCTACAATGCACCATCCAAGTGCTAGATCCAATCCTTACTATTTGGCTTCACGGTTTTCACTAAAATTTGTTTCAACTCACGATTTGAAACCTCAGCCTAACCATTTGTATAGGGGTGGTATGATGTTGATGTTTTGTGTCTCATCCCATAGTTTCAAAGGAGGGAAGAAAATATTCGATTGCAGAAGTGTGTCCCTTGGTTGCTGATGATGGCCTTTGGTACTCCAAACCAGCAGAAAATTTGAGCACTGACAAAATTCACTACAACATGAGAATCGTCAGTCCTAGGGGCCTTGGCCTCCACCCATTTACTCACATAATCGACAACAACAAGGATATACAAGAAACCAAATGAACTAGAAAAAGGTCCCCTAAACTCAATTCCCTAAACGTCAAAAATCTCACAGAATAAAATGGGTTTTTGGGGCATCTCGTGTCTTCTTGAAATGGTTCCAGTGTGTTGGCAACGAGAGCATGAGTTACAAAACGCATGGGAATCATGGAATAAGCTAAGCCAATATAATCCAGAGTCTAAGACTTTTCTAGCAGTATGTTGGGGTCCAAAGTGTCCACCACAAGCAAGTGTATAACAGAAATGAAAAACAGACTCAAACTCATGATCAGGAACACACCTCCTAATGACTTGGTCACTACACATGTGCCAGAGGTAAGGATAATACCACACATAAAACCTAGACTCGCTTTTTAATTATTGGACATGACGTTTCTTTAAATTTGCAGGGATTTCCCAGGCAATAAGGTAATTAACTAAATCTTCATACCAAGGATGCGTACCTGAGAGGGAATAAAGATGATCATCGGGGAAAGTGTCCTGAAGTGGTACCTGGTCCAAGGTGTCATCCTCTAGTGTGTGAGTAATCCTACTCATGTGGTCTGCCACCAAGTTTTCTGAACCCTTTTTTTCCATTATCTTAATATCAAATTCCTAAAGAAGGAGCATCCATCGGATCAGCCTGGGCTTTGCATATGGATTCTTCAAGAGGTACCTCAGAGCTACATGGTCCGAAAAAACAACTACTTAAGGCCAAATAAATACGAACAGAATTTATCTAAAGAAAATATGACAGAAAGAAACTCTTTCTTTGTGGTTGTGTAGTTTGATTGGGCTGAATCCAGTGTCCTTGATGCATAGGCGATCACACGTGAACGTCCCTCCACCCTCTGAGATAAGACAGCTCCAACCGTGAAGTTGGAGGCGTCACACATAAGCTCAAAAGGAATCTCCCACCGTGGGGGCTATATGGCAGGTGGAGTGGTCATACACTTATTTATCTCATCAAAGAATGTCCTTCATGAATCATCAAAATTAAATTCAATATCTTTTTGAAGCAATCAAGATAAGGGTAGAGCGATCTTACTAAAATATCTGATGAAGCGTCGATAAAATCCAGCATGTCCAATGAATGATCGAACATCATGCACACATGTAGGATATGGGAGGGATGAAATAATTTCTACCTTAGATTTATCAACTTCAATGCCATGTTGGGAGACTATATGACCTAATATAATTACCTTTTCGACCACGAAATAACATTTTTCAAAATTTAAGACCAGATTATTTTCAATAAAAGATGAAACACATCACAAAAACTAGAGAGACATTCATCAAATGAGGATTCATAAATTGTAAAATAATCCATAAATACCTCCATGAAGGCCTCAATGAAATTTGATAAAATACTCACCATGCATCTCTAGAAGGTACCTGGGGAATTACAAAGTCGAAATGGCAACCTTCGGTAAGCAAAGGTACTGAATAAGGAGGTGAATGTCATCTTCTACTGGTCCTCTACTCCAATGGGAACCTGAAAATAGCCAGAAAATCCATCCAAGAAACAATAGTGTGTCTTCCCAGCTAGTCTCTCAAGCATATGATCAATAAATGGGAGGGGGAAATGGTCTTTGCGAGTGGAATGATTTAGTTTCTCATAATCAATACACACACGCCAATTGTTATGTACCCTCATTGGAAGTAACTCATCTTTCTCATTTTTAACAATAGTAACACCACTTTTCTTAGGCACAACCTGAATAGGACTTACCCACTAAGAATCTGAAATGGGATAGACTATACCTGCCTTGAGAAAATTTTCAACCTCTTTTTTAACAACCTCTAGAAGGGTTGGATTGAGTCTCCTTTGTGGTTGCCTCACCGGTTTAGCCCCATCCTCCAAAAGAATCCTATGCATGAAAAAAGAGGTTCTAATACCTGATATGTCAGCCAAGGTCCACCCAATTTACATAATGTTCTCCCTCAAAATATTCAAAAGTTTTTCTTCAGGTTCAAAAGGGAGATTGTTAGCAATGATAACAGGTAATTTTTCACCACTTAACAAGTATGAGTATTTGAGATTTGGTGGCAATGGCTTGAGTTCTAGTGTAGGGGGGTGGTGTATGGATGGAAACATATAAGGAACTGAAATATGTTCACAAAGAGCATCAGTATCAGAATATAAATCATCACAATCAGATAATAAAGTATCAAATCCATCAGCATACTCAACATCCATGTCATAATTAGAGTTCACATGATTAAAATCAGAATATGATTCCATTTCAAAATCAAATCTTAGAGAGTCTTGTTCCTTTGAAACAAGTGTGGAAGTACTCTTAGACATAAAACTAGAACCAATACTCATAATCTCTCTAAGCATAGGACAATCCAATTCCATGGTGTTTTTACTTGGTGGTTCAAAATGGGAGATAACAAATGCAGAATGATCCTTTAAGGGGTACTTCATGGAATCCATAACATTAAATATCACAACATCATCCCCAAATTCCAGGGAAAGTGTACCCTCATTGACAATTATGGTATTTTTTGCAGTTTTAAGGAAGGGTGTACCTAAGATAATGGGGGCATGAGAACTTTCCTAATCATCCACCATGTTAAGCACATAGAAATCTACTGGAAAGATCATGTCTCTTACCCAGACAAGTACATCCTCAAGAACTCCTGCTGGATATGTTGTAGCTCTATTCTCCAATTACACCACTACTCTCATCAGTTTCATCTCACCAACCTGCAATGAAGATAATACAGAGTGAGGCATCACATTTATGGATGTTCCCAAATCACAAAGTGCATCAGAAAAGTGTAACTCCCCAATGGTGCATGGGATAGTGAATGTCCCGGGATCCTTGCACTTTTTTGGCATTGCTAGAGTTGGTGTAATGGGTGTTGACACTATCCTTCCCAGATTGGTCCTCTCATTTCCCTTGATCCCTCTCCGATAGGTACAAAGTTCTTTTATGAATTTTCCATACCTTGGAATTTGATTAATGGCTTCAAGTAGAGGAATGTTGATCTCCACACGCATGAACGTGTCCAAAACCACCTTTTGCATTGCTTCTTCAACCATATTCTTGGTTTAAACACCCTGTTTTGAAAAGGAAGGGGTTTAGGAGGAACATCATCAATCTTTTTCTTACCTTTATCTTTCTCCTTGGATTGCTCATCTGTTGGTATGGAATGCGGCTTCTCTGGAGTTGAGGTGAATCTCGGTGGAATGATAGGTGGGGAAGCATCAGTTGTTTGCTTTCCACTTCTCAATGTAATGTCATTGACATTCCGCCTTGGATTGGGAGTAGGTTGGGAAGGTAGATTTCCGTAATTCTTACTTACAAGTTCATGGAGGGCGGTGGAAATCTGGCTCGTTTGAGTCTTCAACTCCCTCAACTCCGAACCTTGACTCTTCAGCTCATTATTTTTATTAAGAACAATTTGTTTCAAAATATCATCAGTGTTAGAGTATACCATGTGTTGTAAATTCCCTTGTTGCTGTATTGATGATGCTTGGGCTTCAAATATCCTTTGGGGTTGTTGGAATCCCGGTTGGTATGGTGGAGGCTACTGGAAGTTTGGTTGAAAAGAGGGACTTTGTTGTTGTCCAGAGCCATACCTCATGTCTGATTGATCCTTCCACCATTGGTTGAATGTTGGTGCAAAGGAGTCATACTTCTTTTTGGGATGTGGTTGTTGTTGTTGATATGGTATCCCAGGGAATACTGCTTCACAATATTCTGTTTCTTGTAGGTGGGGGAAACAGTTTGTTGGGTGGCTTGTCTCAGTGCAAATACCACAAGGACTTGAAGGAGGGGGTTGGGATGTCTTTTTATCCAAAGCAATCTGCCTCACCATAGTGGTCAATTCATCCAACTTGGTATCAATCAAATTAATTTCAAGTGATGAAGGACTTACCTGATGTACTCCCCTGACAATTGGTGTACCTCGATCGCCAAAATGTTGGGAGTTTTGGGCCATCTTGTCAATCAATGCACGTGTGGCTACTGATATCTTGTCCACCAATGCCCCTCCTATTGCGGCATCTACCATTCTCCTCTCCATAGGTGTGAGTCCTTCATAGAAGTAATTAATGAGGAGTTTGTCACTGATTTGGTGATGTGGGCAGCTTGCACACAACTTCTTGAATCGCTCCCAATACTCATACATTGACTCCCCTTGATCTTGCTTGATCCCCAAGATCTCCTTATGAATGAAAGTGGTCCTCGATACTGGAAAAAATTTCTTCAAGAAAATAAGTTTCAAATCGTTCCAACAAGGTACATCTTCGTGTTGTAAATAATACATCCAGTCTTTTGTAGCTCCATCAAGTGAGAATAGGAATGCTCTTAGTTTGATTTGATCATCAGAGACATTTCTAGGTTTTAGGGTTGAGAAAACCACATTAAATTCTTTCAAATGTTTATTGGGATCCTCACCAGAGAGGCCATGAAACTTTGGAAGTAAGTTAATTAACCTAGATTTTAGTTTAAAGCCCGATTTGAGATTTGGGTATGCAATACAATTTCGTTGATAGTTAATATCAGGTGCATCCAGTTCTTGAATGGTTCTATTTAGCTCATTGTTATTATTTCCAGCCGGTGGTTATTCCTTTATATTTTAATTTTAATTGCTTCCAATTTCAATGTTATGATATTGGATTAATTCTTCAACTGGTTGAATGTTGAAACTTCCCGTAGACTGAGAATGTCTGATTCGTGCCCTAAGGCTGCATTCAATCTCAGGGTCAAGATCTAAGAGATCTTCAGGATTAGTTCGTGTCATAAATCAATGAAAGATGAAATGAAGGAAAGTGTACCATACTAAAATAAAAATTAGAAGTTTGAGTTGATGGTCCAAAAAGAAGTAGAATAAAATAAAAGAAGAAAAAATCAGATTGGGAAAAGAAGGAAGAAAGAATAGAGGAAGAGAATAAAATGTAAAATAAAATAAATACCACTAAGTGGTTGAAATAATTACTTTCTTCCTCGTAAATGGTTCCAATTTGAAAGAGCGATGTTGTGGGCACCCTCAAATTATTAGTGGTTTTTGGGGTACTTAGGTGCAGCAGAGTGGCTGACCAAGGTCGTCTCTCAAAGGAGGAAGTGAATTTAACAACTTATTAAAGGAATTATAAATAAATAAAATAGAATAGAATAAAAACAATACTTGAAAGGATTGGGGTTTTTTATAGTTTATGAATCTATAAGTTGTTTGGTGGAAGAAGATTGTATATATTTTTTTAGTTTAGAAATGAATTTTGATTAAAATGACACAACAAGAAGATGTTTTTTAAGAAATCTATTTTAAAAGGCGTAATCGATCTAACTCTACCTCTTCATTCAATTATTAATAATTATCATTTAAATCAATATCCACTTAATTATGATCCTCTAATTTGTTATCTCTCTAACCCTATGAGAGTTAACTTAACCACAAATATGAAATTAATAAAACCCTAGGCTAGCTTCGGAACACGCAATCCCAACACCCTGATTTCATTATTGTTCTAAGGATAGATTATGGTCAGTGGATAATTAGAGCACATATACATTCTGGAAATGACGATAAATTGTGTTTAGGTATTATATTTGAACTCTACAAATTTATCCCGTGTGGTCTTGTATTACCGATTAATATCGCACTCTCACAATTTACACAAAATCCTGACCTCGCCTATTTTTGTGTTAATTGTTCAATTGCTTGATTAGTTTCTTAAAATTTAAAAACACAATTCAGGGATCATATTAAGTTAATTACATTAGATCAATGATTCAAAATAATTAAATGAAGAGGGTAGAAGATAGATTGATTACAAAAAGACTACTCTTCCATGGGTGGCGTAATCATCGTAGAAGCATTTTGCATGTGCAAAGGTTTATAATCGGTATAACCCAATAACGATTCAACTAAAGAATTCCAACCCAATTAGGAAGATTAATAAAAGAAGAAATTCAAACAAAACAGAAGAAAATATGAGGAATAAAATAAGATCAAAGAAGTTTATTACAGAAATGAAAATATTACAAAATGAAGAAGAGAAGGAGGCTTCGATGAGGGGATCCTTGCTTCAAGAGACAACCCTATAAAAATGGTTGGAGAATTTGGGTGAAACAAATTCTCCTATGGATACAATATCCTAATTCACGTCCCAACCCCTAAAAATGATAAAAACACCAATTTATAGAGTGGAGGGGAGGCTAGTTTTGAAGAGGTTTCAAGTGTGAGTGGGAATTCTCAGATAAATATTTTAATGAAAATTTCACCACCCATTTGACCTCAGAAACACGTGAATTGGCTGGCCTTTTAGAAGGATTATTTGTGAGAAATCATTTCCCAGATCTCTCCTCAGATTTTGGGCTCACTCCAAGCCCGGATGGAGAGTACATGGCCCAAATACAGAACCCATGTCCATTCTGCCGAGTCCATCCCAACTATGAATTCAGGGCCTATTATGAACACATAAATGCACTATTTAGCTCTAGTGTCCTGAATAAAAATTGTAGAAAATTCTGTTAGGAACAGTTTTACAAAATTACAAATTCATATAATAAATATAAAAATATTTATCTTCGAAATACTACAGTGCATTATAAAGGGTAAAACTGGAATTATCACCAAATTTTCAAATGAATGATCAAATCCCAAATATTTTATAAATAAACATATTTAACACAATGTGAGGAAATTATATCATTTATTATCAATAAAATATTCAACAAAATAGTGTTTTATCCAGAAGATTCATGTAAATAATTCGTTATGAAACTGTAAAAATCTGTTCATGCTGTATAAGATAAAAAAACATCCTCCTCATACTTTTGCCAGAAAATTCAAAAAGTACCTCGTATGGTAAACAAACGAAAGATTCCTTCCATACCATTTGATAAAATTAAACAAAGGGTAAAAATGTCTTTAAACATACATGTAATAATAGTAAACATTTTATGAAAACAATTTTAGAATACATGGACATGGATGATAAATATAACCCTGGTAAATACTTATGAATAAACAATCTCGGATAAGAACGAGATTTGATTAATTATCCCTTACCATTTATGATTGGTGAAATGTTACATGTCATAAAATAAAGATAATTGCATGAATATATAAATATAATATACTTTATAATAAAAATCAATAAACATTAATGGGAATCATAAACACCATACAAAAGAAATAGATGGTGATTAAGGAAAATGTCTCACAGAAATAAAAGTGAGACGAAATAATCCCTTACCTTAGGTCCAATTTCTTCTATACGTGTCTAAAACTCTTTTATAGAGGGTTTAAATATATTATTAACTTGTAACAGAACCATAATAATATTTATGATATCAAATATGATTCACTTATGACTTTATATTACCCGTTCTTTTCTCAATTCAATGTTAAAGCAGCGTTTTGGGTAAAATTGTTTCATTTATCGTACGTGTTTTGACTTGTAATTATTCATATGATTACTTAGATCATGATTACATATTTCAGGAATGTAAAACATGATTTATATATAATATATATACATCATATAAATATATATAATAGATCAAAAAATGGAATGAAATACACCGTTCATGGAGACGGTAGGTCGTACTTACGCATGAACGCTATTTTTGTTTCCTTATTAAATTGAATGAAAGTAAATGACATATATATATATATATAAATAAATCCAGTAGAATTATTATGTAATTAATTTTATGATTACTTATTATATTTACTTTATAATAATTCTCGAATGGTTAACATGGAAAATGAATCTCTTCGCATTCTGGAGACGGCAATCCGCACGTACGCCCGCGAGGTGATTTCGTTTTTAGTAGGATGGATATTTGGTGAAATGGGGTTGTTTAATATTTATAATAACATATAAGTATATAAGTGATACTGATGTTATTAATTTAAAATTAAACAAATAAATAATAGTAAGTAGAATAAGAATAAATTTGAAAAAATCATTAAAAGATATTACCTCTTCTTCGACGCCCCTCTTCTAAACCTCCTCTTAGGGCACAATGTTTGGACTTTAAAGAAGAACAAGACCTCTAGTATGTTTCTATGGAAGTGGAGAAGAGAAATGAATAGGGCTTGGCTGATCTTGAAGGCTCAAAATGTTGTGAATAGGAGAGGGAAGAGGTGCCCTTTTATAAGAGAGGAGAGGGGCACTTTTGGAAACCTCCAAAATATAAATTTATAATAGACTCAAACCCCACGTAAAAACTTCTAAAGTGACTTAAATTAGGATATGAGGTAATATAGGGTTGTAATCTCATCAAACAATAAAGTTTATACATGTTTTGATTTTATTTTAAATCTTATCATTTTGATTTATCCTTATTTAATCTATTTAATTTTATTTGCAGTAATAATATTCTAATTTTTGAATTGTTATAAATACTTACTTATGTGTTGTGAATTTTCAATATTTAGATATATTATTACGTTTTCGACCATATAACTTTAAATTTTTAATTTTTAAATATTTTTTATTATTTGTAAAAAAATTAAATAATACGTTATTTTTATAACATATCAATAGTATCAATTTTGACACTATTCAAATATTTTAATTTTTATAAAATCCACGAAAAAGATATATTCGATCAAAAATATTTAATAGATCACTAAAATTTCATATTCATCTAAAAAATATGTGGAGAAAATTAATTTGTTCATATAATATTTGTTTTAATATTTTTAAAACCATTTATTTGATATTTCTCTTAATAAAATAATTACTACAAAATTTTTGTATTATTATTTAATATACTTATTTTTTCATAAAAATTAGAAATAAACTTTTAGGATGAATAAAAATATAATATCTTCCATAAGAATACTTTTACTAGAATTTATCATCTTAAAATCACAACATATAAATTGTTATATTTATTAAAGTATGAATGTGACAACTTTGACATCATTTAAAATAAAATAATATAAGCGTCATAATTACTTTTATAAATCTCCAAATGGTAAAACATTAGACCATTGGATGCTTAGGGTATAAATAAACTCGACCAATAAGGTTTGGTCAAGTTTATAGTCCTTTTGGTGGGTATTATTATTTTAATAAAAACTATATTAATGATTTTTCATTAAATAAATATTTTTTGCATCATTAATGTATAAGCTATTAAAGTAAATATATTTTTCTAAAAAATCAAAAATAAATTTCAATGATGAAGATAAAAATTTTATCTTTCAAATTAGTATTTATAAACGAATTTATATTATGTATAATCTTATAGTAAAAATACATTAATTATTAAAGTCAAAGTGAGACATATTTCACATTCTTTATATAAAATAAATAAAAGGTCTTAATCACATCCAAGATGGTTCCAAAAGATACCATTTCGACCCAAGTATATTTTATGATGAAATATAATCATCCAGTTATATTAATACAATTGTTTTTGTAATTTTATAATATTATTTTTACCCTTAATTACCTAATTTACCTTTAATTTTAGTAAATAAAATTTACCGAAGTTACTATTCATAATTCCTAAAAATAAAATGTAGCCTATTAAAATAATTTTTACCTACTGATTCAAAATATGGAATCCATTTTTCCAAATTCAAAACATAGAAGTTGGAGTATTTATTTTAAAATTAACCCCGCTGTTGAGAAAATGGGTTTTAATAGTTAAAACATTGTAAAAGATTAAAATGTTTTTACCTATGAATTCAATGTAAAATTAATGCTAATGAAATAAATTATATTAAATGGTAAAAATAAATACTATTTATACTTTAAAACCTTTAAATATTATAATTTAACCATATAAATTATCTCGATGAAAAAAGTTGTTTTTATTTAAACTTTAGCGTATTTTTACTATTCATCAAAATATGAAGGTTATCAGAATATTGTCAAAATTTTATCCAATGTAAATTTTTATATCCTAATTCCATGGGAGAAGTTTTATTTTTCAAATTTAACTTATAAACTTTTAATGAATTATATTTAAAATGGGTGCGCCATCAAAAGGCGACAAATATGCATTTTTCAAAAAATACTTATTTTACTCGAAAATTTTATTTTGTTCTTATACCATGTTCTAGAATATGTGTATGATGAATGATAATGTTATAAAATTTAAAATGTGGTTAATACTATTCATAAAGGCGAATTCATAATATTATTATAACAATATATCGTTGTTCAGTGAAACTCGGTATTGCATACAACACATGCTATTGAGGATGGTCACTCTTGTGTGCAACACAAGCCAAGAATAGTGTTTGTGTATAATACAAGCTAATACAGTGTTGAATATAGCACAAGCTAATTTTATTGTAGCGTACAACACCATACATCAATGAAATTTAAAATTATATTTCTTATAAAATCTCAGGGTGTTACATTCTACCCCCATTAAAATGATTTTCACCCTTGAAATTTGTCGAGGTTATAAATGGTTTACTACTTGAAAGTTTCTTTAATTGAAACCCACATCGTAAAAAGGAATAAAAAACCTTAATTTCAAAAACTAAATTATGAAACATAATGGTTACCCAAATTAACTCATCACTGGGTTTCCATAGAGGAGAACATAGGTGAAAATATGGATATGGAAGAGAAATCTCACCATCATGTTCTGATAAAGAGTGGTAGAGAACATGGCTATAAAAAATCCAACAATCAAAAAGACATAAATTTGTGATTATCTAAGGTAACATCTGATTCATCAAATATGAGGACATTAGGACAATATTTATGGTTTTCAAGATCATTTCCCTAAAGTTGAAGAATTTGAATTAGAAGAAATACTTACTTGAATTTGGTACAATTTTACCATTGGTCGTTCATTAAAAAATTTCCACATCATTACATAAATAAATGAAGTTGAATTTTTCATTCGTGAAGTGTTAGCAGATCGTTTGATAGAACGATGGCTTATTCCATCTATCTCAAACAAAAGGTTAGCAAAAGTTATTAAATATACATAATTCCATATTTGGTGATATTAATTGTATATGGCTCCAAAAATGAACTTATACATCATATATCACATCACTTAATAGAATAAAACTAAATTATACAAACCAGGGACTTTCTGTAGGCCAGTGGTAGACGATAAAAGCCTGTCGTACATCAGTTGTGGGTTCAATTCCAACAACCTTGTCTGACGCGATGGGTTGTCGCCCGTACTATAGTTTGTCTTTTCTTCTAAAAATATAGTATTATAACAATCTAGAAAAAAAGTTTTAGCCTTAAGCAATACTATTTTATATCCAACATAATCCATTACAACCTTTAGGCTTATCCAAAATACGTATGTTCAATCACATAGTATAATGAAAATGATTACTAGAGATTTCATCTACCAAGCATTGAATACCATCACTTATCCCCCGTATATGATAAGATATATCTTGTTGGTCACATTCCAATCATGTGAATTCCTTAATCATGTATGAATTACCATATAATTTTTGTGAAAACATGAATACTATCAAAAGTTAACTCTTTCCACATACCAAAATCCCAAAATTTCTATATACTCAAACCATGATATCACTTAGTGCTTATACCATTCATGGGCTCATTTATAATATTAAAAATCTCATTAACTACATATCCCTTCATTATGCGAATATAATCTATTATCCAAATATATCTGAATAACATTTCAGGGTTACCAGTACCATTCAATATATACATTCAAATACTTTTAGAAAAACAATAGTGTAACAATCCTTAGATATTTATTTATTCTATAGTACCATGAGATTACTTATAATACATTAATCTTGATAAACATGCAATCATTCCACTGCCTTCATAAACCATTGAAAAATCTTCATCATTTTATTCCTCGACACTTCTTTCATCTCATATATCATTTGTAGTATCTTCATCCTCATCAACATAAATACTACTCATACGACCATGCTGATTCTCTTCATGAGATTTTCCCTTGGGGAATTGGTTTTCATAATGCTTGTACATTCCGCATTTAAATCATTTAACCATTTTTGACGTCTTATAAATACCATCATCCTTGTCCATTATGTTAATTGAACCTTTTCCTTTGCAATTATTGGCTTTTTGTCCTTCTTTTCCACACCCAAATCATCTTCCAGTTCCTTTGAAACATTCTCCCTAATGCCTCTTCCATATGATTTACATGAGGGAAAATGAAATTTCATTCCTATATGATCATCATGAAACTCCATCTTTCTCTTATTATACGAGTTAGGAAACTTACCATTGTTAAGATTATGTATCATATTATGAGATTGGTGATCAGGAAAAATAAAAAAAAATTTCCATCCAAATCCCATTCCATTTGGTTTCTCATGAACAATATCATTCCATTGTCCATAATATTCTCCATTAACATGAATCTTCTTATTTACAGCCATTTTCTAAAATCCAAAAAGAATAGTGTGAGTGGAGAAAATATTACTAGGAAAACAAAATAATCAAGGTGGAGTACTTTAAATCTATAACATCTTATGTTTAATCCTAGGATATTCATGATCGTTATCATAATTCTATTCTTGTAAACTATACATATACTTAACCTTAGGTAAATCCATAGATATAACTTAGAAATATCTCTAGGGATCACACTAATGTTTTCATATATTAGTTTCCAAAGGTTGACTAAACCTTTCCTCTGATACCAACGGTAGAGACCCAGGATTGACATACATGGACAATACATTACTTTTTCATAATACTTAATACATAACAAAAAAACGCCCGAGGATCGTATTAGTTTAGTGTCTTTGGAAACATGGAACATATTTTTCTAATCATGGTGACAGATCTTCAACATCTCCCATAATGATCTTTCCCTTTTGTTTTCTTACCTAAAACCGTTCTTTATATCCTGGGGAAAAGAAGAAATAAAAAGGGTTAGCTCAAATGCTCATTAAGGGTAAGAATGAAGAAAATAAAACAAACCATATACATTTGAACATAAAAACATGAACATAACGTTTAAACATCAAAATCTTGAGTTATGAAATAAATCTTGGAAGTACGTAAGGAAGAGATCATAAAGGAAAATTAATCATGATAAAATAGAATGGGAATAAAACCTGTAATTGTGGAAACCATTAAACACATGATATGATTTCCATTGTATCCAAGGAATTTTTTCATGACCATCATAGTGGACGAAGTCCATTACTAAACTGGGTTTACTTGCCGTTCCAGCCATGTATTACTGCACCAGATTCACTTGTCATTCTATTCATGTCTATATCATGAGATATAAATAGTTACACAATGCATTTGAGGGAGATTTAGGTCCCACCCATCTCATAATGAAATCATTTTTTCATGTGCCACAAAATAAACATAAATCATTCATCATAACCCAATTAATAAAATGGGTTTCATAAACATCATCCCATCATAACATAATCCATATAGAATAAATGGATATCATTTCATCATAAGAAAAATGAAACCATTTAAATAATTGAGACATTATATTTGAAATATAAACATATTAAATAATATCATCTTATATGGAAAATGTTTTTGATAAAACACTTGAAAAGAATTCTTGAGGAAATATCCTTTCTTCTTCAAAATCATTTTCTTTTCTCAAAATGCCCTGAAATTTTAAAAGAAAAGGATTTTTTAAAATAATCATGAAATCGTGTAGAAGAATATTCATGGAAATAATTTTTTATGAAATCGTAAATATCCGTTCATGTCTAATAAGTTAAAAAAACATTCTCCTCGTATTTTAGCCAGAAAAGTGAAAAAGTACCTTGTATGGTAAACAAAAGAAAGATTCATCCCATACAATGTGTTCAAAGTAAACAAAGGGTAAAAATGACATTAAAAATTCATGGAAGAATAGTATACACTTTATGAAAATAGTTTTATAATACATAGACATGGATGATAAATATAACCCTAGTAAATACTTATGAATAAACAATCTCATATAAGAAGAAGATATGAATAATTATCCCTTACGATTTATGATCGGTGACATCATACGTGTCATAAAATAATGAAAATTACATGAATATATAAATATAATATCCTTCATAAAAAAATCATAAAACATTCATGGAAATCATAAACACCATTCAAAATAAATATATGGTTATTAAGGCATATGTCTCACAGAAACAAAAGTGAGACAAAATAATCCCATGCCTTATGTCCAATTTCATTCATACGTGTATGAAACTCCTATATAGTGGGTTTAAAAATATTATGATCTTTTAACAGCACCATAATAATATTTATGATATCATATATTATTCACTTATTCCTTTATATTACCCATTCTTTTGTCAATTCCATGTTAAATCAGCGTTTTGGGTAAAATAGTTTCATTTATCATACATGTTTTGACTTGTAATTATTCATATGATTACTTAGATCATGATTAAAAATTTATGGAATGTAAAAAATTATTTATATATAATATATATTCATTATATAAATATATATAATAGATCATTAAATGGAATGAAATACACCGTTTAAGGAGACGGTAGGTCGTACGTACACATGAACGCTATTTTCGTTTCCTTATTAAATTGAATAAAAGTAAATGAAATATATATATATATATATAAATATAGATTAATTATTATGTCATATATATCATGATTAATTATTATATTTACTTTATAATCATTATCTTATGGTAAACATGGACAATGAATCTCATTGCATCACAGAGACGGTAATCCGTACGTACGCACGCGTGATGATTTTGTTTTTCGTAGGATGGATAGAAGGAGAAATGGGTTTGTTTAATATTTATAATAACATATTATTATATTAGTGATACTGATGTTATTACTTTATAATTACAAATTCAAAGAAGAGTTAGTAGAAAAAGAAATGAATTTGAAAGAATCGGTAAATGATATTACCTCTTCTAAAATGCACCTCTTCTAAACCTCCTCTTAGGGCATTAAGTATGGTCTTTGAAGAAAACCAGGACCTATAGTGTG
The DNA here is from genome assembly GCA_963277665.1 of Viscum album. NCBI lineage: Eukaryota > Viridiplantae > Streptophyta > Magnoliopsida > Santalales > Viscaceae > Viscum > Viscum album. The sequence goes on along the minus strand of OY728147.1, from coordinate 869,660,637 downwards.
TTTATATGGAAGTGGAGAAGCTAAATGAATAGGGTGTTTCTGATATTTAATGCTAAAAATATTGTGAAGAGGAGAGGGAAGAGGTTCTCTTTTATAAGAGAGGAGAGGGGCACTTTTGGAAACCTCCAAAATATTAATTTATAATGAAATCAAACCCCACAGAAAAACATCCAAAGTGACTCAAATTAGGATATTAGGTAACAGAGTACTGTAATATCATAAAAAAATAAAATTTATACATGTTTTGATTTTATTTTAAACTTTATCATTTTGATTTATCCTTATTTAATCTATTTAATTTTATTTGTGGTAATAATATCCTAATTTTAGAATTGTTATAAATACTTACATATGAGTTGTGAATATTCCATAATTAGATAAATTATTAAATTTTAAACTATACAATTTTAAATTGTGTAATTTTTAAATATTTCTGTGATTTTTAAACAATTTAATAATATTTTTTTCTAGCATATCAATAGTGTCAATTTTGACACTATTCAATTATTTGAATTTTACTAAACTCCACAAAGAAGATATATTGGATCCAAAATATTTAATAGATTACTAAAATGTCATATTCATCTGAAAAATTCATAGATCACATTAATTTGATCATATAATATTTTTTTAATATTTTTTGAAACTTTTTATTTGATATTTCTCTTAATAAAATAATTACTACAACATTTTTGTATTATTATTTAATAAACTTATTTGTTGCATAAAAATTTAAAAAAAATTATGATGCATAAAAATATAATATCTTCAATAATAAGCCTTTTACTCAAACTTATCATCTTTAAACCACAACATATAAATGATTATATTTATTAATGTTTGAAGGTGACAACTTTGACATCATTTAAAATAAAATAATATAAGTGTCATAATCGCTTTTATAAAGCTTCAAATGGTTAAAAATTCGACCCTTGTATGCTTAGGGTATATATATACTCTCCCAATAAGTTTTGGTCAAGTTTATGGTCTTTTGGATAGGTTTTATTATTTTAATAAAAACTATATTATTGATTTTTCACTAAATAAATAATTTTTGCACCATTAATGTATAAGCTATTAAAGTAATTATGTATTTCTTAAAAATCACAAATAAATGAACATGATGAATAAAAACATATTATCTTTCAAATTAGTATTTATAAATGAATTTATATTATTTATAACCTTATATTAAAAATACATTAATTATTAAAGTTTGAGTGAGACATATTTCACTTGCTTTAAAAAAAATAATGGTCTTAATCACATACAAGTTGGTTCCAAAAGATAATATTCTGACCCTAGTATATTTTATGATTAAATATAATCATCCAATTATATTAATACAAGTGTTATGATAATTTTATACTATTATTTTTACCCTTAATTACATGATTTACCTTTAACTTTAGTAAATAAAACTTACCGTAGTTACTATTCATAATGCCTAAAATTAAAAATTAGCCTATTAAAATAATTTGGAACTACTTATTCCAAAAATGGATTCCATTTTTACAAATTCAAAACACATAAGTTGACGTATTTAATTTAAAATTAATCCCACTGTTGAGAAAATGTGTTTCAAAAGTTAAAACATTGCAAAAGATTGAAATGTTTTTACCTATGAATTCAATGTAAAATTAATGACAATGAAATAAATTATATTAAGTGGTAAAAATATATTCTATTTATACATTAAGACCATTAAATATTATAATTTAACCATATAATTTATCTCGATGAAAAAGGTTTTTTTTTATTTAAAATTTAGCGTATTTTTACTATTCATAAAAATATGAAGTTTATCAGAATAATGTCAAAATTTTATCCAACATAAATTTTTATATCCTGATTCAAAGGAATAAGTTTTATTTTTCATATTGAACTTATAATCTTGTCAAAAATTAGTTTTAAAATGGGAGTTCCATTAAAAGTTGACAAATATGCATTTTCTGAAAAATACTTATTTTACCCAAAATTTTTTTTTTGTTCTCATACCTTGTTCTAGTATATGTGTAATATGAATGATAATGTTATAAAATTTAAAATGTGGTCAATAATATTCATAACATCTAGTTCATAATAATATTATAACAATATATCATTGTTTAGTGAAACTAAATATTGCATACAACACAAGCTATTGAGGATGGTCGCTCTTGGATAAAACACAAGCCAAAAATAGTGTTTGCTTATAATACAAGAGAATATAATGTTGCATATAGCACAAGATAATTTTTTTGCAGCGTAAAACACCAGACATCAATGAAATTAAATATATTATTTCTCATAAAATCTCGGGGTGTTACACATAAAATTTGAAATTGCCTCATCACTCTTTGATGAATCACATATTCACATATTTTTTGGATTCCTTTTCATAAAATGTTCTATATATTTTTAAATGATACATTATGGCTTGAATTAATCAATTAAAACAAATTATTTCCAACCACTTATCATCTTCATCAGGATGATCTACTCATGTATGAGATTATTCATGCATAAACTAACCTCCTTCCAATTTTGTAGAATGATCCTAAATGATATAAGGTATATTTATATTGCCTTCTCTTCCTCCTTCATCTCAATTGAATTCAATATAAAAAAATTTCTATATAGAAGTGTATCAGTACATCTCAATTTTTTAACTGAATCATATTCTTCATCTATCATTTTTGAATATTCACAAAAATTATTCAAAAATATATTTCCATAATTGTTATAGAAATTTCCTATAAATCCACCCTCCTTTCTCAATTATGAATTTCAAAGATAATTTAAATTATTAGAAGTATAGAGAAGGTGAAATTTTAAATTATTGATATTTTTTTAGATTTGTGAGAGTTTGATCATTGTGATTTTATGTTTTAATATCATTTGAGAATTGAGACATGCCTCAAGTGATCTATTATGTCACAACAGATTTTGGTTATTTTTATTTATTTTGGGTGGATTTATTCCCTACTGCATGGTTAGGTGTGCATGGTTTAGGGGAAAACATGAACCATCATGATTTTGATGAGGTTTATAATTCATTTTCAATATTGAATAGTTGGTTTCCATGGTTAGAACACGGTTAAGTGTTAATTTTGTGGATTATAAAGTAAATAGTTTAGGTTGAGTTTTTTTGTGGTGTTGGTGTATAATTTTCACACTATTGTGAAAAATCCATGTGAAATCCAATAATAGAGTTTCATAGGGGTCTACATTCCTAGATAATGGTTTTGCTAACCATCAAACACAACCATGTGTGGGAGGTGTCCCTGTATAGTGAAGGTTAAATGGTTTTATTGTTGTTTGGCCAACCATGTTACCTTTAAGAGATGGAAAATAACTATTTTTACACTAATATTCTGAAGAGGGTAGTCCTCTTCCTCCTCCCCATACATATGATGGGCCAATTTACCCACTCCCTTTATCCACTTTGATTCAACCTTGGTTAAGTGTGATTTAACAATGTTATTTGGTTATTCTTGTCGGATATATAGTTATGTTTTCCTATGTTGTTGGTTTCACTCTAATTATTTTTATCTAAGTTAAGGTTTCATTTTTGATTCCAGTGATGCATTATTGACTCAGCTGGTAAAAAGGTGGATTTCATATGGTTTAGCTAGATAACATCCAAAGATGGTGTATACATGTCATCACATTACATTTCAATTGATTTAGGTCACCATATGAATTTTTCAAGTTATTCATATTTAATTAAATTGCATTTACAATGAAATTGGTTCCATTTGTTAGTGATTTTGAGTGGGGATATTCCCTAAGCATTCCATAGTATATCATCATATTATTGGTCCTAGTTTCAACACTAGGCGATGAATTAGTGATTAATTAGGAAATCAATCAAATTTTATTCAATTGTTTAATTAATTAAAAATATATATAATTAATTAATGGAATATTATAGAATAGGTAAGGGTGAATGTCAGGAGTTGAAGGAACCCAATGGTTTAATATTTTGGAAAAAAAATTGGCTCTATGATTTATTAGGTGGTTATGAATTTTTAATTAACATTATGATTTAATTATGAATTATTATAAAAAAATTGAATAATTAATTATCAATAAATTATAATTAATTATTAGACATTGTTCATTGAGATAGGTTCTCTGGATTTTGATGTGAGATTGGATGGATCTATATAAGGATGGTCATATACATTTCCCCATTAGTTTATGATTTGAATATATTGAATGTGATGTGTGGTATCGCCACCAAGGGTGATTGAACCTTTTTACTAAATGAATTTTCCTAATTAAAATTTACTTCAATTCATGGAAGGAATAAAGTACCATGTCTATGATGGACCTTGTCTAAAAGCATGAGGCCTTGGTCAGTGATGGTTGATGAATTGTTTACAAATGTATTCCTTGAGATGTATAGACACTAAGTTGTCTAAACCAGATAAAATGGAAAGAATTAATTGTAGTGTAATTAGTTATTGGATTCCTTAATGAACTCCAGATAGAGTTGGGTGATGAATTGACATGAATGGTTTAGGGATCAACCAAGTAAGAACCAAGAAATTCCTTAAAGCCATCGGGATAGTTGAGATGACCATGGGGAGAGAGTTCCTCCCCTAATGAGATGTGATTAATCTAGGTTGGTGGAACCTATGGATATTGATGACCATATTGGGTGTGAGGACTGATGTAGTGATGACTTGGGTGGTGAGAAAGAATTTCTTCCATCACTTGATATTGAGATAATAGAATCTTTGTTGGTTTTCTAGAATGTGAAGTGACCAAGTAGACCACAATGATTTATCTGATGATATTTTCATCCAAAGTGGGTTTGAGAAGGAATGTGTTGGGATAATTCTGGGAGTCACCATAGAACCTGAAACAACTATGTAAGCTTGTTATGTATATATGAGATGACAATTGGTTGTGAAATTTATAGGTTGACCTCAGATTATCGGAAGGGTTTAGACATAAGTTCAATGTTGTCAAGATATGGTGTATGATATGATTTATTTGGGACATATGGCCTTATAATATATATTGATATATATGGGATTCCTTTTATTTGTATCATAGATTCATCTTTTGTGCTTGATATAGATTTATAATGCCTTATAAAATCTCCTTTGATTCATCAGAAACCAGATTTATAATTCCTTGGATATTATCCTTTGATTTTGATGTGATATGGTTTGAATGCCTTGGATGCAGTCATTGGATTAAAATGAGACATGTCTTGGAATTTCTTATACATTCTCCTTCAATTCTAATGTGATATGGTTTGGCCAATTATAGACTTTTTCCTTAGAATAATGGGTTGGGGATATGACCATCCTAGGTGGACTTGAGGCTTCGTCTAGATTTCCTATGACATGCTCTATGCAATCATATTATGGGAATGATACTATAGGATTTCGTATTACATTCTTATAGAAAATGGACTTGGGTCCAATATAGTTTAGTAAGGTCTTCTAATATAGTTGGAGATACTCTGACACTAGATAAAGTAGGTTTGGGACCATCCTATATTTTCTATTACAACCGAAGGATTGAAAGTGGGAATTTAATTATTCTTCGTTTTGTATTTATTTATTCATCTAAAAATATTACATCTATCCATTAGTTTTTCTGGTTAAATATGATATTGTGTTTGTTATTCCCTAATAATTTTTACTCATAACCTGATCATGAATCCATGTCACTTTATTATCCAATCATCCTTAATTGTTTACAAGTTCTAGTGTGTAAGAGGCTACATATTATAAGATTGAGTTGGATTTCTAAGACAAGACTAGAGACTATGATACGGTGAGGATCGAGGTTTGTAGTAGAGCCTCAATTTATTTTATTCATTTATTTTTCTAGCTTATTTGATCGGCCAGGTAGGAAATTAGTTGTTATGTTCCAACATACTATGAGTCATATATACTTTTTTCTTCTGTATTCATTATTTATTATCGATGGTTATGTTTTATTATTTTCATGTACTATTTTTGATGAATATTTATTTTTGATGACATATGGTTGTTTTTCTTCGATATTACGCACTCTAATATAGTGTGTATAACCTCCCCATGAAAAAAACCTTGACCCTAAATGCAAGTAGGTTGTATCTGGTGTAAAAGGATTTGTTGTTGAGGTCCATTAACATTATTTGTCTAGATATTGATGAGTGGTTATGAACTGGGGGCGTTAGTTTGGGTTCATGAGATCTATGGTGAACATCCTTTGTATGTTCCAAGTGTAGAAGAATCACTGAGAGGGGAATGCCCTACTTAATGTTTTTTTGTCAAAATCAATGATTAATTTGAGATTTACATTGAGGAAGAACAAAATTACTAATGGAATTTAATCAAAGTTTAATTTATACGATAATTTCAAAACTAAACACAACATTAACAAATAATTATTTCTAATTGATATTAGTGGTTATAGAATTACATTGTAATTATTTTGATAATTTCTTTACATAATACCATAGACTCTTCATTTGAATCAATTTTAGATTTTCTCCTGTGGTGATCCACATATTTGTAAAAAACCATTGAGAATCGTGATAGGAATATTCAAGTGCTAGCATATAAGATCTTTTTTTTCATCCCCTATCACCATGTGAATAGTTTCCAAGAAGGATCCTTGGTGATCCCTCTAGAATTATGAGGGTGATGGAGGAGTCTCACTCACTGTTCTTGGTAGTGTTATGGGAGAGGTACTCTCTAGGCCTTGAGAGGATTCTCCAATGTTGTTGTGCACAACCAAGACAATGGTTAACGTTAGGGATGGAAATAATATAATTGGGTATAAATAATGATAGTGTTAGAAAATAATAATTTCACACGAACCATCATTATTACTTAACCCCCATGAACCTAATATCTATAATATTATGATAATTATTATTTATTGACATGTGTAGAACAAGGGAATTAATTTATTATTATTTCATGAATACATTGCTTAAAAATTATTCAAATAATATTTAACATATATTATTTCATAAAGTATTTTTTAACTTTATCCCCTATTCCTCCACAATATTTATCAATCCTTTAATAATGAAAATTTATTTAATTAATAAATATAATTTAATTATTCACCAATAAATAAATCATTATTATATTCACTAAATATAAAATAAATATTTGTTAAATGTTATGCCCACAAAATAGTTTCTCGAATAACTAGTGATTGAATATAACTGATCCAGATAATCATTAATAATTACTAAAATATGTAAGGGAATAATATTTATTGGAAATGGTAAATGATAAATATTATTATTATTATTTAATGGAATTTTTGGATACTCTTATTGTGAGGCCTTCTATGCCTCTTCCTCAATGGCATTGCTAGAGCCTCCCAAAGACCACGGTTAATATCTAACAACATGACAAGGAACCCATTGATAAAGAAGTTAATGTTAAAATAAAACAAAACAATATATAGATTCTTACCGTGTAATATAATCCCTTTATCCTGATATCTTTAATCGTGTAGGTTCTATACTAGGGTCATTATCCTATATCCTTGATGTATCTTTATTTGACATTCGAAAAACGTCCCTTCCAAGAAGACACCATTGATTTTGATTTAATTAGGTTGTTTCATTCCCAGCAAAAAGTTTGATATGTCAACTTTAACTAAAGAACATAAAGGAAAAATATTTTCCAGTATTATTCCTTAATGTAATATTACTCATGACGTGCCCAATGTATCTTGCTTCTCCATAAGCATATGTTATCATAGTTTTCATTAATACATAAAAGTATATGACAAATAATATCCATAAATAATAATATTAAAGTCTACGATCAATAAAAAAGTTTTTGGATAGGATCATCCCATGAAACTTATAAATATGGTTTTCCTATTGGCGGGTTTCATTCTTGTAGTATCATACACTTTATATTGCTAAGGGAATACACCATGAGAAAGTGAATCCAAAACCTATGAGTCTCCACCCCTGATATCATATATCATTTTCCCCGTCAAATGATATCATTTTAATATATTACATATATATATTTAAGAATATTGTTGTTAAACATATGGGTTCTCATCATAATTGGGAAATAATATGACCCTTAAGTGCAACGATTACACTTATGACACTATCACATACTATGTCATGAAAAATGGAAACCATGACATTGTAATATTTTTATTAATATTAAAAATTGAATATTGGTCATCATAAAGTAAATATAATTTCATTCAAGGGCCCCAACCCCAATAGACATTAACATTCACTAGATTCAACAAATATAATCCTTTAGTCTTCTAGATCATACATCATACTCATGATTTTAATTAGATAAGCCTACAATAAATTTATGATCTATATTTTCTTCCATGTAATCTATGCTCACCATAAGTTCACCCCTTTGAGAAAAATTATTCCAGGTATTATACTTTTATAGAACGTGATTCATTCATTGTTGCAATCTTTGATCCATTATGTTATCTACCACTGTAGTAAAGTCATAATATAATGGGATATGGTCTTTACTTATAGGCACCTGATCATGATCTTGGAAGATTTTTTGAATACAAATAGATTAGTTGGTTATATCTAAAGTTTCTATATATTTATAATATTTTGTAGAATCAGTGATAAATGGATACATTTAACTCTTCTATCTCATAGATCCTCAATTGAGATTGAAGACATATCCTGATTATGATTTCATATATTGCTTATCTATTTGATAGCAAGCATTAGTTTAACCACTTAGGGTCTGCTCCTTATCCCCTCTATACACTATAAAAATTTACTTAGTTTTTCTTATATTCTTAAACGTATCCTTAATAATAAAAATAATTGTGTTCACCTGGTTCATCTTGATATCTTCCTACCATGATCATGGCATAGGAAACAAAATTCCTTGTACATAACATATCATAGATGATTTATCTTATCAAAGATATTTATGAGATATTACTCATCTCTCTCCCTTTCTCTTCTTATGATTGATGGTAAATTTTCTTATAGATATGTTTACCATGTGACACTGTAACCAATCCCCTCTTGGATTTTTTCATAGTGATTTTTTTTTCAATGTATGTATATTTTCTTAATCCGGTAAGGCACATTGATCTATCACTAATGGTATAAATTAATAAAATGTAGTATGTGTCTCCTCTATCATTCATAGAGAATCAATTGTTTAACATGTCCTTAAATAACTATAATATTATAACATAATTTTCAATAAGTAATATTTCTTTGAGATAAACTACTAGGATAATGACCACACTTCCACAAAACAACCTCAAAATACATGGATCAAATTCATTCTTAATGAAACCAAGTTATTTTATAGGTTCATTGAATTGAATATTACATGAAATAATATTCTATCATCAATCAATAAAATTATATAAGTAACTCACATATGATTTCTTCATTATGTACGATTATAAACCCTTCAAGTTGTGTCATATAGACATATTTCTAAATGTTCTGGTTAAGGAGAGCTATTTTGAAATCCATCTAAAAAAATTCATTTTCATGGTAAGATACTATACTATATAGAATTATGATGAATTTAAGCGTACAAAATAGATAAAATGTTTCATCATAGTCAATTTGATCATTTTTTTAAACCCTTTAGACATTATTCATGCCTTTTTGGTATTTACATTACCTTATATGTCTATTTTTCTATTAAACCACCATTTACACCCAATAAGTATTACATCAACTAGAAGATCAATTAGAAACCAAACCTAGTTTTAATACATATAAATAAACTTATAATTCATGGTTTCATTCCATTTTATATATTCTACTATCTATGCTACATCTTTATAGGCGAGAGGTTCATTATTTCCAAAAAAAATGAGTCGCCATCTTCAGTTACTAAAAAAACGTGTCTTTTTTGTTGAATTTCATTTATAGTGCTCCTAAATAGCATTAGTGTTTTAGGACACATTTATTTCATAGGAACATAATGAATCCAATCATTTAAAATATATTTTCTATCTTGAGCATCAACTTCATCAAATTCTACCATTCTCTCACTATCTTTCTTATTGATGTTCTCTATATTATAAAAGATAGCTTGTCTTGTGATTGTCACTTTACTGTCTAAGTAATTTTATAGATAGTATCTCAATGTCCATTAGGATGCCCTATAATGATACAATTCACACATCAAAGTGTTAGTCTATTTCTTAATATATAATTATCAATCACCCCACATCCCCATATACAAGTGTATGAAAGCAAAAATTCCTTTTCATACATTAACTCATTTGAGATTATATTTTATACCTTAGTTGGTACTCTGTTTTGAATGTGTGATGAATCATGTAATGCATATCCCCAAAAATATAATATAAGATCTAAATGACTAATAATTGACCTTAGTATGTCATTAAAGGTAAGGTTCTTTGTAACACAAACACCGTTCCAATATGGTGTACAAGGTTGAGTGAGTTGGGATAGAATTTCAACCTCTCTTAGAAAGTCAATAAACACTTGTTTATGTAATTAACTACCTAAATTTAATAAAAGATTATTTATATTCATACCTATTTATATCTCTACATTATTGTTTAAATATTTTTACATCTTATTGGACTTGGACTTATACATCATAAAATAGATAAATTCACATTCACATAAGTCATTAGAAAAAGTAATAAAGTAAGAATAATGTATTTAATATTCTATTGTAAATGTTCCATGCATATTGGTGTGTACCAATCCTAAAATCAATTTTCCCTTTCATCAATTCCATTGAATGATATTTTAGGAATTTTTATTAACAAACAGGCATGGAATTTTTTCATGTGGTCTTAGCTCAAAAGAGTAAAGATAACTATCTTGACTTATCTTCTTCATACTCTTCTCTTTTACATGACCAAGATGGTGATATAACAAATTGGTTTTATATGAATCCTGAAAATATGATTTTATATTTATTTCCAAACATAGTATTCATAATTTAATACATAAATACTGTTATATAGTTCTGACATAGCATAAAATTTATGTCATTGTAAAAAAATCATGTATTATTTCAAAATTTTAAGATGAATCCTTCCATTTAAAGGAAATAAATATAGAAGGTTTTATTAGTAAAACGTGAAAAAAATAATTAAAACCAAAAAAATTATAATTGAAAATGGAAGGTGGTAGTCTTATATTGGAAAATCAGTGAGTCATTCTCTATTGGATGCTCAAATATCCTCCTCTCCTCTATAAATATTTCAATATATACTTGGATCTTCTATATGGAAATAGATTTCAGAACTACAAGTGGTATCTAATAACCAATATTTCGATATAGAAACATTAAACATGGTAATGAACGTAGCCTTACCTTCCCCTTACTTTTGGGTAGAGTTCTTCTTCCATTGGTCTAGCTTTCCCCATTCAAAACCTAATGCATCTTTTTTCTTCAAAAATCATTAGAACATCATATTAATGGAAGGTTGATGCAAGGATGATTATGAAATTTCACGATTCTTGTTCCCCTTGTCCATTTTCTACCTTTTATTATTCACTATATGAACTATTTGTTTTTCATGCACTATGTACTTTTCAACTCCGAGAATGAGAGTAATATGTTTTGAAAGTTTCTACTTACAATTTATCATTTCACAATTATTAGTAAAAATAGAGTAGGATTTAGGCAGTGAGGATAGAATGATATCTGTTTGAATCTCAATAAGGAATCTTATTCCAAAGATGTCTAAGTGCTCCATGTATCTAATCATATTTAATATATGAGGCCCAGTGGGTAGTGAGTCTCTAATCATTCACATTAGCAGTTCATTGGAGATCTCATGTATTTGTTATCTCGTATTCTCTTGATAGAGATCATTATGAGTGATATCATATTATACGCATCCATTTTCTCATGTTTCTTTATAATATCATTAGAATAGATTATAGCATGAAACAATGGATAATTCTGGAATCATCCAAATGTTTATCATAGAGAGACAATTCATTCCCACTTGCCTCTTGGCCAGGCACTTTAAGAATATGTTTTTCAAGCACATATCGATTCCATTCTTGGAATAGAATAACATATATATTCCTTTTTTATTCTTATAAATTAGTGGTGGTGAGAAGGTTATACTTCTCATGTATATATCATTGTGATATGGTTAAAGACATAGTTTTTTCTTATACAATTAAGAATAGTATAATTATAGTTCTTTATTTGATAAAATTATATAATTGATATTAAATATATTAATCTCAATATATTTTATATAAAAATAATATCCCTCACAATTTTTTTAAAAATATATATTTTCTTTGATATTTTTGTTGAAATGATCCATACATTTCTTATCATAACCGTTATAAAGGTATGTCAGGAAATTTGAAGGTATTTAGATAGGTGAAACTTCCCAACTCCATTAAGTAAATGTTCCTAGGTATTTTAAGTTGGATATCCAATCATGAAAACATTAATTTGTATTTCCTTATAACTTTTCCTACTTGTTTCATTGTTTATTTTAGAGGTGGTCAACACTTAAAGAAATCATGGTTAATTTAACCTAAAACTCAAGATAGAAATTTCTTGATAATTAAAATCTCCCCAATGGATTTTGGTCAGGCACATTGAACTATCATTTGATTCCTACCCATGTAGTGTAAGGATATAAAGACTTAATATATATAGTTGAGGGTCTTTAATGTTTTTTCATATATAGCCCATTTTCATTTTTATTACAGGATTTTAAATATTTTGTGGATTTACTAAAGTATTTAACCACATATTAGATAAAATTCAGGCATAATTTAGATTCTATATTTCATGCTTGTTAATTCATTAATTAATGTTATTTAGATAAAACATCCATAAAAAACTTAAACATGCAACCTAATAAAAATAAAATAATAAGAGTGATTTAACCCTGAGTTTTTTCATGCTGCTAGTTTATCAAGAGGGTGAATAAATAGGTGTCACACTATAAAAAAACACCTTAAAACCTAACAAGGATAGTATTTTAGAATTCAACATGCCCTCCCATGTATCACATAGATTGGATTCACCTCAGCTCTAAACATGAATCGCCTCTACTCATCTGGGACCTCCATCCATTAAATAATCTTTAAATCATACAAAGGTGGGGGGGAAAACGATTGATTAAGTGGGTTTAAATATAAGGAAATAATAGGAATACAGTACCTTACATAATCGGAGGAGGGATTATGTTCATTCCATTGATTTAATTTAAGAATAACATTAAAGTAAACTAACCACATAAAAAGGTCCTATCTATGACCATTATCATCCAAAAACATGCAATTAATTATGCATTTAATAAAATTTCATTCAATCAAAATAGTCCATAATTAAGATAAATCATGCTCTAATAAATTTATTTCATTCATTAATTAAGCAGTTTTTTATATTAATTATTATCCAAAATTTCTTGATATAGTTATTGATATCGATTTTAATCGAATTAGATAAATTTATTTGATGTTGACTACGTACCAAAAATATACCTTTGAGGAAACACAACAGGTACCTGTTTAAACTAACCAATGTGCATTATATTAGTATATTGTTTACTCATGTGACATATAGAATAAACATAATATCATGTTATTTCATGGTATGTATGAGTGAACCAAATAACACATGAAACACATGTTATTTATATAGTGAGATGTGTTTTAATGTGTATACAATAATCAATGTATCATAACTTATACATGATATGTAGTTCCAAAATTTTATGAATGAATTAATTTTACCTTTAATATATATAAATCCCATCAGAAGGAATGTACGATCCAACTAAATTTCACATAGGAAACATGTGGATTAGGTTTAAAGAGTATAATAAATTAATTTTAAATTTTCTATAAAAAAGTAATATACATGGCATGTACTATCCCTAAACAAGATGTCTTTAAATATTCACAGTCTATCCACAACACACACATAAGAAATTTTAATGTTGGGTTGTTGTAGTCATTAATGGTGTATGGCGAGTCATTTTTCCAAAGGTATGTTATTGGTGTCCCAAATAGTTTTACCCTAATGAGTATAATACCAGTAAGGGGTTGATCCAAAAAGAAAAAGAAGTTATTTTTTTCTTATAGAAGTGTATTGAATTTAGATTTGATTATTAATGTTTGGATAGAAAGGTAGTTGGATTAAAATTTCTATAGAGAATTACATAATAGATAAATGAAAATAAGGAAAATTGGTTTTGATGAAAATATGAAGGAAACTTCATTTGGGTTGTGGATTCTTAAGAGGTTTTTTATTAAATAAATTTTTTTATGAGGTTGTGTTGTTCATAATAATCCAACACTCTGGGTTTCAATTTGTAAAAAGGTTTCCATAGTCTGTTTAAATTATGTCAAGAGGTAAGAAAACTGACTCCTTGGTTCGGTAGTCAGTGTTTCATAGTAGTTTATTTTGATTAATCCATTTTTGAGTCGATGAATACTTCTAGTGATCATGAAGGTGTTCATCATTATTTGTCTTTTGAAACCCTGAAAATTCTGCCCTTGGTCTAGCTCTGAATTTTCAGTGATAAAATGATGTGACTCAAGAAGAATAAAAAGTGGTTAACTGAAAATACACATTCATAACAACTAATAAAAATTATAACTCTTTAATCTCCTACAAACCCAACACACTGAGTATTTAGTTACATAGAAAATAAAATATTAAAACAGAACCCTCAATACCTGATGTGATCATTGTTGCAACATCGAGGGGATATTGTCTCTTTGGTAGAATGGTAGAATGGTGAAGTAGTTGAATGATGGTAGCATGACAGCAGAGCATATTTCCTTCAGAACATCACCCCATCCTCCCCTCTCTTTGAACAAGAGTCCAAGGCATCTATTTATAGAAAATAAGAGTACAAGGTGTGTCGAAAAAGTACACACAATGTACTTTTGTCAACAAGCTTTTGTCACCTTTTTCTCCACCGGTAGGTCGCCTAACACGTCATCATTGACTTGGAACATGGCACCTCCTAGTAGGTGGGTATACACGGTGTCTAGAACCGCCGTAAATGGCGTGTAGTCTCTTTTATCAGCCACAAACCACTTCTATAAGGGAAGACACAATGTATAGATGATGTACACGGTGTGTCCACGTCAGTCAGCCACATGGGCGTGTAGAATTCTTCTCAACCACCAACCACTTCTAGAATACTATACACGGAGTGTAGTTTTAGTAAACGGCATGTACATGCTTCTGGTAACTTGGACATGTACTTGTCCTAGCCACTCTGTGTCCGAGTCTAACTGTACATGGCGTGTATATATATACACATCATGTAGTTTCAAATTTTGCTCGATTTTCCCCCGGTTTGTGTGTTTGGATATAAATCACCTAAAAAATAAACATGATCACCAAAATCAATGTATTTTTCTACTTATTAGTAGGTATTTTTTGAATACATGTTCTTATTTTCAATAAATTATGTGGAAATGTATACACAAATAGGGGGCATAAAACTCCACCATACTTAGTAATTTGCATGCCCTCAAGAAAATATCAGCATCTAATAAAAATAGTCTATATTTAAAAATGAAGGAATTCAGTTAATCATAAATGTAAATGATACATTCACAAGAGAAAATTCTAAAAAGGTACAAAACAGTTTCAATTCGTATGATATTCTAATCATGAATCTTATACCATTCAATTAAATACTTTCATCCTCTTTTAAACAAATGTTTCTACCTTTCAAAAATAAGCAAGCCACTTGATGATCTACCTCACCAATAATATACTCAACACTCAAGATATTTTAAATCAAATTCTTGAATGATCAAAGATATATACACTCTATACATTGGTTTTCAATAAATCTAGTTCTCTACTTCAAACAATTTATTTACAAAAATCCTGAGGGATTTTCAATAAGGATAAGATGTCTCTATGGCTAAGGGTTGGTAGATAAATATGTGAAAAATAATTATGAGTCTTGAAAAAGGAGGCAAAATTCTTTAAATAACAGTGCATGGTATTCAAAATTAAGCTCAGTGTAAATGCATCCTCAACAAACTTTTCCAAATGATTTAATCACCACTATCTCCTTTTGTTAGGTAGGGTTCACAATCCAATAAGTGAGTATAAGGTTCCTTTGTCTGTATATTTTTTTCTTTCTTTACTTTTTTAGAACAAAGGGGACCTTTTTAGAAATTCCATAAATAGGGGTTTGGAACCCTTTTTGACTCAAATGATCAAGATACTCTCCCTATAATTAATTTCATGATGATTCATAAAAATATGCCATGTACTACCAATTTCTTCTCTTAATCTCAAGTGAATAATCATGAAAATTTATGAAAGAATTAGGGTAGTAAGGGAAGTAAGCTTGTAATATAGCTTCCTATAAAGGTTGTTTATGGTTCAAGGGGATTTATAAAGATCAAATGTATGGTAGGTCTCAAGATAAAGGTTTTGAAACAATCTAATGCCTCAGTAATTTTAATTTAATTCAAAAATTCTTAATGTTTTGAAAAGAAAACCTAGAAATTATAGAAGTTATGTATATCTTAAGAATTTATCATGAAAAAGGGTATTATAATGAATGTAATGAAGGGTTTTGAATACCTCTCAAGAGTGGGAAAAAACAAATAAAGAGACAATCGGGTCGTGACTTGTATATTAATTATTAGCCTAATCATTTTAATTATCCAAGGATTGTAGGTTGCAATTCCAACTATATTAGAAATCATTTTAAAATAATTAAAACCCAAAATAAACATGCAACTTTTAGAAATTTCCTACTTGCATATTTTATTATTTAGAAATATGATTAACCAAAAAAGTTTCACGCTTTAAAATATATATTCAAATAATGATGTCCTTTAAATAATGATAAATGAAAATACTAAGGTGGTCAAGAGATTCTCCCCCATACTTAATATCACACATGGTCCACCAGTTGCCACATAAAGGTGGAGAAGGGAATGTGGGGACAAAACAGTGGACCAGAATGAGGGGAAGTTAGGAAAGAAGTAAAATGAGAAAGAAAAACAAAACAACAATGTGTGAAAAGAAATACTCCCCTCATGTTTAGGTGAATAAAGACAGGAAGTTGTGTAGAAGTACAACCCAAAGCATTCTAGAGTACCTGTGACGGTCGTAGATAGAGAAAACTGTAAGCATACACAACTTACACAGGTGAAAGATATCACAAAAATATATATAATGGAAAATATGTGTGCAAAAACCAGTCAGGGGTCACCTCAGAAGAGGCATAATCTGGTATAGAAACAGCCAGGAGAGAAGGATCAGGAGTCATGAAAATTGGAGGCTTGGAATCTGCATTCAGAAGAGAATATGTAAGAGTTGGAGCTGCAGGATCTAGAATCGGAAGAGAAGGCTCATCAGTAATCCCTAGACTAGCACAAGTAGAGGAAATATATGGGCCGGTAGTGGAGATGAGAACTGAATCTGTTGCCAATGTGGTAAATGTTAGTGGAGCTGTAGAATAAGGTATAGGATCTGAGGTAGGGGCTGGTGGTGGTGGTGGTGGAATAACATGATGCTGAAGAATAAGCCCCAACATCTTCTCAAGTCGGTCCTGATATCAATCAACACAAACCAAGTGCTCCTCCACAGAAGCTAGGCGGAGATAAATGGAGATATTGACCGAGGTTGCAGAGGTAGAGGAAGTATATAGAAGAGAATAAGGAAGTTTAAAATAAGGGCTGTGGGTGGGGAAGCCGGAAGGAGTGGTGAAGGAGGAGCAGGTGCATCAGTAGGGGCAGGAGGGTCAACAGGTGGTCAGGGTGGTGCCTGAAAAAAGACATAATCACACCCTAGTTTCAGAAAACTCCCATGCAAATAAGCATGATAAAGTCCATCTAATGGGTGGAACCTAATTTTTCATGGGGAAGAGAAGTCTCAAAAACCCCGACGTTGTCCG
This sequence comes from Viscum album, assembly GCA_963277665.1. Taxonomy (NCBI): domain Eukaryota; kingdom Viridiplantae; phylum Streptophyta; class Magnoliopsida; order Santalales; family Viscaceae; genus Viscum; species Viscum album. The sequence goes on along the minus strand of OY728147.1, from coordinate 869,642,778 downwards.
CCTAGCTGAAACCGGACCACCGGGACCACATCTCCAGGCGTCTCCCAGTACTCAGGCCCGTCGAACTCGATGGAAGCATCAAACTCCAAAAATAAATCTCTACAATTAGGAGTGATGACCTTGAAGATCGTTAGTAATGGTGTGTGGATAAAGAGATCCTTTAAGTCTCCATAGATACCCAGCTACTGAGGGACGCTACTGTCAAGATAATGACTACTCAATGGGATGAGGTTTCGAGAGAAACTCCAGACTCTTTCATGAACTATGTCTATGACTAGGAACACCATGCAAGGGTAGTGGACACGTGCAAGGGACAACCTAGGTGTTACAACAGTAGGGTATGGATTTGGGGGTGGAGCGACCACAGTAGATAGAGGCTCGCTGGATGGGGTGGCCGGTGATAGAGCAATTGTGACTAAGGAGGCCTCAGGTGGTGTGGCAGCTGGTGGGGAAGAAAGGGTTGTTCTCAGAGACTCTATGTGGGATAGTGGTTGTGCAGTGTTACTAGGACCAACTTCAGCTGAGGTGGTGAGTGGTGGACGGATGGCTAGTGGAGGAGGCTGGTACACTGGATAGTCTGGAGCTAGTTTCATCGCTGGCTATAGTCAGATCTAATGAAAAGCTGGCCTCTCTCCCTCAGTGGTGGAGGTGGGATGCTTCCCATGCAAAGGGTCTCTATCTGCCATATCCTGAAAAGGAAAGAAAATCCAAAAAAAAGAAAAAGAAAAGAAAAATAAAATGAAGGAAATTTGAGAGAACTGAAAAATAAAAAAGTACACCGCATGAATATCTGGAGTACATCGTGTGTAGTGGAAGCGAGTTAGCATCCCGTGTTTTCTGGATAGATACGCCGAGTGATCATGGAAAAGGGTAGGCTAGACGGCATGTAACAAACATACTCGTTGTGTATGTGCAAAGTGCTCCTGGTCATGTGGTCCAAAGAAACGACCACCATCTGAGTAGATCAAATAATATAGTACATATTGTGTGAAGGAAAAATATGGCATGTGTAAGAATAGATGTCATACGCTCATGTGAATTGATAGACATGGGATGTCCAAGAGAAATGGTATACACAGAGTGTTCCAAACAGACACACCATGTACAAGAATATGGTGTGCGTGGCCGAGCGAATATGGTTCTTGGGAACGATGTGGGCTGGTACACGGTGTGTACTAAAAATACACACAGTATATTTTCAAATTACGAAGTATTCAATATGTGGGAATGTACAGAAGTACATGACGTGTGTTTTTTAAATCATGTCTGTGTATCACAGAATCCAAATGGTCATCTGATCAAAAAATCACCCTAAACGCCTATGAAATCTTGAAATAAAGGATGTATAAGTGCGTACCTAGACTGAGGATCACAATGCAGCAGAAATCAGAAGCTAAAACATACAAAATCCATGGATTTGGAATTGGTGAGGATGAACGGTGTGTGGGAGAAGAAACACGGAGAGGGGGGTTCCTTGTGACAAGGGCTCAACCTGGGTGGGGCACTACTTTAATAGATGCGGTACACGACATGTAATAGTGTCCTACACAAGGTGTACCACAATTTTTTTAAAAATAGGTTATATATATATATAATTATTATATTAAACTATATAAGAATAAATATTAATAATTAAAATAAATTATATATATATATATATACATAATTAAAAAATAAAAATATACACATAATGTATTGGTAAATACATGTAGTGGGTTCTAAAATTGGAAAAAGAGAAGTAAAACCTTTGGTATGGTGCTTGGGGCGAGATAAGAACCAGTGACCGGCCATTCCGAAAAGAAGACCTCAACCACTAGAACAATGGTTGTATAGGTACTGCTATTTATTATTTAAATATATTTAATGTATAAGACATATACTACACAGGAAGAAGCGAATGCATGGCGTATGGTTTGTAATTATACAAAAAGGGATAAAGTTGGATGATTGGTCGAGTTCAAACCTGAGTTTTTCGGATCCAAGGTTAAGACTCTTCCAATCTCCCAACTTCACCAGCATGTATTTCTTTATGTTGAAAACCATTTCAATTTTGTAATGAAAACATGGCGCACATGGCGTATATCAAAAGACATGCCATGTGGTTTTATTAAAAAGACAAATGATGGAAATGGGGCGGTTGTCAGCAATTGAACACGAGTCTTTTGGAGCCGGGTTATGACCCTGGCCAACTGATCCATCCCTCATGTGTTTTATTATAAGAATATATATATATATATGTATATATATAATATAAAAAATACCACACACACCGTGTAAAAATATACAGAGATATAAAGGAGGAACCCCGTGCCGAAGGTAGGTTGGGAGGGATTCAAACCGGTGACGACTTGGATAAACTCCAGTGACCTTACCACCAACACTGGAATCATACTTGTTTATTACTTAGTTAACATATATATTTATTATATTAAGATTATAAATGAAAATGAATCAGTACAAGTTGTGTGGATAATTTGTACACGATGTGTATCCACTGGGTTTCCTCCCAGGAAGCGCCTTTGTTTTAGGTCGTTGTCTTGACCAACATAACTATCCTTACCTGAGATGTATGGTGGACAACGTTCCCACTGTATCCTCTATGTGATTGTAAATCATCAGACATTATCTGTTCAACTTGAACGGTTTACTATCCTCTTTAGAAATTTTCACTGCCCCATGATGGAATACTCGTATGACCTGGAATAGTCTCGACCATCTTGACCTTAACTTCCATGGGAATAATCGAATAAGAGAGTTAAAAAGAAGTACCTAATCACCAAATTGGAATTTTTTTCCTGAAATCATTCGTTCATGGATTTATCTTTTCTTCTCATTGTATAGATTGACATTCTTATACACCTCTAATCAAATTTTATAATGTTCCGACAGTTTGAACTTACACTTCTCTTCAGCTACCTTTAGATAAAAATTTAGGGCCTTGATGACCCAGTAGGCTTTGTGATCCAACTCTACTGGAAGATGGCATGGATTTCCATAGATGAGGTAGAATAGGGACATCCCTAGTGTTGTTTTGAAAGTAGTATGATATTTCCACAAAGCATCATCTAGCATTTTGGACCAGTCTTTCTCAAAGTGTTCAATGTTTTCTCCAGAATATACTTGAGGTCACGATTAGAGAGCTCCACTTGTCCACTGGTCTAAAGATTATATGGAGTCCCCATACGATGCTTCACTCCATACATAAATAGTACTCCTTTCATCAATGTGTTGTCTATGTGGGTCCCTATATAATTGATTAGTGCATGGGGAACACCGAACCTACTGAAAATACGTGTCTCTAAAAATCCTATGACTATATTGGCTATGTCGTATGCTGTAGCAGCCACATCCACCCAATTGGAGACGTAGTCAATGCAGACCAAGATGTAAGTGTTCTTGAAATATGGGGGAAATGGTTCCATGAAATCTATGCCTTAGACATTGAAGATATCAACCTCCAGGATGGGGTGTTGGGGAATCTCAGCATGACCTCCCACATTACTTGGTCTCTAGCATCGATCTCAATAGAAAACGAAGGCTTCATCATCTCTATGCATGGTGGGCCAAAAAAACAAACTACAAGATATTTGCTATAGTTCAGTCAGACCCAGGATGTCCCCCAACTGGTGAGGTGTGGAAAAATTACAGGACTCCATGAACATTAGTTTCCATGATGCAATGACGGATCACCCCATCTCCATAGGATTAGAATAGAATAGGATCTTCCAATAAGAACCTCTTGACATCAGATAGAAATATCTTTCATTGCTGGAAGGAGAGGTCAGGGTGAACAACACCTATAACCAAAAAACTAGCAATATCCACATACCATGGTCGAGGTGTTTCATTGACTGAAAATTGGTGCTCATCAGAGAAATCCTCCCTGATCTCTCGATCTTCCTCCTTCTCTAAATGAGGTAGCTCTAGGTGGGAGAGATTATCAGTAACAACGTTCCCTCTCCCTTTATTGTCTCGGATCTCCAGATAAAATTCTTATAGGTGGAGTACCCATCGGATCATTCGTGGATTCACATTTTTAATGTTCATCAGGTACTTTAGTGTTGCATGGTCAGTTTATTCAATAACTTCAGATAACACTAAGTATGAACGAAACATGTCAAAAGTGAACACAACTTCTAGAATCTTTTTTTCCGTGGTGGTGTAGTTCATATATGCCTCATTGAGCATCCTACAGGCATAATAGATAAGTTGAAAAATTTGGTCAAGCCATTGGCCCAAGACTGCTCCTACTAAGTAGTTTCTGGTATCACACACCACGTCAAATTGTTCCTCCCAGTTGGGAGCTACCATTACTGGAGCTTCCACCAGGTGCTACTTTAGGTGATCAAAAGCTGTGTTGCATGGATCATTGAACTCAAATATGGAATCCTTGGTTAGAAGGTTGGTGAGGGGATGGGATATCTTTTAGACGTTGCGGGAAAACCACTATAGAAACCTACATTCCCTAAGAAGCATCAGATGCCTCTGATAGAAGTCGAAATAGGAAGTTGTGAAATGAATTCTATCTTTGTTGGGTCTACATCTATCCCCTTCGTCGAGATTCTATGGCCAAGGACATTTCCACTTTGCACCGTCAAATGACACTTTTACTAGTTCAAAACCAAGTTAGTGTTCTCATATCCTTCCATAAATAGCTCTAGGTGGCGCAAGTAAGTGTTGAATGATTTTCTGTAAATGGAAAAATCATCCACAAAGACCTCCAGGATCTATTCCACCATTTCATGGAAGATTTCCAGCATACAACACTAGAATGTGGTGGGGGAATTTTACATTCCAAAGGAAATACTTAGGTAATCAAATGTACTGTATGGTAAAACAAATGTGATCTTCTCTTGATCCTCTGGAGTAATAGAAATCTGATTGTAGCCGGAATAGCTATCGAGGAAGTAGTAAAAGTTTTTCCCCACTAGTCTCTCTAGCATCTAATCTATGAAGGGTAGGGGAAATGATCTTTCCTCATGGCTTCATTATGATTCCTGTAGTCCACAAAACTCTCCATCCTATGACAGTATGTATGGGGATGACCATGCTCTTATCATTTGAAAGCACAATGATACCCCCCATTTTGGGTACCACTTGTAGGGGACTCACCCATTGACATTCCGAGATGGGATAAATGATGCCCGCATCTAAAAGCATAATTACCTGTTTCATAAAAACATCCTTCATGGGGGGTTCAGTCGTCATTGTGGTTGCCAATATTGCTTCTCCCCTTCTTCAAGAAGCACTTTGTGGGTCCAAATAGTAGCGCTGATGCCTTTAAAATCTGCAAATGTCCACCCAATAGTGTACTTGTGCTATTTCAAAACCTGTTGAAGTGAATCGTTCTGTTCCTGTGATAATGTTTGACTATGTATGACATGAAATGTTTGATTGTTTCCCATATAAATGTACTTCATAGAAGACAGAAGAGGCTTCAGTTCTAGTTTAGGTGGCTTTAGAATCTATGGTACAAGTGGTTTCACCTTTGCTCGCTCCATAATATCAGGTATAACTGCACGTTGCCAATAGTGGCTGCCCTGACCTTCTAGGATTTTTAGGTCTTCTAGTGCTTCATCTGGTTGAATGTCTAGAATAACTAAGTCATCTATGGTAAAATAATATACCATATCATTCCCTTATCCGCTCAAGTGTTCATCCATGGTGGTCACTGATAAATAGTCGTCATGCTCTGACAATGATGCATGCTTAATGACATTGAGAACATTGTAGGAGACTCTCTTATCTCCTACCTAGAAAATTAACTCCCCTAGGTGAATGTCGATCAGTACCTTCCCAGTGGCCGAGAAATGCCTTCCCAAAATGAGAGGTTCCACTTGGTCATTCTCCATGTCAAGGATGATGAAATCTGCTGGGATGATTACCCTACCCACCTTGACTTGCATGTCCCCTAGTAGCCCCTTCAGATATTTGATGGATCGGTTGGCAGGAAGAAGGTATATCCAGGAAGGTTTCAGATCATTGAGCCCTAGCTTCATAAAAACTCTGAGGGGTATGAGGTTGACATTGTCCCCTAAGCCATAGAGGGCCTTCCCAAACTCACATGGTCTAATAGTCTATATAATAGTGAATCCAACTTGATCCTGGATTTTGGGAGGAATCAAATGTTGGACAACCTCCGAACACTTCTTAGTCAGTGCAATGATTTATAGATCTTCCATATTTATTTTGTTGGAGAGGATATCCTTCATGAATTTCACATAAGTGGGAATCTACATCAGTGCCTCTACAAAGAGAATATTGATGGGCAGCTTCTTGAACACATCCATGCATTTTCTAAAAAAGTGGTCCATATTTCTCTACTTCATCCTTTCCGGTAATGGTAAGGTAGGATCAAAGGGTTTTACAACCTCCTTTCCATTTCTCTATATATCCTCCATCAATGGGATTTTAGATGAGGGGGTGTATGTAATTGTACCTTCGTCATCCTCAAGGGGTGTAGGTGCACCTAGCAATGCTGGTTGATTCTGTTGTATCTCACTTCCACTCTGTACTGTGATAGAATGGGCCTCCTCCCTCGTGTTCTTCTCAGTGTTACCTGATAGTGTACCGGGTTGCCTCACTAAGAGTTGGTTTTCCATCTAACCAATTTGGTTCTCCAGACCTCGAATGGAAGCCTCCTGAATCTAGAATCTGGTCTCAGCAGTATATATAATATTGTTCATTAGATACTCTAACCTTAAGGTATACTCCTACTGAGGTGGTTGTGCAGCTGGTGGAGGTGGTGGCTGTCATGGCTACTGTGGGTGAGGGTTTTGATACCCTTTCTACTGATAAGATCCATGATGGGGTTATTATTTCCTCGGGTATTGGTTCTGATAAGGAGTATGACCGTAGCCAGACTGTTGCAGTGGCAGAGGATTCTGTTTTTGTGGGCCCTGGCCAGTGTTTTATTGATCACACCATGACGGGTTCTGGTACTGTTGGTACTGGTTTTGCCCTAGGTTTTGGCCATCATAGCTCACCTCGCTCATCGAATAGCCTCCTAAAAACTTGGTAATTCTCCCATGATGTGTTTATAACCACATTCACTGCATGTCAAATGGTTTGCCTCAAGTACTTATGATGCACCCTTCAGATAGAGAATGTCGATCCTTTTGGGTACAATGTCAGACTGGGAAGTAAGCATTGTTGTGGAATCAATATTATGCATACATAATTTTTGTGTGCCCCTCTCAGAATTCCACTGGAATCTATTGGCAGACATGTCTTCCTGTAGTTCTAAATTTTTTTGGGAGACTTCCTCATAATTGTACCCCCAGCAGTAGCATCCACTATGGACTTTGTATCCATCATCATTCTTCCATAAAAGGTATGGACCTTCATCCAAAGTGGGAGTCTATGGTGTGAAAATTTTCACAAAATATACTTGAAGTGCTCCCATGATTCATACAACGACTCTGAGTCATGCTGCTAGAAGTTGTGTATTTCATTCCGCAGAGTCATTGTCTTCGAGGGTGGGAAGTATTTTGACAGGAACGCCTGGGCTAGCTCCTCCCAGGTGAGGATAGATTGGTGTGTAAAACCATTAATCCAATCTTTCTCTTTATCCCATATATTTAAGGGAAAGAGGAAAAGATAAATAGCATCGGTAGACACTTCGTGGTAGCAGATCATGTCACAAACCTCCAGAAAATTGGAGAGATGGGAATTGGGGTCCTCACCGGGCAGGCCGCAAAAATGAATGGTATTCTGGATTAGCTGCATAATGGTAGGCTTTATCTCGATGTGTTGGGTCTGCACCGATGGATGGATGATTCCCATGTCAGATCCATGAATTGATGTAAGGTCGTGCTCTATAATATTACATTGTGGAGGTGGCTGCTAAGGGAGTGGAGGTGGCATGTATTGTTGTTCTAGATGGGCAAAGTATGAACCCTAACATGGCTGTAAAAATGGATTCAACTCCGGTAGGAACTTTTGGGGATGCTATGGGCCATATCCTAGAGTAAGTGGAGCTTTCTGGTTCGGATTGTCATCCGGACCAAATAGTTGTCCTGCTCCTTGTAAAGTAGCTAGATTTAATTCTTTGTTCTATGCCGTGGAATTGTTTTGGTTGTGCTCAGAAATGAGTGATTTTCATCACCACCAGAGTGTCCATTTGATTTCAAGGTCAATTGATAAAAACCCCAATGACTCAGAATTCTTGGAATGAGTGAGGTAGCTGCTCATACACTTATGGACTTTCACAATACTAAACACACCAAGCATAAATGAATAAGAAGAAAAATAATCATAAATGAGATTAGAAAAGTATTTTTTGGGAATTAATGATTTTTATTTCCACTAAAATTTGATATAAACTTAATTAAAACAAGGAAAAAAATTATCTTTTCATTTCCCCAACAATGACTCCAAAATTTGGAAAGTCGTTTTACTGGAGGTATGTTATTGTTGTCCCAAACTGTTTTACTCCAACGAGTATAGTACCAGTAAGGGGTCGATCCACAGGGAAAAGGAAGCTATTTTTTTCAAGAGTATCTTAGTTTGTATTTTTTTTATTAGTGATGTTTACTGATTTTAGAGTAAATTCAAAATGATTGTATAATATGGTTATTAGATTTAAATTTCATTATAAAATTACTTAACAGATAAAGAAAAATAAGAGAAATTGGTTTTTGATGAAAATATGGAGGAAAATGCATTGGGGTTGTGGATTAATAAGAGGTTGCACATGAGACCCAGCCAAGTTGGTGAGGTATCCTTAAGTGCATCCATAAGACCTAGGTTCAAAACCAGGTAGAGGCATATTTTCTGGTACTGTAGAAGCTACTGTAGTAGGTACTGTAGCAGAACTGTACACTGTGCGGTACTGTAGCATGCACTGTAGCAGTTACTATAGCAGGTACTGTTTGGACTGTAGCAGTTAGAACTATTCACCCAGGGCCACCGGTTTTGGCATGGGGTCCTTAAGGATTTTGGGACACCCAGGCCTTTGGGTCAGTAAGGATTTCGGGCCACATTTAAGGCCCTCAGGCCACCTCGAGGCCTTCGAGCCACATGCAGTTGCCCCTGACACACTATAAAAAAGGAGTTTCCCCCGAAGATGATTCGGAGTAGGTGCACTCACTAGAGCAGAGCCAAATGGATTTTCAGAATGAGAGGATATGGCTATGCCATCGGTACCAGCCTATGTTTGCACGATAAGCCTATCCAGATGGCCATGAAAAGGTGGAGAGCTACTATCATGATGCAGATGCTGGGGAGGGGCAGTTCCTTGTAGATAGTCTGGTTGAATTCCCTAAGACATTTGAGTCATGTAATCTCCTAAGCCTACGAGCCTTGTAATCTCTGAGACTACGAGCCTTATAAAGGTTCCCCCTCATCCGTTGAAAGGGGGTGATCAAAAATCAATGAAAATGAAGGCCTTCAGGCCATTCATGCATAAGAGGTTTTTTATTAAAGATAATTGATTATGAGGTTGTGTTGTTAATAATAACTCAACACTCTGGGTTTCAATTTGTAACAAGGTTTCCTTGGTCTGGTAAACTTATGTCTAGTGCAGAGGAAATCGACTCCTTGGTCCAGTAGTCAATGTTTCAAAGTTATTTCTTTGTCTTAGTCCATTTTTGATTCAATGAATACTTCCAATGATCAGGAAAGTATTCATCATTATTCTTCGATTGAATCCATGAAAATTATTTCCTTTGTCTGGCTCAGAATTGTTAGTGATAAAATTAAGTGATTAAAGAAGAATAAGAAGAGGTTAATAGAACAAACATATTCATAAAAACTAATCAAAATTACAACTCTTTCATCTCCCACAACTCCAACACAATAGGTATTTAGTTACACAAAAAATAAAATATAAAAACAGAACCCTCGATACCTGATATGATCATAGATGAATCTTCGAGGGAAGATTGGATCTTGGGTATAATGGTAGAATGACAATGTAGTTGAATGATGGTATCATGGAAGTAGAGATTCTTTCTTTCAGACCTTTACCCCCTCCACTTCTCTATTTAAATCGGATCCCAAGGCCTCTATTTATATAAAATAAAAGTAAACGGCATGTGACAAAAGTACACGCCATGTACTTTTTTCAATGCACTTTTTTCATCTTTTTATCTCCCTGTTGGTGGCCTAACATGCCGTATATGACTTTGAACATGACGCCACGTGGTAGGTTGGTATAGACGGTGTGTAGTTCCACCATATAGGGTGTGTACTCTCTTTTATCAGTCACCAACTACTTCTAGATGGGAAGAAATAACATATAGATGATGTACATGGTGTGTCCACATTAGCTGGCCACGTTGGTGTATAGACTTCTTCTCAACCTCCAACTACTTATAGAATACTATACACAACGTGTAGTTTTAGTAAATGGAGTGTACATGCTTCTGGTAACTTGGGCATGTAATTTTCCTAGCCAATCTATGTCCGAGTCTGATTGTACATAGTGTGTATATATTTACATGCTGTGTAGTTGCAAATTTTCCTCAGTTTTCCCCCAGTTTGTGTGTTTGGCCAGAAATCACCTGAAAATGAACAAGATCACCAAAATCAAAGTATTTTTCCACTAAGTGGTAGGTATTTTTTGAAGACATGTTCTTATTTTTAATAATGTATGTTGAAATGAATACACAAATCGGGTACATCAATGTGTATGGATTTTATAGGTGTTACATTTTATATGTTCTCTTGGTTACATGGTTACCAATCACATGTTCCATGTAGAAAACCACATGATCCATATTTTACTAATAGACTAAATGTCATATTAGAATGTAACACACCATATATAAGGCTATCCCAATCAACATGCATTGTGATAAATAAATATTGTATGAAATTAAATTCACATGCTCTGAATTAAATTATGATTCATCCTGGTGCATTAAACATGGGTACACGATGTGTACCTATAGGCCACGCGACATGTACTGTTGTGCTATCTGGGTAGAATCCTCATCACCACTTGATGAGTTCTTCAAATATTCTTCATTAATATTTAATCCATTTTTTATTATATTTTTAACAATGAAGAGGAATAAGAGAACATCACATGATTCAAATTAATATAATTTATCCAAAATAAAAAAAACTATTGACAAAATTTTTAAATCAGTTTATGATCATTAAATAATTATAAATTATTATACTATGGCTTTGATACAACTTTTAGGTTTTGGGTGTAGCGGAAGCACCGAGAGGAGCATACCCAACTAGTTTTTTTTCATAATCGATGATTAATCTGAAGATTACATCAATGAATAATGTTGTGACCAACCAAATAAAATCAACAATTAATTGATATGAGGACACAATAACCTTATGTAATATTATCACATAATTATTTATAACTAATTTAAGTAGTTAAAAAATTACATTACGATGCATATTTTAAATTAAAGAATTTTACAATGCCTCTATGTCATATTGTCATTGTGTCATAAGAATAACATTTAGATTCCCACCAGTGGTGATCCACATGTATACCATGAACCTTTGAGCATCGATGTAAGAATCTCCAAGTGATAGCGATTAAGATCAAGATTATTTCATCGTTCATCCTTGATCGCCACGAGAATTGATTCCAAGAAGTATTATCCTTGATCTCTCTAGAATCAAGAGGTGTGGTAGAGTACCACACATCATTCTTAAGAGTGTTATTGATGATTATCTCTCTAGGTATTGAGGGGATTTTTTTGAGTCATTGTCCATAACAAATACAATGGCTATTGTTAGGGTTGGAAGTAATATAATTGGGATTAAATAGATATAGGGTTAGAAAAAAAATAATTTCATATGAATATTAATTATTTTCTTAATCCCAAAAAAACCTCAAGTCTATAATAATAATAATATTATTATTATTTCTGAACATGCATAATTAAATATTCGTTCTTGAATAAATTGAATAAAATTTATTCATATAATATTTACTACATATTATTTCCCATCAGACATTTAAACTCAGGCGGTCATTCCCATACAATATTTATCGGGCCTTGATTAATGAATATTTACTTATTAATTAAAGATCAATGCATTGTGCACCTCTAAGGGTAAACTCACTAATTAGTAGATAAGAACATCTAATTATACATATAAATGTCAATTTCTTACTAGAAGGTTTCATTCTTATCATCTGCTTCACCAAAAACTACTAGGGGTGTGTACCATGTGAAATTGAATCAAATAACTTTGAGTCTATACCACTTATAGATTTTTTTTAATTTGAATTCTATAAAGTGATATAATTCTTCTATAGAAAATATGTATTTAATAATACTATTGTGACAGTTCTAGGTTCTCATCATAATGGGAAACTACTATGAAATTTCAGTGTGACAGAGACTTTTAGAACATTATCACATACTAAGCCTTGTTGTAAAACAATCATGATGTGGTAATAAATTTGTTAACATTCAAAAAATGAATACATATGATAAAAATGTATATAAAAGATGGTTTAACGGAACCAACTCCAAGATCCACAACATCCCTTCATCAATAATTGGTCAAAGAATGATTTGAAATATTTTATTTGAAACCACTAAGAATACCATATAGTCATTCTCCTTGAAACATAAATTTAGAGTTATTACAAAAGTTTGAATATTGCGGTGAAATCTATACTTCATGATTCATTCGAAATTATCCATGTGTGCATGATGTTATAACACTTCCACATGGTGCTAGTTCTTATGGAATGAAACACTCTCCTCATTCACAACATCATCATTGGGTTGATGTTGAGATCTCAGATAAAATCACAATTTCCTTGTGACATTTGATCTAAAATAAGTGTTACATGAAGTGTCATCTGATATTTCCAAATATTCTCCATATATTCAAAATAAATATTTGTACATTCACCTCAAATTTAATCTAAAATAACTCTATATTTTATCCTCAAAATATTAATTTTGGATTCTCAATATACATTAATGTAGTTTCTGTATTACCTTTATGTGGCCATAATGTATCTCAGATCACAAATAATATTAATGTATTTATACGTAAGTTTATCTAATTCACATATACATTGAAACCTAATGAAAAAAAGTGTGATCAAATGAAAAATGATCATCTTCAAAAGATTTATAGAGAGGTCAAATGACATAGATGCAGGTTGACTTCACTCACACACATATGTTTATTCACTCATATATAGAGAGAGAATGACTCAAAAATTGATCCTATTATAGATGGAATGAAAAATAAGGAGATTCTAAAAAACACATATATAGGTTTCCTTATCTATCCGAGAGATTTCATTCACTTATATGAAAAGACATAATGACTTTTTTTCACATCCCTTTTCTGCTGAAATAACACATATACAAATTCTCAAACACTCATACACACCCAGAGACTTCTCCATTTTTAGAGGCTGCTCCCAAATTTCATCCTTCACTAAAATATAATTAGAAATAATTAATCACACCTATCACATATAATTGATAGTAAATAAATCTTATTTAAAATTTCAAAGTGAAATCCAATATTCATGTTAAAGTCATGATTGGCACAAAAATTATTTTATGGAAAAAATGAAGGTTCTGTTTCGAGATAACTATTTCATAAATATTATGGAGTGGACACACCAAGGCACATATTACAATGTATATAAATTTTTAATGAATATCATGCTCAAGGAAAAGTGTTTGCATATTACTTTCTGATTTTTTTCACTATTTCTTCTAATTTTACACCTCTCATTTCGATCTAATCATTTGATATAAGTAATTTTGTCTTATTTATGAATATTTAAAAGTTTACAGAAGTGATAATTAATTTAACTTAGTGTTTGAGAGATTCAAATTTGTGTTTATATTTTCATATCCTTTTATGATGAAGGTTAACAATTTATATGTTTTAAGAACATGTGCATCTAACTAGTTGAGAAATAGGTAATTATAGATTTTTTAACCTAAATAAATTTAACGTCATTCCTTATTTTAGATTTAATATATATTTACAAGAATATTAATATTTTTTATATTACTTTACATTCTGCATAACTATTAAGGTTTTTCTTATTTTTAGAATTGTGTTTATATTTTTAACTACATTATAATGTTTTGACTTTTCATAAATTTATAATTTATTTAAAAACGTTGATTTATTTGGAAGAGATTTGAATTTAAAGATGTTAAAATATTACACTCTCCACCTATTAAAAATTTATTATCATAATAACAAGGGGCCATTTAAATCATTAATAATATGCAGAGATAAATCATCATAGCGTTATATACATTTAACCCGAGTTTTCGTTCTTTTTTTAGATTTCAAAACTCTCAACTCAAACTATTTTTTCCCTTATATGTCACAATAAATATTCAATGTTTCCTCATAATAATTTATTTAACTAGAGGAAATATATAGAATAACAAATAATTCTACGACTCATATACAAAAATCATATTACAAGGTTTTTCACCACTAAAATTTATAAAAGTAAATGGAAAATATATGACTCAATACTTAGTTAGACATTATTGTAAAGAAAAGAAAAAAACACATGGTAAACAATTCATGCACTCTTGAATAAACCCACAAAATTCATGTTTTCTACATATGTAAATATAAACTAACTACGAAAAATGATACAAGTCCAAGGATGGGATTAATGATCTCAATGAGAATAGACTATGTAATTGTGCCTGGGGATTTAGTCGAGATTAGTTATTGAAATAAATATTGATGCTTCTTACCTATCCAATTTTTTTATCTTAAAACTACTTCTCTGAATCCACATATTTATAATATCATAGAATACATCCATGTTGTGTAGCATGAAAAATGAGGTGGTTTCCCTAGTCTTCCCAGCATGACCCATACTCAAAATTCTAGGTGTTTAAATCTCAATATTTCCTTAAATGTCATAGTTAATCACAAAGGAGACATTAGATATGTCAATCCCATGAACCAAAAAATCATTGGTACTAATACATTTTATTTATTAGTTCTAAATCCCTCAAATATGATCTACTTTTAATCATATGACTTACCATGGGGAACCAGTAGCATGATGTGATTTGAATTGCTGAGGCTAGTTTTTTAAATAAGGATGATTTTTTATACCAATACTAACTTATATCTCCAAGAACAATCCGTTGTATATGGAAAATGAGGTTGAAGGACCTTATGATATGGTCATTGTGGCTACCCAAGAACTCACGCTATAGATTCAGGATAATGAAGTATAATTAAAACACTATTTGTGGATCAATGTATTATCCATCATCATATATCATTTTATCAAAGACCAATGAATCCAAATCTGAAAACAGTGTGAGGTGTTGATATCCATGACTAGCTATTTGACTATCTACCTTGAGATGTTCTATATAGTTTCAATATAGTGAAATTATGTTGTTATTAATTTTCATTGAGAGGATCAAGGATCTTAGAGGTGGTGAAATAAAGGGATGGGTGTTTGGGTTATTCAAAGTGGTGATTTTTGGAAGAAACATCTTCCTCAAGGTGTTGTAGGGATAAAACCTCATGCTCAGCTCTAGGAAGGAAAAATTTCATTGGGATTGAGGAAACATCATAGTTTAATTGTCTTCATCTGAAAATAATTTTATGGATAAAATCACCGGAAATTTGGGGCACTGTAAATATTCATTGATCAGGTTAGTGTATGTGTTAGGGGGGATTCTATCAGTGTGTTGCCATTGGTCATAGTAATGTTTCATGAAACACATAATTTAGTTGTATTTTTAATGGTGTTTTAATTTTTTTATAAACAAAATAGGGTTTCTTGTATTTGAAAAATGGGTTCGGAAAAGGGTAAATCATGTTCATGATTTTTCATTTTGATCGAGAACCGTGAACAGGGTTCACGCTTCTCCCTCTCAAAAAAGAGGCATGAAACCCATTCATTAAATTTTATATACATATATATATATAATTAATACTCAAAAGGCTCTATTGAAATATGGAAATCCAAACTCACATACCTTAAAAAAATTAGATAAATTTAAATGACAATCTAATGAGGTTGTTATTTCAATGAAGTGGTAAACATTTCCACCAGAATACACCAAACAATGACAGAACAATATAAATTCATGATTCCCTAAGACATATTTAAAGCTTTAAATTTTATTGTATCTTCCACCACTTCCATGGAGGTTACCTCGACCGCTTTTATGTTTTCCTCTTCACCATTGTTTATGTGTTTACCATGTAGCATCTTCTATGAGCATGTCATTTTTTCCACATTCATTGAGATGATTTTCAACCAGGTCTTATTACAAGCCCATGACATAGTCATCACATAATCTTTTTTGATCATCAACATCAATTGGGGATTAAATCGGTAGAGATTATCCACTCCAATTAAAATTAGTTTCAAAAACATCATCAGCCTATATTTGAATGGAAACCATATTCACATTACATGCCTAATTTGGAACTTGGACATAAAACATAGAAGAAGAAGGTGATTTAAGGTCATAATTTCTTTTATTTTGTAATCCCTTCTTCTCAAATCTCTCAATACACAACATATCTTATTCAGGGATAGTGATGGAAGAGAGGATTTCAATGAAATTGGGTAATGAGGAAACCATAATCTTACCTCCCTTGTTTACCTGATCAGTAGTAATTAGATCCTGCTTTCTCTAGATTTTCGAGGTTCTAGAAGGACCCCCCATATAATCCTTACCAGGAATTATAGTAGAATCCATTACTTCAACACCCAGATCTATTTGACAACTTCTAAAATTTGTCTTATGTCAAAAATTGGAGAACCACCATTACATGTATCATCTTGTGAAATACCACTCTCCAACACAACATCATGTGGATCATGAAAATTCTTCTTCTAATTAAGTTGAACCTATGATGAACCAACAAATACAAGAGGCTTCATACCCTTAATTCCTCTAGAAATTAAGAATCTATCTTCCGGTAGGACTATATCATCAAAAACATCAACATACCATTGATTTGTTTCCAATATTATTGAATTTTTATCTAGCTTAGATGATGTAACATCAACAACATGTTATATTGCCTTATTATCAAACTGCACAATGTCAATTAAAACATGTCCATATATCCTATGATAACCATATGTACTCCTATTAGCAAGCTTCTCTATTGAATGGTCACCATCAACTATATTATAATTAACAAGAAACTGATTCTTACCCAAAGGATCCCATCTTCCCTCATGTGCCAAGAAAATTTAATCATTCAAGTCCCCAGTTAGAAGAATTTTAGATTTTTAAATTTTAAAGGAATTTCCATTCATCTAATAATTAGTACATGAAAGGTTTCTTCAACCATAAAATTCCAAATTCCAGATATTTTCAATTTTATTACAAAATAAAGGATTCTTCCCATATTATATTAAGAGTTAAAATCTATTATTATCAACAATAAATATAAAAGATTTAGTAAAAAATGATCAAAGATCAATTTCAACCAACACCCTAAAAAAATTACCGAAATGAGCAATCTCAGTTTCTCTATCAAATTTAATTGTCACCACTATTGTAGAACCAATTTTTCGATAGAAATTAAGAGTTACAAAAAACTAAGGCATATCATTGATTCATATCCATGTATGAGTAATAGATTTTTTCATAAAGGAAGGATTGAAAAAAAAGATCCCAAAGATGGATACTTAAAATTATAGTTTTGAGGGAGGCAAATCTTAAACCACACGTATGTGATTTAAGCTCAACAGAAGGAAAGATAAAATGAAAAAACACTTTACCAAACAAGGTGATCATCCTTCCTCAAAATATATAGAGATGGAGAGGATTCTTATTTAGATCTTCGATGTTCCAAGGGTTATCCATTCCTTGATAACTTATCCTAGCCAGAACTAAATTCCAATATTCATCAATCTTTTCCACAATCTATTCCTGATTAGCTTCATCAATTTCTAAAGACACATTTTTCATGATCATAAAAGGCTTCACATTCCTTGAATCCATAAAATATCTAGTATTCACCTTTTCTAAAAAAGAGACCCAATTATAAATCATTATAAAATATTTTTTGATATATTTTTTAATAATATATTAATATGAAAAACATTTATTAATTATGAATTGAATTATTTTTTATTAATTAATAAAATATTATTATGAAATGAATATAATTGATAGCCTTATAGTTAATATTTATTGTATAATAATGTAATTAAAATAATTTTCATTTAGAAAAATATTTAATAGTAAATAATTATAGTATTTTTATAAGATTATATATATAAATATTTTCTAAATTTCTTGTTGACATATGTATTATTTGTTGTTAATTAATAATATATTAATATGGTTTTAATATAATTAATAACATTATAGATAATATTTATTTTATAATTATGTAAATAAAATATTATTTATTTATTAAACTATTTATACATTAATAATTATATTTTTCTTAATATATTTTCTTTTTTATTTATTAAATACTTATATAAGAATCAAGATAATAATTAAATATTAATTTAAAGTATTTCTTGAATTGAAAATAATAATATTATTAATATTTAATAATTAATTTAAGAGGATTATTTTTTATATTAACACTAATTGTTTTTATCCGTATTTTTTATAATAAATAATCATTATAAATTAAATATTAAATATTAAAAATATATGTTTTTGAATTCAAAATAAGATTATTATTAATATTTAATAATGAAATTGAGATTAATGCTTATTATACATAATATTTTTAATAATATGAAGAATTATTAATATAAATAACAAATAGTAATTATTATTATTACCAATATAGTTACTAATGTTAATGTTTCTTATTCTCTAAAAATTATTTGTATGATTTTACAATTATATCAATTAATTGATTTATGCAACATTAGGTAATATATTAGTATATTTTTAAATAATATATAAATAATGATTTAAAAAACATATAATGTGTATCAATATAATCAACTTTGGTGGTTTGGATATTCCTATGTGCCATAGACAGGTTTACATAAAATACATCCTTGTTGTGTCTATCAATATCAATGCTCTAGCGTACGCTAATCTTATGTATCATCTCTAGAACCCACCACCACATCATCTGGTGTGATAGGTAGTGGATCTACAGTCTCTCTGCTTGTACCTTGTCATACCTATAAGGATTGTGGCTGCTGGCTAGAACCCTCCCAAATATATGAAAAAGATTATTGTTGTGTAGTGGATATCTACCAATCAGAGGATAATAATGAATGAATCACAAAATAGTCAAAATTTATCTCTACAACAAAAACTAACATGCTAACAGACCATATAGGTTCCTATGCCTCTAGCTATGTATGTGGATCATTTGCAATAGGAGTTTAAGGAGCATATGGATGATCATGATGAGAACCCTCCTCCTATTCCACTTCTGCATCCATAATAGTGTCATCCCCCTGGAACATCTATATCATGCTCAGTAACCTTAAAACCACTTGATGAATTAAAGAAAATTAGATGATAAATCTCGTACATGGGACAAAGCAACTCTATCACAGCTCTATAAAAATATGTTGGGTCAAATGATCCTCCCTCTACCAGATCAGAAATGTGAAAGAGAAGAGCTATACAGTCATCTTGTAATAAAGAATTATATTGTTATGTAATATTATTAAAAAACTATTCAACAGTGGAAGGAAGAATTATTACCATGTCATGATAGCCTCATCCATATCACATAAGAAATCCAGATGGGGGCATTCTGTACTAGGTCATATAATCAAGATTATCGAATAAATTTATATGTATTATGTTGGCTCCTTGAAATTTAGGCTCATGTCATCTATCCCACAAATTAGTATATCTTTTATGATATCCCATCTATTCAAAGTCTCTCTTCCATGACATCTTTAGGTAATGAACTTATGGTAACAGACTATTCATTATAGGAATGGGATGATAGAATCCAAACCACCTTATAACCCTATTAATATGATGCCACATAACATTATGAAAAAGAATCAGAGGAATGATGCATGATCCTATAGAAATAATCACTATAAAATATGTTGGGAGTCTCTTGATTATAACCTCTGTATAATACATCCATTAAATATAAAAAAATTAATAATAAATTAATAAATTAAGACATGCACAAAAAATAATTATTTAAATAAATAATTATTATCCACTTACGTCATCTAGTCAAAGACTATCCAACATTAGTTTGTAATCATGGACATCTTGTTCGTCTATATCTTAATGTTGATGTTCCTAGATCCAATGTCAGATAACATTGTTATATATATATTTCATAATATAATGTTATTCATTTTATTTTGAAATTAGAAGAATGGAATAACATATCATCATCCACATTGAAACTCTAGTACAATATCAGTAGGCAATAACATGCATGCATGTGGAGCTAGGCGAGGTATGTACTCTAATATCCATATATATATATATAATAACATATCCTATGATCTACATCTTATCAATGAGACATTCTATATATATCACCTTGCATGTATATACGAGACATACAGACCCCCGACTATATTGAACTACCTGGTCAAAGTCCTCCAATTAACATAAATACCTAAAATGTAAAAATTTAGTAAAATAATCAAGAAATAACATGCCACCAATCAGCCTCAAATGTATTCACATGAAAATTAAAACATAGTGATCTCTTCATCATTATTAGCGATATGAGGGAAGTGTTGGTCTATTCATGGAAAATGAAATCTACTACCGATGATGGACCTTCCATCATTAGAGACCTTAACTCCTAGTAATTTTTGAACATGCTCGAACCAATCTACACCCCCTCAGCTCATCAAAACCACACCGTCGATGGGGAGATCAACATAATGGACACATCCTTGATTTTAATATTAATCTCTCCCTCTATAAAATGGAATTTATGTGTCTCTAGACTCCATCTCTCTACGAGAACAATAATGAGATGATGATAAAAAATGTGATGTCTCACATCACAATGTTTTACAAACCAGCATGAAGAATGCGAGGGATGATGAGAGAAGGTGCTGAAACATGATGGAAATGATGATATCATCAAAAACTCAATGAAGGCACTAAAATATCCCTCTAAATACATCCATGAAACATTAATATCCTAGAAAATGAGAAATGGAGGACCCACCATCATTACGTATATCATCATCAAGTTTATATAGTAAATTAAATAAATTTTTAAACTATTTTTCAAAAAACTACAACAAGAAAAATGAGGTAGAAAGTTAGCATGTATACTTCATTATTATGATGAAAAATGAGGTAAAAAATATATGGAATTGATGTTGGAATAGTATATGAATTTATTGTTTTAATGATCTCAAATCATGTATAGTTTCTTTCTGAATATTTTTATTTATATAATCATTGATGAAAAATTCACATAAAACATGTTGATGCATTATATATTCAATCAGATGTGTGATTTTATAGATATATTTGAGGACAATTAATTTAGAGGTTGAACCTATTTTTATTCATTCTCATTGTCAGTTTTTTTTCTATTAGTTAAAGCATCAAAAAATTATTTCTGATTGAATCCTGCAATGAAATAAACTTGGTTTGAAATAGTTATGGAATAAAGAATGTTGGAAATAAAAGTATTCTTTCAGGAAACTTATTCATATGAAATAAATGTAATAGTTCATTATAAAATACATAGACCTGATCATTGATAATGGGAAGAGGAGCTCCATCCTACCACATTGGGACATCTCTTATGAGTATGCCCTTCTAGATGATTATTTTTCATCATATTACACCTCCCCATTGTCGAGGCCAGTCCATATAATTTATGATACGAATAGACTTTGGTAATCCCGGTGGGTGAAACCTAGTAATATCAAGCCAATAATTAAAAAAAGATAGAAATGGAAAAAATCATAAATGAGTAATATGAAATAAAAAACATTGATATATTAGGAATGAAAGTCGGCAGATCAGTAGGCAGGGTAATAGAATGAATTTCACCAAAAAACATCCAAGTTTCACTATAATAGTTAGCCATATTTTTCATGTTATACATCGGGTAAACATACGGCTCCCATGATATGTTCATCAATGCACAAGCTACAAGAACATGTGAACATGAATATCATAATGCCTAGAAGTTACTGAAATCATAGTACATTTTACTTAACATGACCACCGATACTCAACCATTGATTCCTATAACACGGTTATGGAACACTCTTACGTAAAAGAAGATTTGTACCTAGTCTAAGGCTAAAACAGTCAATGTTGATGCATCATGTAGTATCTTCTCAATGGAACATTGGAAATGATTACTAAATTACATTCCATTTTTCATCCTCTGATAGGCCAGTTGGGATCGTACAAAAATATACTTCACACTAATATAAAATATATCTTGTTCTTACACTATGATTAAAAGTTTTTTCACACCATTAAAGACCAAATTTATGAACTAAACTATATTAGTGTCCTTATGGCCATATCTCCTTCCACTATCCTATGATTATAACTATTTCCCTTTGAAATCCACATTATATAATCATAAACATCTTGATTATACATTAAAATTTATTTAAGATGTTTACTAAACCATTATTGTTGGGTCACTTATAATGAAACAATATGATAAAATTTTATTTAAAATTATATTAAACTTTATTTCAAATAATATATACAAAAACACATACCCAACTTGACGATCACCTTATTTATTATATAATATCTCAAATGTTTATGCACATTGCTCGCAATATGTCTAATGAAATATTGATGATAAGCATTAAATTATCTCTATGAAACCACATCACTATTAATAGACTCTGTAATCACTAGATAGTGATCAGATATCTGACACATTCTTTGGTTTTTTGAGACATGAATGTGTATGTGTTCCAAAAACCATCTCAAGGATTCAAAATTATCCTTTTCAATAATAAGGGATGAAAGTGGTAGAAGATAAATATTATGATCATGTATGGTAGAAATTATAAGTACACCAATATAATTACCGTAAATAAAATTTCTATAAACATGAATTAATTTTTCAAAATAAAGAATAGTAGCGATATGTGACATAAATGCCCAAAAAATATTATCAAACTTCACCTTTGATTGATCAACATGGTGATCTGGGGATACATATTCAATGTTTTCCAAATGATAAATAATATTATTATTTAGGGATAAAAATCCCACAAACTATGAAATCATTTCATATGATTAATCCTAATCACGGTAAACATTCACAGTTGCATTATTTTTCTCATTCCATGCTTTTCCATAGGATATCATATTGTTATACAATGGTTGTACTCATTCTGGAACAAGGGAAATAGGAACATCATAACATGTTTGTATCATATCTACAATAAAATTTGATGTAAAATATGCATCATGTTATGTGTGATCGAGTAAAAAGATTGGACGCACACAAGTATGTGGGCCTTATAATTTTGTTATCTTCCAACATGAAAACGATTTATCATATATTTTCCTCATTCGGAATTCACATTATGGAAAATATTTTCCACATAAAATGAGATATTTTTTCTTCTTAAAATCATAAATCATAAATGAAAATTGATTCTCTTTATTGTATTGTTTTATATCATTTTTTATGGAAATGTTTCTTTCTAACTCCTGCCTGACATAGATTATGTTATCAGTTGATGTAGAATTATTCCCTATAATTACAAGGAATTCAGTATCTTGTGTAATGAAATACCATTAAAATTGTTATGCACATGACAATCATTAAACTATTGAAGTCAATAGTGTTTGGATGATTACAACTAACTGGAGGATTCTTATCTATCATAAGAACCTCTAAAGGTTCATTCCCCACATCACCTATAACAACCCTAATCTTTATTACATACATAAACATTATTTATTACATAAAAATTCACTTAAAAAACCATGAGGATCGAGAGGTCTTGAAACATCCCAGGAAAATAAAGAATAATACATTTTCATATTTATTAATATTTGAGAATTAAATATTAATTTTACCTTAAATTGGTTGCTTTGTTCGATAGCGTGCCCGATACGCAACAACGAGTTTCTTTGAAATCTTACGTTGCACACAAGTAATATAATAATATTTTTTTAAATGGTAGTTAACACGTAGCCGTTGTGTAACCCCCCGACCCCAGCTACCCAGAGTCGGTGCATTACATCGTAACATTGGCATGATCACAAAAGATCAAGTCTCGAAATACCGATTAGTTTAGTAGCCTTGGAAACACTAGATACATTAATAAATGTTACATTACATCATAAGATGAAAAACTAATAACAAAGTCTCCATAGTCCACACTCATATCCTCTTCTGACTATCCCTGCAGGTCATTCATAAAATACTTCTTCACATCCTGGAAAATATTAAAACATTGAAAGGGGTGAGCTCAGATGCTCAGAAAGGATAACAATATAGCGGAAGCTTTCATAAATAAACATAAACATTTAAGGCAATGTATAACTAAAACAAAAGCCTTTTAAACTTGAACATAAACATAATATGGCAAAAGTAAAATGAGATAATGCCATTTACTTCTTCACATGGATATTCTACTAGTCGAATAATCACATGAAATATCATTAACCACTTTCATAATGATGGAATGCATAATGACAGACTATCATTACCACGTATCCAAGGTCTCGTGCCAAGACCACAAATATGATTTTGTCAAGGCCTCATGCCAAGACACTAGTTTGTCTCATGAGACCTGCCGATGCATTGAGGAGCTATAGCAGGCTCCACCCGTCACTTATTAAGTCCAATGCATTCCTCATATGAATAGGTTTAAACAAATCATAAACCATAACATAATCGTATCACATAAAACATGCATAAGGGAAAAATAACATTTCCACATTTCAATCACAAGATATCAATACAACACATTGATATAATAAGAACTCTTTCAAAACCATTTTCAATACCAAAATAAAAGAAAGTTAAAACTTTGTATTTATTTTTCTTTAAAAAAAGTGATGGCTTGTAGAGGAAGCCGAAACTCAAATAATGGTCACGGCGGTGGAGAAGTCATTGTCGCCGCATAAGTACGGAAAGGAAAACATTCCCTTTTTGTCGTTTAGTAAAAAGCTTCATATAAAAAAGATTCCTTTTGAATAAACGTAAAGGTCAAATGGGTTTATACACCGTATAAAAGAAAGTTGTGTATAAAACCAAATATGCCTCAATGAAAGGAGATTGAGACGAAGTCCTTAAAATATCATTTTTAAAATAAAATAGATCTATTATGTGTATTCACTATAGTTACACATAAATAAAGTAAAAATACAAAATAGGACATAATAATATCATGACATAATTTGAAAGTAGGAGATTAACCCAAAGAATGGAAGTTGGGTTAAGAAATTCCCTTACCTTGCGTCCTGTCCTGACTCGACCGTTCTTTAACATACTAAATAATAAACTAGAGTTAATTTCTATTTACTTAAGAACCTTTTTCATGTTAATTATTCCTTTTATATCCCTTATTATCATGTTATGAACATTATGTAATTATTTAAGTTTATAACGGTCATTTTGTCGATCTTAGGTACTTGAGTCA
Organism: Viscum album; assembly: GCA_963277665.1. NCBI lineage: Eukaryota > Viridiplantae > Streptophyta > Magnoliopsida > Santalales > Viscaceae > Viscum > Viscum album. The sequence goes on along the minus strand of OY728147.1, from coordinate 869,617,262 downwards.
AAAATAAAATTCATATAATTACAAGTTGTTCATGTGGTGATATATCCATTATATCAAGAATTATTTTCATGATTTAGATATCATATATACCATATATATCTAGTATATACATGCATTTATAATATTACATAACATTTAGAGGTAAGAAATAAAATTCACCGTTCAAGGAGACGGTAAGCCGTACGTACGCATGAACGCTACTTTCATTTCTATTTTGTATTTAATGGAATGAAATTATAATTATATAAAGCTATAATATATTTCCAGTATAATATCATATATAATATCATTTAATCCATCCTTTATACATCCCACATATGGCATTAACGATTCACATCACATTGAGGGGGCGGTAGTCCGCACTTCCTAAAATGAAATTATCGCGTTTACCCATAATGGAAATCATAAAGTATGCCATAAATGGAAAATACAGAAGCATAAGTAAAACATAAACATATTATATATCTTATATAAATATAGTTACATCTTAATGGCCACCTTTGAAGGTGTTATATGAGTGTTGAACAATCATCGTTTCGTGAGGCAGAAATTCACCATCCACAGAAACCGTATGTTCTTTAACCATTAGATGTAGGTCTGTGTAAGTGTAGCTCTAATAATTCTTATAAAAACATCATAGTATATTTAGGATACTGTTTTTGTTACAAAATAAATTAATAAAAAGAGTTTAGTGGGTTAGAGAAGAAAAATAAAACAAAATAACATTAGAGAAGACATTACCTCAAAATTGGGTAACTCTTTTTGATTTGAGCCAAAGGCTTCCTTGGGAAGAGTTATGCACAAAGTGAGGCTTCTAGGAGTAATAGAGGGAAGTTGGGAGAGTATTTGGGTAGAGTTTGGCCGAGCCAAATGGTTTTAAAGTGTGAATGAGGTGGTAGAGGTGGGGGCCTTTTATAAGAGGAGAGGAGGGGCACTCTTGGAAAGTAAGGAAATTTTACATTATTATACAATGCTTTTCGGATTCTAAAGGTCCCAAACTTATATAATTCGTGGATAATGTGATAAGGGTTCTAAATCTACCCATCCAATAGTATTTGGACAAGTGTAAGCCTTGGATTGTACATTATCTTTTCATTTTATTAAAATCGTTAAATAATGAGGTCATCGCTGCATCATAATGATGTCATAAATAATTTAATTTATTTAATGTCTACAAATTATAAAAAAATACAATGATGTAGGAAATATTTTTAGCTTTCCAATGACTATTTATAGTCAAACATATGACTTGTATAACCCCATGTAAAAATTGTTTTAGTAAAACATTTCATGTTTGTGTCATTTTTTTACTTTAACAATAAATAAAAGGTATTTATGTCATTTTCTAACTAAAGTGGCTCCATGGGGTCCCCAAGTTGACCCATGTATTGTCTTGGTCGGCCATGGCACATCCAATGAGGGTAGGACATGTATCAAGCTCATCTCATATTATTAAAACATTATTTTTACCTTAAACTACACTAATTACCTCTAATCACGATTAAGAACTTAAAAGTTACTATTCACCAAAAATTATTTTAATCTCATTGAACCACATTTTACTTCTTAATTACAACCATGTATGTCGGATTTTTTAAAATCAAATCACAGAAGTGGTAATATTTCATTTAAACGAAAAATCAGTTATTTAACTACCACTTAGTGGTTTCACTATTCATCAAAAATCGAAGTTTTTCAGAACAATGCCAAAATTTTACCCTAAGATATAATTGATATTCCGAATTCAAAAATGATGACTATTTTAAAAAATTCCAAACATATAAGTTGCATTAATTAATTTTATAATTAATTCCCGTTGTCACAACAAATAGCGTGTTTTTAAGAAACAATTTATATCAAAAGATTGGCAATTGTTTATGTCCAATTTCAATGTTAAATTAATTCTAATGACCACCATTGGATAAAATGGTTAAAATATATTCTAATTATACTTTAAAACCACTAAATATTATAATTTATCACTATAAATTATTTTTATTAAAAAAGTTATTTTTAAGTATTTTTCACTATTCATAAAAAAATAGAAGTTCTCAGAAAAATTCCAAAAATTCAACATAGGCTAATTTCGATATTTCAAATCCAAAATTGAAGTAAATTATGAAATATAAAATTTCTATAATTTTAAAAAGTGATTATTACTATTCATAACGGCTACTTTGATTAGTCGCGGTGTTTTAGAACTCGAAGTTGCGTATAATGCAAGCTATTACATTATTGAATGAGAAGCGTATTGTGGAAGCTCGGGGTGTTACACGTTGTATTGGTGGGAATGAATAGAAATAACTAAAATATTATTATATATGTTTTTCAAATGTTTTTAAATTTATCCAATAAAAGAAAAAGGCTTAAAATAAGAAAATAATTCAATTTTTGGCAAAGATACTCTAATATTCACTAAAAGGTCGAACTATCGCCTTTTGATGGCGAACCCTATTTAAATATAGGTTTGGTCACTCTTATAAATTCTATTGGAACAAATAAAACTCTTATTTAGAATCGATACATAAAAATTTACTTTGTGTAAATTTTTGGTATTTTTCCGATAAAGTTCATTTTTTAATGAATAGTTAAAAATGTTGTATTTTAATTCAAAACCTCTTTTTAATCTAATTTATTTATATGATTAGATTATATTTTGAATTGGTTTTAAAGTAAAATTAAAATATATTTTTACCATTTAATCCAATTGTGGTCATTGGAACTAATTTCACTTTGAAATTGGACTTAAACTAGTGTCTATCTTTTGATACATATTGTTTCATAAAAACACACGTTTTGTTTTGACAACGGGAATTAATTATTAAAATAATTAATGAAAATTATATGTTATGAATTTTGTAAAATAGACCTCAATTTTGAATTCGGAATATCAAATATAGCTTAGGGTAAATTTTTGGTATTTTTCTGAAAAACATCAATTTTTGATGAATAGTGAAACCACTAAGTGGCAGTTAAAAAAACTAATTTTTTGTTTAAATGAAACGTTACCACTACTATGATTTGGTTTTAAAAATTCCGAAATACATGGTTGTCATTAGGATGTAATATGTGGTTCAATGAGATTAAAATAATTTTTGGTGAATAGTAACTTTTAACTTTATTAATCACGATTAGAGGTAATTAGTGTAATTTAAGGTAAAAATAATGTTTTAATAATATGAAATGACCTAGAAACATGTCATGCCCTTGATTTATGTTTCATGTCCGACCATGGAAATCCAAGGGTCAACTTGGGGACCCCATTGAGCCAATTTGGTAGGAAAATTACATTAATAACTTTTTATTTAAAGTTAAAATAAAAATGTCACAAACATGTATTGTTTTTCTAAAACAATTTTTACATGGGGTTATACAAGTTATAATTTTGACTATAAATATTCACTGGAAATATAAAAATATTTCCTACATCATGATATTTTTTTTATAATTTGTAGACATTAAATAAATTAAATTATTTATGACACCATGATGATGCAGTGATTACCTCATTATTTAACGATTTAAATAAAATTAAAAGATAATGTAAAATATAAGACCTAAACTTTTCAAAATCCAGTTATTTGTGTGGATTTATAAACCTTATCACCTTATCCTCGAAATTTATTATTGTGGGACCTTTTTTATCCGAAAATCATTTTATAATAAAGTATCGTTTCTTAACCTTCCAAGAGTGCCCCTCCTCTCCTCTTATAAAAGTCCCCCACCTCTACCTACTTACCCACACCTATAAAGCCTTTGGTTCGGCCATTGTCTGCTCATTTTATCTCTCCCTATCCCTCCCTTCATCATTTAAGCCTTACCTTTTGCCGAAAGAGCTTCAGGGAACCCTTTTGGTTCAAACCAAGAAGAGTTACCCGATTTTAAGGTAATGTCTTCGCTTGTGTTCTTTTGTTTTATTTTGCTTCTCCAACCCTATAAACTCTTTTGAATCCTTTATTTGGTAAAAAAAGCAGTATATTAAATATAATAGGATTTTTTTATGAGATGTATTTGAGCTACACTTACACACACCTCCGTCTAATGGTTAAAGAACATACTGTTTCTGTGGTTGGTGAATTTCTGCCTCACGAAACAATGATTGTTCAATCTTCTTTTAACACCTTTAATTGTGGACATTAAGATGTAACTATATTTATATATGATATATATTATGTTTATGTTTTCCTTATGCTTCTGTATTTTTCATTTGTGGCATACCTTTATGGTTTCCATTATGGGTAAACACGATAATTTCATTTTAGGAAGTGCGGACTACAGCCCCCTCAAAGTGATTTGATTCGTTAATACCATATGTGGTATGTATAAAGGATATATTTAATGATATTATTTATTATATTATACTGGAATGATAATATACCTTTATATTATTATGATTTCACTCTATTAAGTAAGAAATATAAATGAAAGTAGCGTTCATACGTACGTATGGCTTACCGTCTCCATGAACAGTGCATTTCATTTCTTACCTCTAAATGTTATGTAATATTATAAATGCATATATATACTGGATATATATTATATATATGATATCTACATCATGAATATAATTCTGGATATAAGGGATATTTTACCCCATCAACAACTTATAATTATCTAGAGTTTATTTTTGACTCAAGTACCGATGATCGAAAAAACGACCATTATTAACATAAATAATTACATAGTGTTCATAACATCGTAATAAGTGATATAAAAGGAATAATTAACTTGAAAAAAGGTTCTTAAGAAAGTATATATTAACTCAAGTTTATTATTCAGGATATTAAAGAGAGATCGAGTCAAGTCGGACCCGAGGTATGGGACTTCATCTCAATCTCCTTTCATTGAGGCATATTTTGTTTTATACACAATTTTCTTTTATGTGGTGTATAAAACCCTTTGAAATTTATGTTTATTAAAAAGGAATATTTTTTATATGAAGAGTTTTACTAAACTACAAAAGAATGTTTTTTTGTCGTACGTATGAGGCGAAAACGACTTCTCCGCTGATGTGACCATTATTTGAGTTTCGACTTCCTCTACAAGCCATACATTTTTTTAATGAAAAATAAATACCATGTTTTGCTTTTCTTTTATTTTGGTATTGAAAATTGTTTTCATAATGTTTTTATATCAATGTGATGTATTGATATCTTGTGATTGAAAAGTGGAAATGTTATGTTTGCTTTATGCATGTTTTATGTGATACAATTATGTTATGGTTCTTGGGAATTATTATGAGGACGGGTGGTTCTGTGATAAAATAAGGGCGGGTGAGCCCAATATATATCTCCAATTCATTTTCTAATGCGAAGTAGTTAAACATTAAGGTTTCTCCGAAGAGATTTAGGGAATATACTGTGATGGGTATTCCAAACGTAACTAAGAGGGTTACTCCCTACGTAAGAATGTTATGAATGCCTCAAGTTACCTTTTTGTCTTATGATTTCTATGATTTATTCATGATTTGATAAGGTATGTAAAAATTCTTATGTTTTATGAGTAAATTATGATTTCATACATGGACTATTTTTTTCTTTTCGTACTTTTATATCCCTTACTGTGCTTTTTATGCTCATCCCACGTTTTTGAAATGTTTTTCACAGGTCAAGGGAAAGGTACATGATGTGATGATAGTGTCAAGGAAGTTTCAATAAATAATACATGTTTTATTTTAAATATGTTTTTGTTGATGCGAAAAATTAGTAATATATTTTATGTAACCACTTTGTTTGAATGTGGAATGTAATGCATGTTTTATGATCTAATTCTCTAAAACTCTAAACCTGAAAAGATCCTCAACATGTATTCTTGAAATAACTCTAGATTAAGTAATGTTTAAGGATGGGGACTTATAGGTCTATTTTTTGGTAAATTAGGAACATTACATAACTACATAAAACATCAAATACATTTCTTTATTGAAATATTATTTTACATGACTAGACACATTACCTCATACTTAGCAATGCATGGGATAACCAGAGGAAATGCCTAAGAAAAGGGTGAGATATAATGACCATTAAGGTAGTAAACAAGGCATAACATGAATAATATAGTACATGTTAGTAAATAGTCATATCAATGGAGCATAATAGAAACATGAACATAAAGGCGTGATATAGAATGATTATCATAACATGGAAATATGGCAATAACATTTAATATTATTTTAGCATAATCCAATGTTCATTGCCCATAGAGAATGAGTAAAACCTCATTGCACTTTAATTATAATGAGTAAATCATAATTTCACTTAACATTTCATGATACTAATCTTTACCCAATTCATTGGAGTTCTCTCAAGGAGCACCCTTCATAATCATTTTATTTCATGCATAATTATGCCTCATGGATCATATAACATAGATACATTAAACATCATAATTTATTCCAACATAAAATAATGTATAATTAATACATGAAACTAAATGATAAATGAGTAAATTTTCATAAAGGTTAATACCGTTGATAGGGAAATGGTAATAGTATTCACTACACAATAACTTTGGCTTGGAAAATCGTGGTGCAATTTCGATAGCATAACAGCGTGACATAAGAATTCATAAAAATGGATTATGTAAGATAAAGGGGTCTCTCATAATATTTTTATGAAATAGAAATTAAGGGGGTCATATAGATACATTTCACAACATATGTAATGGAATTTATATTCATAAAACAAAAAACAATTAATGTAAATAAGGAGAGAGAAATCCCTTACGAAATTTCAGCATGGTAATAGGAGTACATGGGAGGCATTAATGAGAAAGAAAGAGTACTATAATCATTAAAAAATAAGGAGAAAAGAATAAGGAGGTGAAAAATCATACCCTACCATTTTTAATTGAAAAAATGGTATAAAAACAAAATAAAATTTGGACAAAAATGAGAATGGAAGAAATCCCTTACTTGGAACTGTGATCCCAAAGGCATTAGAGAGTCTTGAGAGAAGATTCTTAGGAGCTTGGCACACATTTTTAGAATTATAGAGAGTGGATGTTAGGGTTTGGTTGATATCCAAAGGGTCTTATTGATGATAAAGCTGGATATTTTGTGGGTTTATATAGGAAAAGATTGGGAATTATTTATTATTTCGATTTTGGACCCCACACATTAAACTAATCCAAATAGCAAACCAAACCATGGTTTTTTCCCATTGTTTCTAAAAATGGGGAATGGAAAACATTATTTTACAAGGACAATTTCCTAAATTATTAAAATATTAGGTTTTCTTATGGAGAGGTGAATCATACTCTCAGGGTAATCAATTTAAAATGTTAAAATATTTTATAAGTCTTGGATGGTTCCCTAAGACACCATAAAATTAACCAAACAAATATAAAATCACATTATTTTAATGTTTAAAAATATATTAGCCTAAAATCCCATTTATAGTATTTTATTACATCACTATTTGTTCATTATGAGGTCATAAAAGACATTATATATTAAAATGGTATTTAATTTTTACCCACAAATTCAACTGTCTCCAAAATTTTTAAAAAATTCACCCTTGGATAGTTTCAACATCCTGATTCGAAAAATAATATTCAATTAATATAGATAATTTTCTAAACATGTGAAATTTCAGTTTAAAAATAAGAACTGATATTTATAAAAAAATCATGGGTTTTGAAGAAAACAACTTTCAAACCTTAATAAAAATTACAATTGTATTAATAAAAATTAAATGATCATTTTAAAAAATAATTTAGTAATAAAATTATATTAAAATTTTATTTAATTTAATAAATCCATTAATTTATCAAAATAGATTTCTTAATTGAATATTTACTAAAAACCTATTTATGCTTTTAAAAAATATATACAATGTAACAATAATAAAATTAATGTATATTATTTACACTATAAAAAATAATTCACATAATCATAGTGATAAGGTCTTTTCACATAACCACTTATAACACCCGTGTGAGAGCTAAGGGTAAGGTGTGTGATGGTGAAAGACTCTTTGGGTGGCTCGGATAATATCTCTCGGGTGGTAATCTTTATTAACTTTCACTTCTCCTATAGGCAATTCCATTAAAGCTTGACTTGTTGAAGCTTAGCTTGGGCTTGGTCAAGAGTGATGCCAAGTGATGCCACCTCCTTTCCGAGCTCTAAAAAATGAGCTTCATATGGTGTAATTATACTAGATGAGGTCATCACTTCCTTTGTCTGAGTAAATTGGATTTGATAATGACCTATATTTATACTAATCATGTGATCACTGTTCAATGACTATATTAGTAATGGTAACAATTCTTAGTGGTATTTTTAAATCCCATAACATAAAACCAAATAATTACATATTTTATATAAACATTTTACATAATAAGATATTTTATTAGATCAAGAGGAATTTTCATTAATAAAAGTTTGGGTCATTAAAATATTCCCCCCTTAAAAAATTTCACCCCTGAAATTTTCTTTTCCCACACTAAAATAGATGTTGGTTACTCTACTTCGTCACTTTATCTAATACCAACATTTCTTCTTCAAACCTGTGATTTCTCTCCAACTCCTTGATGAGGGGAATTGTCATATTTTATTGAACTTTTTTACTGCGATCTAAGATCTTCACCTCCTTCTCTTCATAGGAGTGGTCATTAACCAATAGTACCAACTCTAGATTGAGTACTTGCAATGGGTCAAGAATGTACTACCTTAGGAGCAATACATGGAATACATCATGTACTTGAGATAGGTTCACTCAGAGTACTAGTCAATAGGCCATTGTTCCAAGGCAATCAAGGATCACAAAAGAGCTAATGTACCTTGGAATAACCTTTCCCTTCTTCCCAAATCTCATAACTCTCTTACAAAGTGATATACATAGGAATACCATGTCCCCAACATCGAACTCTAAGTCTCTTCGATGATTATTATCATAGATTTTTTTCAACTCTGAGTAGATTTAATGTGCTTCTAGATGGTCTTCTCCTTGTCCACCTTTTCTTCGACCATTTCGGGACCTAGGAGTTTTTCTCCCCAAAATCATCCCTACAAGCCAGTGTTCAACACCTATTCCCATATAAGGATTCATAAGGATCCATTTGGATGCTTGAGTAGAACCTGTTATTATAATAGAACTCAACCAGAGGAAGATGTTGATCACATCCTCCTTTGAAGTCCATTGAGCATGATCTCAACATGCCCTAAAGTGTTTGGATAGTCCACTCAGATGAGACATTAGTTTGAGGATGATAAGTTGTACTGAATTTCATATTATTATTCAAAGAATGTTTAAGACTAATCCTGAATTTAGAGGTGAATCTTGGATCTCGATCAGATACAATAGTTAGTTGTATGCCATGAAGCCTTACAACTTCTCTGATATATATCTGTGCTAGTTGATCTAATGATAAATTCTCATGAATTTCAATGAAGTCTGTAGTATTTGTAAGATGATCCACAAAAACCCAGATATCATTGTTTCCTTTGGATGTATTCAGATGTTTGGTGACAAAAGTCTATGTTGATGTTCTCCCATTTTCATACTGTTATGGGTAATGGTTGCATCATCCCCTTAGACTTCTGCTTCAAAGACTTCACTTGCTTACATACCAAGCTCTTTGATATATACTCAACGATATGCTTATTCATGTTATCCCACCAATAATTCCCTCATATATCTCAATACATCTTTGTGTTTCCTAGGTGAATGGAGAAATTCAAACTATGTGCATCATCCAAAAATTCATTCTTCAACTCCGGATTTGATGGAACACATAGTATTGACCCAAATATCACAATTACTTCTTCATTAACATTGAGATATGAGGATTTTACTTTCTTGATAGTTTCCACTTTCTTCATAATTCCCACACTATCCTTTTGAGAATCCTTTAACCTTTCCATAAGAGATGATTGAGTAATTATTTGTGAAAGGATTTATGATGTTCTCTTCATTAGTATTCCCATGTATATCTTCGTCAAATCAAAGAAGATTAGATCCTTTTCAAATTCTGACAATGATAGAATTGTTGGGTCATTTCTATATAGAGCATCTTCCAAATAACGACCCATACTTTACATACATTGTTAATACTTCAAAATTGAAGCACACTTATTACAACATATGACAAAACCACAAAGGACCGTATAGGTATAGTGTCTTTAGAAACTGGGAAACATAAACAACTGGTTCATAAATCTTCTACAGTGTCTCCCATTTATTTCATCATATCTAGGGTCCCTTTTAGCATATTCTACTTAATATCCATCTTCCTGACCTGGGGAAAAGAAAACATAAAAGGGTGAGCTCAAATGCTCAGCAAGGGCAAATAAAGGAAATAAAAATCATATCATATCTTTTTGAAAATCATAACCTGCAAAAGAGATCATAATATCTTAACATGGAACAAATCATAAAAGTGAAAATGAGATCCCCATAATCATAACATAAAACTTGAAACTTTGTGGCATGCACACATAATCATGGAAAATCATTTCTTGTTAGTCATTACTCATTGCCAAGACTATCTTAGTGGACAAAGTCCCTTTCTCAACCGAGTCACCCTCGTTCCAGTCCTGTTTCACTGAACCGGTATAACCTACCGTTCCAGCCATGTCTATCTCATGAGATATAAAATCTTTACCCAATGCATTGGAGGGAGATATAGGTCCCACCCATCTTATAATGAATCCTTTCTTATGTGTGCCACATAATCATAAACCATACATCATAGCGTAACCCATGTAATAAAAATGGAATTCTTAAACAACATGACATCACAAAACAATTCATATAAGATAAAATAATTCATAAAAATATTTCCATCACAACATAATCAAATCCATGTAATAATAGGGATAAAAACAGAACCCTTTTATTATCTTAGATGGAAAATAATTTTGATAAATTACTTGAACTCCATTCTTGAGGAAAATATCTTTTCTACTTCAAAAACATTTTTCCTTTCATAACATGTCATACGACTTTAAAATAAAAGAAGTTGATTAAAAATAAACTTGAAAACTTTTAAAGGATGTCTCTTGGAAATAAGTTTTTAAAAATCCATTCATGCCGTATAAGTTAAAAAAAACATTCTTCGTACTTTTGTCAGAAAAGTCAAAAAGTACCTCGTACGAAAAACGACAAAAGATTCCTTTCATACATATTACTAAAAACTCACCGAAGGGTAAAAATGGATTTAAACAATTGTAGGTGGATGGAAATAATATTACATATTGATGAAACATGGATGTGGATGATAAAATACACCCCAGTAAATACTTACGAATAAACAATCTCGGATAAAAATGAGATTGTGATATTTCCCTTAACTTAGGTCCGATTTGCTTTGTACGTGTCCGAAGCTCCTGTATAATGGTCTAAATAATGTTATTGACTTATTCCAGAATCATACATATTGATATGATATCATATATGGTCATATCCTTAGCTTCTTATTAGTAATATTTCATTGTTACTTGTTACTCGGGTCTTTATTGCCTTTTGTTCTTATGCGTGTTTTGTCGAATAAATTCTTATTCTTCTTTTAAGGTTATAGATACCTTATATCCAGAATGGTATTAGTGTAACATATATCATATTTATTCATTCAATTCATTTATATAATTAATATGTAATGATGATCATGTAGAACGAGTCGCATCACATCGTGGAGACGGTATTCCGTACGTACGCACGAGTGATGATATCGTTCCTATGATCGTGGAATTGTATTGGAGTATATATATATATTATTTCAGTATCAATATTACATAATAATAATCATAAATAGTTACTCATTACACCATTATACCCATCCTTGTAAAGTGATGGTGGAAAATAGATTACACAACGGCGTGGAGACGGTATTCCGTACGTACGCACGTGCGGTGATTTCATTTTTCTGTAGGATGGATAGAAGGTGAATTAGGGTTGTTTCATATTTATAATAACATATTAGTATGTAAGTAATACTGATGTTATTACTTTATCATGAAACAACTAAAGAAGAAGAAGTTGAAGAAGAAAGAAATTGAAAAGATCGGTAATGGATATTACCTCTTCTTTGGAACGCTTCTTTGAATCCTCCACTTAAGGAACTAAGATTGGTCTTTGAAGAAGACCAGGACTGCTAGGATTATTCTAGGGAAGTGGAGAGGAGAAAATGTCAGGGGTTGGCCGAGCTTGAGTGCTCAAATTGGTGTGAGGAGGAGGGGGAGGAGGTTCCCTTTTATAAGGGAGGAGAGGGGCACCTTAGTAATATCTCAAAATATTATTTTATATTAAAGTCAAAATCGGTTTATAATGGTTCCAAAGGGTCTTATTTCGAAGCTAAAGTGGGGATGGGTCGAAATCCTATCAACCAATAGGATTTAGACAAGTTTAGGGTATTAATTTAACCTTATCAATTAGATTTAACTCTGAGTTAAATAATTTAACTTTTACCGTGTCTTTTTGTTTTCTTTCACTATATTGTTAATAAACGTACTATAACATGCCAAAAGAACCCCAAATTGTTTATTATTAATATATATATCTTTATCTAAGTCATTTTGCCGAACCTTAGATTTTTAGGAATAAAATAACAATTAATAATATAATATTTTATTTAAAAACTATTTTGTGTCAATTTTGACACTATTTGATATATGATTTTTGTGAAAGTTATAACAGAATTATATGTTCAAACCAAGTTGATTAAATCAACACTAATATATCATAGTAACCTAGAAAATTATTTTAATTCATAAAAAGTTTCAAATTACATTTATTTTTGTGTTTATAACATCAATTATGTCAATATTTCATAAATAAGATAATTAATGCATCATCATTGTGTCATAATTAAATTAAATTATTTAATGTCTAAAAATTATAAATAAAATACCATTATGTAGGAAATCTTTTTAGATTTCTAATGAATATTTATTGTCGAATTTATCTTATGTATAACCCCATATTAAAAATTATTTACTTATTAAACATTGATTTTAACTATTTTAACCCTTCTTTAAATAAATTAATAATAAATGTCCTAATCTAACCCAAGTGGGCCTAAATGGTCATATTTTATTCATAAGGTTGTTTTTGGTCGAATTACACTTATCCAATAGAATTAGGACATGTGTTAGGGTAATAGTAATATCATATTTACCCTTAGTTACCCTATTTGCTACTAACCGCGGTAAAAAAAAGTAAAAAGTTACTATTCACCAAAAAATTATTTTTATCTCATTGAACCACATTTTACATACTGATATCAACTGTGTCTGTCGGATTTTCGAAATTCCATTCACAAAAGTGGTAAAATTAAGTTTTATGCAAAATTCAGTTTTTAACCTACCACTTAGTGGTTTCACTATTCATCAAAAATTGAAAGTTTTCAGAAAAATACCAAAATTTCACCCTAGGCTAATTTTGGTATTCCTAATCCAAAAATGAAGTCCATTTTGAAAAATAAAATTTATAAAATTTCAAAAATTGGTTATTACTATTCATAATGGCTAGTTTTAATAATATTTTAATAGCATATCGTTGTTTAGTGAAACTCGGTATTGCGTACGACGCAAGCTATCGAGGAAGGTCGTGATTGCGTGTAAAGTAAGACAAGCTAGTATGTAGTGAAAGATTTCTTTGATGATATATAAAAACAAAATATTACTCATAAAAATCTTGGGTGTTACATTCTACACCCCTTAAAAAGAATTTCACCCTCGAAATTCGTCACTTTGTAACAAACAGATGAGGATACTTCTCCCTCATCATATCCTCAAGCTCCCATGTAGCTTCTTCAAGTTGGTGGTTCCTCCATAAAACTTTCACCAATCGAGTGGTCTTGTTTCGTAGAACTTTTTCACTACGATCCAGAATCTCTATCGGTTGTTCTTCATAAGAAAGATCTTGCTCCAGCGGTACAACTTCTGAGCTGAGTACATGTGAAGGATCAGGTATGTACTTTCTCATGAGAGATACATGGAACACATCGTGAACTTGAGAGGGATTTGGTGGAAGCGCCAATCGGTAAGATACCTTTCCAACACGATCCAGTATTTCGAAAGGAACGATATATCTAGGGCTCAACTTCCCCTTCTTTCCAAATCTCATAACCCTCTTCCAGGGAGATATTTGTAAGAACACTTTATCACCCACTTCAAACTCTAGGTCTTTTCTTCGGTTGTCGGCATAACTTTTCTTTCGACTCTGAGCTGCTCTTATGTGTTGTTGAATAGATCTGACCTTTTCTGCCATTTCATCAACGAGATCAGGTCCTAATAGCTTTCTTTCCCCAACTTCATCCCAGCAAGTTGGAGTCCTGCATTTCTTTCCATAGAGAGCTTCATAAGGAGCCATATGAATACTGGAGTGAAAGCTATTATTATACGAAAATTCCACCAATGGTAGGTGTTGATCCCAACCTCCTATGAAATCCATAGAGCAGGCTCTCAACATATCTTCTAGGGTTTGAATTGTTCTCTCAGACTGACCGTCTGTCTGGGGATGATAGGAAGTGCTGAAACTCAACTCTGTATCCAGAGTATGTTGAAGAATTCGCCAGAACTTCGAGGTAAATCTCGGATCCCGATTAGATATAATAGAAAGTGGTACTCCATGCAATCTTACCACTTCCTTTACATATATCCTAGCAAGCTGATCTAGAGAGAAATCCTCTCTAATAGCAATGAAGTGTGCAGACTTTGTAAGACGATCAACTATGACCCAAATAGCATTATTGCCTTTGAATGTTTTAGGAAGTCCTGTGACAAAGTCCATAGTGATGTTTTCCCATTTCCATTCGGGTATGGGTAATGGTTGTAACATCCCCTTAGACTTTTGTCTCTCAGCTTTAACTTGTTGACAAACCAAGCATCGAGAGACATATTCAGCAACATCTCTTTTCATGCCATCCCACCAGAAGTTTTCTTTCAGGTCCCTATACATCTTCGTGCTTCCAGGATGAATAGAGAATGATGAACTATGAGCCTCATCCAGCAGCTCCTTCTTTAATTCGGGGATGGGAGGAACACAAATCTGATTCCTGAACATTATTATCCCATCACAATCAAGGTTGAATTCAGGAACATTTCTCACCTTCTTTTGTAACTCTACATCTTCTTTCTGTGCCTCTTTAATCTTCGCATGTATAGATGGTTGAATATTCATTTGAGAAAGATAAGATTTTTCCCCTTCCATTATAATTCCAAGATCCATCCTTTGTAAATCCATAAATATTGGATCTTTTGTGATCCTCATCATGGATAAACTAGCATGGTCTTGTCGACTTAATGCATCTGCCACCTTGTTTGCTTTCCCAGGGTGGTAATGGATTGAGCAGTCATAATCCTTAATCAGTTCCAACCATCTTCTTTGACGCATATTCAGCTCCTTTTGTGTGAAAATATACTTTGACCTTTTTTGATCAGTATAAATATCACACCTTTCACCATAAAGGTAATGCCTCCAAATCTTTAATGCAAAGATTACCGCAGCCAACTCCAAATCATGTGTTGGGTAATTTTGCTCATGGATTTCAACTGTCGTGATGCATAATCTATCACCATATCATTTTGCATAAGAACACACCCCAATCCCTTCTTGGATGCATCACTGTAGATCACAAACCTTTCTCCACTACAAGGCAGTGTGAGCACAGGTGCACTGGATAACCTTCTTTTCAACTCCTTGAAATTCTCTTCACATTCTTCCATCCAGACAAACTTAACTCCTTTCCGAGTCAACTTGGTGAGTGGATTAGATAATCGTGAAAAATCCTTTACAAAACATCGATAATATCCAGCCAAACCAAGAAAACTTCGGAGCTCAGTTACTGTTGTTGGTCTTGGCCATCTTTTGATAACCTCTGTTTTTGCTGGATCCATAGATATCCCCTCTTTTGAGATTATGTGACCCAAAAATGCAACTTTTTGAAGCCAAAATTCACACTTGGTAAATTTGGCATAAAGCTTCTCCTTTCTCAGGGTCTTCAATATAATTCTCAAGTGATCTTCATGCTCTTCCTTGCTCTTTGAATAGACAAGAATATCATCTATAAAGACTACCACAAATTGATCAAGATAGCCTCTAAAGACTCTATTCATTAGATCCATGAAGATAGCAGGGGTATTAGTAAGACCAAATGGCATCACTATAAATTCATAGTGTCCATACCTTGTACGGAAAGCCGTCTTTGGTATATCCTCCCTTTTGACCCTTAATTGATGATACCCTGAACGAAGATCAATCTTGTAAAAGTATTGAGCTCCGCGTAGTTGGTCAAATAAGTCATCAATGCGTGGGAGAGGATATTTGTTCTTGATAGTGATCTTGTTAAGTTCTCGATAATCAATGCAGAGTCTCATTGATCCATCTTTCTTCTTAACAAAAAGAACAGGTGCTCCCCAAGGTGATGCACTAGGGCATACGAATCCCTTATCAAGATTCTCTTGGAGTTGCTTCTTCAATTCCTGCAACTCAATTGGGGCCATTCTATAAGGTGTCTTTGAAATAGGCAAAGCACCCGGTACGAGTTCTATTGAAAACTCAACTTCACGATTTGGTGGAAGACCTGGTAATTCCTCTAGAAAGACATCATCAAACTCCCGTACGATGGGCATATTCTTAATCGTAGGTTTCTCACCAACCATTTGAGATAAATAACCTTCATTTAGTGGTATCAAGACCCATAAGATGGAAGGAATTTCCACTGGAAGGTTATGTTCATCCTTGCATCGATAGACGATCGTAGATTGATCTGGAATATGAAATGTGACTTCCCTTCTTTGGCAATTGATATGAGCTCCAGGTAGAGAAATCCAATCCATGCCAAGAATCACATCAAATTCCATTAAAGGAAGGATCACAAGATTTGCAGGAAGCACTTTCCCACAAACTTCGATCGGAGAAGAATTATAAACTTTTGATGCGACTGTTGTTCCATTAGGTGTTGTCACAGCTAACTCAACATCTAATTGTTGAGGTAATACGGTGATACCCTTAGAAAATTTTTCAGAAATAAAAGAGTGGGTGGATCCGGAATCAAATAAAACATTTGCTACTTTAGAGTGGATGGTAAGTGTACCTTTCACCACTTCGTTATCGTATTCCACATCGCTGATAGAAATTGCATGTGACCTTCCATTGTCTTTAGCCTTAAGATTTTGTTGACGTCGACCATCATCATAAACCCTTGGATTTGGGCATTGATTGGCATAATGCCCCATCTCCTTGCACTTGAAACATTGAAGTTTAATAGGTTGATTCTGTGTATCCCTTCCTTTGATTGCATCATTAGACATATTCTCCCCATTATCGCGGCATTCAAATGCCCGATGACCTTCCTTTCCACATTTGAAACATTTACTTGTCCCTTTAAGACAACTCCCTCCATGTTTCTTTCCACACTTTGAGCATAAGGGAACGCTCATCTTCTTTTCAGTGTGCTCTTTAGATTTTCCTTTGAATTCCATCTTCCTCTTCTTATCAAACCCATGTGACTGATGGGTTATTCCAATCTCCATCTCGACTTTGAGAGCACATCGAACGATTTCCTCGTAGCTATTGAAGTCCCTTATGGCTAACGCCCTTAGAAGACTTGGTTTTAAGCCACTAAAGAATCGATCGATCTTACTCTCTGGTTGGATAATAATACCAGAAGCGTACCTTGCAAGTCTTGTAAAATTTGCTTCATAGGTACAAACAGATTCATAATCCCTTTGCTTCAGTTCAAGAAACTCATTCTCCATCTTTGTTCGGAGAATACGAGGGAAGTACTTATTGAAAAATACGTTCTTGAACTCGTCCCATTCCATAGACTCAATTTCATCCCTTTGCCTCATATTCTTAATAAGATTCCACCATTGATCAACATCTCCTTCCAAACGATTCACTGCTAGGATGACTTTATCATGTTCAGATCATTGAAGAACTGAAAATATCTTTTCAGTAGTACTAATCCATTGTTCAGCAACTAATGGATCAGTAGACCCACTGAAAGAAGGTGGATGCTGCCTCATGAAGGATTCAACAGAATGTTGCTCCTTTCTTTGCTCGTTTGGATGTCCTGCATGATTCATAGCTTGAGAAAGTTGTGTGAGCATGGCTACAAGATTTTTCATTCCAGCTCCCATATCGTTTGGTTGCTCAGGGGGACAATCATTGCATTTCCCATCGCATTTCGCATTAACACGGTTCCTTCGGGTTCCAGCCATTGACTAAAACCAAGAAGAATACTGTGAGAAACACTAATTATAATAGTAAAACCACATAATTGAGAATAAAATTTCACACTTAAGGTCTTATCCTAGGTTATTCAAGGCCATTTCTAAAACACTAAGATTGTGTTCTATGCTTAGACTTATCCTTAGGGTTCTTACTAAGGCTTTAACATCCTAGTTTCCAAAGGTTGACTATACCTTTCCTTTGATACCAACTATAACGACCCATACTTTATATACATTGTTAATACTTCAAAATTGAAGCACACTTATTACAACATATGACAAAACCACAAAGGACCGTATAGGTATAGTGTCTTTAGAAACTGGGAAACATAAACAACTGGTTCATAAATCTTCTACAGTGTCTCCCATTTATTTCATCATATCTAGGGTCCCTTTTAGCATATTCTACTTAATATCCATCTTCCTGACCTGGGGAAAAGAAAACATAAAAGGGTGAGCTCAAATGCTCAGCAAGGGCAAATAAAGGAAATAAAAATCATATCATATCTTTTTGAAAATCATAACCTGCAAAAGAGATCAAAATATCTTAACATGGAACAAATCATAGAAGTGAAAATGAGATCCCCATAATCATAAAATAAAACTTGAAACTTTGTGGCATGCACACAAAATCATGGAAAATCATTTCTTGTTTGTCATGACTCATTGCCAAGACTATCTTAGTGGACAAAGTCCCTTTCTGAACCGAGTCACCCTCGTTCCAGTCCTGTTTCACTGAACCGGTATAACTTACCATTCCAGCCATGTCTATCTCATGAGATATAAAATCTTTACCCAATGCATTGGAGGGAGATATAGGTCCCACCCATCTTATAATGAATCCTTTCTTATGTGTGCCACATAATCATAAACCATACATCATAGCGTAACCCATGTAATAAAAATGGAATTCTTAAACAACATGACATCATAAAACAATTCATATAAGATAAAAGAATTCATAAAAATATTTCCATCACAACATAATCAAATCCATGTAATAATAGGGATAAAAACAGAACCCTTTTATTATCTTAGATGGAAAATAATTTTGATAAAATACTTGAACTCCATTCTTGAGGAAAATATCCTTTCTACTTCAAAAACATTTTTCCTTTCATAACATGTCATACGACTTTAAAATAAAAGAAGTTGATTAAAAATAAACTTGAAAACTTGTAAAGGATGTCTCTTGGAAATAAGGTTTTAAAAATCCATTCATTCCGTATAAGTTAAAAAAACATTCTTCGTACTTTTGTCGGAAAAGTCAAAAAGTACCTCGTACGAAAAACGACAAAAGATTCCTTTCATACATATTAATAAAAAGTCACCGAAGGGTAAAAATAGATTTAAACAATTGTAGGTGGATGGAAATAATATTACATATTGATGAAACATGGATGTGGATGATAAAATACACCCCAGTAAATACTAACGAATAAACAATCTCGGATAAAAATGAGATTGTGATATTTCCATTACCTTAGGTCCGATTTGCTTTGTACGTGTCTAAAGCTCCTGTATAATGGTTTAAATAATGTTATTGACTTATTCCAGAAACATACATATTGATATGATATCATATATGGTCATATTCTTAGCTTCTTATTAGTAATATTTCATTGTTACTTGTTACTCGGGTCTTTATTGCCTTTTGTTCTTATGCGTGTTTTGTCGAATAAATTCTTATTCTTCTTTTAAGGTTATAGATACCTTATATCCAGAATGGTATTAGTGTAACATATATCATATTTATTCATTCAATTCATTTATATAATTACTATGTAATGATGATCATGTAGAACGAGTCGCATCAAATCGTGGAGACGGTATTCCGTACGTACGCACGAGTGATGATATCGTTCCTATGATCGTGGAATTGTATTGGAATATATATATATATTATTTCGGTATCAATATTAATTAATAATAATCATAAATAGTTACTCATTACACCATTATACCCATCCTTGTAAAGTGATGGTGGAAAATAGATTACACCACGGCATGGAGACGGTATTCCGTACGTACGCACGCGCGGTGATTTCATTTTTCCGTAGGATGGATAGAAGGTGAATTAGGGTTGTTTCATATTTACAATAACATATCAGTATGTAAGTAATACTGATGTTATTACTTTATCATTAAACAACTAAAGAATAAGAAGTTGAATAAGAAAAAAATTGAAAAGATCGGTAATGGATATTACCTCTTCTTTGGAACGCTTCTTTGAATCCTCCACATAGAGAACTATGATTGGTAATTGAAGAAGACCAGGACCTCTAGGATTATTCTAGGGAAGTGGAGAGGAGAAAATTTCAGGGTTTGGCCGAGCTTGAGTGCTCAAATTGGTGTGAGGAGGAGGGGGAGGAGGTGCCCTTTTATAAGGGAGGAGAGGGGCACCTTAGTAATATCTCAAAATATTATTTTATATTAAAGACATAATCGGTTTATAATGGTTCCAAAGGTTCTTATTTCGAAGATAAAGTGGGGATGGGTCTAAATCCTATCAATCAATAGGATTTAGACAAGTTTAGGGTATTATTGTAACCTTATCAATTAGATTTAACTCTAAGTTAAATAATTTAACTTTTACCGTCTCTTTTTGTTTTCTTTCACTATATGGTTAATACACTTACTATAACATGCCAAAAGAACCCCAAATTGTTTATTATTAATATATATATCCTTATCTAAGTAATTTGGCCGAACCTTAGATTTTTAGGAATAAAATAACAATTAATAATATAATATTTTATTTAAAATTTATTTTGTGTCAATTTTGACACTATTTGATATATGATTTTTGTGAAAGTTATAACAGAATTATATGTTCGAACCAAGTTGATTAAATCAACACTAATATATCATAGTAACCTAGAAAATTAGTTTAATTCATAAAAAGTCTCAAATTACATTTATTTTGGGGTTTATAACATCAATTATGTCAATATTTCATAAATAAGATAATTTCTGCATCATCGTTGTGTCATAATTAAATTAAATTATTTAATGTCTAAAAATTATAAATAAAATACCATTATGTAGGAAATCGTTTTATCTTTCTAATGAATATTTATTGTCTAATTTATCTTATGTATAACCCCATATTAAAAATGATTTACTTATTAAACTTTGATTTTAACTATTTTAACCCTTCTTTAAATAAATTAATAATAAATGTCCTAATCTAACCCAAGTGGGCCTAAATGGTCATATTTTATTCATAAGGTTGTTTTTGGTCGAATTACACTTATCCAATATAATTAGGACATGTTTTAGGGTAATAGTAATATCATATTTACCCTTAGTTACCCTATTTGCTATTAACCGCGGTAAAAAAAGTAAAAAGTTACTATTCACCAAAAAATTATTTTTATCTCATTGAACCACATTTTACTTACTGATATCAACCGTGTCTGTCGGATTTTTGAAATTCCATTCACAGAAGCGGTAAAATTAAGTTTTATGCAAAATTCAGTTTTTAACCTACCACTTAGTGGTTTCACTATTCATAAAAAATTGAAAGTTTTCAGAAAAATACCAAAATTTCACCCTAGGATAATTTCGGTATTCCAAATCCAAAAATGAAGTCCATTTTGAAAAATAAAATTTATAAAATTTCAAAAAGTGGTTATTACTATTCATAACGGCTAGTTTTAATAATATTTTAATAGAATATCGTTGTTTAGTGAAACTCGGTATTGCGTACGACGCAAGCTATCGAGGAAGGTCGTGATTGCGTGTAAAGTAAGCCAAGCTAGTATATAGTGAAAGATTTCTTTGATGATATATAAAAAAAATATTACTCATAAAAATCTCGGGTGTTACATTCCACCATGTTCTTTTTCCAAGGGTGGTAATGGAAAGAGTAGTCATAGTCTTTTATTAGGTCTAAACATCTTCGTTGGGGCATGTTCAACTCTATTGGTGTGAATATATACTTGATTATTTTTTGATCCATGTATATTTCACATTTTTTCCCAAAAAGGTAATGCTGCAAAATTTTCAAAGTGAAGATTGTTGTAGCCAACTCCAGATCACATGTTGGATTGTTTTTCTCATGAACTTTTAATTTCCTTGAAGCATATGCAATGAATGTTTCATTACACAACCCATGCCATTCTTTGAAGCATCATTGAATATCACAAAAAGTTATCCACTTGTGTGTAGTGTGAGTATGGTCGTAGAGATAAGCCTTATTTTCAACTCCTTTTATCTCTTTTCACATTCATCACTCCAAGAAAACATGAATCCCTTCTGAGTTAGCTTGGTAATAAGATTGTACAATCATGATAAATTTCTAACAAATTTTTGATAATATCCAGCTAACCCTAGGAAGATATGGATATCTGTAACCAATTTTTTATTCATCCATCCCTTAATTTTAGTTGTCTTGGAAGGATCCAAAGGTATCCCATTCCTTGTGATGATATGGACCAAGAATGAGACAAACTTCAACCAGAACTCACACTTGTTTTACTTTTCATAGAGCTTCTACTTTCTCAATGTCTCTAGTATAGTGACTAGATTCTCATGATTCTCCTCCTTGGTTTTGGAGAATATTTGAATATCATCTATAATGACTAGCATAAATTTGTCAAGGTAATTTCTAAACACTCTATTCATCAAGTCCATGAAGATTGTTGGAGCATTAGTGAGTCTGAAAGGCATTACTATGAATTCATAGTGCCCGTGTCTTGTACGAAAAGTAGTTTTGGGGATATCATCCTTTTCACCTTTACTAGATAATATCCTAACTGCATATCCACTTTGGAAAATTATTTTACTCCACGTAGTTGATCGAACAAGCTATCAATTCAAGGAAGATGATACTTTTTCTTTATCATGATTTTTTGGAGCTGACGATAATCAATGAAAAGGCACATTGACCTATCATTATTTTTGAAGAAGAGGACTAGTGCACCACATGTTGAATCACTTGTGCATATAAACTTTTATACATATTATCTTATATTTGTTTCTTCATCTCCTCAAGATCCACAAAAACCATTATAGATGGAGTCTTCGATATTGGAAATGACATAGGTATAAGATTAATTGAGAATTCAACATCTCTTCTTGGAGGATGGCTAGGAAATTCGTTAAGAAACACTTCAGTGAATTACCTCAAAATAGGCATGTATTAAAATATTGTTGATTCCTTAGACTGAATCATCTAAACCAGATACGCATGCTCATAGAGAAATAATATCCACGCTTGAGATGATGGTGCTAAAGAAGATTCATCCTCCTCCTTGAACTTGTACA
This sequence comes from Viscum album, assembly GCA_963277665.1. NCBI lineage: Eukaryota > Viridiplantae > Streptophyta > Magnoliopsida > Santalales > Viscaceae > Viscum > Viscum album. Next base: position 869,593,813 of record OY728147.1, on the reverse strand, counting down.
GAATCGGGGGTCGATTCACCATATGGAGAGTGATTTTCCTCTCACATGAATTTATGTTGTCTCCATATAAGGAAATATAATCCATGCTAATAATTTCATAAAATTCCACTAGAGGGAATATCACGACATTTGTTGGGAAGTTCAAACCACAAATTGTTTCACGATACAAGTTATATTCATGGGATTCAATCATTACCCCATTTTCTATAATCACCAACATCTTTACTTCCATGATTTGTGGTGGTGTTGAGATTGTTATACTATACTTTGGGGATATAAAATAATTGTCGAACCAGAATAAAAAATTACGTTCTCAATTATTGAATGAATAACAAGCGTACCTATCACCACATTATTTTGGGGGTTCACTTCGCAGTAGTGATAGAAAAAGATCTACATTTCTACCTTGGAGGTTGTTGGATTCCTCATAAAACCCTTGGATTTGGGAACTAGTTTTCAATGTTCCTCAGTTATTTTTAGTTAAAGCAATGAACAATGCGTTGAGATTCGAATAGAGTGTTTCTCTCCTCTATCGCAACCGTGGGTTTTCCTTGTCAATAGTTAATGTCCAGGTTCCCTTCTCTTCCAAACCTAAATCTTTTCCTTGTACCCTTCAGGCAATTTCCGGTGTGATTCTTTCATAACCTTTGGAAAGTGCGGTGATGAATTTTATGAGCACCATTGGATTTATCCATCGGACCTCCTAAAATGAAGTCCACCTTACGCTTTTTATCCCTATGATAACCTTGAGATTTTATGATCTCCATTTCGACTTTGAGGGCACATCTGAAAATTTCATCATAGCCATCGAAGTCATGGATCGTCTGGTCTTTCTATAGGCTTAGTTTTAGCCCACCAAAGAAGTAGTCAACCTTACCTTCAAGGGTAATGGCAGAACCAGAGGTGTATCATTCAAGCCTTATAAATTTTTCCTCATACACTCTGATAGATTCTTCATCTTTCTTTCTTGAGGGAATGGAAGTCCCCTTCCATATTAAGTCATAGGGTGAAAGGAAAATATTTTATGAAAATTTCCTTATGGAAGTCCTTCCATTCCAATGCCTCGATCTCTTTCTCAAGCTTCTTAATTTTGATCAATGCCCACCATTGATCAGCTTCATCCTCCACACGGTAAGCAACCAGAAGAACCTTCTATTTTTTGGAACATTGAAGTATAGACATGATCTTTTCAATGGATTTTATCCATTTTTTGGCAATTGAGGGATCAGATGATCCATTAAAATTAAGAGGCCGTTGTTTCATGATGCTCTTGATTGCAACTTGTTCTTTCTTGGGGGGGGGGGGGTTGTGTAAAAACCCAATGTTTTATCAACAGAATTACCTTCTTATAAATATGTCATAAAATCACATTAAAACACAATATACAAAACAACTAAGTTCTAAGTATCCTTTAAACATAAGTTTGTCACTTCTTTGTTTGGAATTTCGAAAATCTGACACACTTGGTTGCAATCACTATGATATTTGGAGTCTAATAAGAAAAACATAATTTTTGGTTAAAAGTAACATACCCTTATGAATACTAACATAACCTTATCAATAGTAATATACCATAATGAATATTTACCTTACCTATGATAATATATAAATAATATTAATGTTTAATGTATGATATACCTATATTTTAGAATAAGTAAATGAATGTTTTAAAATTGGTTTTTGATAACAAATTATAAATTTAATTAAATATTAATGTAATAATATTTATAAATTTATTTTTGAAAAATGGAATTCAAATTTTGATTCTACACATTGAAAAATGTTTAGGGTTAAGTTTTGGGATTTTTCTGAAATACTTCAATTTTCGGGTGAATAGTAAAAATACAGTTTTTCACATAACCGGTGTATCTTAAATTACATAATTGATGATGTAATGATGAAACAAACTTTATAGAACATTATATTGGTCCAAGTTATATTTAATTTCATAAATAGTTCCTTAAAATATAATAAACTCAATTTTCAAACTTAAAAATAACTTTCCAAAGCCTAAAGTCAAAAGGTGATTCCTTAAAGTATCTATTTCTGTTTCATTCACTTTACATTTAATGAATTTATTAAATCGAATTATAAAGATGATTTAAATTCGAAAACGAATTATATTATATTAATATATTATTTATGATGTCAAAAACTACTATTACAAGTCTAACTTTTGATATATTATTTTATTAAATATTTTATTCTAAAAACACCTCCCTCTTCATGTATAAATTACCCCTCTCCCTACCCTTTCCAAAAAAACCCTCTCAAGCTTCAAGTATTGACTTAAATCTTCCGAAGAATCTTCCCTAGCCCCTCCATCATGGAAAAGTGCTTCTAGTCTCATCAAAAGACCATGCCTAAGCCCCTTAAGGAGGATCTCAAGAGGAGGATTCAGGAGGTAATTTCTCTTCCTCTTTCCTTTAATTTCATTCCAATTTCAAGTCCTTTCCTTATTATATTACCACTGATATTCATCCACATGGTATAGTAACTATTGTATCATACATATAATAGAATGTTATGATACTAATGGGATATTATACCATCCAACGCCCTTCTCCTTTTCCTTTTATTTTATAAAAGAAAACGTTGTTTGTAAGGTGTTTATCTATCACCTTCAAGATTGATATGTTTTCTTTTTCCATATCTACATTCCGATCTAGTCATGAAACCATTTGTATGGTTGAATCAGAATATTTTATATGTATTATTCCCTATTTAATGTTCTGGAACTAACATATGTTCATATTACTAAATGATTAATCAAAACAAGTTCGTTGTGGTCAAAAACCGCCCAAATTAACTCAAACAATCAACATTTATTTCTTATCTAATGATTCATACACATGGTATATAATATAATCAATTATAAGATTATTTAAAATCCTAAAATATAATTAATAATATGTAATATTAGTTCTGTATGTTTACCCAAGTTCTACCACAAATTCAATTTATGAATACAAGTGAACAGCTCAAGAAAAACCATAAAAACAAACATTCCCGAACAATGTTTTTAAACTCTATAACTCATCCAAAGGAACATAAAATAACTTAATGAGACCCTAATAAAACATATTCATGTACCCAAGGATCTTGGAGTTGTTAATTATTGAATCTAATGTGGTTATACATGACATTAAATAAAAGGAAGCATTCAGATATAAGGGAAAGGGAGATTCTCAAACCCGACTTTCATCCTTCAGGTTCTCCCTCTTTCAATATTTTTCTTTTGATATGGTCACTCCACCAAAATAATTTGTACATAATTTTCTTTCCATTTATAGGATATACATGTTTTCTCTGGTGTTTATGTCAAAAAAATGTATTCCCAAAGAAATCATCTTTTAAGAACACACCTTTTACTTCTCATTCAAGGTTAACGGTTCTTGTAACATGTATGTTATTCCCTCTTTCTTTTGGGAACCCAATGTTTATGAATGTGTTATTATGAGATGAAACCCATTTATTTTCATGAGTTAGTTATGTTCATTTTTTATATATGTTCATTGTGTCATTCATGATAAATTATAATTTTATGATGTGATGAGTGCGCCCTAAATTATATAGTGCAATATGAATGTTTAAATGTGACGAGTGCACCCAAAATTATACAGTGCTCCAATGTATTTGGTAAAGTGATGAATCTCATGATTTAATGTGAAGTTATGTGAAAAAATTATTCTATCTTATTTCACTAGTATGTTTGTTAGTTAACCACTAAGGAATGATGTTTCATTTTTATGCGTTGACACAATTCAAGTATCTTATTAATGCTTCCTACCATGTTAATGATCCATTGCCTATGTTATGGTTATGATCACCCATTGTTATATTGTTCTTATATACTCTCATACTGGGCTTTTATATCACCCCTTTTGATGTATATCTTCATGTGGTTACATGTACTAAGGAGAGGACAAGTGCCAATGAGAATCTAGAGAAGAAGGACTTAAATAAATGTTTATAATTGATGTTGTAATTATTATGTGTGGTTCTAGTTTAACCAAGACACTAAACCTTCAGATCCTATATGTGTAGTAATATTATATCATTTTGTCATTAAAATTATGTAATAGTAATGTAAGAAAAGGTTGGGTTGCTATAGTTGGTATCAGAGGTAAGGTTTAGTTAATTTGGGAATTGGGATTAGTGAACCCTAGAGAAAACATCTAGTATGAGACTAAGTACAAATATTCTTACAAGAATCATTACATATGGATCCCATATGTTATTATTTTTGTATAAATTTTTCAAATTAATAAGTTATTTATTCATGACTTTTTGAATTATGTTTTGTTCTAACCTTCTCTATTTTATAAAATGTTGGGAACCAGGAGAAACCTGGCCAACAACTCGTGTGAGGGGAAATACAATGATTGCCTGAATGAAATCCCCAATGATTTGAGAGGTGGAGTTCATAACATCAAGGCGATGCGTACCCATATATCTAGGGTTATGTATAATAACCATAATAATGGGGAACATCCTCCTTCTCCAAATAGGGAGAAACTTCTATAAAATGTTTTATTCAGAAACAACCATTTACAGTTAGTGGATTTTTAAATGCACTAATTGCATACTAGTGGGTAAACTCCATAGAGAATATATTTTCTATGCTTCACTATTCTGAGATGGAGAAGGCATCTCTAGATGTTTATCATCTGTATGGAGAGGCTGATAAATGGTGGGATTTGATTAAGAACACCAAGATAAGGGAGGAAATTGAAGAGATGGAATTGGAAGACTTTAAGATAACGTTTCTGAAAAAGTATTTCCCAAGAACTGTTCACACGAAGATGGAGAGAGAATTCATAGAGATGATGAAAAAATAAGGATAATTGGTCACAACCTATGAAGTTAATTTCACATGTCTTGAAAGGTATGATTAAGGTTTTGTTATCAACAATGATAAAAAAATTGATAGATTAGTTAGTGGATTAAAACCATACCTTCGAAAGGCTCTTGCAATTAAAGAATTTGGAAGTTATGAAAAAGTTGTTATGTGTGATCTCAAAGTGCATATGGAGTTTGGAGAATGGACACACGGTAATGGTGATAAGAAATTAAATATGTAGTTTCAAGTAGGTGGATCTAATGACAAAGTTGGGAAGAAAACTCAACGACCCACATGCCAAAAATGTGATAATTTGCACCCTGGGAACTACCTCAAAGGGATGGGGAAGTTATTAAAGTGTGGGTAAGAAGGAAACCATGCTCAAGAGTGTCGAAAAGACATTAAAAGGAAGGATAATGTGGTGGAATAAAGGAGAGAACCACCCATGGTTCACTGATACAACGGTTGTGAGCTAGGAAACAATGCAAGCCAGTGCACTAAACCTCAAGTAATCAAGGGTAATCAGCGTCAGCAGACACCAAAGCCAAAGAAATAAGGAAAGGCTTATGCAATCACTACTATAGAAGTAGAACAAGATATTGAAGTCCTACACGGTACAGTTACTATTCAATCAAGAATGGAAAAATTTCTATTTGATTATGGTTCTACACATTCCTTTATATCTTTCATGTTTTGTAGAACTATAGAATTGAAGCCCTGAAACCTTTAAGTAGTGATATCTGTAAAAACACCAAGTGGTGAAATCATTGTAACCCAAGTGTTTTGACTCTTCTCTTGTTGGAATATGTGGGATGATTCTTCCAGTGAATCTTGTAATACTTCCCTTGGTAGAATTCGATGCTATAATGGGAATGGATTTGATCTCATTATATAGAGAATGTATCAACTGTCGGGAAAAGGAAATATCTTTTCAAATTCTAAACCATCCTATAATCCTCTAAAAATATAAGGAACATCATCAATCTCCATTGAAAAATAATTCAAATGTGTGGGTGTTGATTCCCTATGAAGAAGCATACCTCTCCCCAATGGTTGGGTCAAAAGAAAGTTCCAACCTTATGGTAATTCCCATCGTGAGGGAATATTGAGATGTATTTCCTGAAGAGTTACTCGAACTTCCCCTGGATTGTGAGGTAGAGTTCTCAATAGAAATCACACCCGAAGCTACTTCTATCTCAAAGTGTTCATATAGGATGGCTCTTATCGAACAGGAGGAGTTTAATAAGAAGCTGCATTAGCATTTGGAAAAAGGGTTTATATGCCCCAGTGCATCACCTTGGGGTGTGCCAGTGCTCTTTGTGAAGAAGGAGGATGGAACAATGCAGCTGTGTATTGGTTATTGGAAACTCAAAAGGATCACCATAAAGAACAAGTTTCCTCTTCCAAGGATTGACAACTTGTTAGGTCATTTAAGAGGAGCTCAATACTTCTCAAAGGTGGATGTTTGTTTTGGATATCATTAGTTAAAGGTTAAGAAGGAATATATTCAGAAGGCTTCCTTCCGTACAAGGTATGGACACTATTAGTTTCTGGTGATTCCCTTCAGACTTACTAATTCCCCTTTAATCTACATGGATTTTATTAATAGTTTCATTATACATCACATAGAAAAATTTCTGGTAGTGTTTACTGATGATATTCTCATATACTCAATGATCATGGAGGAAGATGAAGAACATCTAAGACTTGTGTTGGAGACATTAAGAATAGAGAAGTTGTATGCCAAGTTCAGAAAGTGTGACTTTTGGATAAAGAAAGTCACATTCTTGGGACATGTGATCACAAGTGAGGGAATTTCTATGAACCCTTCAAAAATAAAGGCGATTGAGGAATGGAATAGGCCCTCTAGTGTAATAGAAATGTGATGTTTTATTGGATTAGTTAGGTACTACTTACGTTTTGTGAGATATTTCTCTTGATTTTCAAGACTACTAACTAAGTTTACAAGGAAATGGGAAAATTATGTCTCGAAGGAAGAATGTGAGGGAATCTTAAAGGAGCTAAAGTGAAGGCTGATCACTACACCTGTACTCACTCTACCAAAAAGTGGAGAAAGTTTTGTGATATACAGTTACACTTAAAAGAAAGGCTTGGGATGCTTACTCATGCAAAATGATAATATAATAGATTATGCCTCATGAAAGTTGAATATCCATGAAAAGAACTACCCAATGCATGATCAATAGCTAGCAACTGTGATTTTTGCATTGAAAATCTGGCAGCACTGCCTTTATGGAGAGAAGTGAGACATATACATCGACCACAAGAGCCTAAAGTATATATTCATGAAAAAGGAGATCAACAGGAAACAAAAGAGATTGTTATAGCTATTAAAGGATTACTATTACTCTATTCACTATCATCCTGGAAAAAATTAACAAGGTATATGATGCTCTAAGTAGAAAAGAACCTGCTACTCTATCCATGTTACCGATTGAGAAAGACCATATCTTCTTGGATATACAAATAATGGATTTAGAAATAATAGGGTAATGGGATACATCCAAACTTTCCCAAATGATTGCACAACCATATATCCAGGAGATTATTAAGGAAGCACAAATGGATGATGTTGAGATACAAAAGAGGGTGAATGCAGTAAAGTAAGGGAAGCTACAAGAGTTCCATATCGACATTGATGTTGTGATTCAATTTGGAACACGACTTTGTGTTCCTTCCACACCCAGGATAAAGAAGGATCTATTGGAAAATGCACATAGTTTATCATTATCTATCCATTTTGTGAGTACCAATATGTACTGTGATCTCTGAGAAAACTTCTGGTCGGATAACATCAAGAAGGAGATTGCAGAATATATCTCAATGTGCTTGCTATGTCAGCAAGTTAATGCAGAGTGAAAAAGGTCCAAAGGGTTGATGCAGCAATTGCCTATACCCATTTGGAAATGAGAGAATGTAACTATAGACTTTGTCACAGGTCTCCTGAAGACGTCGAAGGGAAATTATACAATATGGGTTGTGGTTGACCCACTCACCAATACTTCCCATTTTATCTCTATTCAGAAAGATATATCACTTGAAAAACATGCAAGGATATATGTGATGAAAGTGGTGGGACTACATGGTGTTCCACTCTCAATTGTCTCTGATCATGATCCATGTTCAACATCTAAATTCTGGAGGAACCTTCAAAATTCATTGAGTATTAAATTAAAATTCAGCACGACCCATCACCCCCAAACTGATTTCCAACCTGAAAAGAACTATTTAGAAGCATGAAGGTATGCTAATAGTCTGCTCTCTAGAATTCAATGGTGGATGCGATCAGCATCTCCCATTGGTTGAGTTCTCATAAAATAATAGCTTTCACTAAATTATTCGAATGTCTCCATATGAAGCTCTGTATGGTAAGCGATGTAGAACTACCACCTATTGGGATGAAGTTGGATAATGAAATCTACGTGGACCCGATCTTGTGCAAGTGGTGACATAGAAGGATCATTTCATCCAGAATAACATCAAATATGCACAAAGTCGGAAAAAGAACTATGCTGACAACCATCAAAGGGACTTAGTGTTCGAAGCTAGAGATAACATATTCCTTTGAATATCTCCATGGAAGAGAGTCATGCGGTTTGGATTGAATGGGAAGTTAAGCCCAAGGTACATTGGCCCCTTTGAAATGCGTGACCACATAGGAGTCGTGGCCTGTCGGCTTTCACTTCCACCGAATATGGCTCTTGTTCATTATGTGTTTCATGTATCACTCCTAATGAAGTACATACTAGATACCACACATGTACTAAACTCAGAGGCGGTACAATAGGAATATGATCTCTCCTATGAGGAGAAACCAGTAGAGATTCTGGACTAGAGAGGTAAGTTTATATGCAACAAGAAAACCCACCTTTTCAAATTGTTGTGTAGGGAACATAAGTTTGTAGAAACTAATTTGAAACCATAAGAGGCAATGAAGGATAAGTACACTCACCTGTTTGTGTAAATTGAAATTTTGAGGGTGAAATTTTATAAGGGGGGACGAATGTAACGACCCCAAGTTTTATAAATGGAATTACTTTCTTATAAATATGTTATTAAATCACATGAAAACACAACATAATAAACAACTAATTGCTATTTTTTCTTTAAATATAATTTTGTTGCTTCTATGTTTGGAATTTCGAAAATATTACATACACAGTTGCCATCAGTAATTTATTTAGAGTCCAATAAGAAAAACTAAATTTTTGGTGAATAGTAGATTACCCTTATGAATAGTAACATACCCTTATGAATAGAGATATAAACTAATGAATAGTAATATTACCTATGATAATATCTAACTAATATTAAAGTAGAAAGTATGATATACCTATATTTTAGAATAAGTTAACGAATGTTTTAAAACTGGTTTTTGATAATATATTATGATTTTAAATAAATATTAAATTAATATTATTTAGAAAACTATTTTTGAAAAATGGACTTCATTTTTTAATTCAACGTTTCCATAAATGGTTAGGGTGACTTTTTGGTATTTTTTTAAAATACTTCAATATTCGGGTAAATAGTAAAAATATAGTTTTTCACATAAACAGTTTATCTTAAGTTGAATCATTCATGATGTAATGATGACATAAAATTTCTAGAATTTTATATTCTTCCAAGTTATTTTTAATTTCATAAATAGTTCTTTAAAATACAATAAACTCAATTTCCAAACCTAAAAAGAACTTTCCAAAGCCTAAATTCAAAAGGTGATTCTATAAATTATCTTTTTCTCATTCTTTCACTTTTCTTTTAATAAATTAAGGAATTCGAATTATAAATATGATTTAATATATAAAAGGGATTAAATTATATTAATATATAATTTATTATGTGAAAACAACTATGACAAGTCTAAAATTTGATATATAATTTTATTTAATATTTAATTCTAAAAACACCTCCCTCCTCATGTATAAATAACCTATCTTCCTCCCCTTGCCAAACCACACCTCTCAATCTTCAAGCCTTGTAAAGAATCTTCCCAAGAATATTCCCTAGCCTCTCCCCCATGTTCAAGAGCATCTGGTCTCATCAAAATACAAATCCTAAGTCTCTTAAAGAGGATCTCAAGAGGAAGATTCAAGAGGTAATTTCTCTTCCTCTTTCCTTTAATGTCCTTCACATTTCAAGTCCTTTTCTTATTATCTCCCCACCTATATTCATCCACATGGTATGGTAACTCTAGTATCATACATATACTGTAATGTTATGATACTAATTAGATATTATACCATCCAACACCCTTCTTCTTTTCCTTTTATTTTATAAAAGAAAACATTGTTCGTAAGGCGTTAATATATCACCTTCAAGAACGACATGATTTATTTTTCCATATCTACTTTAAGATATGTTCATGAAACCATTTTTATGGTTGAACTAGAATATGTTATATTTATTATGTCTTATTTAATGTTCTGGAACTAACTTATGCACATACTACTAAATGATTAATCAATATAGGTTCGTTGTGGTCAAAAAACCGCCCAAATTAACTCAAACAATCATAATTTAATTGTTATCTAATGATTCATCCAAATGGTATATATTATAATAAATTATAAGATCATTTAAATCATGTAAGATAATTAATAACATGTAATATCAGTTCTGTATGTTTACCAATGTTCTACTCGAACTTCAATTTATGAATACAAGTGAACGGCTCAAAAAAAAAACAAACATTCCCGAACAATGTTTTTAAACATTATAACTCATAAAAGGAATATAAAATAACTTAATGATACCATAATAAACCATATTCATGTACACAAGGTTAGGGAATTGTTAATTATGAATATAATTTGGTTATACAGGACATTAACGTGAAAGAAGCGTTCAGATATAAGGTAAGGGGAGATTCTCGAACTCGACTTTCATCCTTCAGGTTCTCCCTCTTTCAATATTTTAATTTTGATATGGTTACTTCTCAAAAATAATTTTTTCATCATTGTATTTATTTTTATTAAATATAAATGTTTTTCACTGGTGTTTATGTCAATCATAAGTTTTTCCAAAAGAACTATTCTTTTATAAACACACCTTTTACTTCTCATTCAAGGTTGACGGTTCTTGTAACATGTATGTTATTTCCTCTTTCATTTGGAAACCCAATGTTTATGAATGTGTTATTATGAGATGAAATCCATTCGTTTTCATGGGTTATTTATGTTCATTTTTTATGTATGTTCATTGTGGCATGCATGATAAATTTTAATGTTATGATTTGATGGGTTCACATAGAATTATATAGCCCAATAAGAATATTAAAATGTGAGGAGTACGCCCATAATTATACAGTGCTCCAATGTATTGGGTAAAGTTATGAATATTATGAGTTAATTTGAAATTATGTGTGAGAAAGATGAAAGATTTGTTCACAAGTATGTCTGGTAGTTAACCACTAAGACATGATGTTTCATTACCTTTCATTTCCACATTTCAAGTCTCTTATTAATTCTTCCGCTCATGTCCATGATCCTTTGCCAATATTATGGTTATGTTCACCCATTGTTATATTGTTCTTATTTACCCTCTTACTAGGATTTTATCTCACCCATTTTGATGTATATCCTCATGTGATTACATGTACTAAGGAGAGGTCAAGTGACAATGAGAATCTAGATAAGAATGAATTAAATAAATGTTTATACTTGATGTTGTAATTTTTATGAATGGTCCAAGTTTTTCCAAGACACTAAACCTTTGGATCTTCTACATGTAATACCATTATGTATTTTTATCTCTAAAATGAGGTAATATAAATGTAAGAAAATTTTGGGACTCTATAGGTTGGATGTTCCCCTTTTTCTATGTTTCTATTCAAAACATGAGTTAACTGAGATTGTATCGTGACAATGTTCATGATTTCCACTCCCATCGGATTGGGAAACTCATTAAAACCGTAATCACATTGATCTTTTCATTGGTTGTTAGCTTGATTCCTCATATTACTGGACATTAAATGTAATAAAAGGGAAGTTAGGGGTACCACATAAAGAGTAATCCAAATAAAAAAATAGATGACTTACAAATTACTTTTATTTCCATAACTGCTGAATTTATAGGCTTAAATATATGTTATCCTTGATCTACATCCCAACATATATTCTTAGGGGAATTTTTTTATTCCCTTAATAATGGTTTATACTCATATTTTGAGTTTAACAAAGCATATCAACTAGTAGTGTCGTAACCAAGAGTGCATCAAGGCCTATTGTCATGTACTAGTTCTCGTTCGAGTCTAACTCAAAGTGGTGATTTTGGGTTTAACCCTTAGATACATCTGTTCCAAAGCCACCTCTACCTACTCGTATCCAAATAGGGATATATTTTATTAATAAACCACGTAATCAATGCTCACTAAAATTTAGGTATGTTTTAATTATACTTAGTCTTTTACCTCAGGCTTTCACTAGGGTTTTTTAATCCTAATCCAAAAAATAACTAAACCTACATTTAAAACCTACTATAACAAACCTTATCATTATTACATACATAATAATTATTTATTACATAAAAATTAAATTAAGACAAATCTTTGGATCAAGTGGTCTAGTGTCTTTGGAAATTAGAAACATTACATAACAACTTAAAACATGAAATAAATATTTTTATTGAAAACTTCTTTTACATGACCACACACATTCCTTCATACTTATCATTGCATGGGATAACCTGAGGACATTAAAAATAAAATGGTTATATATATAGACCATTAAGGGATTAAATATTGAATTATATGAATAATACAGTATATGTTAGGAAATAGTCATATCAATGGAGAATAAGGGAAACATGAACATAAAGGCATGATATATCATGATTATCATAACATGGAAATGTGGCAACCACATTTAACATGATTTTAGCACGAGGAAATAATAATTGCACATGGAGCAAGATTAAACCCTCATTTCACATTAAATATCACTAGTAAACCCTCATTGCACTTGATGTGTATAACGACCCATACTTTACATACATTGTTAATACTTCAAAATTGAAGAACACTTATTACAACATATGACAAAACCACAAAGGACCGTATAGGTATAGTGTCTTTAGAAACTGGGAAACATAAACAACTGGTTCATAAATCTTCTACAGTGTCTCCCATTTATTTCATCATATCTAGGGTCCCTTTTAGCATATTCTACTTAATATCCATCTTCCTGACCTGGGGAAAAGAAAACATAAAAGGGAGAGCTCAAATGCTCAGCAAGGGCAAATAAAGGAAATAAAAATCATATCATATCTTTTTGAAAATCATAACCTACAAAAGAGATCATAATATCTTAACATGGAACAAATCATAGAAGTGAAAATGAGATCCCCATAATCATAAAATAAAACTTGAAACTTTGTGGCATGCACACATAATCATGGAAAATCATTTCTTGTTAGTCATGACTCATTGCGAAGACTATCTTAGTGGACAAAGTCCCTTTTTGAACCGAGTCACCCTCGTTCCAGTCTTGTTTCACTGAACCGGTATAACCTACCGTTCCATCCATGTCTATCTCATGAGATATAAAATCTTTACCCAATGCATTGGAGGGAGATATAGGTCCCACCCATCTTATAATGAATCCTTTCTTATGTGTGCCACATAATCACAAACCATACATCATAGCGTAACCCATGTAATAAAAATGGAATTCTTAAACAACATGACAACATAAAACATTTAATATAAGATAAAATAATTCATAAAAATATTTCCATCACAACATAATCAAATCCATGTAATAATAGGGATAAAAACAGAACCCTTTTATTATCTTAGATGGAAAATAATTTTGATAAAATACTTGAACTCCATTCTTGAGGAAAATATCCTTTCTACTTCAAAAACATTTTTCCTTTCATAACATGTCATACGAATTTAAAATAAAAGAAGTTGATTAAAAATAAACTTGAAAACTTGTAAAGGATGTCTCTTGGAAATAAGGTTTTAAAAATCCATTCATGCCGTATAAGTTAAAAAAACATTCTTCGTACTTTTGTCGGAAAAGTCAAAAAGTACCTCGTAAGAAAAACGACAAAAGATTCCTTTCATACATATTACTAAAAACTCACCGAAGGGTAAAAATGGATTTAAACAATTGAAGGTGGATGGAAATAATATTACATATTGATCAAACATGGATGTGGATGATAAAATACACCCCAGTAAATACTTACGAATAAACAATCTCGGATAAAAATGAGATTGTGATATTTCCCTTACATTAGGTCCGATTTGCTTTGTAAGTGTCCGAAGCTCCTGCATAATAGTTTAAATAATGTTATTGACTAATTCCAGAATCATAAATATTGATATGATATCATATATGGTCATATTCTTAGCTTCTTATTAGTAATATTTCATTGTTACTTGTTACTCGGGTCTTTATTGCCTTTTGTTCTTATGCGTGTTTTGTCGAATAAATTCTTATTCTTCTTTTAAGGTTATAGATACCTTATATCCAGAATGGCTTTAGTGTAACATATATCATATTTATTCATTCAATTCATTTATATAATTACTATGTAATGATGATCATGTAGAACGAGTCGCATCACATCGTGGAGACGGTATTCAGTACGTACGCACGAGTGATGATATCGTTCCTATGATCGTGGAATTGTATTGTAGTATATATATATATATTATTTCAGTATCAATATTAATTAATAATAATCATAAATAGTTACTCATTACACCATTATACCCATCCTTGTAAAGTGATGGTGGAAAATAGATTACACCACGGCGTGGAGACGGTATTCCGTACGTACGCACGCGCGGTGATTTCATTTTTCTGTAGGATGGATAGAAGGTGAATTAGGGTTGTTTCATATTTATAATAACATATCAGTATGTAAGTAATACTGATGTTATTACTTTATCATGAAACAACTAAAGAAGAAGAAGTTGAAGAAGAAAGAAATTGAAAAGATCGGTAATGGATATTACCTCTTCTTTGGAACGCTTCTTTGAATCCTCTACTTAGGGAACTAAGATTGGTCTTTGAAGAAGACGAGGACCTCTAGCATTATTCTAGGGAAGTGGAGAGGAGAACATGGCAGGGGTTGGCCGAGCTTGAGTGCTCAAATTGGTGTGAGGAGGAGGGGGAGGAGGTGCCCTTTTATAAGGGAGGAGAGGGGCACCTTAGGAATATCTCAAAATATTATTTTATATTAAAGTCAAAATCGGTTTATAATGGTTCCAAAAGGTATTATTTCAAAACTAAAGTTGGGATGGGTCTAAATACTATCAACCAATAGGATTTAGACAAGTTTAGCATATTATTTTAACCTTATCAATTAGATTTAACTCTAAGTTAAATAATTTAACTTTTACCATGTCTTTTTGTTTTCTTTCACTATATGGTTAATACACTTACTATAACATGCCTAACGAACCCTAAATTGTTTATTATTAATATATATATCCTTATCTAAGTCATTTTGCCGAACCTTAGATTTTTAGGAATAAAATAACAATTAATAATATAATATTTGATTTAAAAACTATTTTGTGTCAATTTTGACACTATTTGATATATGATTTTTGTGAAAGTCATAACAGAATTATATGTTCGAAAAAAGTTGATTAAATCAACACTAATATATCATAGTAACCTATAAAATTAGTTTAATTCATAAAGAGTCTCAAATTACATTTATTTAGGTATTTATAACATCAATTATGTCAATATTTCATAAATAAGATAATTACTGCATCATCGTTGTGTCATAATAAAATTAAATTATTTAATGTCTAAAAATTATAAATAAAATACCATTATGTAGGAAATATTTTTGGCTTTCTAATGAATATTTATAGTCGAATTTATCTTATGTATGATCCCATATTAAAAATGATTTACTTATTAAACTTTGATTTTAACTATTTTAACCCTTCTTTGAATAAATTAATAATAAATGTCCAAATCTAACCCAAGTGGGCCTAAATGGTCATATTTTATTCCTAAGTTTGTTTTTGGTCGAATTAAACTTATCCAATAGAATTAGGACATGTGTTAGGGTAATAGTAATATCATATTTACCCTTAGTTACCCTATTAACTATTAACAGCGGTAAAAAAAAAGTAAAAAGTTACTATTCACCAAAAAAATTATTTTTATCTCATTGAACCACATTTTACTTACTGATATCAACCGTGTCTGTCGGATTTTCGAAATTCTATTCATAGAAGCGGTAAAATTATGTTTTATGCAAAATTCAGTTTTTAACCTACCACTTAGTGGTTTCACTATTCATCAAAAATTGAATGTTTTCAGAAAAATACCAAAATTTCACCCTAGGCTAATTTCTGTATTCCGAATCCAAAAATGAAGTCCATTTTAAAAAAAAAATTTATAAAATTTCAAAAAGTGGTTATTACTATTCATAACGGCTAGTTTTAATAATATTTTAATAGCATATCGTTGTTTAGTGAAACTCGGTATTGCGTACGACGCAAGCTATCGAGGAAGATCGTGATTGCGTGTAAAGTAATCCAAGCAAGTGTGTAGTGAAATATTCCTTTGATGATATATAAAAACAAAATATTACTCATAAAAATCTCGGGTGTTACATTCTACCCCCCTTAAAAAAATTTCTCCCTCGAAATTCGTCACTTTGTAACAAACAGATGAGGATACTTCTCCCTCATCATATCCTCAAGCTCCCACGTAGCTTCTTTAAGTTGGTGGTTCCTCCATAAAACTTTCACCAAGCGAGTGGTCTTGTTTCGTAGGACTTTTTCGCTACGATCTAGAATTTCTATCGGTTGTTCTTCATAAGAAAGATCTTGCTCCAGCGGTACAACTTCTGAGCTGAGTACATGTGAAGGATCAGGTATGTACTTTCTCAGGAGAGATACATGGAACACATCGTGAACTTGAGAGAGATTCGGTGGAAGCGCCAATCGGTAAGCTACCTTCCCAACACGATCCAGTATTTCGAAAGGACGGATATATCTAGGGCTCAACTTCCCCTTCTTTCCAAATCTCATAACCCTCTTCCAGGGAGATATTCGTAAGAACACTTTATCACCCACTTCAAACTCTAGGTCTTTTCTTCGGTTGTCGGCATAACTTTTCTGTCGACTCTGAGCTTCTCTTATGTGTTGTTGAATAGATATGACCTTTTCTACCATTTCATCAACGAGATCAGGTCCTAATAGCTTTCTTTCCCCAACTTCATCCCAGCAAGTTGGAGTCCTGCATTTCTTTCCACAGAGAGCTTCATAAGGAGCCATCTGAATACTGGAGTGAAAGCTATTATTATAAGAGAATTCCACCAAAGGTAGGTGTTTATCCCAACCTCCTTTGAAATCCATAGAGCAACCTCTCAACATATCTTCAATGGTTTGAATTGTTCTCTCAAACTGACCGTCTGTCTGGGGATGATAAGCAGTGCTGAAACTGTAACAGCTCGAGATTTTATGAAAAATATTATTTTTAATTTTATTAATGTCTTGTGTTGTACGCTACACCAAAAAGGAGCTTGCACAACACGCATCATTTACTTTCCTTGCATTACACGCAATCACAACCTTCCTCGATAGCGCGTGTAGTACGCAATACTGAGTTTCACGAAACAACGATATGCTATTAAAATATTATTAAAACTAGCCATTATGAATAGTAATAACCACTTTTTAAATTTTAGAAATTTTAGCTCTCAAAATGGACTTCATTTTTGGATTCAGAGTATCGAATTTAGCCTAATGTGAAATTTTGGTACTTTTCGGATAACTTTCATATTCTAATGAATAGTGAAAATTACTAAATTATAATTAAAATCAACTTTTTTAATCGAAATAATTAATAGTGATAAATCATTAATTTGAGTGGTTTTAAAGTATATTTAGAATATATTTTTACAATTTAATACAATGTTGGTCATTGAATGTAATTTCACATTTAAACCAGATATAATCAAGTGTCAATCTTTTGATAGATATTGTTTCTTAAAAACACGCTATTTGTTTTAACAGCGGGATTTAATTATAAAATTAATTAATGCAACTTCTATGTTATGAATTTGGTAAAATAGATTTAATTTTTGAATTCGGAATATGAAATATATCTTAGGATGAAATTTTGGCATTGTTCTGAAAAACATCAATTTTTGATGAATAGTGAAACTACTAAGTGGTAGTTAAAAAACTGAATTTTTCATAAAACTTAATTTTACCGCTTCTGTGAATGGAATTTCAAAAATCCGAGAGACACGGTTGATGTCTGTAAGTAAAATGTGGTTCAATGAGATGAAAATAATTTTTGGTGAATAGTAACTTTTTACTTTTATTTACCACGGTTAAAAGTAAATAGGGTAATTAAGGGTAAGAATGATATTAATATTACCCTAACACATGTCCTAATTCTATTGGATAAGTGTAATTCGACCAAAAACAACCTTATGAATATAATATGACCATTTAGGTCCACTTGGATTAGATTATGACATTTAATATTATTTTATTTAATGAATAGTTAAAATAGTTAAAATCAATGTTTAATAACTAAAACATTTTAATATGGGGTTATACATAAGATAAATTCGATTGTAAATATTAATTAGAAATCTAAAACGATTTCCTACATGATGGTATTTTATTTGTAATTTTTAGACATAAAATAATTTAATTTATTTATGACACAAAGATGATGCAGTAATTATCTTATTAATGAAATATTGACATAATTGATATTATAAATACCAAAATAAATGTAATTTAAGACTTTTTATGAATTCCACTAATTTTCTAGGTTACTATGATATATTATTGTTGATTTAATCAACTTGGTTCGAACATATAATTCTGTTATGACTTTCACAAAAATCATATATCAAATAGTGTCAAAATTGACACAAAATAGTTTTTAAATCAAATATTATATTATTAATTGTTATTTTATTCCTAAAAATATAAGGTTCGGCAAAATTACTTAGATAAGGATATATATATTAATAATAAACAATTTGGGGTTCGTTTGGCATGTTATAGTAAGTGTATTAACCATATAGTGTAAGAAAAAACAAAAAGACACGGTAAAAGTTAAATTATTCAACTTAGAGTTAAATCTAATTGATAAGGTTAAAATAATACCCTAAACTTGTCTAAATCCTATTTGTTTATAGGATTTCGACCCATCCCCACTTTAGCTTCGAAATAAAACCCTTTGGAACCATTATAAACCGATTTTGACTTTAATATAAAATAATATTTTGAGATATTCCTAAGGTGCCCCTCTCCTCCCTTATAAAAGGGTACCTCCTCCCCCTTCCTCCTCACACCAATTTGAGCACTCAAGCTCGGCCAACCTCTGCAAAAATCCCTTCTCCACTTCCCTAGAATAATCCTATAGGTCCTGGTCTTCTTCAAAGACCAATCTTAGTTCCCTAAGTAGAGGATTCAAAGAAGCGTTCCAAAGAAGAGGTAATATCCATTACCGATCTTTTCAATTTCTTTCTTCTTCAACTTCTTCTTCTTTAGTTGTTTCATGATAAGGTAATAACATCAGTATTTATTATATACTGATATGTTATTATAAATATGAAACAACTCTAATTAACCTTCTATCCATCCTACGGAAAAAGGAAATCACCGC
Source organism: Viscum album (assembly GCA_963277665.1). Lineage (NCBI taxonomy): Eukaryota > Viridiplantae > Streptophyta > Magnoliopsida > Santalales > Viscaceae > Viscum > Viscum album. The sequence continues at coordinate 869,574,328 of OY728147.1, read as the reverse complement.
GCGTGCGTACGTACGGAATATCGTCTCCACGCCGTGGTGTAATCTATTTTCCACCATCACATTACAAGGATGGGTATAAAGGTGTAATGAGTAACTATATATGATTATTATAAAGTGATATTGATACTGAAATATAATACATACACTTAAACACAATTCCACGACCATGGGAATGATATCATCGCTCGTGCGTACGTACGGAATACCGTCTCCACGACGCGATGAGATTCATTCTCAATGATTAACCATTCATGAATGATTATAAAGTATATATAATAAGTACTAATGAAATATATGACCTAATAATGATACTGGAATTATTTATATTTATATGTATGTAATCTACTTAATTCCATTCAATTCAATAAGGAAACGAAAACAACGTTCATGCGTACGTACGGGCTACCGTCTCCATGAACGGTGTATTTCTTTCCATTTACTGATTTATTATATATGTATATTCTGAATATATATATATAAATCATGTTTTATATTCTGGAATTAAGTAATCATGATCTAAGTAATCATATGAATAATTACAAGTTAAAAACACGAATGACAAATGAGACAATTTTACCCAAAACGCTTCTTTAACATAGAATTTAGAAAAGAACGGGTAATATAAAGTCATAAGTGAACCATATATGATATCATAACAGTGAATATGATTCTGTAATAAGTCAATGACATTATTTAAATCATTATACAGGAGGTTCGGACACATACGAAGCAAATCGGACCTAAGGTAAGGGAAATATCACAATCTCATTTTTATCCGAGATTGTTTATTCGTAAGTATTTACTGGGGTGTATTTTATCATCCACATCCATGTTTCATAAATATGTAATATTATTTCCATCCACCTACAATTTTTTAAATCCATTTTTACCCTTCAGTGAGTTTTTAGTAAAAGAAATGAAAGGAATCTTTTGTCGTTTTTCGTACGAGGTACTTTTTGACTTTTCCGACAAAAGTACGAAGAATGTTTTTTTAAACTTATACGGCATGAATGGATTCCTAAAACATTATTTCCAATAAAATTCCCTTACAAGTATTCAAGTTTATTTTTAGTCAACTTCTTTTAGTTTAAAATTGTATGACATGTTATGAAAGGAAAAATGTTTTTGAAGAAGAAAGGATATTTTCCTCAAGAATGGAGTTCAAGAATTTTATCAAAATTAAATTCCATCTAAAATAATAAAAGGGTTCTGTTTTTATCCCTATTATTACATGGATTTGATTATGTTGTGATGGAAATATTTTTATGAATTCCTTTATCTTATATGAATTGTTTTATGATGTCATGTTGTTTAAGAATCCCATTTTTTATTACATGGGTTATGCTATGATGTATGGTTTATGATTTTGTGGAACACATAAGAATGGTATCATTATGAGATGGGCGGGACATATATCTCCCTCCAATTCATTGGGTAAAGATTTTATATCTCATGAGATAGACATGGCTAAAATGGTAGGTTATACCTGTTCAGTGAAACAGGACTGAAACGAGGGCTACTCGATTCAGAAAGGGACTTTGTCCACTAAGATAGTCTTGGCAATGAGTCTTGACTAAAAAGAAATGATTCTCTATGATTATGTGTGTATGCCACAAAGTTTCATGTTTTAAGTTATGATTATTGGGATTACATTTCAATTCTATGATTTATCCCATGTTATGATATTATGAGCTCTTTTGCAGGTTAAGATTTCCAAAAGCTATGTTCTTATGTATATGATGTGATTGATATTTCTTTTGTTTACCCTTACTGAGCATTTGAGCTCACCATTTTATGTTTTCTTTTCCCCAAGATATAAAGAAAGGTTTTAGGTAAAAAAAAGGGAAGATCTTTATGGGAGATATTGAAGATCTTTCACCACGATTAGAAGATTACGTTCCGAGTTTCCAAAGACACTAAACTATTACGATCCTTGTGTGTGTTTTTTTGTTATGTACTAAGTATTCCACAAAAGTAATGTAATGTCTATGTACGTCAAGCTACGGGTCTCTATAGTTGGTATCAGAGGAAAGGTTTAGTCAACCTTTGGAAACTAGGATGCGAGATCTTTAGTGAGATCCCTAGAGATATTTATAAGGTATTTCTAGGGATGTCCCTAAGGATAAGTATACATATAGGATACAGTCCTAGAACTACGGTAACGATCATAGAATTTAACCTAATATGTTAGATATTGAGGATACTCCACCTTTATTATGTTGTTTTCCCTAGAATGATTTTTGCCTCTCACACTATTCTTTTTGGGTTTTAGAAAATGGCTAGAAACAAGATGATTCACGATAATGGAGGATATGATGGACAATGGAATGATATTCTTCATAATGAAATGGGATTTGGAAGTCCAAACATCATTATTATGCCGAATCAGCAATCTAATAATATGATCAATAAAGTTAAATTTGGTAAGTTTCCTGACTCGGCTAATAAGAGAAAGATGGAGTTTCATGATGATCATAGAGGAAAGAATGTTCAATTTCCCCTATGTAAATCGTGTGGGAAGATGCATCAAGGAGAATGTTTCAAAGGAACTAGAAGATGCTTTGGGTGTGGAAAAGAAGGACACAAAGCAAGTAAGTGCAAAGGAAAAGGTTCAGTTAACACCATGGATGAGGATAATGGTATTGCTACGACATCAACAATAGTTAAATGTTTTAAATGTGGAATATACGGGCATTATGCAAACCAATTCCCTAAGGGAAAGTCTCATGAAGAGAATCAGTATGGTTGTATGGGTAGTATTTATGTGGATGATGATGAAGAAACTACAAATGATATGTGAGATGAAAGAATTGTTGAAGCTCGGTCAATGGTTTAAGAATGTAGTGGAATGATTACATGTTTATCAAGTGTAATATTGTATAAGTAATCTCATGGTACTATGGGATAAAGAGACATCTAAGAATTGTTACATTGTTGTCTTTCCTTAAGTTTTGAAAGTATGTGATGAATGGTACCAGTATTTTTGGAAAGTAGATGATATGTGCATAATGAAGTGATAAGATGATAATGAGATGTTTGATTGTATGCATGAGCTCATGATTGATATAAGGACTAAGTGATATCATGGTTTGAGTATATAGAATTTTGAGGATTTTGGTATGTGAAAAGTGTTAACTTTTAACTGCATTCAAGTTTTCACTATGGTTCAATGGGTATTCAAGAGAATACATTATTAAGGACATTGAATGTTTGGAATGTGACCAACAAAACATATCTTATTATATATGGGGATCGACGATGGTGTTAAATCTCTGGTAATCGTTTTCACTATGTTATGAGAGTGGACTGCAGTATTATGGATAAGCCTAAAGATTGGAATGGATTATGTTGGACATAAGTTAGTATTGTTTAAGGATAGAAGTTTTTTTCGATATTATTGATGGGATGTTATAGTAATATAGTTTTAGAAAAAGGACAACCTGCAGGACGGGCGACAGCCCATCGCGTCGGACATGGATGTGGGAATCGAACCCACAACCGAAGTGCGACTGGCCTTTATCGCCTACCACTGGCTTACAGGAAGTCCCTGTTTAGTAGAAACTAGTTTTATTATATTAAGCAGTATGATAAATGAAGTATAAAGTCCATTTTAGGAACCATATATGATTAATCTCACTATAGAATGACTTATGTATATTTAATAACTTTTGCTAACCTTTTGTTTGAGACAGATGGAATGACCCGTCGTTCTATCACATGATCTGCTAACACTTCACGAATGACAAATTCAACTTCATTTATTTAAGATATGAAGTGGAAATTGTTCAAGGCACGAACAATAGTGAGATTGTACCAAAAAAAAGTAAGTATTTATTCTAATTCAAATTCTTCAACTTTAGGGAAACGATCTTGAAAACCAAAAAAATGTTGTCCTAGTGATCTTATATCTGATTAATCGGATGGTACCTTAGATCGTCACAAATTTATGGATTTGTGATTGTTGGCTTTTCCATAGCCATGTTCTCTACCACTCTCCATCAGAACATGATGGTTAGATTTTTCTTCCATATCCATATTTTCACCTATGTGGAAACCCAGTGATTAGTTTATTTGGGTAACCGTTAAGTTTCATACTTTTGTTTTAAAATATTGGTTTTGGTATTCCTTTTTACGATGTGGGTTTCTATTAAAGAAACTTTCGAATAGTAAACCATTTATAACCCCGACGAATTTCGAGGGCGAAATTCATTTTAAGGGGGGTAGAATGTAACAGCCCGAGATTTTATGAAAAATATTCTTTTTAATTTTATTAATGTCTTGTGTTGTACGCTACACCAAAAAGGATCTTTCACAACACGGATCATTGACTTGCCTTGCATTACACGTAATCGTAACCTTCCTCGATAGCGTGTGTAGTACGCAATACTGAGTTTCACGAAACAACGATATGCTATTAAAATATTATTAAAACTAGCCATTGTGAATAGTAATAACCACTTTTTAAATTTTAGAAATTTTAGCTCTCAAAATGGACTTCATTTTTGGATTCGGAGTATCGAATTTAGCCTAAGGTGAAATTTTGGTACTTTTCGGATAACTTTCATATTCTGATGAATAGTGAAAATTACTAAATTATAATTAAAATCAACTTTTTTAATCGAAATAATTAATAGTGATAAATCATTAATTTGAGTGGTTTTAAAGTATATTTAGAATATATTTTTACAATTTAATACAATGTTGGTCATTGAATGTAATTTCACATTTAAACCAGATATAATCAAGTGTCAATCTTTTGATAGATATTGTTTCTTAAAAACACGCTATTTGTTTTAACAGCGGGATTTAATTATAAAATTAATTAATGCAACTTCTATGTTATGAATTTTGTAAAATAGATTTAATTTTTGAATTCGGAATATGAAATATATCTTAGGATGAAATTTTGGCATTGTTCTGAAAAACATCAATTTTTGATGAATAGTGAAACTACTAAGTGGTAGTTAAAAAACTGAATTTTTCATAAAACTTAATTTTACCACTTCTGTGAATGGAATTTCAAAAATCCGAGAGACACGGTTGATGTCAGTAAGTAAAATGTGGTTCAATGAGATGAAAATAATTTTTGGTGAATAGTAACTTTTTACTTTTATTTACCACGGTTAAAAGTAAATAGGGTAATTAAGGGTAAGAATGATATTAATATTACCCTAACACATGTCCTAATTATATTGGATAAGTGTAATTCGGCCAAAAACAACCTTATGAATATAATATGACCATTTAGGTCCACTTGGATTAGATTATGACATTTAATATTATTTTATTTAATGAATAGTTAAAATAGTTAAAATCAATGTTTAATAACTAAAACATTTTAATATGGGGTTATACATAAGATAAATTCCATTTAAAATATTCATTAGAAAGCTAAAAAGATTTCCTACATTATGGTATTTTATTTTTAATTTTTAGACATCAAATAAGTTAATTTATTTATGACACAAAGATGATGCAGTAATTATCTTATTAATGAAATATTGACATAATTGATATTATAAATACCAAAATAAATGTAATTTAAGACTTTTTATGAATTCCACTAATTTTCTAGGTTACTATGATATATTATTGTTGATTTAATCAACTTGGTTCGAACATATAATTCTGTTATGACTTTCAAAAAAATCATATATCAAATAGTGTCAAAATTGATACAAAATTGTTTTTAAATCAAATATTATATTATTAATTGTTATTTTATTCCTAAAAATCTAAGGTTCGGCCAAATGACTTAGATAAGGATAGATATAGTAATAATAAACAATTTGGGGTTCGTTTGGAATGTTATAGTAAGTGTATTGACCATATAGTGTAAGAAAACAAAAAGACACGGTAAAAGTTAAATTATTTAACTTAGAGTTAAATCTAATTGATAAGGTTAAAATAATACCATAAACTTGTCTAAATCCTATTGGTTGATAGGCTTTAGACCCATCCCCACTTTATCTTCGAAATAAAACCCTTTGGAACCATTATAAACTGATTTTTACTTTAATATAAAATAATATTTTGAGATATTGCTAAGGTGCCCCTCTCCTCCCTTATAAAAGGGTACCTCCTCCCCCTTCCTCCTCACACCAATTTGAGCACTCAAGCTCGGCCAAACTCTGCCAAAATCCCTTCTCCACTTCCCTAGAATAATCCTATAGGTCCTGGTTTTCTTCAAATACCAATCTTAGTTCCCTAAGTAGAGGATTCAAAGAAGCGTTCCAAAGAAGAGGTAATATCCATTACCGATCTTTTCAATTTCTTTCTTCTTCAACTTCTTCTTCTTTAGTTGTTTCATGATAAGATAATAACATCAGTATTTATTATATACTTATATGTTATTATAAATATGAAACAACTCTAATTAACCTTCTATCCATCCTACGGAAAAAGGAAATCACTGCGCGTGCGTACGTATGGAATACCGTGTCCACGCCGTGGTGTAATCTATTTTCCACCATCACCTTAAAAGGATGGGTATAAAGGTGTAATGAGTAACTATATATGATTATTATAAAGTGATATTGATACTGAAATAGTATACATACACTTCAACACAATTCCACGACCATGGGAATGATATCATCGCTCGTGCGTACGTACGGAATACCGTCTCCACGACGCGATGAGATTCATTCTCAGTGATTAACCATTCATGAATGATTATAAAGTATATATAATAAGTACTAATGAAATATATGACCTAATAATGAAACTGGAATTATTTATATTTATATGTATGTCATCTACTTAATTCCATTCAATTCAATAAGGAAACGAAAACAGCGTTCATGCGTACGTACGGACTACCGTCTCCATGAACGGTGTATTTCTTTCCATTAACTGATTTATTATATATGTATATTCTGAATATATATATATAAATCATGTTTTATATTCTGGAATTAAGTAATCATGATCTAAGTAATCATATGAATAATTACAAGTTAAAAACACGAACGCCAAATGAGACGATTTTACCCAAAACGATTCTTTAACATAGAATTTAGAAAAGAACGGGTAATATAAAGTCATAAGTGAACCATATATGATATCATAACAGTGAATATGATTCTTTAATAAGTCAATTACATTATTTAAATCATTATACAGGAGGTTCGGACACATACGAAGAAAATCAGACCTAAGGTAAGGGAAATATCACAATCTCATTTTTATCCGAGATTGTTTATTCGTAATTATTTACTGGGGTGTATTTTATCATCCACATCCATGTTTCATAAATATGTAATATTATTTCCATCCACCTACAATTTTTTAAATCCATTTTTACTCTTAGGTGAGTTTTTAGTAAAAGAAATGAAAGGAATCTTTTGTCATTTTTCGTACGAGGTACTTTTTGACTTTTCCGACAAAAGTACGAAGAATGTTTTTTTAACTTATACGACATGAATGGATTCCTAAAACATTATTTCCAATAAAATTCCCTTACATGTATTCAAGTTTATTTTTAATCAAGTTCTTTTAGTTTAAAATTGTATGACATGTTATGAAAGGAAAAATATTTTTGAAGAAGAAAGGATATTTTCCTCAAGAATGGAGTTCAAGAATTTTATCAAAATTATTTTCCATCTAAGATAATAAAAGGGTTCTGTTTTTATCCCTATTATTACATGGATTTGATTATGTTGTGATGGAAATATTTATATGAATTCCTTTATCTTATATGAATTATTTTATGATGTCATGTTGTTTAAGAATCCCATTTTTTATTACATGGGTTATGCTATGATGTATGGTTTATGATTTTGTGGCACACATAAGAATGGTATCATTATGATATGGGTGGGACCTATATCTCCCTCCAATGCATTGGGTAAAGATTTTATATCTCATGAGATAGACATGGCTGAAATGGTAGGTTATACCGGTTCAGTGAAACAGGACTGAAACGAGGGCTACTCGATTCAGAAAGGGACTTTGTCCACTAAGATAGTCTTGGCAATGAGTCTTGACTAACAAGAAATGATTCTCTATGATTATGTTTGTATTCCACAAAGTTTCATGTTTTAAGTTATGATTATTGGGATTACATTTCACTTCTATGATTTATCCCATGTTATGATATTATGAGCTCTTTTGCAGGTTAAGATTTCCAAAAGCTATTTTCTTATGTATATGATGTGATTGTAATTTCTTTTGTTTACCCTTACTGAGCATTTGAGCTCACCATTTTATGTTTTCTTTTCCCCAGGATATAAAGAAAGGTTTTAGGTAAATAAAAGGGAAGATATTTATGGGAGATATTGAAGATCTTTCACCACGATTAGAATATTACGTTCCGAGTTTCCAAAGACAATAAACTATTACGATCCTTGTGTGTGTTTTTTTGTTATGTACTAAGTATTCTGCAAAAGTAATGTAATGTCTATGTACGTCAAGCTACGGGTCTCTACAGAAACTCAACTCTGTATCTAGAGTATGCTGAAGACTTCGCCAGAACTTCGAGGTAAATCTCGGATCCCGATCAAATATAATAGAAAGTGGTACTCCATGCAATCTTACCACTTCCTTTACATATATCCTGGCAAGCTGATCTAGAGAGAAATCCTCTCTAATAGCAATGAAGTGTGCAGACTTTGTAAGACGATCAACTATGACCCAAATAGCATTATTTCCTTTGGATGTTTTAGGAAGTCCTGTGACAAAGTCCATAGTGATGTTTTCCCATTTCCATTCGGGTATGGGCAATGGTTGTAACATCCCCTTAGACTTTTGTCTCTCATCTTTAACTTCTTGACAAACCAAGCATCGAGAGACATATTCAGCAACATCTCTTTTCATGCCATCGCACCAGAAGTACTCTTTCAGGTCCATATACATCTTCGTGCTTCCAGGATGAATAGAGAATGATGAACTATGAGCCTCATCCAGCAGCTCCTTCTTTAATTCGGGGATGGGAGGAACACAAACCCGATTCCTGAACATTATTATCCCATCACAATCAAGGTTGAATTCAGGAACATTTCTCACCTTCTTTTGTAACTATACATCTTCTTTCTGTGCCTCTTTAATCTTCACATGTATAGATGGTTGAACATTCATTTGAGAAAGATAAGATTTTTCCCCTTCCATTATAATTCCAAGATCCATCCTTTGTAAATCTATAAATATTTGATCTTTTGTGATCCTCATCATGGATAAACTAGCATTCTCTTGTCGACTTAATGCATCTGCCACCTTGTTTGATTTCCCAGGGTGGTAATGGATTGAGCAGTCATAATCCTTAATCAGCTCCAACCATCTTCTTTGACGCATATTCAACTCCTTTTGTGTGAAAATATACTTTAAACTTTTATGATTAGTATAAATATCACACCTTTCACCATAAAGGTAATGCCTCCAAATATTTAATGCAAAGATTACCGCAGCCAACTCCAAATCATGTGTTGGGTAATTTTGCTCATGGATTTTCAACTGTCGTGAGGCATAAGCTATCACCATATCATTTTGCATAAGAACACACCCCAATCCCTTCTTGGATGCATCACTGTATATCACAAACCTTTCTCCACTACAAGGCAGTGTGAGCATAGGTGCACTGGATAACCTTCTTTTCAACTCCTTGAAATTATCTTCACATTCTTCCGTCCAGACAAACTTAACTCCTTTCCGTGTCAACTTGGTGAGTGGATTAGATAATCGTGAAAAATCCTTTACAAAACGTCGATAATATCCAGCCAAACAAAGAAAACTTCAGATCCCAGTTACTGTTGTTGGTCTTAACCATCTTTCGATAACCTCTGTTTTTGCTGGATCCACATATATCCCCTCTTTTTAGATTATGTGACCCAAAAATGAAACTTTTTGAAGCCAAAATTCACACTTGGTAAATTTGGCATAAAGCTTCTCCTTTCTTAGCGTCTTCAATATAATTCTCAAGTGATCTTCATGCTCTTCCTTGCTCTTTGAATAGACAAGAATATCGTCTATAAAGACTACCACAAATTGATCAAGATAGTCTCTAAAGACACTATTCATTAGATCCATGAAGATAGCATGGGCATTAGTAAGACCAAATGGCATCACTATAAATTCATAGTGTCCATACCTTGTACGGAAAGCCGTCTTTGGTATATCCTCCATTTTGACCCTTAATTGATGATACCCTGAACGAAGATCAATCATGGAAAAGTATTGAGCTCCGCGTAGTTGGTCAAATAAGTCATCAATGCGTGAGAGAGGATATTTGTTCTTGATAGTGATCTTGTTAAGTTCTCGATAATCAATGCAGAGTCTCATTGATCCATCTTTCTTCTTAACAAAATGAACAGGTGCTCCCCAAGGTGATGCACTAGGGTGTATGAATCCCTTATCAAGATTCTCTTGGAGTTTCTTCTTCTATTCCTGCAACTCAATTGGGGCCATTCTAGAAGGTGTATTTGAAATAGGCAGAGAACCTGGTACGAGTTCTATTGAAAACTCAACTTCACGATTTGGTGGAAGACCTGGTAATTCTTCCGGAAAGACATCATCAAACTCCTGTACGATGGGCATATTATTAGTCGTAAGTTTCTCACCAACCATTTGAGATAATTAACCTTCATTTAGTGGTATCAAGACCCATAAGATGGAAGGAATTTCCACTGGAAGGTTATGTTCATCCTTGCATCGATAGACGATCGTAGATTGATCTGGAATATGAAATGTGACTTCCCTTCTTTGGAAATTGATATGAGCTTCATGTAGAGAAAGCCAATCCATGCCAAGAATCACATCAAATTCCACTAAAGGAAGGATCACAAGATTTTCAGGAAGCAATTTCCCACAAACTTCGATCGGAGAAGAATTATAAACTTTTGATGCGACTGTTGTGCCATTAGGTGTTGTCACAGCTAACTCAACATCTAATTGTTGAGGTAATACGGTGATACCCTTAGAAAATTTTTCAGAAATAAAAGAGTGGGTGGATCTAGAATCAAATAAAACATTTGCTACTTTAGAGTGGATGGTAAGTGTACCTTTCACCACATAGTTATCGTATTCCACATCGCTGATAGAAATTGCATGTGACTTTCCTTTGTCTTTAGCCTTAAGATTTTGTTGACGTCGACCATCATCATCAACCCTTGGATTTGGGCATTGATTGGCAGAATGCCCCATCTCCTTGCACTTGAAACATTGAAGTGTAGTAGGTTCATTCTGTGTATCCCTTCCATTGTTTGCATCATTAGACATCTTCTTCCCATTATTGCGGCATTCAAATGCCCGATGACCTTTTTTTCCACATTTGAAACATTTACTTGTCCCTTTAAGACAACTCCCTCCATGTTTCTTTCCACACTTTGAGCATAAGGGAAAGCTCATCTTCTTTTCAGTGTGCTCTTTAGATTTTCCTTTGAATTCCATCTTCCTCTTCTTATCAAACCCATGTGACTGATGGGTTACTCCAATCTCCATCTCGACTTTGAGAGCACATCGAACGATTTCCTCGTAGCTATTGAAGTCCCTTATGGCTAACGCCCTTCAAAGACTTGGTTTTAAGCCACTAATGAATCGATCGATCTTACTCTCAGGTTGGATAATAATACCAGAAGCGTACCTTGCAAGTCTTGTAAAATTTGCTTCATAGGTACCACCAGATTCATCATCCCTTTGCTTAAGTTCAAGAAACTCTTTCTCCATCTTTGTTCGTAGAATACGAGGGAAGTACTTATTGAAAAATATGTTCTTGAACTCGTCCCATTCCATAGACTCAATTTCATCCCTTTGCCTTGTATTCTTAATAAGATTCCACCATTGATCAGCATCTCCTTCCAAACGATACACTGCTAGGATGACTTTATCATGTTCAGAATATTGAAGAACTGAAAATATCTTTTCAGTAGTACTAGTCCATTGTTCAGCAACTAATGGATCATTAGACCCGCTGAAAGAAGGTGGACACTGCCTCATGAAGGATTCAACAGAATGTTGCTCCTTCCTTTGCTCGTTTGGAAGTCCTGCATGATTCATAGCTTGAGAAAGTTGTGTGAGCATGGATACAAGATTTGGCATTCCAGCTCCCATATCGTTTGGTTGCTCAGGGGGACAATCATTGCATTGCCCATCGCATTCCGCATTAACATGGTTCCTTCGGGTTCCAGGCATTGACTAAAACCAAGAAGAATAGTGTGAGCAACACTAATTATAATAGGAAAACCACATAATCAAGAATAAAATTTCACACTTAAGGTCTTATCCTAGGGTATTCATGGCCATTTCTAAAACACTAAGATTGTGTTCTATGCTTAGACTTATCCTTAGGGTTCTTACTAAGGCTTTCACATCCTAGTTTCCAAAGGTTGACTATACCTTTCCTATGATACCAACTATAACGACCCATACTTTACATACATTGTTAATACTTCAAAATTGAAGCACACTTATTACAACATATGACAAAACCACAAAGGACCTTATAGGTATAGTGTCTTTAGAAACTGGGAAACATAAACAACTGGTTCATAAATCTTCTACAGTGTCTCCCATTTATTTCATCATATCTAGGGTCCCTTTTAGCATATTCTACTTAATATCCATCTTCCTGACCTGGGGAAAAGAAAACATAAAAGGGTGAGCTCAAATGCTCAGCAAGGGAAAATAAAGGAAACAAAAATCATATCACATCTTTTTGAAAATCATAACCTGCAAAAGAGATCATAATATCTTAACATGGAACAAATCATAGAAGTGAAAATGAGATCCCCATAATCATAACATAAAACTTGAAACTTTGTGGAATGCACACATAATCATGGAAAATCATTTCTTGTTAGTCATGACTCATTGCCAAGACTATCTTAGTGGACAAAGTCCCTTTCTGAACTGAGTCACCCTCGTTCCAGTCCTGTTTCACTGAACCGGTATAACCTACCATTCCAGCCATGTCTATCTGATGAGATATAAAATCATTACCCAATGCATTGGAGGGAGATATAGGTCCCACCCATCTTATAATGAATCCTTTCTTATGTGTGCCACATAATCATAAACCATACATCATAGCGTAACCCATGTAATAAAAATGGAATTCTTAAACAACATGACATCATAAAACAATTCATATAAGATAAAAGAATTCATAAAAATATTTCCGTCACAACATAATCAAATCCATGTAATAATAGGGATAAAAACAGAACCCTTTTATTATCTTAGATGGAAAATAATTTTGATAAAATACATGAACTCCATTCTTGAGGAAAATATCCTTTCTACTTCAAAAACATTTTTCCTTTCTTAACATGTCATACGACTTTAAAATAAAAGAAGTTGATTAAAAATAAACTTGAAAACTTTTAAAGGATGTATCTTGGAAATAAGGTTTTAAAAATCCATTCATGCCGTATAAGTTAAAAAAAACATTCTTCGTACTTTTGTCGGAAAAGTCAAAAAGTACCTCTTACGAAAAACGACAAAAGATTCCTTTCATACATATTACTAAAAACTCACCGAAGGGTAAAAATGGATTTAAACAATTGTAGGTGGATGGAAATAATATTAAATATTGATGAAACATGGATGTGGATGATAAAATACACCCCAGTAAATACTTATGAATAAACAATCTCGGATAAAAATGAGATTGTGATATTTCCCTTACCTTAGGTCCGATTTGCTTTGTACATGTCTGAAGCTCCTGTATAATGGTTTAAATAATGTTATTTACTTATTCCAGAATCATACGTATTGATATGATATCATATATGGTCATATTCTTAGCTTCTTATTAGTAATATTTCATTGTTACTTGTTACTCGGGTCTTTATTGCCTTTTGTTCTTATGCGTGTTTTGTCGAATAAATTCTTATTCTTCTTTTAAGGTTATAGATACCTTATATCCAGAATGGTATTAGTGTAACATATATCATATTTATTCATTCAATTCATTTATATAATTACTATGTAATTATGATCATGTAGAACGAGTCGCATCACATCGTGGAGACGGTATTCCGTACGTACGCACAAGTGATGATATCGTTCCTATGATCGTGGAATTGTATTGGAGTATATATATATATTATTTCAGTATCAATATTAATTAATAATAATCATAAATAGTTACTCATTACACCATTATACCCATCCTTGTAAAGTGATGGTGGAAAATAGATTACACCACGGCGTGGAGACGGTATTCCGTACGTACGCACGCGCGGTGATTTCATTTTTCCGTAGGATGGATAGAAGGTGAATTAGGGTTGTTTCATATTTATAATAACATATCAGTATGTAAGTAATACTGATGTTATTACTTTATCATGAAACAACTAAAGAAGAAGAAGTTGAAGAAGAAAGAAATTGAAAAGATCGGTAATGGATATTACCTCTTCTTTGGAACGCTTCTTTGAATCCTCCACTTAGGGAACTAAGATTGGTCTTTGAAGAAGACCAGGACCTCAAGGATTATTCTAGGGAAGTGTAGAGGAGAAAAGTTCAGGGGTTGTCCGAGCTTGAGTGCTCAAATTGGTGTGAGGAGGAGGTGGAGGAGGTGCCCTTTTATAAGGGAGGAGAGGGGCACCTTAGGAATATCTCAAAATATTATTTTATATTAAAGTCAAAATCGGTTAATAATGGTTCCAAAGGGTCTTATTTCGAAGCTAAAGTGGGGATGGGTCGAAATACTATCAACCAATAGGTTTTATACATGTTTAGGATATTATGTTAACCTTATCAATTAGATTTAACTCTAAGTTAAATAATTTAACTTTTACCGTGTCTTTTTGTTTTCTTTCACTATATGGTTAATACACTTACTATAACATGCCAAACGAACCCTAAATTGTTTATTATTAATATATATATCTTTATCTAAGTCATTTGGCCGAACCTTAGATTTTTAGGAATAAAATAAAAATTAATAATATAATATTTGATTTAAAAACTATTTTGTGTCAATTTTGACACTATTTGATATATGATTTTTTTGAAAGTCATAACAGAATTATATGTTCGAACCAAGTTGATTAAATAAACTTTAATATATCATAGTAACCTAGAAAATTATTGTAATTCATAAAAAGTCTCAAATTACATTTATTTTGGTGTTTAGAACATCAATTATGACAATCTTTCATAAATAAGATAATTACTGCATCATCGTTGTGTCATAATTAAATTAAATTATTTAATGTCTAAAAATTATAAATAAAATACCATTATGTAGGAAATCTTTTTATCTTTCTAATGAATATTTATAGTCGAATTTATCTTATGTATAACCCCATATTAAAAATGATTTACTTATTAAACTTTGATTTTAACTATTTTAACCCTTCTTTAAATAGATTAATAATAAATGTCCTAATCTAACCCAAGTGGGCCTAAATGGTCATATTTTATTCCTAAGTTTGTTTTTGGTCGAATTAAACTTATAAAATAGAATTAGGACATGTGTTAGGGTAATAGTAATATCATATTTACCCTCAGTTACCCTATTTACTATTAACCGCGGTAAAAAAAAGTAAAAAGTTACTATTCACCAAAAAAATTATTTTTATCTCATTGAACCACATTTTACTTACTGATATCAACCGTGTCTATCGGATTTTCGAAATTCTATTCAAAGAAGCGGTAAAATTATGTTTTATGCAAAATTTAGTTTTTAACCTACCACTTAGTGGTTTCACTATTCATCAAAAATTGAAAGTTTTCAGAAAAATACCAAAATTTCACCCTAGGCTAATTTCGGTATTCTGAATCCAAAAATGAAGTCCATTTTGAAAACTAAAATTTATAAAATTTCAAAAAGTGGTTGTTACTATTCATAACTGCTAGTTTTAATAATATTTTAATAGCATATCGTTGTTTAGTGAAACTCGGTATTGCGTACGACGCAAGCTATCGAGGAAGATCGTGATTGCGTGTAAAGTATGCCAAGCAAGTGTGTAGTGAAATATTACTTTGATGATATATAAAAACAAAATATTACTCATGAAAATCTCGGGTGTTACAATGTGTCATGATACTAATATTTACCCAATGCATTGGAGCTATCAGGGTGCACCCTTCATAAGCATTTCATTTCATGCATAAGTGTGCCACATGGATCATATAACATGGATACATTAAATATCATCATTTATTCCATGATAAAGGAATGAGGAATTAATAAATTAAACTCCATATTCAATAATTAAATTTTTATAAAGGTGAATAGCCTTGATAGATAAATGGGTATGGAATTCCCAACACAATGACGTTGTCTTGGAAAATCACGGTGCAACTTCGGAAACATAACAGCGTGACATAAGAATTCATAAAAATGGTTGATGAGAGATAAAGGGGTGTCTCGTCATATTATCATGAAATGGAAGGTAAGGGGTAATATAAATACATATCCAATCATATTTAATGGAATTTAGATTAATAAAAAAAAAATCTTGAATGTAAATGAGGAGAGAGAAACCCCTTACAATATTTCAGCAAGGTAACAGGTGTACATGGGAGGCATTAATGGGAGAGAAAGGGGTCTTGTATCATTCAAAATTGAGTATATAAATATAGAGGTGTTTTTAAATCATACCCCCAATATTTTTAATTGAAAACAAAATGGGATAACAATATAATTAAATTTGGACAAAAACAATAAAGGAAGAAATCCCTTACTTGGAAGTGTTATTCGAAAGGCTTCGGAGTGGATCGAGAGAGGCTTCTTGGAAGCTAGGGGTGCCTTGGTAGGATTTTAGAGAGAGGTTGAAATGGGTTGTTAGAGCTCCAAAGGCTATTATTGAAGAGAAATTTGGAGCTTTGGTGGGTTTATATTGGAAAAGGGATGGATTTCTCTATTATTTAGGTTTTGGACACCACATATTAAACTAATCAAAACCACAAACCAACCCATGGTTTTTGTCCATATTTTTATCCAAAGGGGAGTGTAAAACATTGTTTTATAATTCAAATAAAAAAAATTATTAAAATATTAGGCTTTTTATGGGAAGGTGAGTCATACTCTCAAGGAAATCAATTAGAAAAGTTAAATTGTTTTATTAGTCTTAGAGGGTCCACTAAGACACCATAAAATTAACCAAAAAAATCTGAAATCACATTATTTTAAAGGAAAAACATATATTTTCTGATCATCCCATTTATAGTATTTTATTACATCAATATTGTGTCATTTTTATTTCATAAAACAAATTATATATTAAAACAGTATTTAATTTTTCCCAAAAATTTAACTATCTTAGAAAATTATGATAAATTTACCATTGGATAATTTCGACATCCGAATTCCAAAAATAATATTAATTTCCTCTAAATAGTTTTCTAAACATGTGAATTTTTACTTTTAAACTAAAAAGCTACATTTATAATAAATTCTTGGGTTTTGAAAAATAAACGGCTTTCAAACCATAATAATAATTACAATTGTATTCATAAAAAATATTGGATCATTTTAAAAAGTAATTTTTTGATAAAATTTTATTAAAATATTATATAATTTAAAAAATAAATTAATTTATAAAAATTTATTTCCTAATTCAATATTAACTAAAAATACTATTTTTTTCTTGAGAACCTATTTACAAAGTAACAATGATAAAATTAATGTATATTATTTACTCTACACAAAAAAATGCATATAATCATACTAATAAGTTCTTATTACATAAACCCTTATAACCACCGCATGAGACCTATTTGTAAGGTGTGCGATGGTGATAGACTCTTGGGGTGGCTCGTGTGGTCATATCTATTAACTTAAACTTCTCCCTTAGGCGATTCCATTCAAGCTTTACTTATTGAAGCTCAGCTTGGGCTTGGAAAAGAGCGAATCCCAGTAACGCCCCCACCTCTGTGAACTCCAAAAAATGGGCTTCATATGATGCAATTATACTGGTTGAGGCCATCACATCCTTTTTCTACAAAAATTGGATTTTTAAAGCCATATATTTACACAAATCACGTGATCATTGTTTAATTGCTATATTAAAAATGGTAACAATTCTTAATGGTATTTTGAAATCCAAAAACATAAAACCAGAGAATTTAATGTGTTATATAACCATTTTAAATAATAATACATTTAATTAGATCAAGATTAATTTTCATTAATAAATTTTTTGGTCGTTATATCACCCTCTCCCACATCACCTCATTATGTATCACCAAATACTTCCTTATCAGATAAATTTTCACTTAGAAAATCAAGGGTATAGACAAGTATATCCCCAAAATTTCAATATAAATGATGAGAATCCTATTCATAATTTATTTTTGCCATAGGATTCATATGATCAAGAAATAAATGAGGCTATTGTGAAGGTTCTACTTCTACAATACTCACAAAACACAGATCTGCAGTAGTCAGTTACAACTCATCAATAATAGAAATCACCACATATAATTCCATTAGACCATTACTATACTATTGCATGAATAAAAATGATGTATCTATCTGATCCTCATCATCAACCAAAGGATACTCGGTGTTCCTAATATATTTTAGATAATAAAGATATTGATACGTAATTGAATTAATTCATTGATCATCCCTCGATTTTAAACAACTATGAATCTTCTTGTGAAATTAATCCGATGTCACACAATCATGAATTTTTTTCAGTATTATAGTTGTAAAAAAATGGATAAATCCTTACGTGGTATAAATTTATTCACTATCTAAATATAGTTTCACAAAACATGATTACCTAGAAAGAAATTAATTAAATATTACAAACAATGTAACGAAATTTCTAATTTTTTTAAATAGGTTGTGATTAAATAATTTACTCAATCTTGAGAACTTTTCTATGGATTTGTTAATAATTATTTGTTAAACCAACCAGAAAATGGATATTGCTGGGGGGTTCTTAGTGCCTATTTTATCTCAGATTTCAGAAACCAACAATTTCCTCTCAGGAATGGTGTAAAAATCCAGCTTCAAACATCAATACTTCTTACCAAATTCCCTTTTATTACACTAATTGTCAATTGAAAGTTATGATGTATTGGGGTTTGAAATAAATACCATATTTTAAGTGGACATAAAGGTACTTACATACTTAAAGATAGGGATGAAACACATATCTCTAATGAGGAAAAGTAAATGAAATTATTAAAAATTATATAACTGAAAAAACACAATATGAAATTTAAATCATACATTGGCTAGTCATCTTGAAGTCATGAAATTATTACCAATTAAATAATCTAATACAAGAAAAATACGACATGTAATTTATATCTTAAATTATATGGTCATCTCATGATCAGACAAATTTCTAGATTGGTAATATTTTTGTTTGATATATTTATTATTTTCTAAATATTTCAACTGTACTTATTACAATATTTGTTAAATAATAATAATATATATATATATATATATATTTACATTCACACTATCACAAATATTTTTCACTACTACATATGAACAACTATAACTAAAACCTTGGTCAATGTAAATCACCTAACATGTAAAGTATATTCACAACAATTTGATTACCAAATAAAATTTAATAAAATATTATACATTTTTATAAAACATAAACATATGTTTCACATATTTTAATAACATATGAATAAATAACTATAAAATCATCTTGAGACTTTTACTTTGGATTCGTTTATCATTATTTGTTAAACTGACCATAACAAAGTAGTTTATTCTTGGAGTCTCTATTGTGGCCTATATCAGCAACCATTGGTATCCTTTCAAAAAGATACACATCTTTTCAAACACATCATGTCAAATTCCTATTTATTACAAATTTAATTACTTTCATGTGAGGGAATATAGAACTTTGAAAAAAAATAAAATCTTTTAGCCAGACATACAAGTGCATACATACATAGATAAATAAGACTCATAGGTCATCAATGAGGAAAATAAAATGCAATTATTACAAAATATATAACCATATACACATAAATAGTCTTTCAATTTCAATTATACTTTGGTTGTTCATATAAAGATCAATAATCTTATAATACTCATTAAATGTTTTGTTATGCTTACTATGGTCTACATATTATATTGCTTTACATGTAACTAGATCTAATATATAATAAACAACTAATTTCTAAATTTTTTACTTTTCAATGTGTGTATGTATGTATATATGTATATATATATAGGTAGACTCACATTATTTACCTACACGTATCAAATATTAAATTTTTTTAAAAAATTTATATATCATATATAGTAGCATATACATAATAATATAATTAAATAATATAATGTGAATATATAAAAATTTAATATATTAAACATTATTTATTTATATTCTAAAAAATAATCACATATACTTTTATAAAAAACTTATTTATAAATATACTTATTGTTAATTAATATATAAATACAATCAATTTTATTAATAATATTTTTTATTAAATTTAATAAAATAAGAAATATAATTTACACATACATATTAACCATTAAAACACACAAACTTATGTTATTTTTAATTTTATATAATTTTACATTTATATATAAAATTTTTATGATACTTTTACATTCAAAAATTTATGTATTATATTTTATACTTTATTACATGGAATAATAATTGTTTATACTTAATATAATTTTAATTTATTATTTAAAATTATTATTTATAGTAAACGAAATTAATATAATTTACACATACAAAGTAACCAATAAAATAATGTAAACTTATGTCATTTTAAATTTTATTAAATTACATATGTATATATAAATTGTAATCCATACTTATTATTTTTAAACTTTAGGTCATTATTTTTTACAGTTTATTACTTGAAATAATAATTATTTATATTAAATATAATTAAAATTATTATTTATAGTAAAAAAAATTAATATAATTTTCAGAAACACAATAAAAAATAAATTATTGAAAATTTTTGTTATTTTTAATTTTATAAAATTACATATGTATATATAAAATCATTATCTTATTTCTACTTTCAAAATTTTAAATAATTGTATTTTATAATTTATTACTTGAAATAATAATAATTTATAGTTAATATAATTTATAATTATTCGTTAAAATTATTACTTATAGTAAACTTTTTATATTTATTTAACTAGAAAAATATTATATAAATTTAAATAAATTTATATATGATACAAAATATAATTACTTAATTTTTATTAATATATTTTATTATAAAATATTTAGCTAAATACCTATGTGTATATAATATTATAATTAAAATTTATGTTACTTTAAATATAATATTTGGTATATACATATAAACATATTAAAATGTAATTACCCACCATTTCAATTACAAATATATACGTTTATTAGAACAATAATATTTCCCTAAATATAAATTATATTATATATATAAAATTTCAATTATATAAACCCCATATATAAAATTACTAAATCATTTAATTTAAATTAGACCATGTAAAAACAATGACTTGTTCAGAAATTAACCACAATTTGTATATCTGTACATTTATACATCCATACATATTGAATAAATATAACATGAAAAACAATTAGATAATATATTTTCAAATAGAAATTTTTTGTTCTTAAAAGTAGGGAATATATGCTGATAAAGAATTCCATCAAGGATTCACAGTAAAATATATAAGAGATGAATGGAAAATGGATGGGAAACCACTTTTTATAAATTTGGGCAACTAGGTGGTGTAAACCCCATTCACACCTCTGTTGTAAAAACTATGAAGTAATAATTAATGGGGTTTACGCATCCTCCATTATACCGAATAATCATGAATGGGGTTCAAATTTTATCAGTGGCATAAGGAGAAGCATGAACCCAGTTAAATCCTCTCTCTCAAAATGGAGAATCATGAATGGGGTTCACACTTCATTTCAAATACTCGAAACCCAATCCCTTTCCTTGAAAAAAATTAAAAACCCATTAAGAACTCAATTTTTATCAGTATATTAATTTTTTTTTAAAAAATATAGAAAAAATATAAGAATATAATTCAATTAACTGTTTGATATAAAAAAGTACAATAAAATATTGATAATATTTAAAAGTAAATTATTATTTTTTAATTTTTTAGGTGGGTGATAAACAAACAAAATCTACATTACATTCACATGAGGAGGTTTGAATCTGAGACCACCCAAACACCATCACAATGGTGCAACCACTAGGGTGAACCTTGTGGGATTCGAAAAAAAAACTACTCGGTCGACAAAAACAATTGTTGCCATTCAATAAAAATTCCATAATAATAGTACATAAAATGTGCTCATCAAAATATAATATAATCAAGGAATATATTGATTTAACATTCATTAATAATTATTAAAAAAAATCTATATCAATTTAAAATTAATAATCCCAATAGAAATTTTTCAATATAAGAGACAAAATCAAAACACCACCTGAAATTCAAAATTAAAACTAGATAAGATAGGAAAGAAAATGATAAAAAAAACATAAGGATTTGTGTTCTTTGGTCTAATTGGACTTACATGAACAATAATATCATAATAAACATATCATAAATAATGAACAAGAAAAAGATACATGACATGACATATAGAAGAAAACAATAACAAGATAAACTTTTTTAGAGTAAGTTTTTGTCACTCAAGTAACTCATAGTCGACCAGAATTTGAGAGATATATACACTCATTTATGAGTGTCAATTGATATCCCTATATGTGAATGTGTATTTTTATCTCGACTTGAGAGAATTTTCAATATGTATCATTAATAAAGTGGGTTGAATAAAGACAAAATCCTAATTACATGGGTATAAGACTTTGAGTTGTAAGTCCAAATGAAAAATGGAAGAATAAAGATGATCCATGTGATAATGAGTTATCATTTCACTGCATTAAATTAGAAATAAATCACAACACATATAGTTGTATCAAAAGAGAACATAATATCACTTATTTAAGCCTTGATATGACATATCAAGTCTAGGAAAAATGGTTGCTGGAATTTTGGAAGTCCAACCCATGTGAAGAAATTACAAAATTTAGATTGGTGGAAAAAAATTCAATGTTAAATTCATTTTCAATAGATAAATCAAAGGATAATATAAATTAATAGTTTTGTACAAAAGTGAATGTCAGATTCATAAATAAATAATTCAAATTAGCATTGGATTTGGTGACCTAGAACCAACTACTTTGTATTTTTGACTAACTTATTATTCATGGTTTTTAATATTGATAACAAAATCACATAATGATTATTTTTTGTGTGACAATGTATATGATAATGTTATAAGGGTACTTATCACATAGAAAAGTTATTGGTGTTTACCCCTATAGTGATAGATTTTAATTATTATGATAATATCCTTAAAAGCATTCTCTATGACCAAATGATACCATTTGATGACACACATATGATAAAAACTCTAAGGGATTGGAAACACATAAAATAATTGAAAATTGTTCTCATGATTACTTCCCATGGTTATCTTGATGAGAGGATATTATGACAACAAACCCACCAAAAAGAAATTGGTATGTTTTATGTGTTAATGGATATTTCTTTCTGTTGATGTATGTATTAACACTTAGAATTGAGATTATTATTAATTCATATATTGAGTAACCTAATTTAATATATTGATGAAAAATATGAAGACTTATACTTATATTGAGACATGATATTTTGAGATCATCACAATTAATATTTCATTAATGAACATATTAATAAAGGATTTTTCCCTTCTAAGTTTAATAGAATTAGATATTTCAGGCCATTTCATGGGAATGGAACATAATTATTATATCTGTGACCATGATTATTTATAATCGTAAATTCCATTTCAGAAAAGTTAAAGAATGGTATTCATGTATATAGTCTGATGGAAGATTCTAAGAAACATTAATGATGAGATATCAAGATAAATAAATTATATTACACATTGAGTGTTCAAATGAGATTGTTGTCATTGTGATATTAACATCTTTCTCTATGGGTTTCTTAATGTGTTTCAGGATACAAATCTTGAACTTCATGCAAGTTCGACCTGAATCAACCCAGAAAGGGGCCCATATGACCACACATTAATTGTATCCAAAAACTAAATTAAATAATTTATGAAAATAATAGTTGAATTAAAATAATTACCATGTTTTGCGGAATAATAGTTATTATGTTTTGTTTTATTTCATATATTAAATCATCTGTAATTTTAGAAAATAATTAAGTGAGTTTAATATTAAATAAATATTTATTCATAAGGTAATTATTAATTTAGATATGAAAATATATGATATTTATTTATCACTGGTTAATTCACAACATAAAAAATATTTATTTATTTTGTTATGAAAATATTTTATAAATAATTATTTTATAGTTTACTGAATATAATATATATCTATTTATTGAATGAATAATGATGTGATATTTTTTTATTTAATCAAATGGTCACTATTCCGGGTTTCATAAATCTTGAGGAGGAAGAAAGAATTGAGTTAAGGGTTCAATGGAAATCATATATTAAATATGATTTAAATACATATTAATTTATTTATTTCAAAAATAATATTTATTTTATCCATGAGTCATGAGTTCATCACAGAAATAATAATAATAATATATTTATTCGACGTGGGGTTATGAAAGGATTAAGATAATTCTAGAGGCATATGTGAAATTACGTATTCTCTAACCTAGAAATATAAATACCATTGTAATAACCTGAGATTTTATAAGATATATTATTTTTAATTTCTTTCATATCTTCTGTTATATGATACACCAAGATTGTCTTGCGCTATACGCAACACCGTATTAGCTTGTCGTATACGTAACACTAATCCTGGATCGTGTTACACACAATTTCATGTTTGTTTGATAGTAGTTATTCTAAGAAACATTGAGTATATATATATATATATATTCAATTTATTTTTTTATACGTAGCAATAAAGGAGTCATGCACTACACGCAACCCTGACTTGGCTTGCATTACACGCAATCGCGACCTTCCTCGATAGCCTGTGTTGTACACAATACCGAGTTTTACTAAACAACGATATATTATTATAATATTATTGTGAACTAGCCGTTATGAATAGTATTAAATAAATTTTAAATTTTATAACATTATTATTCATCTTACACATTTTTTAGAACATGGTATAAGAACAGAATAATTTTTTCGTGTAAAATAAGTATTTTTAAAAAAATCCAGTTTTGCCGCCTTTTGATGGCACACCCACATTACATCTAGTATTTGACATGTTTATAAGTTCAATTTTACAAAATAAAATTATTCTTTGGAATCAGGATATAAAATTTTACCTTGGATAAATTTTTCATATTATTCTGATAACTTTCATATTTTAATAAATAGTAAAAACACGATATATTTTAATTAAAAACAACTTTTTTCATCATAATAACTTATGTGGTTAAATTATAATATTTAAGGGTTTAAAGTATAAATAGAATAGATTTTTACCATTTAATATAATGTATGTCATTAGCATTGATTTTACATTGAATTCGTAGGTTAAATCAATACAATCTTTGGCAATGTTTTAAACAAAAACCCTTTTTCATTCGACAACGAGATTAATTTTACTTTAATTTCTTCATCTTATGTGTATGGAATTTGAAAAACATTATTCCATATTTGGAATCAGTGGGTCCAAATTATGTTAGTAGACTACTTTTTATTTTTGGGAATTATGAATAGTAACTACGGTAAATTTTATTTACCATAGTTAAAGGTAAATCGGGTAAATTAAGGGTAAATATAATATTATAAAATTACCCTAACACATGCCAAAATTTTATTGGATGGCTAAAAGTTGACCCATATCACCGAAGGGTCAGATTAGATTCATTTTATGGACTTTTGACCATGAAAATAATTTAATTATTATTAAAACCAATGAAAGTGACAACATGTCACTCTCTTAAATCTTATAAGTATAATAATTTTAATTTAGTTATGGACATCATAAAACTTAGAACATGAATAGTCTCCATAAATATAATAAAATTATCTACATCATGATAGTTTATTTATAATTTTTAGGGATTAAATAATTGTCATTAATGGTGATACATTAATGATGCAGAAATTATTTATTAAGTGAAAAATCAGTAATATAGTTTTTATTGAAATAATAATACCCATTAAAAGGACCACAAACCTGACAAAAACTTATTGGTAGTGTATATATATACCTTAATCATCCAATTACATAATATATAACCGTTTGTAGTTTTATAAAAGTGATTATGAAACTTATATTGTTTTATTATAAATGATGCCATAGTTGTCACCTTCATAATTTAATAAATATAAAAATTAAAATATTGTGATTTTAAGATGATAAATTCGAGTAAAAGTATTATTGTGAAAGGTAATAGATTTATCTTAATTGTAGGATTTTAGTTTCAATTTTTATGCAACAAATATGTATATTAAATAATTATACAAAAATGTTGTAGTAATTATTTTATTAAGAGATAAACCAAATAAATGGTTTTTAAAAATAATAAAATAACTATTATATGAACTATTTAATGTTCTCCACTAATTTTATAGATACATATGACCTTTTATGAATCTATTAAATATTTTATTTAGAACATATATTCTGTATATATTTTATTTAAATTCAAATAAAAAAATAGTGTCAAAATTGACACTAGTGTTATTTTATAAAAATAACATATTATAAAATTGTTTAAAAAACACAAAAATATTTATAAATTTTAAATTTAAATTTATATGATAGAAAATGTTGTAAATTATCCAATTATGGTCAATTCACAACAAATAAGTAATTGTTTGTTATGATATAAAATTTAGAATGTTTTTACCATAAATAAAATTATATTGATTAAATAAGGATAAATCAAGTTGATAAATTCCTAACATGTCTAAATTTGATTGGTTGATGTGATTACAACCCTATACCATCTAATCATTGTATATGAGTCATTTTTGGAGTTTTTTAATAGGGGCTATATTTATTATAATTTAATAGTTTTTAAGAATTCCAAAGGTGCCCCTCTCCTCCCTTATAAAAGGGAACCTCCTCCCTCTCCTCCTCACACCAATTTGAGCCTTCAAGCTCGGCCAAACCCTGACCATTTCACTTCCCCACTTCCCTAGAAACACCCTAAAGGTCCTGGTCTTCTTCAAAGACCAATTTTAGTGCCCTAAGAGGAGGTTTCAAAGAGGCGCTTCAAAGAAGAGGTAATGTCTGTTACTGATTCTTTCAACTTTATTTCTTCTTCCACTTCTTATTCTTAGGTTGTTTCATTATGAAGTAATAACATCAGTATCAATCATATACTTATATGTTATTATATGTATTAAACATCCGTATTTCACCATCTATCCATCCTATGGAATAATAAATCACCGCACGTGCATACGTACGGAATACCGTCTCCACGCCGTGGTGTAATATATTTTCCAGCACCACCTTACTTGGATGGGTATAATGGTGTAAAAAATAACTATATATGATTATTATAAAGTGATATTTATTCTGTAATTGTATACATACGCTCCAATAAAATTCTACGATCATGGGAATGATATCATCGCTTGTGCGTACGTACGGAATACCGTCTCCACGACGCGATGAGATTCATTCTCAATGATTAACCATTCATAAATGATTATAAAGTATATATAATCAGTAATCATGAAATATATGACATAATAATGAAATTGGATTTATGTATATATATATATGTATGTATGTCATCCAATTAATTCAATTAAATTCAATGAGGAAACGAAAACAACGTTCATGCGTACGTACGGCCTACCGTCTCCATGAACGGTGTATTTCATTCCATTTATAGATCTATTATATATATGTATATTCTGAATATATATTATATATAAATGATGTTTTACATTCTGGATTTATTTAATCATGATCTAAGTAATCATATGAATAATTACAAGTCAAAACACAGACGACAAATGAAACGATTTTACCCAAAACGCTCTTTAACATGGAATTTACAAAAGAACGGGTAATATAAAGTCATAAGTGAACCATATATGATATCATAACAATTAATATGATTTTGTAATAAGTCAATAACATTATTTAAATCATTATACAGGAGGTTTGGACACTTATGAAGCAAATCGGACCTAAGGTAAGGGATAATTTTGCAAATCTCATTTTTATCGAGGATTGCTTATTCATAAGTATTTACTGGGGTTATATTTATCACCCATGTCCAAATTTTATAAAAATGTTTTCATGAATGTTTAAAGTAATTTTTTCCCATTTTTTAATTTTACTACATGGTATGTAAGGAATCTTTCTTTTGTTTACGTTACGAGGTACTTTTTTGACTTTTCCTGCAAAAGTACGAGAAGAATGTTTTTTAAAACTTATACAGCACGAACGGATTTTTACGGTTTTATAAATCCTTATTTTCATGAAGATTCCTCCAAAAGATTTCATGACTATTTTCAAAAAAATCTATTTTTTTAAAATTTCATGGAATTTTGGGAAAAGAATATGATTTTCAAGAAGAAAGGATATTTTCCTCAAGAATTCATTTCAAGTGTTTTATGAAAACCATTTTCCATCTAAGATGAAATTATTTCATATGTGTATGTTTCAAGTATAATTTATCTATGATTTACATGATTTCACTTTTCTTATGATGAAATATCCATTTGTTTTATATGGATTATGTGATGA
Source organism: Viscum album (assembly GCA_963277665.1). Classification (NCBI taxonomy): domain Eukaryota; kingdom Viridiplantae; phylum Streptophyta; class Magnoliopsida; order Santalales; family Viscaceae; genus Viscum; species Viscum album. The sequence goes on along the minus strand of OY728147.1, from coordinate 869,545,702 downwards.
TGATATGATATGAAACTCATTTTATTCTTTGGGTTATGATGAATGTTTTAAGTTTATGTTGTGGCACAAGTAAGAATGATTTAATTATGAGATGGGTGTGACCTATATCTCCCTCCAATTCATTGGGTAAAGATTTATATCTCATGAGATAGACGTGGATGGAATGGTAAGTTAATCTGGTTCAGTATTACAGGACTGAAACAAGGAGTGAACTCGATTCAGAAAGGGAATTTGTCCACTAAGATGGTCATGGCAGCAATGCCTTGGCTACTATGGAAATTATTACATGTGTTTATGGATGACACAATTACATTGTTTATTCCCATGCTATGTTATCATTATTTATGTTCCATTATGATCTATTCCTTATGTACTTCCATGTTTTAAGTCGTTGCTCAAGATTTTGATGTTTAAACATTACGTTCATGTTTTTAGGTTCAAATGTGTATGGTATGTTTTATTTTATCCATGCTTACCCTTACTGAGCATTTGAGCTCACCCTTTTTATGTTTTATTTTACCCCAGGATTAAAAGAAAGGGTTTAGGTAAGGAAACAAAAAGTGGAAGATCTTTATAGGAGATGTTAAAGATCTTTCACCACGATTCGAAGATTATGTTCCAAGTCTCCAAAGACACTAAACTATTACGGTCCTTGTGTGTCTGTTTTTGTTATGTATTATGTATTCCACAAAATTAATGTAATGTCCATGTACGTCAAGCTTCGGGTCTCTACAGTTGGTATCAGAGGAAAGGTTTAGTCAACCATTGGAAACTAGGATGCGAAAACGTTAGTGAGATCCCTAGAGTTATTTCTAAGGTATGTCTAGGGATGTCCCTAAGGATAAGTATACATTTAGGATATAGTCCTAGAAATACGGTAAAGATCTTAGAATTTAATGTAAGATGTTAGATATTGAGGGTGCTCCCCCTTTACAATGTTGTTTTCCCTTGAATAATTTTTGCCTCTCACACTATTCTTTTTGGGTTTTAGAAAATGGCTGGAAATAGGAAGATTCATGATAATGGAGGATATGACGGAAAATAGAATGATATTCTTCATGAGAAACCAAATGAAACCGGATTTGGAAGTCGAAACATCATTATTATGCCTAATCAGCAATCTCATAATATGATCAATAATCTCAACTTTAGTAAGTGTCCCGACTCAGATAATAAGAGAAATATGGAGTTTCATGATGATCATAGAGGAAAGAAAGTTCAATTTACCTCATGTAAATCATGTGGGAAGAGGCATCGGGGAGACTGATTCAAAGGAACTGGAAGACGCTTTGGGTGTGGAAAAGAAGGACACAAATCCAATAAGTGCAAAGGAAAAGGTTCAGTTAACACCATGGATGGGGATAATGGTATTACTACGACATCAACAATGGTTAAATGTTTTAAATGTGGAATGTACGGGCGTTATGCAAACCAATTCCCTAAGAGAAAGTCTCATGAAGAGAATTAGTATGGTCGTATGGGTAGTATTTATGTTGATGATGATGAAGAGACTACAAATGATATGTGAGATGAATGAATTGTTGAAGCTCGGTCAATGGTTTAAGAAGGTAGTGGAATGATTACATGTTTATCAAGTGTAATGTTGTATAAGTAATCTCATGGTACTATGGAATAAAGAGACATCTAAGGATTGTTACACTGTTGTATTTCTTTGAGTTTTGAAAGTGTATGATTAATGGTACCATTATCCATGAAAGGTTATTCAGATATTTTTGGAAAGTAGATGATATGCGCATAATGAAGGGACAAGAATATAATGAGATGTTTGATTGTATTCATGAGCTCATGATTGATATAAGGACTAAGTGATATTATTGTTTGATTATATAGAAATTTTGGGATTTTGGTATGTGGAAAGTGTTAACTTTTGACAGCATTCATGTTTTCACTAAGGTTAAATGGGTATTCATTTTTTAAGAGAATACATGATTAAGGTATTCACATGTTTGTAATTTTACCAACAAGATATATCTTATGATATATGGAGGATAAATGATGGCATTAACGTGATTGTTATGTGACATTTCAAGTAATCGTTTTCTTTATACCATGAGCTTGGACCAAAGTATTTTAGATAAGCCTAAAGATTGGAATGGATTATGTTGGGCATAAGTTAGTATTGTTTAAGGATAAACCTTTTTTCGATATTATTGATGGGATGTTATAGTAATGTAGTTTTAGAAAAAGGACAACCTGCAGGACTGGTGGTAGCCCATCGCGTCGGACAAGGCTGTGGGAATCAAACCCACAACTGAAGTCCGACTGGCCTTTATCGCCTACCACTAGCCAACAGGAAGTCCCTGGTCAGTAGAAACTAGTTTTATTTTATTAAGCGGTATGACATATGAATTACAAGTTCATTTTTGGAACCATATACGATTAATCTAACCATATGATGGACTTATAACTTTTGCTAACCTTTTGTTTGAAACAGATTGAATGACCCATCATTCTATCACACAATCTTCTAACACAAGACAAATAACAAATTCAACTTCATTTCATTAAAGGATGAAGTGGAAATTGTTCAATTCACGAACAACAGTGAGATTGTACCAAAATCATGTAAGTATTTATCTTAATTCATCAACTTTAGGGAAATGATCTTGAAAACCAAAAATGTTGTCTTAGTGACCTTATATCTGATGAATCAGATGGTACCTTAGATCATCACAAATCTATGGCTTTGTGATCGATGGATTTTTCATAGCCATGTTCTCTACCACTCTCCATCGTAACTTGATGGTTAGAATTATCTTCAATATCAATATTTTCACCTATGTTATCCTATGTGGAAACCCAGTGATTAGTTTATTTGGGTAACTATTACGTTTCATACTTTAGTTTATAAAGATATGTTTTGGTATTCTTTTTTACGATGTGGGTTTCAATTAAAGAAACATTCAAGTAGAAAACCATTTATAACCCCGACGAATTTCAAGGGCGAAATTCATTTTAAGGGGGGTAGAATGTAATAACCTGATATTTTATAAGATATATTCTTTTTAATTTCTTTCATATCTTATATTGTACGATACACCAAGATTATCTTGCACTATACGCAACACTGTATTAGCCTGCAGTATACGCAACACTAATCCTAGATCGTGTTACACACAATTTCATATTTGTTTGATAGTAGTTATTCTACGAAACATTGATTATATATATATATATATATATATATATATTCAATGTATTTTTTTATATTAATCAACAAAGGAGTCATGCACTACACGCAACCATGACTTGTCTTGCATTACACGCAATCGCGACCTTCCTCGATAGCGTGTGTTGTATGCAATACCGAGTTTTACTAAACAACGATATATTATTATAATATTATTATGAACTAGCCGTTATGAATAGTATTAACTAAATTTTGAATTTTATAACATTATTATTCATCTTACACATTTTCTAAACATGGTATAAGAACAAAATAAATTTTTCGGGTAAAATAAGTATTTTTCAAAAAATTCAGTTTTGCCGCCTTTTAATGGAGCACCAACCTTAAATCTAGTTTTTGACATGTTTATAAGTACAATTTTAAAAAATAAAATTATTATTTGGAATCAGGATATAAAATTTTACCTTGGATAAATTTTTCATATTATTCTGATAAATTTCATATTTTAATTAATAGTAAAAACACGCTATATTTTAATTAAAAACAATTTTTTTCATCGTAATAACTTATGTGGTTAAATTATAATATTTAATGGTTTTAAGGAATAAATAGAATATATTTTTACCACTTAATATAATGTATGTCATTAGCATTGATTTTACATTAAATTCGTTGGTTAAATCAATTCAATCTTTTGCAATGTTTTAAAAAAAACTTGTTTTCATTCGACAACGAGATTAATTTAAATTTAATTTCTGAAACTTCTGTGTATTGAATTTCAAAAAATGGATTCTGTATTTGGAATCAGTGAGTCCAAATTATATAAATAGGCTACTTTTTATTTTTTGGAATTATGAATAGTAACTACGGTAAATTTTGTTTACCACAGTTAAAGGTAAATCAGGTAAATTAAGGGTAAATATAATATTATAAAATTACCCTAAAACATTCCAAAATTTTATTGGATGGATAAAAGTCGACCCATATCACCTAAGGGTCGGATTAGATTCATTTTATGGACTTTTGACCATGAAAATAATTTAATTATTATTAAAACTAAAAAAAGTGACAACATTTCACTCTCTTAAATCTTATAAGTATAATAATTTTAATTTAGTGATAGACATCATAAAACTTCAAACATGAATATTATCCAGTAATCTAATAGAATTATCTACATCGTGATAATTTATTTAGTTTTTTTAGGAATTAAATAATTGTCATTAATGGTGATACATTAATGATGCAGAAATTATTTATTAAGTGAAAAATCAGTAATATAGTTTTAATTGAAATAATAATACCCATTAAAAAGCCCAAAAACCTGACAAAAACTTATTTTTAGTGTATATATACACCTTAATCATCCAATTACATAATATATAACCGTTTGGAGTTTTATAAAAGTGATTATGATACATATATTATTTTATTTTAAATGATGCCAAAGTTGTCACCTTCATAATTTAATAATTATAACAATTTAAATATTGTGATTTTAAGATGATAAATTCGAGTAAAACTATTATTGTGAAAGTTAGTAGATATATCTTCATTATAGGATTTTATTTTTAATTTTTATGCAACAAATAAGTATATTAAATAATTATACATAAATGTTGTAGTAATTATTTTATTAAGAGATAAACCAAATAAATGGTTTTTAAAAATAATAAAATAACTATTATATGAACTATTTAATTTTCTCCACTAATTTTCAAGATACATATGACCTTTTATGAATCTATTAAAGCTTTTATTTTGAACATATCTTCTGAATATATATTATTTAAATTCAAATAAATGAATAGTGTCAAAATTGACACTATTGTTATTTTATAAAAATAACATATTAAAAAATTGGTTAAAAATCACAAAAGTATTTATAAATTATAAATTTAAATTTATATGGTATAAAATGTTGTAAATTATCCAATTATATACAATTCAAAACAAATAAGTAATTTTTTGTTATAATTTAAAATTTAGAATATTATTACCATAAATAAAATTAAATTGATTAAATAAGGATAAATCAAGTTGATAAATTCATAACATGTCTAAATTTGATTGGTTGATGAGATTACAACCCTATCCCGTCTAATGTTTAAATATGAGTCATTTTTGATGGTTTTTAAGTGGGGTTAGATTTATTATAAATTAATATTTTTTAAGAATTCCAAAGGTGCCCCTCTCCTCCCTTATAAAAGGGCACCTCCTCCCTCTCCTCCTCACACCACTTTGAGCCTTCAAGCTCGTCCAAACCCTGCCCATTTCACTTCCCCACTTCCCTAGAAACATCTTATAGGTCATGTTCTTCTTCAAAGACCAATTTTTGTGCCCTAAGAGGAGGTCTTAAAGAGGCGCTTCAAAGAAGAGGTAATGTCTGTTACCGATTCTGTCAACTTTATTTCTTCTTCCACATCTTCTTCTTAGGTTGTTTCATTATGAAGTAATAACATCAGTAACAATAATATACTGATATGTTATTATATGTATTAAACAACCCTATTTCACCATCTATCTATCCTACGAAAAAATAAATCACCGCGCGTGTGTACGTACGGAATACCGTCTCCACGCCATGGTGTAATCTATTTTCTACCACCACCTTACTTGGATGGGTATAATGGTGTAAATAATAACTATATATGATTATTATAAATTTATATTGATTCTGTAATAGTATACATACACTCCAATAAAATTCCACGATCATGGGAACGATATCATCGCTCATGCGTACGTACGGAATACCGTCTCCACGGCGTGATGAGATTCATTCTCAATGGTTAACCATTCATAAATGATTATAAAGTATATATAATAAGTAATCGTGAAATATATGACATAATAATGACGCTGGATTTATGTATATATATATATATATGTATGTCATCCAATTAATTCTATTCAATTCAATGAGGAAACGAAAACAACGTTCATGCGTACGTACGGCCTACCGTCTCCATGAACGGTGTATTTCTTTCCATTTATCGATCTATTATATATATGTATATTATAAATATATATTATATATAAATCATGTTTTACATTATGGATGTAAGTAATCATGATCTAAGTAATCATATGAATAATTACAAGTCAAAACATGGACGACAAGTGAAACGATTTTACCCAAAACGCTCTTTAACATGGAATTTACAAAAGAACGGGTAATATAAAGTCATAAGTGAACCATATATGATATCATAACAATTAATATGATTATTTAATAAGTCAATAACATTATCTAAATCATTATACACGAGGTTCGGACACTTACGAAGCAAATAGGACCTAAGGTAAGGGATAATTTTGCAAATCTCATTTTTATCCATGATTGCTTATTCGTAAGTATTTACTGGGGTTATATTTATCATCCATGTCCAAATTTTATAAAACTGTTTTCATGAATGTTTAAAGCCCTTTTTATCCATTTTTGACTTTTACTACATGTTATGTAAGGAATATTTCTTTTTTTTACGTTACGAGGTACTTTTTTGACTTTTCCAGCAAAAGTACGAGAAGAATGTTTTTTTAAAGTTATACGGCACGAATGGATTTTTACGGTTTTATAAAGCCTTATTTTCATGAAGCTTCCTCAAAAATATTTCATGACTATTTTCAAAAAAATCTCTTTCTTTCAAAATTTCATGGCATTTTGTGAAAAGAAAATTATTTTCAAGAAGAAAGGATATTTTCCTCAAGAATTCATTTCAAGTGTTTTATCAAAACCATTTTCCATCTAAGATGAAATTATTTCATATGTGTATGTTTCAAGTATAATGTCTCTATGATTTACATGATTTCCCTTTTCTTATGATGAAATATCCATTTGTTTTATGTGGATTATGTGATGATGATATAATATGAAACCCATTTTATTCATTGGGTTATGATGAATGTTTTAAGTTTATGTTGTGGAACAAGTAAGAATGATTTCATTATGAGATGGGTGGGACCTATATCTCCCTCCAATTCATTGGGTAAAGATTTATATCTCATGAGATAGATATGTCTGGAATGGTAAGTTAATCTGGTTCAGTATTACAGGACTGAAACAAGGTGTTAACTCGATTCAGAAAGGGACTTTGTCCACTAAGATGGTCCTGGCAGCAATGCCTTGGCTACTATGGAAATCATTACATGTACTTAATGGATGCCACAATTACATGTTTTATTACCATGCTATGTTATCATTATTTATGTTCCATTATAATCTATGCCTTATGTACTTCCGTGTTTTAAGTCGTTGCTCAAGATTTTGATGTTTAAACATTACGTTGATATTTTTAGGTTCAAATGTGTATGGTATGTTTTATTTTATCCATGCTTACCCTTACTGAGCATTTGAGCTCACCCTTTTTATGTATTATTTTCCCCCAGGATTAAAAGAAAGGTTTTAGGTAAGGAAACAAAAATTGGAAGATCTTTATGGGAGATGTTGAAGATCTTTCACCACGATTAGAAGATTACGTTCCAATTTTCCAAAGACACTAAACTATTACGGTCCTTGTGTGTCTGTTTTTGTTATGTATTATGTATTCCGAAAAAGTAATGTAATGTCCATGTACGTCAAGATTCGGGTCTCTACAACCATGTTATATAATTTCTTTAGGGTAGTTGAAAGAGACATTTTTGTGCACAATTAATCGTCTATAAAATAATTCTCTCAAACATAAAGAGAATTACTCTTATTTTCAATGCCTTGTGTCTGTGAAAGATTATTAAATTCAAGACAAGTATGAATTTTTGAATAATTTGAGAAACCAAATTTTGAAATAGGATTTTGGATCAGGTTATGAGAGATTGAACACTTTCAAAGAGGTATTTAAGACTTGGATGGGGGATCATGAGATATCTTAGGGGATCAAAGGAGTCCAAAGTGAGGTTTTATGGCTCATTCAGCCAAAGATGCAGCATAGACACTGGCCAGCTAGTAGTTTCTGGTTGGAACCGAAGCCATTTCTAGTGGACACAAGCCTTATGAGGGCTCTTTCATGGGGAAGAATAATGATTATTCCCTCTCAAACATAATATGCGGCGTCACTATATTCTCATCCTTCCTTGGATCGCACAACTAGGGGTTAGATCACCCTCATATTACCCGCTCCCACTTGGTTTGGGGTTTACCTTGAAGGTGTTTTCTTACCACTTTGAGGTAATTCTCACACTATACTAACCTTAATTGATATTATCCCACTTTATTACATGATTTTTACTTCTTTGGTGAGGGATTAGGTTCTTATTCCACTTGATCATGGTTTAATCCACTAAACATGGTAAGGATTTTACTTTACCAAGGAATATGGTGACCCACAATGTTGTCTCCATGAACCAAGTCATTGTTTCAATTGAGGTACGTTGCACCAATAATTTATTTTATGGGTTTCATTAAAATTAAACTAAAATTCCTATTTAATTGGAGTTCATTTTGAGGGATTTCTCCCATCATAGGGATGAGAATGCAATATGGACCCTTCAGGCGCCATTGGGTGTGATTATGCGTATTCAAATTAAATGAGTAAAATAATTATATATGGTTATAATTAGTTGTGCATAACACCATGATGTAGTTTATATTATAGGAGTATGAGCGGTGAGTAGTTGAGCTAAGGGAGATCTTGGGAGAGGTTGAGTAGTGAGTTCATGTGGAGAAATGGTTTGGATACTATTCATGGAGTAATTTGGGATGGTAGGTTACAAAAAGATATGAAATATTTTTTTATTTTGTTTTACTATATGTAGATATGTTATATATGATATATATAAATGTGTTATAACTTGTGAATCATATGAGTGGGGTTGACCCAGTCATTGTTTGTTCTATTGAGAAAGGAATTCATGGGTAGCGTCTTTTTTCCAAAACTAGTGCATGTGAAGTGTGACTGGCTATGAAACATAGGAATGGAGATACATTAGTGGATTTTGGATGCAAGAACACCTAGGGTGTTATTTATTGGTTTTGAGGTTGGAAAATCATGTATAGACCAGTTGGGTGTCTATATCTATTCAGTTTGGTCACACTTACAAAAACATGGCTAGTGCATGGATGGGTACTTGTGGTCAATAACTACATCGATGGTATGGTTGTGTGGAAAAAACTAACACTGGTACGGTTCCCAATTTTTAATAGGATTTCCAAGGTATTGCCTAGTTTTATGGGTTTGATATGTTATGAAGCATGGTCATCCTATTCATATGGAATTCTGTCCACGTGATTGTGAATCATGTTTCAATAATTCGATGGTACATGAAAGTTGTTAGTCATTGTACACGTTATCCAATTAAATTTTAAATCACTAAACAGACGTGTGTAAGATTAGAATTGATATATTTTTATGTGTCCCTTATGGTCCTGAAGACAGGAGGATCAGATAATGATTTCTTAACATTTCCTCTATGTTAGAGGACTCATAGGAAATATATCGGGTGTAATGACATGGTTGATCAAGAAGTAGTTAAAGGTAGGTGTTTCATGGGATTAAATGAGTGTGTCTCAAAAGGGCAGACATAGTCACAATGATAAAACAATTTTTATGGTAGTCAAGGAGTGTATATGGTAATCCGTATGATGGGGAGTGTACCATTATCTATTTGAAGGAGTAACCCTTGATATCTTTGGAAATTCAATGGCATCCGAGAACAAAAATACAGTGATTTGGTAATAGGAATCTACTAATGGTTGCATTTATGATCATTTACAAGTGAAATGGTAACATCTAGTCATCACATCTAGTTGTGGTTGATACATATGAAATGGAGATCATGAATTTATCTAGTGATGTGATGATCATGTCACTTCTATGGAGGAGAGTGTGATGTTGGACATGGAGATACGACCCTCACCCCAAAGTGATCATGGATATGTGGAATGATTCATTGGATGGTAGTTTTGGATTGGGGATACTGATGAATGAATATATTGGGTTTTAATTGAAATCCATTTTGAATTCTAGGTAGAGATCCAAATGCGACTTTGAGTGGATATCAAGCATCGATATCATGCTCAGGATGATTTTAGGTGATCTAAACATGATCAAATTTAGGATACATTGGTACTCATGGTATGGTAGATCATGATAGACCATTTGGGATGGTTTATGGTGTAGAAATGGAATGTTACTAGATGTTGGGTATGAAATTTTGTTGGATGATTTGGATGATTGTGGGATGCCTCTAGGGAGAAAGGTATCTTGATAGATTATTTTGGGAATGTGTAGGAATGGGTAGATATGTATTTTGTGACAAGTTTTTCGGATTCAATGCAACTGATAGTTAGCATGTAATGTGGTATGGTGAGATGGTAACAATATCAGGAATTTTTTTCAAGTTACTATAGGTGTGATTCCATAATTTTTTAGGTCTTTTCGTGGAGAGGTTGTGTGTATAGGGCCTTCATGTATATGTAGTAAGACCCATTATTTTTGGTTCTAAATGAGAATGGGGGATGTAACCAGTGTTGAATATTATTCTCATGAGTGTTCCAGTGTAGTGAGTTGTAATTCACATTGGGAACATTGTTATAACATTGTAATTGAGTTATGACTGACAATTTTGATGGTGGGAAGCACCAGAAGTTGTAATTGGTATTGTGAACCAAGAACTGTGGCAGGTAGAACCATATTCCTATTGATGAATTTGATAACTTTGTGGTTGTTTCTTAGGACATATGAGCTTGGGTAAGTGTTTTAATGGCGTTTTAGTAAATAATTAGAGTGTTTGATCATGTTTCAGCGGTTTAACCTCTTATGTTTAATGATGTTCTAGGATAATTATTTGGGAAATAAAGGATAAAACATGGACACATGGATGATAATTTAAGACCCGGGATGGTTAAGAGAAATGGTGGGATGTTGGATGGGACTTCAAGAGAATGATAATTGTTATGGTGGATAGTTTTTAAAGCCTCAAGCCTTTACATGCATTTCAAATTCATGGAATGTTTTAATTTTTTAATTGGAGCATGAGTCGAATTTTTAATGGTGATATAGAATCAAGTTACAAGTGTTTTAATTTATTCTAGTAGGAGTTTTATGCAAGTTTGGGGGATCATGAGACATATCAAGGGCTTAATGGAGCTTTGGGTAAGGTGGTGTGGCTTCTATAGAAGATCCACCATTGAAGCAATGGTGTCAGGAAGTAGTAGAAGCTAAAATCAATGGACACCGTCTGACTATTGGGAAATTAGAGGAGAATAATAATGATTATTCCTCCTTAAACGTAATGGTGGAATACCCTATCTTATCCTATTTACTTGTCTCACACATCTATAGGTAGTACCCCCTCTTCTCCCCTTCCCTGAATTGGTTTGGGTTCCAAATAATGTAGTTTTCATTGTTCTTTTAGGTATGTTTCTACATTATCTAACCTCAATTTCTCATATCCAATTACCAAATATGATTTCTACTTTTCTCGTAAGGTATTTAGTTATGAATACACCATGTAATTGTTGAATCAGTCAAACACGCTATGGTTTTTAATCTTCTAAGGGAGACAGTGACCTTTAACACCATATGGATGTAGAGACTCATCATTTTGGATTAGTTACCTTACACTATCAATTTATTTTATATTTTGATTAAAATTAAATTTAAATTACTATTTATTTGAAAATATTTTTTTGCATTTTACTTGATGTAGGGCTATAAGAGTGAGATGGGATGTTCGGGTGCTGATGGTTGTGATTTTGGAATGATGATAATGTTCAGTGAGAAATTAGGCATTGTGAATATTTGGGTAAAATAGGATAAATTATTGTAAATATTTATAATTTTATTTGGGTGATTCCTTGGTGGATCAAATTTATCAAAAACACAGGTGGAAACCTATTAAGCTAAGGGTGAGCTAAGGAGATTCCATGCATTGAGTTGTAGGGTGGTATAAAAATGGATAAAGGGATTTAAATGACCTAGTGGGTCTTCTTTTTTATACCTTTTGTTTTTATTATTTTGATATATGGAACGTGACATACAGGCTAAACATTTTAGGTGGTTCCCATCTATTTATTTGAGTTCTTGAGAAAAATTAGGAGTTTAAATTTAAATGGTTAATTAAATTGAACCCCTTTAAATAAGTGAATTAGAACCTAGGCCACATTGGTATAAGGGTTTTCAATTTATTCCTTGACTATAAATTATCTAGGCCCTATTTTTAGTTTTTTTAGATATATGTGAACCCCCTTGAAATTTGAAACCTATGTGTATAAAACTAGTTGTAAAAAACTATGTACTCCTTATTTTGGAACCATAGATACCCCTGGTTGGGGTGTATAGTGACATCAACATACTCATCCATTGTGGACCTTGGTTATCTTCATGGATTTCCTGGATCCATTTGTCCAATAGTGTTATCCTAAGGTGAGTGACCCTACCATGTTTTATGTTACCAATCCTAGGTAGAAAAACCTTGGGAAAATCGGGTTCAGGTTGGGTGAGTTGGCCAAATGAGTTAAACCATGGAATGAAGATGGGATATAGGAAATCTCCCTATATTAGTGATTTGTGGCCCCCAGGAGGCATAGAGGCTAATAATGCTATAACCCTAGTAGGAATCATATTTTCTTTGAGATATATGAAGTTCTCCAAAGGTATAGTAGTGACATAGAGGATCCCAATATGGATGCCTTCATGTTCATGCTGACCTAGAAGATCTTGTGGGTGAAGTTGATGAATATACCATGTAAAGGAACTTGGGGTGTAGAAGAAGTTGTGAAAACAAGTAATTTAGTATTTTGGGTTTGGATTCATGTTAAAAACACATAATCTATAAACCACTTTCTCATATTTCTCAAAGGATCGGGTGCAATTCAATTTAAATATGTATAAAAAATTAAACAAAACTCAAAATGATACCTTTTTTGGTTGAAATCATAAATTTTATTTTCTCATCATCATCCTTCCATGCCTTCAAGGTAGTTACATTAGAATCTAATAGATCATCCACATGTGAACCATAGCTCCTAGGTCATCATTCTCAATTCTTAGGTGTTATCATTGGAAGACGAAGTGATTTAAAAAATCCCTTTCATTAAATGGAGAACATGAAATAGATCGAGGAATCTTGATTGATCATACATGGTTCTTCCTTCAGTTTGTCACTCTAGAGCTTTATAGATAAGGGGAGAGCACTCAAAATTCATGAAAATGATTTTATAAAACTCATTAATTATAATATTTTATTTAAAATTTTAGTTTTAAAACTATATAATTCTAATTAAAAAATTTTATTTCATATTTAAAATCTATAATCTAAAAATTATCTTAGGTTTAATTGTTTTAAATTTCATTAAAATATTGATTTTCAAGAAATATTGAAAGATATAGGCTTTTAATGAAAAATGTATTTTATTTTTTAGTACTTATAAGGTCAATTGAGGTATTGGATTATTCATAAAATTGTAATTGATCATTTTTATTTAAAATAATAAAATTGTGGTTTTATAAAATTATTATTAATTGAATTTTATATTAAAAAATTTAATATTTAAATGAACATTTTTCATAAAAACATTTTTCATTATTTTTTTTCTATTTAATTTTAAAGTAAATTCATTGAACTATGTTTTTTCAATCATGAAAAAGGGATTCCATTTTTTTAGTCCATTTGTAAATATTTAATAAATTGGTACCTTTTATTTTTTTTTACAATTTTAATATGTATCTTATTAATTTGTTTCCATATTAATGGGTAAATTGAGTAATTTTGATTAAAAATGTAATGATAAGAATAATCAAAGTACCCAAAAACATACCTAAATATTATTGTATAAGAATATATAAACCATAAGTTTTTAATGGTTTAATTCATGACCTTCTGGGTCCACATAGATGAGATTATGACCTTTATAATATTTTATATAATGAAAAGACAAACATGTAACTATATTATTTTGAATAAGTGTAATTTTTTTAATATGGTGTCATCCAAAGGATATTTTAATATTTAATTATTATTTTAGAAGATAAAATATTTATTCATCCTGGTAATTTATTTTAAATTTTTTGTAAATAAGTGATTACCTTAACTTCTTTCATAATGATGATAGAGTAATGATTTAATTAATAAAAAATTCAAATACATGATATTAAAAATAATAAAAGATATATAATTTATGATAATTTATGTAATCAAAGAATTTTATAGATTAAACTTACATTTTGGGGATATTTTATAGTAATTGGTTATAATTTTAAGTGTTATAATTATATTACTAAAGTCTAGGTAATTAATAGTTTTTAAAATTGACATTATTGATATTTTATTGTAATAAATAATTTAATAAATGATAATAAAATTACCAAAAAACATAAATTAGGAAAATTTATTACTATGAGGCTCAAAATGTCAATAATGGTCCATTTATGGGTATTTTTCATTTTATAGTAACTATATTTACCATGAATGAATAAAAATCAATGCGGTCAAGGTAAGAGTTAAAAAGTTAAAATAAAAGTAAAAACCGAAATATATGGGTAGAAATATATAAAAAACATGACTAAATTTTATTAGATGAAGTTACTTTGACCAATCATCATATTATATTAATAATAAATCATGTTAGAGATATTTTTAATTGAAAATGATATTATATTAATTTAATATTTTTATAAATTCATAGATTTCTCGTCCTCTATAATATAAAAGGGATCCTATTATAATCATTTCTTCACAGTTCAAAACCCATTCTTTTCAAAAAAGCACTACTAATATCAATTAAAATATTCCCTCACATAATTATATAGGTATGGGTATAGGTACAATGCCAATATTATAGGGATTATGGTGTTATGAGAATGTGTTTTTTCAAAGAATAGGATGATAAAGAACACACACGACAAATCAGACTCACGTTAAGGGACTTTATTTTAAAAGTAATCTTTTAAATAATACAATAAAAATCAATTTTTTATTCCATATCCAAATTTTATAAAAAAAATTAAAAAAGGTTTTATTATTATTTTATAATTTTTTAAATTAATTTTAACCCATGTTCAACTTTTTACAAAACAGTTTGAAACATATCATTTTATAATTTTCCAAATAATGTAATTTTTTGTTTTTCTCAAAAATTAATATATGGAATATTTTTTAACAGATGATAAACTAGATTATATTTCCACATTCATGAATAATATTTTCATTTAATATTTCTTCACAAGTTTATATGGTTCTTTTCGAGGAAATTTCATTCCTTTATAATTGTGTTGTTCTTAAAATTAGAGTTTTCAAAATGGAAATATTATTTTTCTCATGAATGTTTTTACGAAAATATTCTTCAATTAAATACCCTATTTACCTTGTTCTGGGTATTTTTTTATTAAAAATATATTTTTAAATGAATACGGTATTTTTATATTTGGAAGTGTTTCGTATATGAGGATTCAAATGTATTTCAAAGGTTTTATGATAAAAAGTGTAAGAATAACCTGTTTTATTCTTAATATAGTACATGAGAATTATATGTTAAATGGTTAATCCAAATATGGATTGTATAAAGGGTAGAACCCCATTATTGATCACAGGTGATCCTGATATAGATTATATATTGGTTTCGTTCAGATAGATTTAGGTGAACAAGTTATAGCTTTTGATGTACCCAAATTTCGCTCCAATACATTGGGTAATATACCCCTTTTTTAGGAAATAAAGATTGATTTAGTGAGGGGTTTATATAATGGATTTCTTGGAGATCCATTTATTTTTGACACAGTTTTTAAATATGTTATAAATCTAATTCTCTAAGTTGACAAGAAGGTTTTTTATTTCCTTACTATGATTTTAAATGTTTTTCATTAAAAAAGTGTATTTTATTTTCAAATGAAAATTTTTATTTCATACACTCAATGTAATCTGAATATAATAGTAAACATTACCTTGTTCTTCATGTTTTTCAATCTTCTAATGGATTTATTCTTTATATGTCCTTTACTGGGATTTTTTTCTCATCCCATGTTTTTAAATCATAGGGTTTAATAATGGATTGGAGAAAAAGTATAATTCAAGATTAAATTCATGAATATTTTTCATAAAAAGAAAACATGTTTTATTTTAAATTTTTTCATTGGAAAAAATGTATATTGATTATAAGTGTACAATTTGTACTATATAAGTTGTGATATATGGGTTATTACATAATTCTAAAAAATTATAAAATAAAAATACCCTTGGAAATATTATAATGTGAATTATAGTTCAAATACACTAGAATATGCAACACTTAAGGTTAGGTCCAATAATTGGCATTGAAGGAGGTTTTAAAAAATATTTGATATTATAATTTTTTCTTGTGAGTTTTTCTTATGAGTTGTGGATATATATCATCCTGGGAATATAATTTTAAGGTTCTTCATAAATTATATGTATTATAATCCCCTTTTTGGGATTAATGTTATAAAATTTTAAGGTGACTAATGATATTTTTCGATAAATTTATTATTAAGGTAATTGTGGGTTATTAAATTTTGGGATGACATTTTAAAATTCTGTGATAACCTTTGAGGTTAATTTTTTTTGTAATCTTGAATATATTAAGGTTATTTTTAAAAAATTATCAAATTTATGGGAAATTTATAAGGATTGTTTTATTATATGTATTTATGAAAAATATAAACTACATGTCAGGATATAATTTATTATATTAAGTAAACATGTGAGGTTCGAACCCACAATAAAAAGGTGAAAAGGGTGCATCTCCTACAACCAACCAACTTAGAGTTTCAGTTAGTATGAAAGCTTCCCTTTGGTAAAATTACTCGATGGATTAATAGTAATTTTAATTTTGGAATCTTATTTTTATCATAAAGATACCAATTTTGATTGTAAAATTATTTGGTGATTAAGTTTTTAGTATTATTTTGTAAGAAGATCACTATAATTTTGGGATCCATATATGATACTATGGGATTTTATTTGTGAAATAATGTTCTAATTATATTTCGGAAGAACATATGATTTTATTGTGTCTTTATGTTTATCAGATTATATATATAAATTACTATCATATCATAAAGATTATATGATTTGGAAAAATAGATTTTAGAGTGAGACTTAAGAGTTAGTGATGCTTTTTGAGATAAATTCAAAATTTTATCTTGGAAGAAAATGTGAAAAAATACTTCTAATATTTTGGTTTCAGTATTAGTATGTATTATTTTTGATTAAATTTAAGTATATTTATTTATCTAATGATATATGTTGATCATTGGGTATTAATATTGAATTTTAGAGATTAAAAGTAGCTTCTCTTCAGTTGAGGATTTATTAATTTCAGAAATTCTTATATTTTGTCCAAATAATTTTGGTTCTGGTTAATTTATAATGACATTAGGATAGATTGTGATACTTTTTTGTAGTTATTTGATTAATTAGAAGTTTATTCTTGAGCTTCAGGCATGAATAATTCATCTTGAAGAATCATCATTTGGAGAAAAAGATGAGTTTGTAGTGGAAATTTATTAAAGGATGAAATTTTAATTGTTATATAAGTAGATTTACTCATTTTCATAGTCTAGTAAGTAAGTTAATTTATCAACTATGGGAAAATTATTTTGAAATAATAATGTTATCTATTTACACTTCTTATTATAGTGAACCAGTTGTAACATACATGGGTATTACATCATTTTAGATGAATATTTTGTACATTACAAAAATACATACATAAGGACTGTACTAATTTAGTGTATTTGGAAACGTGGAAAAAAATATTATATCATTGTGAAATATCTTCAACATCTTCAATAAATATCTCCACCATTAGTACTTCTACCTAAAACCTTTCTTCATAACATATATAAGGAAACATAAAAAGGGGTGTGCTCAAATTCATAGTAAGGGTAAATAACAGAGATATGTAAGAATAATTAGGAGCATAAGGGTATGAGATCATGATCATGAAAATATAATATCATACCCTTGATATCAAATATCATATACATGAATCATGGAATAAATCATGTTAGTTCAAAAGACCTTAATCATAAGGATATAAAGATCATAATCCATGAAATCGTAATTAAGGGATATGACATAAGATTTGTGGCATACAATATATGAATAGAAAATTTTATGTCAAGGCTACCTATGAAGACCTTTATAACATGTCGGGCTTGGGTTATGACCCATGTATCTAATTTTGGCTGGGGAAGACAACCCATGTACCCTCTTACATTTAGGCTTGAGATGAAACCCATTTACCTTCTGATTTTTGATCTTGGGCTATAACCTGTGTACCCTCTTTCATTTAGGCTTGGGATAAAACCCAAAAACCTTTATGTTTTTAGGATTGGAATACAACCTGTATACCCTATTTCTTTTTGGAATGGGCTAAAACCCATGTACCATCTAGTTTATAGGCTTGGGATACAACTCGTGTACCTTCTTTATTTTAGGTCAGGGCTACAATCCATGTACCTTTTTATTTTCAAGCTTCACCTATAACCTATTTACCTTCATTATTTTAGGACTAGGATACAACCCATGTGCATTATTGTATTTGGTATTGGTCTAAAACCCATGTAAACATTGAGCTCATATACAAATTATTATTACCCAATGAATTGGATGAAGATGTAGGTCCCACCTGTCACCTATGGAAATCATACATTCATGTTCCATAAAACATTCATCATTTCATGACCCATGAAAAGAGATGTGTTTTACAAACATCAAATCATATCCAATGAAATTAAGTGGGTATCATTAACACTTTATCACATAAGAACCTTTAAAAAATAGATATGTTTCATAATAAGTTAATCAAATCATAACTTGTGAAAAGAATCAAGATTCACTAGCATATAACTGATGGAAATAAAATTGATATTCATAAACAAATAACCCATGGAAGGGAAATGGGTTTCCTATAGACCATTACATTAAGAAAAAACCCATTAATAGAAAGGACATGAATGTAACATTTATATAATTTACTATACAGGGGTGAGTAACATCAATGGTTAACATCTTAGGTAGAAAAAAATTTAAAATATCATATAATAAAATATCTTGGAGAAAATTCACTTTATTCTTTGAAATATTATTTTTTATACATAAAACCATTTGATAATAATTTTCATAGAAAATACCTTTAAAACATACATAGAAGACTTGAAATAATTTGGAAACCATTTTCCTTGAAAATACATTTCAAACATTTTAATAACATTTTTCCTTGAAAGAACTTTGAAAATTTATAATAAAAGTAAGAAAATGTTTTTTAAATAATTTATTTGAAAATAATTAGAAAACATATAAATTTTTCTAGAAAATTATTTAAAATCAATTTTCATTGAAAACATATAAATGCTATTTGAAAATGTTTGGAAAACCATTTTTCTTGCAAACTTATCAAATAAGCTTGAAAACATTTTAAACCGCTTTTATATGAAAATTAATTTTAATAATATTTTTTTAAAAAATAAAATTTAGTCATGAAAATAAATCTTCTAAGGATTGATAGCAGATAAATATGTACATGTCTTATGAGGTCAAATAAAATTTTTTTTTCTTTGTAAAAAGTATAGAAATTTTTTTTATTCGGAATGTGATAAGAAGATTAATTTGAATACATTGGTAAAATATAGAAAGGGTAAATATTTAGTTTAAATATCATAAGATATTAGTATAATATTTTTGAAAACCATTTTTATAAAACATGGTTTTTAAAGAACATAGATTTCGAAATAAAGAGATGGAAAATTTTGGATTTCTTAAAAACAATTTCTTAACTATGTTATGTACAAAATGGTAGAAAATTCTACCATTACAATAATATATAATGAATAAACAGTGGTAAATAAAATTCATGTCTATATTAATAAATTTAACATAATAATTCATATATATAAGTTAAATTGATTATAATGATAATCCCACATACAGGATGAATTAACAGGTTTTTAAAATAGTAAAATCTTTAAAATCTTGTCAAGATACTGTATTCAATTTATAAGTGAAATTGATTATAATTTATTAAATTGTATTAATCGATAAGATATTTATATAATTTTACCTTCAAAAAATTTAAAATATCATTTATAATTAATAATTAATTACACAAAAAAGTGAATTTTTAACTAAAAATCAATATTTTTCACTATTTATCAAAAAATGACATTTCTCAAAAAAATCAAAAAAATTCACCCTAGTATAATTTCAAAAATATGAATTCAAAAATGAAGTTTATTTTATAAATTTTAATTTATAAATGTTTCTAGAATTAATTTTATTATTAAAATAATTTCATTCAAGAAAACTATATTCTTAACATAAAAGGACTTTACCAAAAAGCATATCTTTCATTACCAATATGTTTTATTTTTATAAAAAAATTATAAAATGTATTTGAAAACTAGTTATTACTATTCCTATAATTTATTTTATCCAAAATGTTATAATTATCTCATTTAAATCATTATATAAAAAATATATTTCATAGAAACCATGTATTACATGCATCATACACCATGTTGGTGTTGTGTACAATGCATGCGAAGTCATATGCCAAGTCAGTGTTGCATGTAAAATATTCCAAGATGGTTCCTTGTGAATGGAAAGTTTTACTTAGTTCATCAATATACAAAAATTAAAATTTAATTTATTAGGGTGAAATATCTTTCTGACCATAAAAAAATTCCCTTTTATATTAAATTGGTTTTCATATTAATTTATAATTTATTGGTAACCTATGGATTCATATTATATTATCTGAACCATATATTCTTATAGATTAGTTAATACTATTCATTAAATCTAATTTTACATCAAAGTTTTATCTTACTATCTTAAATAATAAAATTTTAATAATGTATTGTTGTTTGGTAATCCTATGTCTTCTATGTTTCACAAGTGATCAAGGAAAGTCATTATTGCATATAACACAAGACAACTTTGATGTTCCTTATAGATTAAGAAAATTTTTATGTTTCATGTATTTCATGAATAAATTTTTGTTTCATAAAATGAAATCCAAACATATTTATTTATTATAAAATAAACTATCTTCAATGTTGCATGAAATGAAAAATATCACAAAAGGATCAATTAATTCGAAAAATAATAATTCACTAAATTCTAGGGTGTTACATTCTACCGCCCTAAAAATGATTTTTCAACTCGAAATTCATATGGGTTACAAAAGGTTAAATACTTGGAATTTTCATTCATAGAAACCAAAATCAGAAAATTGAATACTAAAAATTCTCTTAAAAAGGGAAAGTTAGAACCCTAATGGTTGCCCAAAGTAATATATGTCTAGGTTACCTTATAAGAGAACATAGGTTTTGAGTGAATATTGGACATAGAGTACAAGTGTAAATATTTTTTGGGAGTGATTGATGTCATCAATAACAAAGAAGTGAATGATCACTAAAAAATAGAGGGCCTCAACATCCTAAATCTGTGATGATTTAATATGCCATCAACTCAATGAAAATTAAGGAATCATGACTACCCATTTTTTAATCACTATCCCATCATTGAGTAAATATTTTTATTGACAAAAAATTTGTGGAAAAATACATACATTATGTTATTCCCTTTTTTATGTACAATACCAACCTTTTCTTTTTTCCTTGTTATATTTACACTTCATCTCTTACCCTAAGAAATAAATGTTAATTCCTTTTTTTCACTAATGTAAAAACAAATCATCAAATCTATGATAAGTCGACCCATATATCTCCAGCAACCATCAACACTAATAGTTTATCCAATATAAATAAGTCAATATATGGTGAGATAATACATTAATCTCAAAAACATTAATTGAATATTGATTAAAACAATCAATAAATTATTACCCTTATAATCCTTCTAAAATATGAAAATTCAAAGCTTTAGAAATAAAGTCATGAAATCTACTCAAAATTGGTCCCCCATATATAAAAAAAACAATTCATGGTTGTCATATTACAAACATGTGAATTCCCTCATCATATATTCTCTTGAAACATGGTAATAACCTTAATTACCATAAATCCTTTTGGAAAGCATGGAAGATTCTTTATCCTAATTATTAATGGATGTGATATTTAAATCCAATATGTTTTAAAATTTGTCCATGATGGCACAAAACACTTTTTCAATAATCAGTTGCAGCGTAATTTGTTCCATCCAATTTACATATTCATATTCAGTATATCTTTATCCAAACATCATTATCTTGACATCATGAATTAATTAAGGGTTTCCTTCCATTAATGAAAATATAAAATTTCCATGAAATAAATTTTCCATGTCTTCGTCACCGTTCAAAAAATTATTTTAAATCCTTAATGAAAATATATAATGAAAATACTCATATAATTCATAATATTTGAGTTCAAAAACGTAAATAATTTATTCATATTACATTACTCTTAATATATTACTTAATCATCATAAAATTATTCCTCAATAACTGATTCCAAGAATATGAAATATGAATAATGTATTAATATTCCTCAACAATGATCTAACCATACTTCTTATGATTAATGAAAAAAATACTTTAACAGTATCACATACCATTCACTTGTTATATGGGGACTCTTTATCTTTAGAGATATAAGAAATACATGTACCACCTTCCAGATTCTCTTTATGAGACTTCCACTTGGGAGAAAAATTATCATAATTCCCATCCATTCCACATCTGAAAAAATTATTGTTTACCATGTTCCTTCAAATTCTCATGATTGACTAAACAATAAATCATAGTGTGAGAAACATTTATCATAATGGAACACCACATAATCCTGAAAACGTACATATATGATACCTAGATTGTGGATCCTACTTATTTAATCCAAGACACCATAGGTTTATTAAATGTTTTTTATAGTAACTATCTATTTAAAATCCTTCATGATGGTTCATATAGAGTATGTGAATTCCAAAAGAATATTCCTCAGGAGTGTCAAACCATGTGTGCATCAAGGTCAGTTGTCATTTACCAGATCCCCATGAGTTAGGTCCAGAACATCTTGTTGGATTTATTACCCCTATTTAAATATGTGCCTGATCCACATTCATTTATAGTATCCTAATAGGGACATTTTTCTAGGAAACCACTCACTCTACCATTTACCAAAATTACTAGACATTTCCTAAACATTAACTCATCCTTATAATTATCCAAAGATACATCCTTATAAATATTATTATTTATATACCTAGGTATATCACTAATGTTTTCTCATTTTACTTTCCAAAGGTTGACTAAAACATTCCTTTGATACCAACTACAGTGACCCATGATTAACATACATGGATATTACATTATTTTAGATGAATATTAAATACATTATAAAAATAAATGCTTGAGGACCATATTAGTTTAGTGTCTTTGAAAATAATGAAACAAAATATTATGTTATAAGAAAATATCTTCAATATCTCGCCTAAATATCTCCACCTTTAGTACTTATACAAAATACCTTTCTTTATAACATGGGGAAGAAAATATAAAAAGGGGCGAGCTTAAATCCTCAGTAAGGTAAATAAGGGAGATAAGTAATTATAATTATGAGCATAAGGGTATGACAACATAATCATAAAAATAGAATATCATACCCTACATATCAAAGAACATATACATGAATCATGGCCAAAATAATTTCAGTTCATAAAAAATGAATCATTAAAAAAAATACCATAAGCCTTCAAATCGTAATGAAGGGATAAGACATAGGATTTGTCGCATACATAAAATAATATAAAATTTTATGTCTAGGAAACCTACCAAGACCTTTATAACATGTTATCATTGGGATAAAACCCAAATAATTTATAAGATCTTCGGCTAGAAGCCCATGTTACCTCTTACTTTTAGTCTTGGGAGACAACTCATGTACCTTCTTGTTTACAGGCATGGGATACAACCCAAGTATCCTATTTCATTTAGTCTTGGGTACAACCCATCTACCTTTTTTTAGGATTGGGATACAACCAATGTACCATAAATATTTTATTCTAGGGATATATTACATGTACATTCTTGTATAAAATATTGGGCTACAACCCATTCACCCTCTTTATTTTTAGTCTAGGATACATCCCAGGTACTATCTTGTGGTTAGGCTTGGGCTACAACCCATGTACCCTCTTTCTTTTATTCTTGGGCTACAAACCATGTACCTTATTGTTTTTGGGATTGGTCTAAGACCCATATACCCTTTTAGATCATATACATCTTGTCATTACCAAATTCATTGGAGGGATATATAGGTCCCACCTGTCACATAATGAAATAATACATTCTTGTGACACAAAAAATTCATCATATCATTACCCATGAAAATAGATGGGATCTATAAACATAAAATAATTACCAATCAAATGATGTGGGTATCATAAGAAATTTATCACATCCTATCCTATGAAAAAGATATAGGCTTAAAAATAATTTCATCAAAGCACAAACCGTGAAAAAAAGCACATTTCAAAATCTTATAACTCATGGAAAAGAAATGGGTTTTCCAAAAACATAGAACTCATGGAAGAGAAACAGTTTTAATAAATACCATGACATTAAGCATAACACATTCCTAGAAATGTTATGAATTTAACCTTTAGATCATTTCCTTTAAATTAAATATTTATATAAATAGATGTCATCTTAGATAAAAAATAATTTTGAAATATATTTCAAAAACATTTCTTGAGGAAAATATCCTGTCTTCATTAAAAAAATATTTTTAATAAATAAATCCATTTAAAATAAATTTTCAGAGAAAATACCATAAAATTTTATAAAGAAGACTTGAAATCATTTGAAATCCTTTTTCCTTGAAAGTAACCTTAAAAAAAATTAAAAATATTATTTGAAAACAATTTTATAAATTATAAAGAAATATTGAATTATATTAAAAAAATTTCTTTGGAAATACATTGAGAAGTTATAAATAGTTCTTTAAAAGTTTTTAAAATCCATTTTTCTTGAATTCTTAAAAGAGATGTTTGAAAAAGTTTTGAAATTGTTTTTTTCGTGATGACTTATATAAGAAGTTATAAAATGTTATAAAACATATTTTTATTTAATGTTTCTTTTAATTTTTCAAAAATATCCTTTAAACATGAAAATAAATATTTAAAGAATTTATGGAAGATAAATTCATCCATGTCATATGCCGAAAAAAATATTCCTTTTTCACGGTAAAAATGATAGAAAATATCCACATTCGGAAAGAGATAAGAAGATTCCATTGAAAACTTTTATAAAATAAAAAAAAAGAAAAAATGATTTTAATGATCATATTAGATTTTTTGAATATTTTGGGAAACCCTTTTTATAAAACATATCTTTGAAGGGACATAGATTTCTGACCTAAGAGATGGTGAAGTCGGGCTTTCTTAAAAATACTTTCTTAACTATATTATGTACCAAAGAGAAGAAAATGGCACCAATAAATTAACATAGCACGAATAACCATATGATAGTAAATTTAATGAATTTATTGAGAAATGGAATATAAAAATTCATCTGTGGAATCATAAACATAAACAATCTCGAAAAGTGAGGAGATTGTCTCAATAAACTCGTATAACATGGTATCTTGTGATCATACTCTCCATATAAGAAAATGAAATTACTTTAATCTTAAAATATAATGAAAATAAGTATATTCATGATAATACATGTAAAATAGAATTATATACCCCTTTAAAAGATTTTTGGTGGATAACTAAACATGAGTCTCAAAGAAGGAAAATTGAGACAAAACACTTGTACTGATTTGGTATCTTTTTAAACCTAAACTCATGACTTAATGTTCATAAAAATTATATTATTATACCCATAAGTTTACATATAATACACATATGATACAATCATTATAATTACTTATACTACACAAAGGGAAATTGTGGTGAACATAACATTTATCTCCTGAAAATTAAAAGTGATATGAAATCCCCTTACCTTGGGTATTGACTCTCATCGTATTCGTTCAAAAAACATGTATAATAAATAAATATTGATCATAAATATTATAAATTTACATATCCTTATATATATTACCTTATATGGTTTTATTATGACCTTATATTATCCTCTTTTTAACCATCTTATGTTAAGGTTTCACATTAGGTAATATTTCCTTTGTTTTTCGTATGTATTTTAATTTGTTATATCATTGGTCCTCATACTTTTATAATGATTTTATAATGTAAAAAATGATAAAAATATCATTTATATACAGTATAGATGTATTATAATAATCTATATAATATATAATTATGAAACCAAATACACCATTCATAGATATTGTAGGTTGTACGTACGCAAGAATACTAATTCCATTTAATTTTCGTGTTGAGAGAAATAAAATAAAAGACACATGCACACACATAGAGATATATATAATTATTATAGTATCTTTATTATATCATATGTATTCACTAAATCCATGATTAATACAATTCATATAGTGTATGAATGAGTCAAATAGATTTGAGGGGGTTGTAGTCCACACTTCCTCAAACGAAATTATCGTATTTACATAAGATGGAAAGAATAAAGTTATGTTCAAATTAAATATTAAATTATCATAAATTAATTATAAATATAATATATATATACCATATATAAACATATTTTCAATCATAATGTCTACCATGATAGGTGGTAATGGAAAAATGAATAATCATGGTTTCGTGAGGCAGTAAATTATCGTATAGAGAAACAATATGTTCATTAATCAATAAATTGAGGTGTACATAAGTGTAGGTAGAACCATTTACATAAAAATTTACTAGTATATTGATGGTAGTTTTTTATATTATTATTTAATAAAAAAGTTTTTGGGGTAGAGAATAAAAATAAAATAAAGGACTTGAGATAAAACGTTACCTATTAATCGGGTAACTCCTATTGGTTTGTGCCAAACTTCTTCCATAGATTGACTCCTACCAAAGGGAAGGATTTTTAGAGGAATTGAGGGTTTCTAGGAAGTTTATTTTTCAGGTATTGGAATAAATTAATATGTTTTATAGTTTTGAGGAAGTGGGAGAGGTGGTGGCTTTTATAGGAAAGGAAAAGGACTGACATGGAATTTTTAGATACAAGTTAGGTGTAAAAATGTCTTACATAAAAAATTTCATAAGAAATAATGGAAGGTATATGTCATAAATATGGACATAAAATTGTTTCTTGGCATGTTTCTAGATCATTTGGGCCCTTAATTTTAAGGTTTAGTTCCTAATTATGGTTAATTTGGATCACTACTATTAAATTTAATAACTTTTACTAATCATTTTGGTGCTAAATTAACTTGGTATTATTAGTATCATAATATTATAATAAATAAAATTGTTTGTGTCGGTTTTTCAAAAATTCAACTCACACAAGCAGAAAAATCAAGATTAATGCTAATACTACAAACGAGACGAAATAACAGGTTTTTAAAGTAGAAAAATGTTCAAAATATAATTACGATTTTGTATTCAATTTAAAAGTGAAATTTATTATAATGATTTAAATTCTATTAATATATATTATTTTTATATAATTTTACCATAGAAAAATTTCTAATATCATTTATCATTAATAATTAATTAAATAAAATTCATTTTTGACTAAAAAACAATATTTTCAATATTCAAAAAAAAAATGATGTTTGTCAAAAAAAATTGAAAAATTCACTCTAGGGTAATATCAGTTATATAAATTAAAAAATGAATTTTATTTTATCAAATTCAATTTATAAATTTCTATAGAAATAATTTTATTATTAAAAGAAGTTCATTCAAGAAAATGGTATTTTTAACATAAAAGGACTTTACCAAAAATCATACCTTTTAATATCAATATGTTTTATTTATAAAAAAAAGTTATATAAAATATTTGAAAAGTAGTTATTACTATTCCTATTACTATGTTTCATAGCTAGGATGTAATAATCTCAATTAAATAATTTATAAGAAAGATGTTTCGTAGAAACTCAATGTTGTGTGCAGCATATGCCAAGTTAGTGTTGCATGTAACGTACGCCAAGTCGTACACCAAGTTGGTGTTGTTTGTAATGTACACCAAGTCGGTCCCATTTAAAAGGAAATTTTGACATAGTGGATTTCTATACATAAATGAAAATATAATTTAGTAGGGTAAAACAGCTTTGTGACCATAATTATAATTTCTTTAATATTTAATTGATTTTCATATCCATTTATAATTAACTGGTAACCTATGAATTCATATTATATTATGTAAACCAAATATTTTTATAGATTATTTAATATTATTCATAACCTCTAATTTAACATCAGTTTTTCTCTTATTCTAGATAAGAATTGTATTTTAATAATATATTATTTTTCAGTAATCCTTAGTCTTGTGTGTTATGCATGTCCTTGAGGAAAGTCATTATTGTGTATAACGCAATCTGACCTCGATGTTCTGGGTAGATAAATCTTGAGTTTATGTTGAGTGTAGTTCATGATTAACATGGTGTTGTGTATAACGCAATCCAAACATAGTGATTTGTTATTAAATAAACAACCTTTGGTGTTGCAGGAAATGTAAAATATCAAAAATGATAAATTAATTCGAAAAAAAATAATTCACAAAATATCGGGGTGTTATATTTATCAAGAAATCAGTCTACTTTTAACCCATAATAGATTTATTATTTTTTGTGGTTAACTTCGTCATGAACATGTTTTTTATCAATCTCTATCAATCCTTTGGAGTTGGTTTTCTCTTCCATATCAATGTTTTCACTTTACACCAAATTTTTAATATAAGGAAACATAATGTGTGTTACTCCAGATGACCTTTGTTCAACCCTTTTATATCTTTTTAAGTGAATGTTTTATTAATCCTTTGTAGGATGTTTGATTATAATAAATTTATTTTTAAAAGTCAAGCCCGAGATACCAAGCATGAATTTAAAATTATGAGGCTGAAATTTCCAAAAGGGGGAAGAACATAAAAACCCCATGTAATGAAAAAATGTATCATTATAATATTTATTATTACTCATAAAATCTTTAATTATATTGAGTATAAATATATTAAGATATTCTTATAATCAATAAAGAAAATGTTTTATTAATATCATTTATGATAAGATTTTATTTAAATTTTTAATTTTAAAATTCTTGAATTTTGATTTGAAAAATTTAATTTAATTTTTAAATTAATCATGTAAAAATTATCTTAGGATTATGTTTTTAATGATTTTTAAAAATATTTATTTTTTTAAGAATAGTGAAAAATAATAATTTTATTGAAAAATGTATTTTCTTTTAAAGTATTTACAAGGAAAAATTATTTTTTGGATTATTTTTAAATTTTTAATAGTTCATAATGATTAAAATAATTAAATTATGGTTTTAGGTGGATTTTATACTTGAATTTATTTCAAAAAAAAAATTATATTTAAAAATGGATTTTTTTCTGAAACATAGGTATTCATTGTGTTTTTTCGATATAATTTTTAATTAAATTAGGAAACTTATATGTTTGTAATTTTGAAGAATTAATTCCATATTTCAAATTATTGGGTCAAAATTTATTAAATTAGTCCCTTATATTTTTTGACAATATTAATTGTAAACATAGAAACTTTTATTACCACGTTAAAGGGTAAATCAAGTAATTTAGGTTGAAAATATAATGATAATAACTATTAAATTACCCCAAAACATAGCTAAATATTGGTATATGACATTATAATGACTATAATCACTGAAGGGAAGAATTTATGATATTTTGGGCCCACATGGATGATATTATGACCTTTATAATATTTTATTTAAATAAAAGTCGAACATGTCACAGTCATATTTTTAATTACTGTAATATTTTTAATATGGAATTATCCAGAGGATATGTTTGACTACGATTAGTTTTTTGAAATAAAATAGATTTTTATTCATTAGGGTAATTTATTTTTTATTTTTAGGGACTAAGTAATTACCTTAACTTCTTTCACAACACTGATGTAGTAATTATTTAATTAATTGAAATACCAAATATCTAATATTAAAAATATTAAATGGAATATATTTTTTGATAATTAATTCAATCCATGAATTTTATAGAACATGTCAACATGTTGGGGATGTGTTAAAATAATTGGTTATAATTTTAAAAGTTATCATGAAATTATTAAAGTCAAATTAATGAATAGTCCTTAAAATGGAAATTATGGATATTTAATAGTAAATAATATTTTATTAAATGATATAAAGTTATTAAAATTATTATATTAATCCAAGTGATTATGGAAATGTTTAAAATGATATCCACCATACTTTTTTGGGAATTTATCTTTTTATAATAAATTTATTGACCCTAAAAGAATAAAAATTCATGTTGTCACTCTAATAGTTAAAGGGGTTAAATAATGAATAAAATTAAAAGATAAGGGTATTAATATAGTAAAAAAACTCTATTATTAATTTTATGAGGATATATTATTCTATAATCAACTTCTAATTAAAATAAATCACTTTTTTCCTATTATTAATTTAAAATTAATTTATATGAATTTAATATTTTGAGAATTTCCAAGAGTGACTCTACATTATCTTATAAAAGTGCACATGTTCATCTCATTTAATCACACTTAAAAACCCATTTTTTGGCCAAGACCTTCTCAAATCCAATCCAATAAACCCTGAAATAATTATTGTGGTATTTTATTAGGTAGAATACTAATATTATAGGTATTAAGGTGTTAATGGTTGTGTGTTTTTTAGAAAAGAGTAAGATATATAACTTACTTGATGAGTCGAACTCAAGGTAAAGTACTTTCTTCTAAAATTTGTCTTATAAAGATTTCATAAAATTTATTTTTTATTCCATATCCATATTTTCTAAAAATGTATCAGAAATGGTTTTTTATTATTCTTTGATGATTTTTGAAAGTCATTTTTAACTATGTTTTACTTTTTACAAAATACGTTGAAAGGAATATTTTTATCATTTTCCAAATAAGGTACTTTGATATTTTTATAACAAAAGAACTTATGAAATATTTTTTTAAATTATATTGAATTATATAATTTTACCACATTAATGACTGATATTTTCTTTTAATATTCCTTTACATGTTCTTATGGTTAATTTCAATGAAAATTTTTTCATTTATAATTGCACTTTTTTTAAAATAATTGTTTTCAAAAATAGAAATCTTATTTTCATTATAAAATTTTTAGTGAAATTTTAATCAATAAAAAACCCTATTTACTTAATTATAGGAATTTTGGTATTTAAAATGGATTTTTTTAAAGAAATGTGTATTTAAAAATCAGAAATTGTTTTGTATATGGATTTTATAGAGTTTTTCAAAGGTTTTAGAATGAAAATTGAAGGAATTAAATATTTTATTCATATTATTATAAAAAATAATTATATGTGAAATGGGTTAATCTGATATAGATTATATGAATACTTGATACCTGTTATATCTCATTGGTGATCCATATATAACTTATATATTGGGTGAAACCATATTTTATTGGGTGAGCCCATTATAGCTTTGAGTGCACCAGACAGTGCTCTAGTGCATTGGGTAAAAAAACATTAATTTTGAGGACAGAATGGGAGAGTTACCAAAGGGGTTCTCTTAAGGATTTAACTAGGCTCTAGTTATTTTTTACATGGGTTTAAAATGTGTTGTGAATGTCATTCTCTAAGTCTCCAAAAAGGGTTCTGGTTTCTTGATTTGAGTTTCATGTTTTTATTTGGGAAAAAAGTGTTTAATGTTTTCAAATAATATGTTTTCATTCATTTTTTTAATGAACCATGATGGGAAAGGTAAAAATTACCTGAGTTTTAATTTTTTTAAAAGGCTAACTTATTTTTTATTTTTTATGTCATTTATTGAGTCTTTTTTGTTCTCGTACACTTTTTAATTGTATTTCATAGGGTTTAAAGATGGGTGTGAGAAAAGAATAATTCAAGATGAAATCCATGAAGAATTTTCATAAACAGTAACTTTTATTATCTTAAAATATTTATATTGTGAAAACATAGATATTGAGTAGAAGTGTTTAAATTATAATATATTAGTTATTATGTAGAGTTATAAGATTATACTCTAAAACTATAAACTAAAAAAATCCTTGAAATTAATATAATATTAATTATAATTCAAAGACACTAGAATATATAACGCTTAAGGTAAAGTAATTATAAGATATCGAGGGTTGTGTGTTGGAATAATTATGAGCCTGTATGACAGTTTTCTTCTGAATTAATTATTCAGGACTGATGGGTATGTTTTATTTATTTCACACACTTTTTTGGATGATTAATTTTGTTTTGATTTTAAGTTATTTTTATTTGATATTTTTTTCTTTGATATTGGTGTATATTATTCCCACTATAATTCCCTAGACCCTTATTTATTTTCAACAACCACATTTTTATAAAAAGGTATGTCTAAGGAATTGTAAGATCATTGATTCATAAACTTATGAGTGTTCATGATCTAGGGAGATTGCGTTTCTCATGAATTTAGGGTTCATGAAATCTCTAGTCAATATCCTCAACTTTCCTTATTTAAAAATATATCAAAGAATGATTTCATATATTTAATTTGAAATTTCTAAAAATACCACAATATTATTCTAATGAAAAATAAACATAAATGTGCTAATGTAATTTTGATTATTGTGATGAAATGTGAAGTTCTTAAATAATTCTGAAATCTCCACATGTGCATGATGGTGCAGAATTGCTACATGGCACTTATTATTGTGGTATGGAAGACATATCTTCTTCATAACACCACCTGAAGCTTAATGATTAGATCTCAACCATAATGGAAATCCTTGTGTGATGTTTTATTAATGAGGAAAAAACAAGAAGTATTAATATATTAATCCCAATATTCTCCATGTATTCAAAATTAATGTTTTGAATTTTTTCATCAAATTCCTTTTCAATTAACATTTCAATTTTTTCCTTAGGATATAAATTTTCCATTCCCAACAAAAATCATCATAGGTCCCATATTTCCTTTACATGGAAAACATGTGTCTCATATCACACACATGATTTCTGAATTTACCCATATATTTAGATCCTTCACACAACAAATGCAACCTGATAACGTATATATAAGATCAATTGACACATACATAACAACAAATGACATATAACTAGTTTCCCTTATTCGCACATAAATGTCAATTCACACATATGCAGAGATAGAATGACTTTTACACACATCATTTTTCTACTAAAATTAAAATATATTGATTCTAGAACACACATATGAAACCAAAAAAAATCAATTTTTTGATTAAAATTATAAATTTCACCCTTCAATCAATCCTCTTCACAACATCATTAAATCACCACTCACACATGGTTGAAGATAAAGAAGAAATATTCAAAATTTCAATGAGAAATTCAATTTCCACCTTTAGATTTATTTTCATTACATGGAACTGAACATCACATTAATGAAACACTATATCATATCCTTTTCCAAATAAAAAACATATTTACACTACACCATGGGTTATATTAGTGGTTTTGAGATAACATCATCTAAATATGATAAGAATAGTTTAGGAAAATGATAAAGTGATATCCACCACAATCCATGAACTCATAACTTCAAACATACTTCCTATTTTAAAAATAAACATAGGCATTGAATAATAATAAAATTTATTTAAATTATCCTCTACTAAATTGAAAAACTGAATTTCAAGAAAATATTTGTATACTTAATTCCCTACCTTTGTTAAAAAAATCAAAAGTGATGTGGTGGAACCTACCAAAGAATTTAAATGATGTGGGAGGGGTAGAACACCCATGTTCATACTTATGAAATAAAATCATTTATTAAGGATAATCTTGGTAAAAAGTCCATCGAATCAGTCTTAAGTGGGAATAAATTCGTTATTGATGTATCCATTGACTAACCTCACTTTAATAAAATGAAATATAATATAAATATAATTGTACCTCTAGTTTTGAACCATATTTAAATAAATATTTATAAAACATTTATTATCAGAATGAATTAGGAGAGTTATTTTAACATTCACCCTCAAATAATATAGGTACCCCTCATCAAAATCATTATATTTCAATAACTCTTAGAAGGAATATATTCATCCTATGTTTTAATTACTATGACTAATTTTTTATTTCTTTTGGTTCCAACTCACACAAATTTCTCCCAAAAAAATAATCATTAAGTGGACCTTTAATCATCATAGTGACATATCCAGTCAAAAAGACAAATCCATATAGATTCATCTTTTCCTATCTTATCAAGAGTATAAGAGAACATAGTCTCATTGATATATTTTAGAAATCATTCGTAAGAAATAATATTTAACTCATTTTTTTCACTCTAACATCCGGTAAAGTGACCCCAAATATACAATATATGTTCTAAAATCTATGAGATAATGTAGACATGGAGCCATACATTTAATTTTCATTGATTTTCACTCTCACCTTTATCATATTTAGATAACATTAGTCCCACTTGAATGGGTGTGAAAAATAAATTGAATTCATGAATTTCAATCAACATCAAAAACTCTATAATTATTCTCTTAGGATAATAAAATAAAACATTACCTCTACATGACTTATAACCCAAATAAATATTTAAACTCACCTAACATGGACACCTCAAATTGTTGATTCGTGTGATTGGAAAAATTATTCAGAATAATTCTCATGTTCACCTGTAAAAAAGATATCATCAACATATAAAATTAAAGTAAGTGTACATGTTTTTATTTCTTTGATATATGGGCTATTTTATACATTTACTTTGATGAATTTTAATTCATTCAATCATATGTCCATCATTGAATACTATCCACATGGGGATTTTTTATCCCATAAAAATCATTCCCCATTTTTTTTATTCTTATGTAATTATTATTAAGAAAAACCATCAAGATAATTAATATATTCCAATTCTACATGATCAGCATTTCAAAATAAATAATTGACATCTATTGGATAAATTTTACACTTCTCGTAGGATACCATAAAAATGAAAATATTAATACATTCTAACCATAAAAATATAAAAAAGTTTTCTTCAAAATCAACACTTTCTACTTTGGAGTATCCCTTGTATAAAAGTCTATATTTTATATTGATAAAGTTTTCCTAATCATTCATATTGTTCCAAAAAACCCACCAGGTCCCAATGAAATTTTTACCACATGGTCTTGAAAAAATATTTGATATGGTATTATTTTATATTTTTATCAGTTCATCATCAATATCCTCAATCCACTCATCATATTCAAAGTCATCTCTCAAAAAGTTTTTGAATAATTAAAAGATAAGTGAGGGACTATTTTGAAACCAAAACCCTTTATTGGTTTGAAAAATTACTATCTATTTTACAATGATTTTAGTTATATCCAAATGTTTATTTAACCATTAGTATATCTATTTTTCATTCTCATTATTCTTATCATTATCATTGATATTATTTGAATCAACATTTGCAATCAATGGCTCAGATTCTTCTTTTACAACACCTTCTTCAATAAAATTCTTCTTTTTTCTTCATCATAAAAAAATATTACAACAAGAGAATTAATTATAGGCCTATTTTCAATTTGTTTTTCATAAAAACAAATAATTTATTTTTTTAAACCATTTATTCTTATATTTCTATCCTTTACCAGTATATGGATATCTTAAAAAATACGCTCAATTTCCATTTCATCAATCATGTCCAGTGTTGAATTTTTAATCTTAATAACATTTGAACTACCAATAACTCAGAAATTTTCCACAGTGGTATTTCTTTTATATAATATTTAATTGATATTCATATTTTAATCTCGTCTAACCAAACATTTTTCATAAATATAGACAACTATGAACATAACTTATCCCTAATAAAATCATCGGATACCATATTTTGGAAATACAATTCTTCTTTATTTCAATTAAGTTCACATTATTCCATTCATTAATTAAATTTTATTTCGATATATATAAAGTTTTATAATTGTATTTTATGCCTTGTTTTTAAATAAAAGATTCAAATCCTATACTAGTAAATTTGTTCCCATTATCAAATAGGGATTTCTTGAGACACATCCCCAATTTTTTCTAAATTGTTCTTATAAAAGTATTAACCATGTACACTAACTCATACTTGTGATTTATAAACATCACATTGGTTATTCTAGTGTATTTATCAATAAATGTGAGTAATTAAAGATCACTATGAGAGGAATTATTTATCATCAGTCCACATAAATTTTAGTGTATCATCTTAAGAGGATTAGTTATCTGAATTTAAACTCTTTTGTGCCTCCCATGAGAGATTTTTCATTTTCTTCATTTCTCAAAAAAATATTCCCTTTCTCATTTAAGGGGAGGAAATTTTATAACCACATAAACCATTGAAATATTTTTCATGATTCTATAAAAAATATAATGAAACCATTTACGCCACAAATTATTTTAATCATTTGAACTCATGTAGTAATATTTTTTTGAGTCTCTAAGCAAAAAATATTTCCACTAGTTATCTCACAAGAAATATTACCATATTAAATTATCTTGGTGAGATAAAGTGTTCTCATAAAAAAATTACCTTACTTCCACCATCAGATAGACATGTCAATCAAAACATATTCTTTTTGATCGCCTCAATAAATAATTGATATTTTGATTTCAATTTTAAGCCTCTATTTTAGCAATTTTGAAGCATTTTATCCTTAAAGATAATTCATTTCTAAAAGTAACTACACCAATATAAGTTTTTTATTATTTTTAAATATACTTTTATTTATAATCATGTGTTGTGAGAATACACTACCAGAAATCTATTTCTTTCCCCCTTTATGAATTGAGATCCACTTCTACAACGAGTGACTTTTCCATCTTGATTTATTATTTCTTCATTCACAAATTAGTACTATATTGTTATTAATATAGAATAATGATCAAAAATTCCTATCCATGATGACCTTAATGATCACATATTCCACATATCTCTTTAAGACAATAAATACAATTTTCAATAGGTATCACAGATGAGTCTTCATTTCGGGTTTCTTTTTTCATAGATTTTCCAATTATGTATTTGGTGTATCCCCCCACATATTATGAACTTATAAAATTCCATGGTAGAGATAAATTATACTAGAAAACATGGGATTTATGATCATATGAACCAAAATAGCCACAATATCTCTTAAATATTATCCTACCATAAAATTGGTGATTGTGCCTTTAATAATATGGTCATTATCTTAGTGAAACATTTGTACTGGTTCTCATATTTTTTAAAGAATATTACTTTTTCTTATAACATTAGATTACATTTTTTTAGAAACCCACATAAAAATATCTCTCATAACCTTTTTTTCCCCAATTAGTATTTAAAACCTATGGTTATGGATGAAAAATATTTTATATTTTTTAAAACAATAGGAGTAAAATTTTCATGAGGGGATTCACAAGGGTTTCAAACATACTAATATGATTCAAACATTACATCTGTAGCTTTCATAAAAAATAAATTTCATTTTACAAGATAATTTTCGTATTCAATATATCTTTAGATGTCTTAAATAAAATATTATTCTTTTTCACTCACATTCATATAATTTTTTTTATTTATTTTTTCTTACAAAACCACTTTCACTTTAGGAATCCTAATCTTTATAAAGTGATCATTGTATCTACTAAAAATCCCCTCTTCATATTTTTTCATCTTACTCAAATCCTTATAAATAAATTTAACCTCTCTTTTGAGTTACTTATTTTTATCAAGACATACATCAAGTTAAAATTTTAACATATTCTTCATATAGGTCATATCTTCTATATCTTATTCATTACATGTGTTATCATTATTTTTTAAAACAAATTCTATGAAATTAGCATACCATATTTCACATTCATTTTTTGAATCAATACATGGGTAAGTTTAGTCCTCTTCTTATGTACTTATAATATTCCTTAACTTTCTTATCTTTATTTTATTTCTTCCTTCATATGACATTTTATTATATTTAAAAGACATTCCTTTAGATTTTATTTGATATTTATCTTTATCTTTTTCCAAAACTAACTCTATATTGTTCATTATTCAATTAAAATATGTAATAAATTTTTTATTCCACCACACCTGAAGTGGAGTATTGTAATCCTTCTATTTTTTTTCTTTACCGTTCTGGGTTTCAATTTTTTGATAAAAATTCAAAAATTTATTATAAATTTAATCACTCTCGTCTTCATTATCTGAGTCACTTAAATAATCATAATACATCTCAATGATCATAAATTTATTCATGGATTTAATTTTAATATAATATTTATCAATAATATTTAAAATTGGTTCTTTTCTCCTATCAATATTTGGGAGAGTATTCTGTATATCATAAAATGATAAGAAATGGATTTATTATAAATATGAGATATCTGGGTCAAATATATGAAGAAAGTTACTAATTAGTTTGTTGACCGTAATTTAATCATCGTGATTTTCCTTAAAATTTCTGTTATGAAAAACTATGTCATTCACCCTAGTAAAATATTCATCATCATTTTCTTCATTATCAATTATAATATCTTCAAAAAAATTCCTTATATTTGATTTTTTTTATCTTGATATTCCCATCATACACGTTCTTAAAATTGTATCACATATCCTTAGCTTTATATAGCACCATAACCTTGTAGTAAAAATTTATTAAAAAATATTATAATATTTGATTTTTATTTTTTGAATATCTGTCAATATTTATTTTTGAAATTTTCCTAGAACCATCCATTTCAATTGTTGGATAACCTATAGTGAAAAAATCCATCACTTCAAGTCCTTGGTGTAGAAGAAATGTTATCATTCGTTTTTTAAAATCATTATAAAATTTCCCATTGAAAATTGGAACCCCTCTACAATTTATAGAATTATAACCTTCTATAACATATATTAAAAGAGCAAGATGTCCGGGGTAATTATGTATTTAATACCACTAGAAGTCTCTACATCCGTTTGTGTACCACTAAGGGTGGGTTGAATTATTGGAGATTATTTTTTAAAAAAAATCTTGTAAATTGAACACTTAGAACTAGTTAAATCCATGAACAACTCTCAATGTCTCTTCTTTAACCGTATGCATGTATATAAAGGGACAAGTAGAACATAAATATTTTTATAAGGATTATCCTTAATGTGAGAGTCTAATAATTTCCTTGTTTTGGTCGAGTTTGGACATTTGTATTATCTCTAATATAATAGTGATTATAAGATAGGGGTAGTGAAAATCCCAGACTCTTGAAGATCTATTAATCGTCTAGTACAATGTAAGGGAAGGTGTAATCCTTGAACTTGTTTAGAAATATCATAAAAATGGAATTGGTTTTCCTAGTCCTAATAGAATTGGAAATTTCCACCACACTCTTTGATTAATAATATCTTTAGAGATCTTCGATATTGTATTTCATAAAATATAACATTTGTTTATCAATGGGGCTTGACTGATCGAATGAAACAATATCAGAAAATTAATAAAATATACTTATATCCTTTAAGATGATCAATTAATGCAAGAGAATATCCATTAATAATGGAACCTCCTTAATCCTTAGTATAATGTTCCTAAATGAGAAATGGAAGATTAAACTTTCCCTCTCTTCTTTATTGATATCAATTGACTTTAATAAAAAATAGTTTTTAATATAGAAGAGTATTAATATTTCAGGATTCATAAAATAACTCATATTATTCATTTATTTTATTTATATACTAA
Organism: Viscum album; assembly: GCA_963277665.1. Taxonomy (NCBI): domain Eukaryota; kingdom Viridiplantae; phylum Streptophyta; class Magnoliopsida; order Santalales; family Viscaceae; genus Viscum; species Viscum album. Next base: position 869,505,843 of record OY728147.1, on the reverse strand, counting down.
AAAATAATTTTCTATATTTTTTATGGAAATTTCTTATAAATCCATACTCCTTTTTGAATTATTAATTTTAGAGAGAATTTAAATTTTTGGAAGTATGGAGCAGGGGTCATTTTAAATTTATAGATCATATTATATTTGTGAGTTTAATAATCCTGGGTTTTTTTATATGGTTAGAGGATTTTTATATTCTTTGGGTTATTGGGTGAGTAATAATAGATTTATTTTATGTTTCAAAATTTTTATATGATTTATTACTTGGAGAATGTCTTGGTGTGCACGGTTTTGGGGAAACCAAGCAGTATCTTGTGTGTGAGGAAGTTTCCAATTTATTTTCAAAAGTGCCCAATTGGTGTGAAGGGTTAGTGAATGGTTAAGGTTGATAGCTTATATTCCAAATTAAATTGTGTTGGTTGAGTTTAGATTGGTTCTTGGTTCATGGTTTTCACATGGTTATAAAAATACCATGTAAAATATTCAATTAGAGTTAGAGAGGGTCTTATAAATATGGATCACTGTTTTTATAACTATGTGTCCCAACCATGTGAGGGAGGTGGCCATGTACAGTTAAGGCTACATTGTTGATTCATGGTTTTTCCAACTATGTTACCCTTTACGTGAGTGAAAATGACTCTTTTCCCTCTGAGATTGTTAAGAGGGAAACCCCTCTTCTTTTTCCCTCTCACACATGATGAACCAGATGACCCCCTCCCATACTCCTCTTTGATTCCCCATCATTTTTCAATGGATTAAAGATTTAATTTTGTGATTCTTTTTTGTTCTCTCCTTACTTTAGAGTATTTTCTTGGTTTCCCTCTAATTTTGTTTCTTTATGTTAAGGTTTCATTTTTTCAACTGATGCATGGTGGAATCAGTCGATAAAAATTGGTATTTAATATAGTGTACCTAGAGTATATCCTAAGATGATATCAAATTATAATTAACTTTATTTATTTAATTTGTTTAATTTTTATAGGTATTCATCTTAAATTAAATTATATTTACTATGGAATTGTTTATAGTTTTTAGGGAATTTTAGTGTGGGTGTCCCATAATCTATCCCTAAGACACTAAATTACCATTGGTTGCAATTTCATTATGAGAAGATGGCCCATTGAGTAATTTTAAATTTAGTATTATTTTATTGAATTGTTTAATTAATTATATTCAGTAATAATTAATTACTATGATGTTGTGTCTTAAGTTAGGGGGAATTTCCAGAGTGTCATAAACCATGTGTTTTGAGATTTTGGTAAGAATTTCTGGATCTCTGAGTTATTAAGTGGTTATTCATTTTTAAATAAATTGTTAATTTAATTATGAATTTTATAAATGAATTGAATAATTAATTATAAATCATTTATAATTAATTAATGGACATTTTTCCTTGAGATAGGTGCTCAGGATATCAATGTGAGCTTGGATGGGTATCAGTAATGTTTTTTAGAATTAAATTAAAAAGGAATAGAATCATACATGAGGTAGTTCATTCCTATGTAATTCCATTTGGTTCATGATTTTGATATATACCTTGTGATGTGTGGTCTCTACACTGAGGGATATTAATCATTTCTCAAAATGAATTAAATTAATTAAACTCAAATTCCATTGTATGGAATGTTCAAAGAACCAATTCCATGATAGACCTTTTGTATTAACTTGATTCCTAAGTGATTGATGGTCATGGCCATTTTGACCAATGTATTATTTGAAATTTTTTAACCCTGAGGGGTGTGAACAAAATAAAATGGAAAGAAAGAAATTTAGTGGACCAATTGATAGGTACCTAAATTACCTCTAGGTAGAGGAGCGTGATTAATTGAGATCAATGGTGTATGGATTGACCGAGTAAGAACCCATGAGATACCTTAAAGCAAATGGTTCGTTGAGATGATTATGGGGTGATAATTCCTCTCCCATTGGGATATGATTACTCTGGGTAGGTGAAACCTAGGGATGCTAGAACCAATAATAAAATACCATATACCAATGGTTTGGAACTGTAGGTATAGCCTATACCAATGGTTTGGAGGACCATTGGCTGGTTTAGCATTGGGATAGGTCTATACCAATGGTTCTGGGAAAACGGTTGCTATAGAACAATACCAATGGTTTTTTCAAAATGTTGGTATAGGTTATATGAATAAACTATACCAACAGTTTCATAAAACCATTGGTATATGTAATTAAAAAAACCAGCTTATTTTTTATCCTAGCACCTGCCGTTTATTATCCAATGACCTAACCACTAACCTAACATGAACTTGGTGAAAATAATTTCATATATATATATAAGTATATTAAATTTTCATTTATATAATGTTATTTGAAAAAATATTCCATAAAAAATGTGTGTAACTATACAAATAGTTTTGAGAACTATTGGTATAGGTTCTTTTATTTTTTGAGTTATAGCAACAGTTTTGGTGAAACTATTGGCATAGGATGGACCTATACAAATATTTTTGGCCAAACTTTTGGTATATGTCCAAATGTTTTGGCAAAACCATTGGTATAAGTCCTATTTCTAGTAGTGTAGTGGTTAAATTAATTTTAGTGACTAACCTAGTGATGACATGGGGGGTGAGATAGGTCTCTTCCATCTCTGGAGATTGAGATAAAGGATACCTGACTGGTTTTCTTGATTATGATATGACCTAGAGGACCCCGATGGGTGTCGTGGTTAAATTTTTACCCAAAGTTGGTGCAAGAAGGAATATTTAGTGATGATTGTGGGTGTCACCATAGAACCCAAATTGACCATGTGAGGTCAGTATGGATATATTGGATAATGTTGGGTTGTGAAATTGAGAGGTTGACCTTGGATTATGGGAAGGTTTTAGGTAGATGGTCAACCCCATCGAGGTATGATGTATGAGTTGATTTTGATGGGATGTATAACCAACTGAGAAATATTGAGATAGATTGAATTCCTTAGATTTTTACCTTGGATATGGCGTTTATTATTCATATCAAATTTTAATGCCCTAAAAATGGTCCTTAGATTTAATAATAAATATTGAATCCATGAAATATAAATAAATCAATTAATATTATATTCACTAAATATAAAATAAATATTTATGAATATTATACTCATAAATTATTCTCTTGAATAACTAGCGATAGAATACAAGCGATCAAGATAATAAAGAATAATTGTTAAAAACATAAGGGATTAATATTTATTCCACATTTTAAAAGATAAATATTATTGTAATTTAATTGAGGTAACTGATACTCTTATGTATGACCCTGCAGACATATTTCTGAATCTCATTAGGAATATCCTTCCAAAGTCTAATTATAGCATCAAACAACACACCAAGGCACACATTTAATGTCACAATAACATATGAAGACATATGGAATATTACTATATATTATAATATGATTATCATGATATTTTTAGTCAAACATATTGGATTCTAGTGTTCTCATCCTATATGTTCTATGACTCGATATTTGAATTTTTGGAAATGAACCTAGCCAAATAACACCATCTACTTGGATTTAATTTTTTCTTTCATTCCAATCAAAGAAGATTAGATATCAACTTCAATTAAATTACATAAGGGAAAAATATTATCTCATTTTATTAATTAATGTAATGTTACTCATTATGTGCCTAATACATAATGATTCACCATAAACATATGTCATTATAGCTTTCATCAACACATCAATTTACATGTCTAATAATATATATTAATAAAAATATTAATGCCTATAGATCAATACACACATCCTCAAAAAAAATAATCCAAGGACACAAATAAAGTTACATTTCATATTGGTAGTTATCATTCTTATAATCCCATGCATTTTAAACTACTATGGTAGTGCACCATGAAAGGTTGCATCAAAGTCCAATGAGTCTCCACTCTTGATAGCCTGTAGAATTTGTTTCATATAAAATGCTTTCATTCAGCTATAAAACATTTGTATTTAGGAATAATATCATGGAACATCAAGGATCTCATCATAAAGGGGACTATATATAACCTTTTAGTGAAAACGTACTCTTAGTATATCATCACATACTATGTCATAAAGAAGAAAAGTCACGATGTGATAATAACATTGTTAATATTAAAAAACCATAAATATATGTAATTATAAAGAACATAAATGTGGGTTCTAGGGCACCTAATTTAATAGACCCCCAGTTTCACTGGAGCTGATGGATAATAACCTTCAGTATTCCAGATCTCACTTTGTACTCATGCTTCTACGAAGATAAGTACTTAGTAATGCGGTTCACCATATTTTATTTTATTTAATATTTGAACACCATTTCTTTACCCCTCAAAGAAAAATACATCAAGGGGTGATGCTTCCAATATATGTGATTTGTTTGTTTGTGTACCATTTTCTCCTTTATGAGAGCCACCACTATTGTATTATAACAATATAAAATTTCGATTTTATATAATTTTAGGCACCAAATCAATTTTTTGGGGACATAATTTTAATCCAAATCGATTTTTGGATACATAATAAGTTGTTATATATTTGGACTCCATTATAGAATCAATGATTACTAGATTCTATGAAATCTCCCATCTCAAAGCTTCTCCATTGATATTGAAGACATATCCTTATTGTAATTTTAGATTATTCAGAAATATTTGAAAGATAGCATCAGTATAACCCCTAATGACTATATAAACATCTCATCCACACACTAAGAACATATCCTTGGTTCTTATCATATACGTAATGATAACCTAAAACACTAATCAATTTTACCTGGATAATCTTGATATCTTCCTACCTTTCTCAAGGTGTTGGTAACATCAGGCCTAGTACATAACATATCTTACATGATTGATCTTTCAAAAATAGATTGGAGATATTACTCATTATCTCTCTCTCCACTTGTGACTGATGACAAATTTTCTTAGAGGTAAGTATAACATGTGACACTATAACCAATCCCCTCTTTGATTTTTTCCATAATTTGTATTTTTAGTATTTTTTCAATAGATATACTTTGACATAGTCAATGAATTCTTCAGGATCTATCAAGAATGTTGTTGATACATAAAATGTAAGCTTCTTCTCTTATGTCTTTCATGGAGAGGAACATGTTTAGCTAGCCCTTAAATAACTATTACACCAACACAAAGTTTCCAATAAGTTTTATTTCATGGACACATACTAAAAGGATAATGAAAACACTTCTACTAAACCACTTGTAAACACAAGAATAAGATTCATTATTAATGTAACAAAATTATTTTATAACTTCATCGAACATAATTTTCTATGGACTAGTTTCTTTCTTCAATCCATGAATGGATATCTATAACTTAAATGTAATTTTTTCATTTAATAGGATAAAAAATCCTTCTAGTTATGTAATATTGATGCCTATATGAAGGTTCATGTTATGGAAAGCTATTTTAACATCCATCTGCTAAATTTCATAATCTTCGTAAGCTGCTATAAAATGTAGAATTCTAACAAAATTAATCATAGAAACTAGAGAAAAGTTTTAATAATAGTAAATTTAGTTATGTATTTTAAACCCTTTATCAATTTTTCATTCTTTGATGGTATTTAATTTACCTTCCATGTCCATTTTTCTCTTGAATAACCATTTACACCCAATAGGTTTTACATCAACTGAAGGATCAACCAAAACAGGAAAATGGTCTTGATACATGGAATCCATCTCCAAATTCAAGGGTTCTTTCCATATTGAAGATAATAATCTCTATAATTATTCTTTATAAGAGATAGTTTCATTACTATCAGTAATAAAAATTCACTGTCTTTAGTGACACGAAAACCATGTCTTGTTTTTATCTTTCCTCTATAGTTCATCTATATAGTATTCCTATTTTTGGAACAACTTCTTCAATTGAAAACTTTGGAATCCATTCATGTACCAACTCTTTTATATCTTGATCATCAGCTTCATCAAAGACAATCTTTCCGTCACTATCCTTCTAGTGTATTTTATCGCTCTTAAGAAATATGGCTTCTCTTGTGATATTCACATTATTTTTTAGGGAATTGGATAGATAATATACCATTGTTTTCTTGGGTTTCCCTATAAATATACACTTCATGCCTCAAGGTGTTAGTTAGTTTCTTGATATGGGAATAATATGAAACTCACATACCCATTAACTAGTGTATAAAAATACATATATATTTCAATAAATTAAATCATATGGTATTTATTTTTCTTCCTCAGTTCTTACTCAGTTTAGAATGTGTGATGCATCATGTAATACATATACCCAAAAGATAATAAAATAACTACATGACTCATCATCTAATTTACCCTGTCAAGAAAGGTACAATTCATCCTTTCAATGACACCATTACACTATATTGTATAAGATAAAGTGTGTTAGGATATGATCTCAACATCTAATAGAAAGTCAATAAACACAAGGTTAATTTATTCACCACCTAAATTGATTCTAATATTTGTTATCTTATAACCATGTTGGATCTCTAATTTTCACTTGAATTCATTGAATTTCTCAAAGGACATAGACTTATACCTCATCAAGTAGATAATGTTATATATAAGTCATCAATAAATATTATGAAGTATGAATAAGAACCTCAATACTCTATTGGAGGTGGTCCATAGACATCAGTGTTTGCCAATACAATATGGTCTATGAACCTTTCACCCTATCCATTTAATAGTGGTCTGTTCATTTTGTCAAACAAACAAGAATAGAATCTTTCACATGGTCTTTGCTCAAAAGAGTTTAAAAACAGTATTGATAGAGATTTTTCATATGATTCTCATTTACATGACTAAGAAAGTGATATCATAAATAAGAGTAATATGATTATTCCAAAAATTATTTTTTTATCTATTTCCAACATATATATTTCATAATTTAATACAGAAATATCGTTATATAGTTGTGACATACCGTAAAGATGTTTTTTTATAAAGTAAGCATTCATTATTTCCGAATTTTTTAATAAATACATCCAAGTGAAGGAAATAAATAGATATGTTGTATTAGTAACACCTGGACAGGAATAAAATTTCATTAAAACAAAAATTATTTCAGTCAACAACAGAAGGTGGTAGTCTTCAAAATCCAAAGTAGAACGTCTTTCTCTATTGGATAATTGAAAATAAACCTCTTTGAAAATATATTTAAATCAACTTGGCTCATGTATTTTTATATAGATGAAAAAACAAAAAGATATATCCAATACCCATCTTGTTGATATATAAATATTACACTTGATAATGAATGAAACATCAACTTCACCTTACTTTTGGCTATATTTCTTCTTCCAGTGGTCCAACTTTCCATATACAAAATATACAACTTCTTTTTTCTTCAACCACCTTCGGAACTTCTTATTCTTAGAAAAATGATGTTTGTGAGATTTAGACGTAGTTTGTCTTATGCCCATTTCCCTTGTTCTTTATTTTCTTAGTTACCATAATCAATATGAGTTTTTCATTCCCCATGTCCTTTTAGACTTGGAGGATAAGATTAATATGTTTTGAAAGAGTCTTCTCATTATTTATCATGTTGTAGATAACAATAAAATAAGATAAGTATTTATATAGTCAAAATATAATGAGATCTATGTGAATATCATTAGAAAATTTAATACCCATGATGTCTAAGGACTCTATGTAGCCAATCATATCAACCACATGTGACCTAAAAGTTGTTGACTCTCTAGTATTGCAAATTAATAGAACATCAGAGATCTCATATATCTCTTGTATTTAATTCTCACAATAGATATTATGATTGTGAGACATCATTTTATACACATAAATTTCCACATGTTTTTTTAAATATAATTAGACATGGAATATATAAAAAACAATGGATATTTTTTGCATTATCCAAATGATTCTCATAGATATAAAATCCTCCCTCACTAGTATCTTGGCCAGGCACATCATGAATACATTTCTTGGGAACAAATAATTTCCTTTCATGGTGTAGATTAACATGGATGTTCTGTCTCCATTCTTGGAAATTAGTAGTGGTTAGAATGTTTCCCATCTCATGTACGTATTTTGGGGATATGGTTGATGCCATAGTTTAAATTTCTATAATTAAGAAGAGAAAACTATAAGTACATTATTAGATAAAATTATATAATTGGTATTAAATTTATTAATCTACCACATTTTAATGAAAAACACAATATCCATCTTCATTAGTTTTAAAATACCTTTCTACTTGGATATTTTAGTCAAAAGGATCTATATTCTCCTTATCATGACCCCTTCTAAGAACATTCATTATATTTGAAGGTATTTTGATATACATAACATTCCATCTACTTTAACTCGCATTTCATTAATATGTCGATTTGACAATCCAATCCTAAAGTCCTTAATTTTGATTTTATCAAAACATTTACAACTAGTTTCATTAAGTATTTCAGAGGTGATAAAGCCTTAGTTAAATCCCGGTTAAGTAGAACCAAAACTCAATATATAAATTCCTCAACAATTGAATGTACCCCAATGAAGGTTGGTAAATCACTTTTAACTATGGTTCGATTCCTATCCAAGTAGTGGAATGAAATTCTGACTAAATATATATAGTTGATGTATTTTGAACATTATGTGTAAATAACCCATTTTAATCTTCATTACATGCTTTTCAATATTATATTTATTTACTAAAGTGATTAACCATGTATTAGATAAAATTTTGGCATAATCCAAATTAATTGAGTTTTATCTTTCATTCATGTTTATTCATTTATTCTTGTGATTTTGAAAAACAACCATAATGAAATTAACCATACAACTTGATAGAATTAAAATAATAAGAGTGGTATGATCATGAAATTTTCTTAATGGATAGTTTATATATAGGGTGAAAAATTAAATGTTATCCTTGGGGGAAATCATTTTAAACCATATAATGGATCATATTTCATCTTTCCACAAGTACACCCACTTATCTCTTCGATTGGTTTCACTATATTTCCAAACATGATCCCCCTCCACATGCCTGAGAGAACTACCCATTACATAATCATAAACCCATGTGCATGTGGGTGTAATCAAAGGATTGATTAAGTGGGTTTACAAAAAAGGACCTTTTTGGAATGTATTCCCTTACATAATGAGAGGATGGATGATGTGGAGGTCGTAAATTTAATTTCATAATAAATTAAAAGGAAACAAATCACATAAAAATGTGTTCTTTATTCTCATTAGCATCCACATACATGAAATGAATTATTCATTGACTAAAATTTCATTCAATCTGAATCATTCTTATTCAATACAAATCATGACCAAATTAATTATTTATCTCTTTTAATTCATCAATTTTTCTATCTTAATTCTCACTAAAACATTCTTTAGATTATCATCATAATTATTTTAATCTAATTAAATAAATACATTTATAATTGAATATGTTAAAAATATATACATTAGAGGGAACATGGGGATTACTCATCCATGTTTCCCAACATGTATTAAATCTATACATTGTTTACACACCCGACATATGGAATACAGATCTTATCATGTCATTCCTTAGTATGTATGGGCTAAATGAATAACACAAGAAAGAAATGTATTTATATAGTGTGTTATTGTTTAATATTAATATATAAATTATTTATTCACGACTTCTACATGATATGAACAGACAAATACTACACAAATAGTAATTAGAACTTTCATCTATATGAATCCAATCATATAGAATGTATGAGTCTCCTGAATTTCATACAGAAAACATTTTTATATGGTTTAAAAAATATAATAAATTAATTTTAAATTCAACATAAAAAATTAATATAAATGGTATGTACTATCCATCAACACATCGTCTGCAAATATTGTTCATATATCTGAAACACACCCCTAGGGATGAGGCATGTTGTGTTTCCACCAACAATAATGGAGTAAATGGAATGTATAGGAGTTACATATTATATTGTCTCCCATTACATGGTTACTGATCACATGTTATATGTAAAAAAACATAATGCTTAATTAATGGACTACACATCATGTATGCATGTTACACACCTTGTAGTTTGGCTAACCATGCACTAGGCTAGCCAGTTAATAGGCGGTGTGGTAAATACACACTGCATGAAATTAAACTCACTTGAACCAAATTAATTTTTGAGTCATTATAGTATATTAAATAAGGGTACATAGTGTGTATCAATGGGCTTCCCATCATATACTTTTTTCTATCTGGATAGAATCCTCGGGACCTCTGGATGAATTCTTTTAATTCTCTTCCTTTATAATTAATCAATTTTTTATTATATTTTTGATTACTAAGATGAAGTAGATAATATATCATTATTTGGATTAAGGAAAATAAAAACAATATTGAAAAACTAATGAAAAAAATGTGTAAATCATTCAAAAATCTATAAATAATTATAAATAATTATGCGGCCTCTTTGATACCAGATATAAATTTTTAGTGTAGTGGAAGCATCAAGAGGGGCATTCAAAACTCATTTTTTTAATAATCGATGATTAATATGATATTTACATCAAAAAAGAATTTTGTTACCAATGATATTGAATAAAAGATTAATTGACACGAGGATACTGAAACCAAATGTCATATTATTTCATAATGATTCATAAATTAATATAACAAGTTAAAGAATTAACTTGCAATGAAATCTTCCTTCTTTGATGAATTTGAAAACATCTCTAAACCATACTATCATTTTTTCACAAGAATCAGTTGTTTGTTCCCTTCATTAGTTATACACCTGTGTACCATGAACCTCTAAGTGTCATCATAAGAATCACCAAGTACTGGCATAGAAGAACCTATTGCTTGTTTCATTCATCCTTGATCACTATACGAATCGCTTCCTAGAATGATTCTTCTTTATTACACTAGAATTTATAGGGGTGGTAGAGTACGACACACCATTATTGAGAGAGTTCTTGGCGAGGTTCATTCTTGGTCTTGAAGGGATTCTCCGGTCATTGTGCACAAACTAACAAAATGGATAGCATTAGGGTTGGAAATAATATAATTGTGTTTAAATAGTGTTAGGGTAAGAAAATCATAATTTCACATGCGCCATAATTATTTCCTTAATAACAATAGAAACTCTTGTCTATAATAATAATAATATTATTATTATTTCTCAAAAATTGATAAAACAATGAATTAATGAAATATTTTATCTCGAATAAATTATTTAAAAAAATTCAAATAACATTAAATATATATTATCTATCATCCGACCATTAAAATCTAGCTATTATTCCTACATAATATTTTTATCAGTCATTAAATAAGTAAAATTTCTTTACTAAATAAATATAATTACATTATTTACTAATAAATAAAAATATATTATATTTAGAAAATAGAAAATAAATATTCATTAAATTTTTGACAAGAATAACATTCTCTCAAACAACTATTGAACGAAAATAAGTGATCAATCCTATAATAAAAATTATTAATCTATGTAAATGAATAATATTTATTAGACATGTTAAATAATATTTATTATTATTATTTAACTGGTCTTTTGGATACCCTTACTTTAGGATCCCCTAAGCCCCTTTCCTAGTGCATTAGGAAGAGAATCCCAAAGTCCAAGGTTTGTTTTTAGAAAGAAGAAAATAAACCATAGATAAATAATCTAATTTCAAAAAAAATACAACCTCATATAGATGATTAATGTTTAATACAACCTCTTTATCATGATATCTCTAATCAAGAGGTTTTCATGTTGGTTTCAGCAATCTATGTGTTCAATGTCTCTTTCATTGACTTTTGAAAAATGATGCTACCCATTGAACATCAAATTCCGGGATTTATTTAGGATATTTAAATCCAATAAAATGTTTTTAGATAAAATATTATATTAAATAATACCAAGGACAAATCCTTTATTTCACGATTCATTATTGTAATATTACTCATGACGCCCCCAATATATCTTATTTCAATGTGAATATGTTTTGTCATGATTTTTTTCAATACATATATGTTTGGGAATAATAATATATATTAATAAAAATATTAATGTCATTGAATAAATATATTACTCAATTGATAGGAACATCAAATAACACAGATAAATGTTGATTTCCTACTAGCATGTCTCATTCTCATAATCTCTTGCACTGAAAATTACTAAGGGCATAAACTATATGAAAGTGAATCAAAATCTTATGATTCTCCACCCTGATATATTTTATCATTTTTTCTCATCAAAGAATATCATCTAGGTATAGAACATATATATTTAAGAGTACTATTGTGGCACTTCTAGGTTCTCCTCATAATGAGGGACTGTTATGACCTTTTAGTGAGGCAGATACTCATAGGACATTATTACATACTAGATCATGCAGAAGAACAATCACGGTGTGATAAAAACATTATTAAAATAAGTAAATAGTTAATATAGATTATCATATAGTATATATATGTTTTTTCAAGGGTACCAACTTCAATAGCCTCAAAATTCATTCCATTATAATTTTTCAAACAATGATTTCAAATATTTTATCTGAAATCACCAAGAATACCGCATGATATTATTCATAAAAACGTATCTTTAGAGTTCATATTTTTTTTAAACATTTCACTAAAATCTACTATTATTGGTTTATTTGTAATTTTCCATGTGTGCATGAGGTTTCAACAAGGCCAAAGGGAACTGGTTCTTGAAACAAGAAACTACCATATTTTTTATAACATCATAACTAGTTTGATATTGAGATATCATATGGATTCAAAATCTCCGAGTGATGTTTGTTTAATGACTAACATTACATGAATGTTCATATGATTTATCCAAAAATTCTCTATTCAAAACTAATATTATAAATTTATCCTCAGATTCATTACAAAATTATCTCTACATTTTTTTCCGAGGAATATAAATTTTGGATACTCAATATAATTGAATGTATGTTTAGAATTTCCATTATGTGGCCACCACATTTCTTAGAACACATATAAACTCAATGTATTTACACCTATGTAGAGATCCTTCACATATACACTTCATCCAAATGACACATAAAAGAGATCAAATGACACATACACAACTTTAATGGATATATTCATTGGTCAAATGAAACATATGTAGGTTTTCATCAATCACACATAGATATTGATTCACTAATATTCATAGACTGAATGAATCATATGCACATCAATTTGTCACTAAATTGTCTGATACACAGATTCTCGAACACTCATACATAGGTGTCCTTCACTCACACACAAATTTAAATTCACTCATATGCAGAGACAAAATTACTCGTATACACATCCCTTTATTGCTGAAATAACACATACTAGAATTCTCAAAAACTCACACACACTCGGAGCATTTTCTTGTTTTAGATTAAATATCTACATTTCTTCCTTAACTCAAATCTCTATATAAAATCTTTATCTCGCCTCTTACATATTATTGAAAACAAATAGAACGTCTTCAAAATTTAAATTTCTGAAAAACATTGAGGGGTTGTTTGAAGATCACGAATGATCTAATATTTTTATGTAGATCCACTAATTTTTATCTTCTTGCATCTATAAATTTAGAGTTAATATTGATATCAAGGAAAAGTGTTAGAAAATAACTTTTTGATGAATTTTGAGTTCTCTTTTTATTCTTATTTTACACCTCTCATTTCCAGCTAATTATTAGATATTTTTAAATTTATCTATAGAATCTTTTTTCAAGAAGAATTAACTATGGAATATTTTACAAAAGTGAGCATTACATGCACTCAGTATTGAGCTATTAAAATTTTTTGTCATATTATCTTATCCTTTAATGTTTAAAGTAAATTATTTCTATTTTTTTGAAACATGTGTATCTAATTAATTGAGAAATTGGAAAATAGAGGTTGTTTTACCAAAATCTCTTTGAAATATTACATTATTTTCTATTTAATAAATCTTTATAACATTGTTTTTGTATTTCATTTTACATTTAATTTTGGATAAGTTATATTTTTTGTATTATGTTCTGAATTGTGTTTATATTTTCCATAACATTATAATGTTTACACATTCCATAAAATTATATTTTATTTAAAATATTTGAATTCTTTAGATTGGAATTTAATTTAATGTTTTTGAAATATTGACTTCACCCCATCATGAAATAGTATTACTATGAATACAATAGGATCATTAAAATCTATAAGAATATAAAGAGAGAAATAATCATAGCTTTTTGTACATCTAATATTAGTTTTATTTCATTTTTCTTTTATGAATGAAAACAACCAATTAAAACCATTGTATCCCCACTATGGAACATTACAAATTTGATGTGTCTACTTCATAATAGTTTGAAGTGGAGGGAAAACCTAGAACCAGACATAATTCCCACACTCACATACAAAAAGTACATTCCATGGGTTTTGAGTGGAAATATAAATACAAGTGGATGACAAATATATGACTCATTGATTGATTAGATATTATTTTAAAGACCAAATAAATTCATGGTTACCACTTCCTTCACTATAGAATCAACCTAAAACATTCTAGTAGTATACAGATGTGTACATCAACTAAATAGTGTAACTAATATAAGTACATAGCTAGGATTAAATATATCAGTGAGAAAAGGTTGTGTCCTTTCTCTTAGGGGGATGCTATTGAATAGTTACATGTTTAAATTTTGAGGCTTCATGCCTCACCAATTCTAGGGGCCAACACTGTTTTTCTGTTAGAGAATATTCTTGAGATATTAGAAAACATATGTGTCATGCAACATAAATAACATGGAGGTAGACACCATCTTCCCAGTATAACACATACACCCAAATAGATTCATCCACATCTTAATGTTTCTTGGTATTTAATTTCTAATCACATAGGAGACATCAGCTATGTCAATCCCATGACCGAGAACATTAATGGAATCCAGTACAGTGTTTCTCTTTGTCCTAAATACCTACTGTATAATCTCCCTCAGATCCTATGATTTCCCACCATGCATAGTGGTATCCCAATAGGAACCTTTATCTAGATAATTAGATGGAAAATATGTATATTTTTTTGTTGATGAACATGATGGTTGTATAGTATTTATGGTTATCCAATAGTTTTTGTAGTCATTATAGTTTATATGATTTCTTCAATATGATAACATGTTGGCTGATTAAAATAGTAATCTTTTTGTAGTGAGATATGACATATTAATCACCGGTAAAGTGGTTTCATAAATTTTTGGAATCCTAGACCATGTAAAGAATCTACAAATTTGTGATTAGGGTAAAATGTAAAAGTAAAGGTCCTAATCAAAGGAGTAATTAAAGAAAAAAGTAAATTAAGAGTAAAAGTCAAAATTGAATGTCAAAGTCATAAGTAAAAATTCGAATTAGCATTGGATTTTATGCACAAGAACCAACTATATAGAATTTTTTACTACCTACTTAATGACAGTTTTAATATTAATAAATTTATTATCACTTCAGTATTATTATTTTGTATGACATTGTATATGATAATGTTATATGGGTACTTGTCACACTAAAAGGTTATGGAAGTTTCCTGTTATTGTGATAACTTTTAATTGTTATGAAAATTACCTTAAATTCATGATCTATGACTAGGTGATATCATCTAATGAGACAAAGATGATAAAGTTCACTGGGGATAGAAGAATCATAATTCATTGAAAATTATTCCCATGAATTCTACCCTTGTAAATTTCTAAGAGAGGAAGTTATGAGAAAAAACCTGCCAATAATAAATCTGTATGTTATATGTGTGATGGAATACTTATATCTATATATCTATTTATTGTAAAATAGACTTGGGATTATTAATAATTTATATATTGAGTAACATACTTGGATTATTCATGAAAACTGTGAAGATATATTCTTACGGTGTGGAAAGATATTTTGGGTATGTCACAATTGATATGGCATTAAATAAGAAGTGAATAAATTATTTTTCCCTTTTGATTATAATGTAATTATATATTTTAGTCCATTTGATGGGAATCTAATAGCATGATTATGTCCATGAACATGAGATTTTATAATCAAAAAGTCTAATTCTAAAAATTAAAAAAGGTATAGAAGCCTATATATTGATGACACATATGACACAACTTTCTTGATGATATACCATGATAAATAGATTATATTACACTATGAGTGTTCTTAGGAGAGTTTTTTTGTCGCGACATTAAAATCTTTCTCTATGGGTGTCTTATGGTGTTTATAGATGTTAATATTGAACATTAAGCAAGTTTGACTTAATTTCACAAAGAAAGGGGACTAGAGGATCACACACTGAGGGTATCCGAAAAATTAATTAAATAATATTTTAATTTAATATTATGTTAAATATTATTCATATGTTTTTAGGGAAAATAATTATTCATTTTTGATTAATCTCATATATTCAATCACTATTTATTTGAGACAAAAAATATGTGAGTTCAATATTAAATAAATATTTATTCATAAGGTAATTATTAATTTAGTTATGAAAATAAATGATATTTTTATATCTTGTGTTAATTAACAGGGTAAAAAAATATATTTATTTGGTTATGAAAATATTTAATAAATAATTGTTGTCTATTTTAGTGAATATAATATATTTTAATTTATTGAATGAATAATGCTGTGATATTTATTTATTTAGATAAATTTTCATTATTCCAGATCTGATAACTACTGGGGAGGAAAGATGAACTGAGTTAAGGGTAGGATGGAAATGATATCTTTAATATAATTTAAAAAAATATCAATTAATAAATTTATGAAATTATAATTATTTTATCCATGAATCTTTCACATGTCCCGAAAATAATAATAATAATGTCATTATTTTATTTAGTGTTAAAAAAAATTAAGAGAATTCAATGGGGGCACATGTGAAATTATTTATTCTATAACATAGATCTATAAATACACTTTTATATCATTTCATAAGGTTATTTGAAATATAAATAATTGGGCATAAGGAATCATATATAATAAAATTATCTCATCCCTAGAGAGAAAATAATTTATTTTTTCAATGCAATGTGTCTGTAAAAGCTTCTGAAATTCAAGAAAAGTTGGAATTTTTAATTTAGTGGACAAAATGAACTTTGAACTTAGAATCAGAATAAATTTCAAAGAGGTTTGATGCATTCAAAGTGGTATGTTTGAAACAACTGGGGGGGATCAAGAGTCATATTAGGGTCTAGGATGAGTCTCTTGTGATGTTGGGTGGATCCTTCATCCAAAGATGCAGTGGAGAAACCTACTGCTCAGTGATTTCTAGTAGAAGTAATAGATATTTCCATTAGAAAACAGCCAGTTTATGGGTATTTAATGTGGAATAATTATGATTCTTACCCCTCAAACATAATATAGGACATCTCCCTCTTCTCTTACTTCCTTGGATAACCCAGATAGGTGTCAGAGCCCCCCACCCTTATTCCCTTCTCCCCCTTGTCCTAGGGTGCCCCATGAAGGTGTTTTCTTAGAACTTTGTGTTGTATCTCCCCCTCTACTAACCATCATTGATATTACCCTCCCTATTCATCTAATTTCTCATTTTCGTTATAGGGATTATGTTCCCATTTCATTGGATCATGGTGGAATCAGCCAAACATGGTAGGTATTTAACTATACCTAGGAAAAAAGTTACCCAAAATGTTCCGGGCATGCATCAACTAATTTTTTCAATTGAGGTAAATTTCAGTATCAATTTATTTTAGTTTTTTAATTAAAATAATTTTTAAATTCATATTTATTGGGAATTATTTATTAGGGATTTATCTTAGTGTGCGGATCAGAATATGAGATAAACCATTGGTGATTCATTGGTTTTGGTTATGCATAATTGGATAAAATGTGTAAATTGATTATAAGTGGCTATAATTAGTTGTTTGTATAATCATCATGTATTTCGGGTGTTGGGGGAATTATTATTGACTAGTTGAGCCAAGGTTGATCTTCATGGTGGGCAAGAATTGAGTTTTTGGGCTATGCTGAAATGGATAATGGGATTCAAATGAAGTAGGTGGTCTTTTATAAAATCTCTATGGTTTTTCTTATTTTTAAATATTTATACCGAGGTAAGGACTCACCAATGTAGGTAGTGAACTTTTATTTATTAGAGTTATGGAGTTATATTAAATGTATAAATTGAAATTCCAAATTAAATTTTATCCCCTGAAATGAGTGACTAAGAACCTAGGCCACGTTGGCCCTAGGACACTGACATGTCACCTCGACTGTTGATTGAAGTGGGATTTTCTTGATGATTTTCCTAAGATGAGTGACCCCCCCCCCCACTAAGGGGTGAGGCCTATGTGTATTAATCAAGTTGAATTGTCTTCATTGGACCTTGGTTAAAAACACTGGATTCCCATAGTTTTCATGTATATAGAACCTGAAAATCTCAACATTGGTGGGCCTTAGGTGACTCTCCATGGATGCCTTGGGTTGTTGGGTTTAAAATACTAATTCAGGGTGAGTGACCCTCCCTCTTTCAATGTAAATAGTCCTACGTTCAAAAAACATGGGAAATATTGTTTTCGGTTTGGTTAGTGGGACAATTGTGTGAAACCATGGGATGGAGATAGGTTGTGGACCATCTCCCTATACTAATGAGTTGTGGTCTCTCTTGGAGTCTAGTAGGCTGATAATGCTTCAAATATTCTAGGATGAGTATTATTCTTTTGTGATATGTGATTACTTTAATGGATAGTTGTGACCTAGAGGATCCCAATAGATATTCACTTTCTTTCATATTGACCTAGTGGACGGTGTGGGTTTCATCGATAGATTGAAATTGAGTGGTTATTTGGGATGCGTAGTGAGGGTTTAGGTGTCATATAAAACATTTTATAATGTGTCAGAATGAGGGGATGCGTATAGTGTTTTTGGGTGTGTGAGTTTGACCTTCCCAGGTGTTTTCATTTATTTATGGAAGGTTATGGAATGTGTCATTGGAGAAAATGTAATACAATAGGTCTTCAATGGCATAGAGAAAGATATATAGAAAAGGGCCACCATACATATGTATCTTGGGAATACGGTTGGAGATTCCATTGATTTGGATATCTGTGATGGGTTTTCGAAAGATTCGGATCCTGGATATGGATGGGAGTAACCATGGACTTGGAGCTCTTGTGTTTGAACTACTGTGGGATTTTCCCCGAATTCATGAGGATATAGATGGGATTTTCCATGGATTTGGAGCTCATCGATGGGTCTACGATGGATTTAGAGATCATATATAGATGTGAGCTTCCATGGACATGGAGATCATATGTTTGGACTATAGTGGGATGGATCCTTGTAGTCGCGAGGACATGGATTAGAGATGACATAAATTTGGAGCTCGATGTTCGAATTGCTATGGATTTGGAGCCTAGATATTTAGACTATTGTGAGATGGGAGCCTATATTAATGAGGACGAGTTTAGGATAACATGTATTTGGATTCCACATGTTATGTAGTTGTAAAGGTGATCACAACGTGCTCAATGACACCCTGATATTAACTAAATTATGTATGGTCAATCGTGGTCATGAACATGAAGATTGAAAATGGTAATTTATTGTTTTATTGTTCTATAGTATAGTTATTTCTTTTGAGAATGTCTCATTCACATATAAAAACATTTATTTTATTATATTAGACCACATCGGTGGTTCCTTACTAATTTTTGTACTCAAACCCTTCTCTGACCAACATTGCGCTTGGGTAACTGAGTAGAATCTCACATGGTTGTGAGCACATGTTGGTATAAGGCCTATGTTTAATCATGTGGGATTGGTTGGGAGAGTACATGGAGCTTCAAATAAGGCATGGATCAATATTTTAGGGGGGGGGATTAGTGTATTTTATTTATTTTTATTCTATATTTGTATCAGTGGTCGGCCCAGTGGGTGATAAGTTTTGTAATCAAGCATGTATTTTGTTTCATTTATTACCAGTCTTGTTTATATTTATTACTTACATTAGTAGTTTATTTTGATGGTTAATATTTTGTTTTTTATATCATATTTCTCACTCTAGTTCATGGTGTGTATTGTCCCCGCAATACCTCCTTTGACATTGCTACTATTTGATAGCCTTAGGTGCTCGAGGAGGTGTTCCTGTAGTCATGTGGTGAACTAGTCTGGTTACTATTCTTGGATTTGTCTTGGATGGATTGTTATAATTTGGTATCAAATATTATTTTTAATTTGTTTTAAATTTTTTGGATATGGTAGATATGAGATCGAGGATTGGGTAAGAACTTGTCATGGAACTCAAACTTTTTCATTAAGAATACCTTTTTTGATGGAAGTGTTGGTTACCTTAAGAATGGGATTGATTTTCATAGTTTTTCAAGTTATAGTTATTATTATTTTCACCTATTTTTTTAAATTGAGTTTTGAAATTTCTTTTGAATAATATACTGGATTTTTGTCTCTTGGGCCATTGGTAAGAAGACAACTGCAGATATTTCTCATGGCATGTATAGGTAAGAGGCATATCATGAATCATATAAAGAATGTATGATTCACATGATATTTAGGGGATTTCTAGTGTTATATTTATCAATTAAGACTGATAAGATTATTTTTTTAATGTAGCAAGAACTATTCATATAGAGTTTTCCCATATAAGTACTTGGTAGCATGCTACTGAGATGGTTCAACGATTATAGGTATTTCATTCTTTTGGTATGCCATGTGGATCTATTTTGGGAATAAAATTGATGATGATGAACGTACAGACCCATGTGAACACGAGTTTAAATAACCCTAATAGATCAACATAGGCATTTGATACCCCAGTGATGAACCTTTATTGGGTTTCATTTTTTTGGTTTTGATTACTTAAAATTATTGTAACAACATATATAATGTTTTCTTATATAACATTGAATGGAATTTTATTTATTCATCTCATTTTACTATAACTTGTTTGGTATAGGTTCTCTAGGATGGTTTTTTTGGTTGAGATAGTGGTGACTGATGAGGTTTTGATTCTTCATGATAATTCCATCTGTTGAATTTGTGGAGAATTAGTTCCCTTATGGGTATTGAGTTAGAAATTTATGCATGATATATGCGAGAACCCATATATGAGTGTCTTGATATACTAGATTCCATGAGGATTTGATAGAGGATCATAGATGATGTATCATGATTTGTTTCCTAATGCAAGTTTTTTCCTTTAGCAATGTGGGATACGGAGATATAATTAGTTCACCTTGGAACCATACTGAATCAATGTTTAGTATTGTTTGGGGTTGTGTATGAGAGGGGTTGACCCAATATTTTTTGGCACCATTGAGGTAGGAAGTCATTGGTAAGTAATTTTTTTTTTGAAACTAGTGCATATGATATGTGGATGTGTATGAAACATAGGCATGGTGATACATTAGAGGATTATGGATGAAAGAACACCATGAGTTGTACTTCTTAGTTTTGCGGATGGAAAATTGTTGACTGGACCAATTAGGGTTCTTGACCGATTGAGTTGGGTGACACTTTCAAAAAAATGGTTAGTGCATTGATGTCTGCTTGGAGTCTGGAATAATGCTAGTGACATGTTTTTCTGATAAAACCTACCACTAGAAAGGTTCCTAATTTTGAAGAGTAGTTGGAGGTAGATATTAGTTAGATTAGGATTATTTCTTTTGGAGCAGGGTCAGCCTTGTTGGATATTATCACACTCATAGGGGTATGAATGAGGATTCATAGATCAAGTGTTATGGGAATGGTATGCATCGTTTTATATGATACATAATTACATTCCTGATCAATGAATGATTAGGTGTGATCTGATGGTCAAGAAGTTTTGATATAATGTTTACTAGCATGATAGCCTAGAGCTTAAATTCGGAGTTTAGAAATGTTACTCTATATTGGAGAATACGTTTGAAATAGAACGAGTGTAATGGAATGGTTTACTTAGGAGTAGTTAAATGTAGGTGTTTCAAGAGATGAAATGAACATAGCTCAAAAGAAGTGAATCACTCACATTGATAGAACTTTCTTGGTTCCAATCATGGAGTGTATAGGGTAAGACCAATGGTGTGAAGTGTTACATTATATATTTAAGGGTGTGACTATTATAAATGTTCAAAATTAAATGGGCATCAAGGATTATGTTCCAATGATTCGGTAACATGAAGAAACTAATGGTTTCCTTGATTCTCAGTTACAAGTTATATGGGAACATATATTAATTGAATCTAGTGATGGATGAGACACAATCTGCAGAGATTTAGAATTGATCACGTGATGTGATGATAAGGTCACTCCTATGGTGGGGATTATGATTTTGGGTGTGGTGATATGACCATTTCACTAGAGGGTCATTGATATGTGGAACACATAATTTTATGGTATTTTTTTCTTGGGAATGAAGATGACTAAGTGAATTTGGTTTTAATTGAAATACATGGTGAATTCATGGTGGAGATCAAAATGTGACCTCAGGTTGATATTGAGCATTGGTTTTAGGTTCATGAAGATATTAGGTGATACGAACATGGTCAGATCAAAGACACTTTGGTACTCCAAGTATGGTAGATCATGAAATCCCATTTGTCATTGTTGAATATGTAAGAATGGAATGTCACCATAAGATGGATATGAACTTTGTGGGCATATTTGGATGATCTTCGGATGCCTTAGGTGATTAATTCATAAATATCATTAATTTATGGACTGTGTAGGTAGTGGTAGCTAATTGTTTTGTGAAAGGTTGGTCGTAGGAGGTACAACAGATAATTAGCATGTAATTTGTCATGGTGAGTTGGAAACAACACATGGAATGTGATTCTACTTATGACATGTGTGCTTCCTGAAATTACTAGTCATTATTTTGGGAAGTTTTCATGTTTAGGGTCCCCATGTATGGGTAGTGACACCCTTCAATTTTGGCCCATAATTGAGAATGGTGGATGATACTAGTGTTGAATAGTGTTTTCATGAGTTTACAAGCATTGTGAGTTTTCTGTGACATTGGGAACATGTTTATAACATGGGAATTGAGTTATGAACAACAATTTTGATGGTTGGAAGCACCATGAGTCAAAATTGGCCTTGTGATCCAATATCTTTGGTAGGGATGACCATAGGCATAATGATTAATTGGATGATGATGTGGGTTTTCCCCTGATGGACTAGATCAAGTAAGCATTTTATTTTTTGTTTCTGTAATAAATTATATTAACGGCTCATGTTTCAGTGATTTAGGGTCTTATTTTTAATGATCAAATTTAGTAATACTTTGGGAACTAAAGGATGGAAGCTGTCCACTTGCATAATAATATATGACCTGAGTAGGTCAATACCAATGGTGGTATGATATATGGTACTTCTATAGGATGATAATTTTTATGGTGGGAGTTTTTAATGCCTCATGTCCATACAGTCTTGGGAAACTCAAGAAAACATTGAATTTTAGAATTAGTGGATGAGATTAATTTTGAATGGGGATTTAGACTCAATTTATAAGAGGTTTAATGCCTTTAAAAGGGATTTTTATACATGGTTTGTGGTTCATTATACAACTTAGGGGCTCATAGGAGCTTTGGGTGTTGCTGGGGGACTGCTATAGTAGATCCACTAGCTCAACAGTGGAGTCTAGTAGTAGTAAATTCTACAATCAACGGACACCGTCCAGGTATATGGTCATTAATGTGGATGAATAATGATTATTTACCACTATACATTAAGATGTTAAACCCCAATATTATCCCATTTCCATGTCTTTCACAACTATAGGTCATACCCCCACTTCTTCTTTTCTCTACCCTTGTTTGGGGTTCCCTATATAGGGGTTTTCTTGGTGCATTGAGGAATATATACCCCTCCTTTGACCTCAATTGACCTTATCCTCCCACCTAATCTGATTTCTACTTAAATGGATAGGGATTTAGTTAAAATTCAACCATATAATAGTGAAATTGGTTGAATGCGGTAGGGTTTTCAATCTTCCTAGGAAAAGGGTGACCCGTAACACCATCTGGATGTGGATAATCATCATTTAACCGAGGGAGATTACACCATCAATTTATTTTATGTTTTTAATTAAAATTAAATAGAAATTCCTATTTATTTGAAATAAAATTTTTGGTATTTGACTCGAAGAAGGGAAGAAAAGGTGGGATTGGCCCTTAGGGTTCCATTGAGTGTGGTTTTAGTAGATTGATTGGAGAAAATGGGTAAAATGATTATAAATTGTTATTATTTGTTTTCAATGGTTTTTGTATGAAACATGCATCTGGAAAATAAATGGTGAATGGGTGAGATAGGGGAATCGTGGGAGAGTTTGGGTAGTTATTTTTGGAGAAATAAAGAAATGGATAAGGGGATTCAAATGAACAAGTTGGTCTTGTGTACAATCCCTTTAGTTTTTGAGCTTTTGATATATGGACAGAGAGGTGTGGTTTCACCACTATAGGTGGTTATCTTCTATTTATTTGATTTATTACGTTAAATTAAATGTTAAAATTGAAATGGTTAATTAAATTTAACCCCTCGGATTATTTTCTCTAATATGGACAGTCTTCCTTCAGAATGTGTTGATCTTGTTCGGGCGGATGCTCTTGGTTTGCACCATTTTAGACGTCCCAAATTCCCTTGAATTCAAATTTCTTGTTTTTTTTCTGTGTGAACTTACTCCCACATTGTAATAAAAATTGTTGTTTTTAACCCCTTTAACGAATTGAATAAGTGCATAGGCCACATTTTTCTTAGGATGTTGACTTAACACCTCATCTACTGATGGTCGAGTCATTAGTTTGATGATTTCTCTGATATATGTGAACCCCCTGAAAGGTGTGACATATGTGGATAAAAATGACAAAATAAATTGATTGGCTCATATTTAGAAATCTTCAATGCCCCTAGTTGGGATGTTTAGTGACCTATGAATACTCATCACATGTAGAAATTGGGTATCTTCTTGAACTTCTTGGATCCATTTGGATAGTACTTGTAACCTAGGGTGAGTAACCATCCCATAGTTGATGTGACTATGCCTATGTGGAAGGACCATGGGCAGACTGGGTTCAGGTTGTGTGATTAGTCCAACCGAGTGAAACCTTGGGATAGAGATGGGCCATGGTCCGTCTCCCAGTACAGATGATTTTTTGGCTCTCTGTGAGGCCTAGAGGCCGATCATGCTTTGAACCAACTAAGAATCATGATTTCATTAAGAAACACGTATTTTACCAAAGGGTTAGTTGGTACACAGTGGATCCCAAGATGAATTTATTCACTTGTATACTGACCCGGAGGAAAATGTGGGTGCAGTTGATGTACCTACCCAATAAAGTAACTCAAGGTGTAGAAAAAGTGGGGGAAATAGTTAATTTAAAATTTTGGGTTTGGATTCCTATTTAAAAAATAGACTCCAAAAAACCCATTTCTTGAATTTCTCAGTGGATCACGTGAAATTAAATTTAAACATGAAGGAAATAATTATTTAAACAATAAATTATACTTTGTTTGATTGAAATCATATATTTTATTCACTCATCATAGCCATGGTATTTCTTGAATGAATTAATATGAGAATAATTTAGATCGTACACACATGTACCATAGATCCTTGGTCATCATTCTCTATTATTTGGTGTTATCATGGGAGGTCAAAGTGATTTACAATGTACCTTATAATGTGTGAATAATGTGGACTAGATTGGCGAATCTTGATTGATCCTTTTAGGTTCTTCCTTTAGTTTATTACTCTAGAACATGAGAGAGAAGGGGAGAGCACTCAACATTAGTGGAAAAGGAGGTGATCACTAATCCTGAATCTTAAACCCAATAATATACATAGGTTATACTTTCTAAAATTTCATTTTGGTCCCTAGAAAGTTATATAATTAAATTTTTACCATTGTGCACACATATGACTTAATTAAACTTTCGATAAATGTCATTAATATTTTATCATGATATTGGTGGGCGTGATTGTTCTAAAGGACACTCTAACACTGACTGAAGCATGTTTGGGTCGATCAAAAGTTCCCTATTAGAACATGATGATTAAAAGTGGGTACTCATTTAAACTTCCATAATGTGTTAAATTATTATCTAATCATATCACATCTATACACTACATTTTTTGGTTATATATAAAAATGTGTTGGTGGTTCCCTACTAATTTTTAATCGCACCCTGCTAAGTTATCCATGACACTTAAGTATCTGTATAGCCTTCACTATTCATAGGTTTTGGTGGGTTATAAAGTATATACTTCATGAATCGGTAGGATAACTTGGGTGGGATTAGATAGTGGGATGAGGTGAGGGACAAGGATGGTAGTAGAGCCTCACTACCTTTTATTTCGTTATTTGTATTATATGTGGGACTATCCTAGTGGGATTTGTAAAAAAATAGGTAATGATATAATAAGTCATTTTAATATTTATCAGTATTCCTGAATTATATAGTTATATTAATTATAAATATATTAAGTATTTCTTAAAATAAAAAAAATGGTTTTATTAAACTCATTTATTATATGATTTTATTTAAAGGTTTAATTTTCAAATAATATAATTTTAATTTTAGAAAATTAATTTCATTTTTAAAATAATAATGTCTACATTATATTAGGATTTGTTTTATTTTTTAAAAATATTAAATTTTAAAGAATAGTGAGAAATGCTATTTTTAATTAAAAACTATATTTTATTTTAAAGTATTTACAAGGTAAAATTATGTTTTAGATTATTTTTAAATTTTAATTAGATAATTTTTATTTTAAATAATCCAAATATTTTTCTGAATGGATTTTATAATTGTATTTAGTATAAAAATATTTTATATTTGAAATGGAATTTCTTAAAAACCTTTTTTTGTTGCCTTTTATCAGATTAATTTTAAATTAAATTCTTCACCTTTTTTGTTTTGAATTTTTAAAAATGGATCCCATATTTTTAATTGTTTGGGAATAATATTTTAAATAGGACCCCTTTAATTTTTAACAATATCAATTGCAACATTAATAGCTTTAATAACCATTGTAAAGGGTAAATCAAGTAATTTAGATTAAAAACATAATGATAAAATCTAATAAAGGACCAAAACACTTACCTAAATCATATTGGATAAGTATATATCAACCATTAGTTACCAAGGGTTGAGTTAATAGCTCTTTAGGTCCACATGGTTGAGATGAGAAACTTTATAATATTTTATTTAACGAAAAATCCAACAAATAACACTCTTATTTTTAATAAGAAAAAAATTCTTAATATGGTGTTCTCCCGAGAATATGTTTGACTGAAAATATTATTTCAAAATATAAAAGAATTATCTTAATCATGATAATTTGTTTTAAATTTTTAGTGAAGAAATAATAACATTAACTGTTAACACAACCATGATGCATTAATTATTTAATTAATGAATAAAAATATAAATTATGTTTAAAATATTAAAAAAATATAATTTAAGATAATGTAATACACAAATTTTATAGATTACAATTAAATATTGGGGATATTTTAAAATAATTATTTATAATTTTTAGTGTTATCTTGATATTATTGAAGTCAAGGTAATGAATAGTTTTTAAAATTGACATTGTGGGTATTTTATAGTAAATAATATTTTAATAAATGATATAGAATTACTAAAAACATAAAATTGTTGACGGGATTAGGATAAGGTTAAAAAATTAAATCAGGGTCCATTTATGGGTCTATTTAATTTTATGGTAACTATATTCACCCATAAAAAATTAAAAACTATGTGGACATGGTTAGAGTTTAAGGGGTTAAATAAGTATTAAAATCAAAATATAAGGGTATAAATATAGTCCGTAAATTTATAATTTTTAGTGGATTAGGGTATTTGGACCCATTATAATCTTATATTCATAATAATGCACTATGGAGATATTTTTACATGAAATGTAATTTATATTAAGTTAATATTTTGAGAAATTCAAATAGTGCCCCACCCCTCTCATATAAAATTGCACCAATTCTTGTCATGTATTCACACTTCAAACCCCATTTGGCATAGAAAATACATACTCAAATCGCTTTAAATAACACCTCCCATAATTATATAGGTCTTTGTAAATGGATAAAACTAATTTTATAGGGATTAAGGTGTTATGAAAAGATGGTTTTCCAAATAAGAGGAAGATGAAGAATGTATGTGATGAGTCAAACTCAAGGTAAGGGGATAGATTTTAACAAATATATTTTAAATATTACCCTAAAAATACTTTTTCTTATATATCCATATCTTCAAAAAAAACTTTTAAAAAGGTTTATATAATGTTTATATGATTTTTTAATTTCATTTTTACCCACGTTTTAATTTTTACAAAATGGTTTGAAATGAATCTTTTTATCATTTTCAAAATAGGGCACTTTGTGATTTTTCTGAAAAAAAATACAGAACGAATGTTTTCTTCATATATACATCCTGAGAAAATTTTTCATATTCATGAATAATCTTTTATTTTAATATTCTTTTATATTTTTATATGGTTTATTTCAAAGAAATTTTTTTCCATTATAACTGTGTTATTTTTAAATTAAGTTTTCTTAAATTGAAAATATTATTTTCCTAAAGAATGTATTTAATGATATTTTATTAAAATAATAATCATATTTACATTGTTCTATGTATTTTGTTATTGAAAATAATTCTTCAAAAGAAAATGGTATTTTCATTTATAAATTTTTTTTCATATGGTTTTTAAAGAGTTTTTAAAAGGTTTTATAATGATAAGTAAAAGAATAAAATGTTTTATTCAAAATATGGTACATGAGATTTATATGTGAAACAATTGAGCCCAATACATATTATATGATTTTTTTTATCTCCATTATAGCTAGTTTGGGAGATGAATATAGCTTATACACTGGGTGTACCCATATAGTGTCAGGTGATCCCTTTATAGATTTGGGTGTACCTCGATATCAGTTCAATACATTGGGTAATGTACCTTGTCTATTGAGGAGAGAATAAGGGAGATACCTAAGGGTTTCTCCTAGGGATTTAATTAGGCTGCAATTATTTTTTATACAGGTTTAAAATAGGATATGAATTTGATTCTATATGGAGAAAATAAGGGTTTTTTATTTCTATGAGTTTTAATGTTTTTATTTTAGAAAAAACAGTGTCATATTCAAATGAAATGTTTTATTTCATACACTCAAAGAATATTGAAGATAAAGGTAAACCTTATATGGGTTTTCATGGTTTTTACTAGGCTAAAAAATTCCTTCATTTTATATCATGTACTAAGATTTTTGTTCTCATCCCATGTTTTTTTAAACAATATGGCTTAAGGATGGGTATGATAAAATAATAAGCAATTAATAAAGTATTGAATATTTTTTATTAAAATAAAACATGTTTTATTTTAAAAGTTTTATATTTTATAAAAATGGATATTGAGGAAATGTGTATACTTCGTAATATAGAAGTTATTATGTGTGTTTTATGACCTAATTCCCTAAAAAACTAAAAAAAAATATAGATAGGATTATTAGAATGTGAATTCTATCTTGATGACATTTGAATATGTAATCCATAAGGTTGGGTCCTTACTATTGGTATTAGATAAGGGTTAATACAATAGTAGAGATTAGGATGGTTTATGAGAGCTTATATTAAGAGTAATAGATATCATCATGGGTTAATAATTTTAACCATGATCATAAATTATATTCCTAGAAACCCCTTTTGAGAATTAATACTTTGAAATTTTATGGTAATTAATGATATTTTTGGAGACATTTATTTTTAGTTTAATTATGGGTTGTTACATTTTGGGATGAAAAATAAAAATCATGAGATAACCTTTGAGCATAAAAAATTAATTTAATGTTAAATATATTATGGTTATTTTAAGGATTTCATAAAATTTATTTTAATGTTATAAGGATTGTGTTAATATATTTTTAGGAAAAGGAAAACCAATATGTTGGGAAATAACTCGTCACATTCGGTAAGGCTATGAAGTTTGAACTGACAAGAAAAATCTATGGATGGAGCATTAGCAACCACAGAACCATATGAATTCCTATTTAGTTTGACATTATTCTTTTAGTTAAATAAATTGATGGATAAATAAAAATATTATTGTGGGAACATATGTTTTATCATAAGGATACGTATTTTGTTGAAAAAGTATATGATGATTAAGTATTTTTTTTGGAAATATATCACTATAATTATGGGATCTATATATGATAATATTGGGTTTTATTTGAGAAATAGAGGTTCAATTATCATTTTGAATCATATATGATTTTATTATGGGTTTATGGTGATTCGGGTTCTTTAATTAATTTACTATCATATAATTGAGAATATTTGATATGGGAAAATATATTAGGGAGTGAGACATTAGAAGTTATTGATGTTATTTGGAGATAAATGAAAAATATTATCTTGGAAGATAATTTGATCAAATACTTTTTGTTTTTGTTTTTTAATCTTAGTATAGATTATTTTGTAGGAAATTTAGAGAATTTTATTTATTTAATGAAATATGTTGATCTTTGGGTATTACTGTTATATTTTAATGTTCAAAAGTATATTTGTTTTGGTTAGGGATTTATTCATTTTTAGAATTATATTATATTTTCCTAAAATTTTTGGTTTTGGTTATTATATAAATATTGGAGTAATATGTTGTAATAATTTTGTTTAGTTATGTGAATTGTTAGAATTTGATTCTATTGATTTCGGCATGAAAAATTCATCTTTAAGACTCATCATTTTGAGTTAAAGATGTGTTTTTTTGGAAATTTATTAGAGGATTAAATTATACTTTTTTTGTAATCATGTTTACTTATTTTATTATTATAGTTAGTAAAACAATTACTCATCTATATTAAAAGGGGTTTGGAATAATAACATTATTTTTTACTCTTAATATCAAGAAATCAATGGCCTTTTAATCCACTATAGATTTAGGATTTTGTGGTTGTAAACTTTCACATGATCATCTTCTCTATCAATCTTTATCTAACCCTCGAAGATAGTTTTCTCTTAAATGTACATGTTTTCACTTACCATAATTATCTTCATACTTGGATACCATGTATGTGTTACTCTAGATGATCTCTGTACATTTTATTTCTGTCTTATCTAGTCATTTTTATTAATCCTTTTAGGATGTGGAATTACAACAAAGGTATATTGAAAAGTCAAACCCTGAATACCAAGACCAAGTTCAAAATTTTGAAGAAGAAATTTTAAAAAGGGCAGTGAATTTAAAAAAATAGGAAATGATAGGATAAATAATTATAATATTTATTAGTATTTATTAATTATATTTTTTTATTCATTATAAATATATTTACAACTTCATAAAATCAATAAGGAAATGGTTTTATTAAACTCATTTCTTATAATACATTTTAATAATATTATTTGAAAATGATATATTATCAATTTCAAAAAAATCACTTTAAAATTAATCATGTCAATGTTATCATAGAAATTTTTGAGATGTTTCTAAAAATAGTAATTTTTAAACAAATAGTAAAAAATATTGTTTATGGAAAACTCTATTCTATGTTAAATTATTTACTTAGTCAAATTATGTTTTGGATTATTTTAAATAATATATTATTTCTTTTTTTAAAACCAGTGATGGTTTTGAAATGGATTTATTAAATTAATTTAGTATATAACATTTTATATTTAAAATTTTATTTTTCTCCTAAAAACTATTTTTCATTGTGTTTTGTTGATTTAATTTTAAATTAAATTGACAAAATTATATGTTTTGATTTTTTTTTTTAAAAATAATTCTATATTTTGAATCATTGGGTCCAAATTTTGTAAATATTCCCCTTTTATTTTTTGGACTATATGAATAGTAACCTTATTAATTTTTATTATCAGGATAAAGGGTAAATTAGATAATTTATGTTAAAAATATAATGATAAAAACTATTAAGTTTCCCAAAAACGTAGCTTAATCTTATCGTATAACTATATATTGACCATAATAACGAATGGGATGAATTTATGGCCATTTTTGGAAACATGGATGAGAATATGACTTTTATAGTATTCTAATTAATGAAATGGAAAATATTTCACCCACTTATTTTTTATAAGATTAATATTTTAATATGGTGTAATATAGAGGATCTAAATTTCTGTAAATAATATTTTCAAATTTAAAATATTTATATTCATCGTGGTAATTTTTTTTATTTAATAAATAATTAAATTAAATCCATTCACAATTCTTATTTAGTAAATATTTAATTAATTTAAAAATTACATATATAATATTATAAAATTTAAATGAAATATAATTTTAGAAAGTTAATTTAATACAATAATTTTATAGAGTATCTTGATATGTTGTGTATGTGTTAAAATAAATTTTTCAAAATTTTTTGTTATCATGATATTGTTAAAGTCAATGTAATGAATAGTTCATAAAATCGACATTATGTATAATTTAATGAAAATAATATTTCATTAAATGAAATTAATTTCATAAAAATATTATATTTGTCCAAGTGATTAGGATAAGGTTCAAAATTTCGAAAATGATCCATATATGGGTCTTATTTATTTTATTTCAACTATTGTAATCATCAAATAATAAAAATCCAGGATGTTACTATAAGAGTTAAATGGGTTAAATAAGGATTAAAACTAAAATATAAGGGTATAAATATTTTCAAATCATTTCTATTTTTTATTTTCAAAGGTAATTTATTCCCATAATCATATAATATTATATATAAACCACTTTGGAGAAATTTATGATTGATATTTATTTTATATTAATTTTATATTTTCTGAAATTCCAAGAGTGTCCCTCTCCTCTTTTATAAAAGGGATCCTCTTCTTTTCATTTATTCACACTTCAAAACCCATTTTTTCGACTAATACCTACTAAAATTTCTTAAAATAACACTTAAAATAATTCTAGTGGTATTTTTTAAGTACAATACTAATCTTATAGGGAATAATTTGTTAATAAAAGAGGTTTTCCAAAGAAGAGGAAGATAAAGAACGTATGTGACGAGTTTGACTCAAGGTAAGAGACTTTCTTTTAGAAGCTAACATTTAACGATTTACATAATAATTTTTTTATTCAATTTAAATATTTTATGAAGAGTGTATAAATAAATTTTTTATTATTCTTATATGACATTTTAAATTCTTTTTTACCTTTTTTACATATCTACAAAACAGTTTGAGTGTAATCTTTTTGTTGTTTTCCAAACAATTTACTTTGGTATTTTTATGAAAAAAATGAGGAATTATTTTTTAAATTAAAATTAATTAGTGTATTTTAACACCTTCATTAATAATATTTTTTTGTGAGTTTTCCTTTACAATATTATAATTTTCATTTCAAATAAAATGTTTTCCTTTATAATTGTTCTCTTTTTAAAATAAGTGTTTCCAAAATGGAAATCTTATTTTCCTCAACAATGTTTTGAATGATATTTTATTCAAAGGAAACCGCTATTTACCATATTCTATTTATATTTGTGTTGAACATGGGTTTTTAAATTAAAATGGTATTTTGATATCTGAAAGTGTTTTGAATATGGGTTTTAAAGAGATTTTCAACTATTTAACGATGAAAAGTGAAAGAATAAAAAGTATTATTCACAATATTGTACATGAGAATTATATGTGAAATTAGTGGTTCTGATAGATCTTATATAAAGGTTTTTCCCCATTATAGCTCACTGGTGATCCTAATATATCTTATATGTTTGGTGCACCCATATAACACTCGGTGATCCCATTATTATTTTGGGTGTGCCCAGATAGCACTATAATGAATTGGGTAATGTACTGTTTATTTTGATTAAATTAGGGAGTTACCAAAGGTTATATCCTATATATTTAACTATCCCCCATTTATTTATGAAATTGGTTTAAAATTGGTTATGAATGTGATTCTCTAAGATTCCAAAAACATTTTTGTTTCCCTGATTTTTGGTTTAATGTATTTCCTTCAAAAAAAAGTGTGTTATTTTCAAATGAAATGGTTTATTTCATATACCCAAATAATATTTGATATAAAGCTAAAAATAACATGTTTTTTCATGTTTTTCACACTTCTAAAATATTTATTCTTTTTTATTTCATTTATAGAGTTTTTTTTCATATATTTTTATAAAAAATTTTACATAGGGTTTAAATTTGGGTAAAATAGACAAATAAGTAAAGATAAAAGTTGTGAATATTTATCATAAAAAATAAAACAGGTTTTGTTTTAAATGTTTTATAGGGTGAAAAATGGATATTAAGTAGATGTATCTACATTCTAATATATATGTTTTTATGTATGATTTATGACCTAATATTGAAAAATTATAATCCAAAAATATCCTCAAGATTATTATAATGTGAATTATAGTTCAAATACAATAGAATGTGTAATTATTAATGTTGGGTCCTTATAAGATATAAATTGTTATTTCATAGCATGACCATGATTCTATATGAGTGTATGCTTTTGTATTCTCTATTCATTATGGATGACTATGTTTTATTTAGTTCATATACATTATAAGATGATTATGTATTTTATATGATAATTGGTTATTTATATTTGATATTATGCAATATGGTATGGGGGTATTGTATTATAATAGTCACACACTATACCCTCATTTTTAGTCAATAGCCTCTGGTGTATGGAAAGGCACACCTGAGGTCTACTAGCATCATCGGTCCAAAAAATGATGAGAGGTCATGCTATAGGGAGATTATATTTATCATGAAGTTTAGGGGCATGATATCACTAGTAAAAATACTCAACATTACTTAATAATCAATCTGTGAATGATTTTAAATAACAAATTTGAAATCTTCAAAACTACCCAAAAATTATTCTCATTAAAACCGAGCTTCAAAGAACCCATGAAAATTTGAATATTTTGATGAAATATATAATTATTAAATCATTTGAAAAAATCCACATGTGAATGATGTTGTATAACTTCTAGATGGAACTAGTTCTTGTAGTCTTAAACTCACATCTTCTTCCAAACACCACCTTTAGTTTAATGATGGTATCTCATCCGGAATAAAAAAAATTGTGATGTTTGAATAATGTGGAGAAAAATGTGTACCATCATCTTATTTAACGAAATATTCTCCATATATTCGGATTTAATGCTTTGAATATCTCCTCAATTTCAACTAAAATTAAAATTCAATTTTTTTCTCTGAATATATATTTTATATTCTTAACATACCTTTATATTGGACTTATATTACCTTGACATGTCCAACATGTATCTAATATCGCACATATTATCAATGAATTTACACCTATTTTTATCTCATTTACATATTCGTTGTAACCTAATAAAATATATACAAGATCAAATGAAACATACATAGCTTCAAATAACACATATGTTGTTTTTCACAATTCACAGGTAAATTTAAATTCACTCAAACAAATAGATAGAATGAATCATAAAAAAATACCTTTTATGCACATGTGCCTCAGCCCAGTTGGTCAGGTATCCTTAAGTGCATCCACAAGACCCAGGTTCAATACCAGGTAGAGGTGTATTTCTGGGTACTGTAGCACTTCCGTACACTGTGCCGGTACTATAACAGAAATGTGCAATGTACATGTATTGTAGCATACTGTACGCTATGCGGGTACACTATCAGGCACTGTAGCAGTTACTGTAGCAGGTACTATTCAGTACTGTAGCAGCTAGAACTATTCCCCTTGACTACCGGTTTGGGCTTGGAGTCCTTACAGATTTCGGGCCACCCAGTACATCGGGTCAATAGGGCTTTCGGTCCACCTTTAAGGCCCTCGGGCCACCTCAAGGCCTTCGGGCCACATGCAGTTGCCCCAAACACACTACAAAAAAAGAAGCACCCCAGAAGAGGATTCAGAGTAGGTGTAGTCACCAGAGCAGAGCCAACTGGAATTTTCAGAATAAGAGGGTATGGTTATGTCATCGTGACCTGCCTGTTCTTGCATGGGAAGCCTAGCCAGACATCCATGAAAAGGTGGAGAGATACTATCATGATGCAGATGCTGGGGAGGGGTAGTTCCTTATAGATAGCCTGGTTGAATTCTATAAGACCTTCAGGTTATGTAATCTCCTAAGCCTATGGGCCTTGTAATATCTGAGCCTATGAGCCTTGTACGGGTTCCCCCACATCCCTTGAAAGGGGGTTATCAAAAATAAATAAAACTGAAGGCCTTCGGGCCATTCGGGATAACATCCCTTTTACAATAAATTAAAAAACAAATACATTCTAAAACACTCATACACACCCAGGGAATTCCATATTTTTTATTCAACTTCCAAATTTCATCCTTCACTGAAGTCTCATAAAAAAATCCTCAAATCACTTATCACATAAGAAATAAAATGAATGCAACATATTTAATAGTTCAAAGATGAAAAAAATATCCACCTTTGGATTAATTTTCATTCTATAAAACTATTTTATAAAATCATTCAGAAAACCCATCTTCTCATTCAAGGGACACAAAATCATAGCCTTTTACAAAATAAAAATATATTAACACCATCCCATGTGTTAGAGTAGTCATTTTGAGATATATTTATCCATAGGTGATAAGAAATAGTTTTAAAAAGTAATAAACTCATTTCCCCATCAATCCATGGACTCTTAAAATTTAAAAATTCCCACTTTTACAATAAACATAGACAATGGATAATAATAAAAGAATAGAAATTCAACTCTACCAAATTGATAAACTAGGCTTCAAGAGATGATTATTTAAATTACTTCTCTACCTTTTAATATACAATCCCATTTTATGTAGAGGCACCTTCCAAAGACTTTTAAAGATATCAGTAGGGATGAACAACCATTGTCATCCTTAAGAACTCAAATATTTCCATATGGATATCCTTGGTGATAATACCATCCAATTCATCTTAAGTGAGAATAAATTCTTGCTTTAGGTCTTAATAAAAAATCATATCTTTAAAAAAATGAAATATTATATCAATATAATTGGATCATGAGTGTTGTACTAGATTTTTAGAAAGGTATATTGAACTGTGATTATCACATTAAACCATAATAGTTCTCCCAACTTTCACCCTCAAATAATCTAGGTGTACATTTGTCCATAAAAATTGATTAAAAGTACTAGTAGAAATTATATATTCATATTTAGTAGTACTCACTATGAATAGTTTTTTTCATACTGTACCAACTCACAAAACTATATCCCAATAGAAATATTCCACCTAATGTACACCTTTCATCATCATGGTCGCATGTCCAATCAATATCTATACATCCAAATAGATTCAAAAAATTTACCCTATTATAATGAATCCCATATCCCATAGTCTCTTTGATATATTTGAGACTTTTTTTGTAGTAACAATTCATAACTCATTTGGGTCA
This sequence comes from Viscum album, assembly GCA_963277665.1. Classification (NCBI taxonomy): domain Eukaryota; kingdom Viridiplantae; phylum Streptophyta; class Magnoliopsida; order Santalales; family Viscaceae; genus Viscum; species Viscum album. The sequence goes on along the minus strand of OY728147.1, from coordinate 869,468,498 downwards.
CTCTAATATCTGGTATAGAGACTCACCCAATATATAATACCTGATCTAGATTTTTTCAGATAATTCACACTCTCATTAAATATTTTGAATTAACTATAATTTAAACTCTCTCTAGCATCATTAGACAACATTAGTCCCACTTGAATGGGTGTAGACACTAGATTATATTCTTTTATTTCATACTCCATTTGTGACTCTCTAGAATTTTTCTCTAAAGATAAAAAAAATAAAACCTTTCCCTTTATATGACTTAAAACTTAAGAAATATATCAACTCACCTAACATGAAAATATAAAATTGTAGCTTCATTTGGAAATAAAATTTATGATAATAATTCCTATGGTCACCTGAAAAAATGATATCATCAACATATACAATTACTGTAAATCTACATGTCTTTATTTCATTTATGTTTAGGCTATTGTGTAATTTTATTTTAATGAATTTTAATTACTTCAATAATTTGAAAATCCTTGAATACTTGGTCCTTAGGGATTTCTTATCCAATGAAAATCCTTATTCAATTTCCATACTTTTATTTCATCGTTATCAAGAGAGAAACCCATAAATGTACTTATTATAAGCCTCTTCTTCAGGCTCACAATTTAAAAGGGAATATTGGACATCAATTTGATAAATTTTATACTTTCTAAAGGATACCATAAAAAAGGAACATCCTAATATCTTCAAGTCTTGCAATTAGAGAAATGGTTTCTTCAAAATCCACCACTTCTTAATAAGTGTATCCCTTATATATTGTTCTAACATTTCTCATCATAACTTTTCCCTAATAATTCATCTTGTTATTAAAAATGTACTTGGTGCCAATGAAATTCTTATATCGGATCTTAGAAAAATATTCCATATTGAAATATTTTATGTTGTTATTAGTTAATCATTAATATAATCCACCCACTCCTCATGTTAATATGATTTTCTCACTAATTTGGCTGAAGTTAATAGATAAGTGAGGTCTTATTTTCAAGACTAAAACTTTTTTTTTGTTTTTTTACAATTTTAGACTATTCTATGATTATATTATTTGTCTCCATATGTTTATTTAACCATTTTTACATATATTTTTTATTCTCAGTATCATTCTCCTCATCATTGATTTGATTTGAATCAACATCAACAATTCATGGCCTAGATTCTTCTTGTACAAAACCTTCTTCCATATAATTATTCTATTTTTTACACTTTATATTTAAAGTTAATTTAAACTACAGAATTAATTATAGGCATGTATTGATTTTTTTTACTTCAAAACATTCAGATAATTTTTTTAGACTTTTATTTTGACGTATTTATCCTTTACCACATGATATATATCTCATAAAATACCCTCTTCAACCTTTTCATCAAACTTTTCATGTGTTTAATTTTTAATCTGAATAACATAAGGACTAAGAACATATTATATAGTCCATATTGGTATTTATTTTATATAAAATTTTATAGAAATCATTTTAGAATTTTGTCTATCCAATTTCATTTTTTTGATTATAGACAAATATTAACACAACATCTCTCCAATTAAATTTTGAGAGACTATATTCTATAAATATAGTTCTTCTCTTTTTTACTATGTTATTATTTTTTTCATTTCATTAAATAGTTTTTATTGGGATGTATGTATAGTGTTAAAATGGCGTTTTATTGCATTTTTTCAACTTAAGATTCAAATCATCTACTAGTAGACTCCTTCCCATTATCAAATCTATATTTCTTGATGTATATCCTAAACTCTTTCTCAATAGTTCTTCTAAATGTTTTAAACATGTCTGATACCTCAAAACGGTGATTTATAAATATATCATTGGTCATTATAGTTTAGTACTAGGTATATGTGATGAAATAAAGATAACCGGGAGTGGAATTATTTCCCATGAGTCCCCATAAATATGACTGTATCAACTCAAGAGACTTAGTAATAGGAATTTCATCTTATTCCACCCTTTAGTTATTTTTCCTTCTTCTCGTGTCTCACATACTTCTGAAAATTGTCTTTTAAGGTGAGGAAAGTCTCCCACCACATCACCATTTGAAATATTACTCAAAATTCTATTTAAAATATAACCCAATATTTTATTCAACAATTTACTTTCATCTATTGAACTCAAGTAGCAAAAACCTTTTGAGTCTCCAAGATAAAAAATATTTCCACTAGTTATCTCACTTGTAGTGCCAATATTTATATATTGGATTCCATTTTTGAGATAAATTTTTATAAAAAAAATTACCTCATTTTCTTCATCATATAGCTAAATCACACTTAACATATTCTGTTTCATCCCATCAATAAATAATCTATCATCCGATTTCAATTTTTAAGCCTATGTTTTAGATCTTCTAATACATTTAATCTTTAAAGAGAATTAATTGCAAAAATTAACTACACCAATATTATGTTTTTCATTATTTTTAAATTTTTTGTATCTAAAATAATGTTTTATGGGTATCCATTGATAAAAATTCATGTTTCTCCCCCATACATGATTTGAGACCCACTTTAGCAATGAATAAATTTTCAGTATTGATTTCATTTTCCTTATTTCATTACTTAGTCATATTTTCTTGCTGAAATATAATCATGATCAACATTACTATCCATAATGAACATATCAATCAAATTTTACAAATATCTCCTCAAGAAAATAAAACCTTTTTTTATAGGAATCACATATCAGACTTCATTCACTGTCACTTTTCTCAATGATTTTTTAATTGTTTATTTTGTGTATCCCCCCATATTATAGAATTATATAATTAAATGGTAGAGATATATTATAATATAAAAAATAATGTTTGTGATAATATGAACAAAAACACCAATAATATCAATTTAGTGTTTTTCATCCATAAACTTATAGAGTATATCTTTGAAATGAACCTCATTGTCCCAGTGCAAATTTTGTATTATTTCTCGCAGGTTTTTAAGAGTTTTTATTATTTTGATAACATTATACTAACTTATTATAGTAAACCACTTCAAAATATTTATATTAAACTATTTTTTACATATTATTATTTATAACCCATGGTGTTAGATGAAACATAATTTTCAATTTTTAAATAGGAGGTGCATATTTTTCATGAGCTGATGCACGTGGGTTCTGAACATGCTGAGATGAATCATCCTTTACTTCAAAAACGTTATCAAAATATATTTTCATTTTAAAATATTATTTTATTAAATAATACATCATTACATATATTTATTAAACTCTTATTTTGATCACTCACTTTATTCTAAATTTCATTATTGATTTTTTCTAACTAAACCTCTTTCACCATGAGAATCTCAATCTCTAAAACGTATTCATTTTAATTAATATAAATCTCATATTCAATATTCTTCATCATAATCACATATTTAATAATATATTTAAATTTTTACTTTATTTGAGTATTTTTATCAAGACAAACATCAAGTTAAATTTATAGCATGTGCAACATATATTTGATATCTTCTACCTATTCTTCATTACTTGAGTTATCTTTCCTTTTCACAAAATGTGCCATGAAATTAGAAATCATTAATTCATATTCCTTTTTTGAATCACTACTTTGGGAAGTGTTTTAATCTTATTCTATACTCAACATATTCCTTTTATTTATTCTCTATGATCACTTTCTACCTTATTCTAACTTATTATTTGTTTGCCAGACCTACCTTTTGATTTTATTTGAGATTCCTCTTTATCTAATTCTGCAAAAAACTCCATATGTTTAATTATTATAATAAAATATGCAATGAAATTTTCTATTCCTCCTCACCTAATGTAGTGTATTGGAAGATTTCTTTTGTACTTTACTTTTCTTAGTATCATATTTTTTATTGAAAATTCAATAATTTCCTATAAATTACATCAATCTCATCATCTTCTTCTGAGTCACATGAGGGGTCATCTTCCTTCACATTGATATACAATTTGTTCATCAATTTATATTGAATTCACTCTTTTAATTTGTTCATGAAAATTAGTGCTTTTCTCATATCGAAATCCAGGAGAGTATTTTTTTTATATCATCAATGGATATATAAGTAATTTATTATAAATTTGAGATCTTTGAGTGAAACATATCTACAAAGTTTTTCAATAGTTTCATAATAAAAAATAAATCATACAAATTTTTACCATAGCCTATTTTATGTCGAACTATCCCGTTCACCCTAATAAAATAGTGATAAACAATCTCTTCTTTATCAATTCTGATATCTTCAAATTTTTCTTGTAGATTTGAATCTTTTTTTATTTTAACTTGATGTTCTCCTTACACATGTTCTTAATATTTTCTCTTATTCTCTTCTCCACATATATCGCCATCACATTGTTGGACACTTTGTTATAAAAATATGATAATATTGAACTTTTATTTTTCCCATCTATATAAATATTCCACTTTTCATCAAATGTCATAGAACCTTCCCTTTCAATTGGTGGATAACATATAGTGAAAAAATCACTCACCTCAAGCCCTTGTGATAGAATAAATGCTAACATTCCATTTTTGAAACCAAAATTTTTTTATTTAAAAATGGAAACCCCTATGTTATTCATAAAATTCTAAACATCCATATCAAACTTTAAATGAGTAGGATCTCTAGGGAAATTTTGGTTGTAATACTAATTAAAGCATCTTGATATGTTAGTGAACACAAAGAGTTTTGTGAATTAGTGGGGATTATTTTTAAAAAAAATCATTTAAATTAATACCTCTATTCTTTTAAATTCATTATCCACTATCAATGGCTCTTCCTCACCCATATTCACATATATCAAGAAACAAGTAGCATCTAATAATTTTTACAAGGTTCATCATCAATGTGAGAGGGAAATACCTTCCTAGTTTTAGTCTTGTTTTGAAACCTGGATGATCATTAATAATTTTTTTAAAAGATAGGTTTAGTGTAAATCCTTAAATCATTATGAGATACTAACTGACTAATAAAATGTAAGGGAAGGTGACATGCTTGAACTTCTATATAAATATTAGACAAAATTGATTGTTTATCATGTTACCACAATTATTAAAAATTTCCTCCCCACAATTTGATGAATTAGATCTTTAGAGAGATTCATGATTCCTTTACATAAAATATCATATATCTATTTAAGTGATACTTGACTACTAAAATGAAACAATTTCATAAAATGAATGACAGTTGATTGTTTCCTTCTTTAGGATTATCTTTTTATGGACAAGTGTATCCATGCATAAACTGACCCTCTTCATCCTCAGTAGAAAGTTCCAAAATTATCATTAGAAGAATCATTTGGCTTTACCTTCCTCCTGGAACTCTATTGACTTCTATATAAATTGGATTTCAATATAGAATATTATTAGTATCTCTTAGTTATTAAACTAAATCATATTATTCATTTATCCTTTTAATATAATCCAAATTTTACTTCCAATTTTTTTTTATAAATTTACTCTAAATACCAACTCCTTTATAAATTATTAATTTGAAAAGGAATTTGAATTTTTTTAAGTCTAAAGTATGGTCCATTTTTAATTTTTTGAGATTATTATTTTAATTGTGAGAGTCTGACCATCCTTAAATAATATTTTATACAATTTTTGTCTTGATATATTCCTCAGGTGAACATGTAAGAAAAAATAGATTTTTGTTATGTTTCATAAGTTATACATTAATTATGCCCTAGAAAAAATTTTGATGTTCGTGATTTAGGGGAAACTATACAACACCATGATTGTGAGAAGGTTTTCAATTCATTTTAAATAGTTAAAAATTGGTGTGAATTTTTAGAAGATGGATGAAGGTTAATAGTGTGTATTAAAAAGTAAAATGTTCATGTTGATTTTATATTGGTTCTTAGTGAACTGTTTGTGAATGGTTATAAAAAAATACTTATAAAATCTGAAATAAGAGTTGTAGATGGTTTTAAAAGGTTGGATCATAGTTTTTCTAATTGTGCAGCCCAACCATGTGAGCAATGTGGACATAGACATTGATTGTTTTATGGTTGGAATTCTTTTTTCAACCATGTTAACCATTAAGAGAGGGGAAATGTCTATTTTTCTATTTCATAATCATTATAGGGTAGCGCCTCTACCTTCTCCCTCTTATAGGTGATGATCTAGTCGACCACCCCATTTCTCTTATTTGATCCCCCATAGGTTTAGGGTGATTTAAATATGTTATTTTGTGATTTTTGTTTGGTATATAATTATTTTTTCATCTTATCTTGATTTATATCTAATTTTTTTATTTGATATATGGTTTAATTGCAGATTCCACCTATGCAAGGTTGAATCAGCTGATGAAAATGGGGATTTCATATGGTTTATCTAGAGAATATCCTAAGAAAATATCTCATTCCATTTAATTTAATTAACATCATTAGATTAATTTTCTAGTTATTTATTGTAAAATAAATTAAATTTACAATGGAATTGATGCTATTTGTTGGAGATTTAGAGTGGGGGTGTGTCAGAATCATGTTGCAAGATACTGGTATACTGTTGGTCAGAGTTTTAACATGATGATATATCCCAATGAGTAGTTAGACAATTATGAATTTTTTATTGAATTTTTTAATTAATTATAAAAATATTTAATTAATTAATGGGATATTTGGTATTATTTAATGGTGAATGTCGGGATTGGCATGCACCCTATGGAATTAGACTTTGTCAATAATTTATGTATCTATGAGTTATTAAGTTATTATTGCCTTTTCATTAAATTGTGGATTTAATTATGTATTGTTTTAAATTAAATTAATAATTAACTATAAATCATTTATAATCAATTATTGTGCATGTTTCTATTATATAGGTTCTCAATATATTGATGTGAGCTTGGCTAGGTCTGAGAAATGATGGTTGAACATTATTTTAAAAAGGTTATAGATTCAAACATGAGTTATGTGTTCCATTTGAATTTCCCTTTGGTGTATGATTTTTATATATGGAATGTGATGTGTGGTATCATCATCAGGGGTCATTGAACCTTTTTATTTAATGAATTTACTTAATTAAAATTAAATTCCATGGTATATAATGAGAAGAGTGCCAAAGACATGATGGTCCTTATATACTATCTTGTGCATCGATCATTGATGGTCGAGGAATTGTTTATAAATATATTCATTGATATCTATATGCCTTGATGGGTGTAAATAAAATAAAATATAAATAAATAAATCTAGTGGACCTAGTGATAGGTTCCTTTAAAGACCTCTAGGTTGAGGTGGGTGGTGAATTGATATTAATGGAATACATATTGACCATGTAAGAACCATGAGATACATTAAAGACTTTGTGTTAGCTAAGATTAATGTGGGTGAGTGTTACTCCCCCACGGGGATGAGATTACTATTGGTAGGTAGACCCTATGGAATTTTATGGTTAGATTGGTTGTGAGGACTGACCTAGGGATGACTTGGGAGGTGATATAGGCTCTTTACCATCTCATTCAATTGATATAACATAGCTCATGTATGTTTTCTAAATTTTTATGTGACTTAGGGGGGCCCAATTGGTTCCCTAGTTATATTTGTACCCAGAGTGGGTGTGATAATGAGTGGGCAGTGATGATTGTGGTTGTCACCTTAGAAACCAAATTGAACATGGGATATTGTTATGGATATATTGAATAATTATTGGTTTTTCAATTGAGAGAGAGATCGTGGATTATTGGAAGGGTTCTTGAAGAAGGTTGAACTCATCGAGATGCGTCGTATGAGATGATTCAGTTGGGATGTACGACCTACAGAGATATATTGAGATACGTGGGATTCCTTGGATTTTAACCTCGGATCTGTCCTTTGTGCTTGATATCAATTTGGAATGCCTCGGAAAAGGCCCTTAGATTCGAATGATACATGATTTGGAATTCCTTATACATTATCCTTGGATTTGGATTTGATATGGTTTGTAATTACTTAGTCATAGTCCTAGGGTTTGAATGAGATATAGACTGTATTGTCTTGTATGTTCTCCTTATATTCATAAGTGATATTTTCTGGATTGTTTTAGACATATTACATGGAATCTATGGTAGGGGATGTGACCCTCCCATGTGGTCTCTAGACTTAATTTGGATTACCAAGGACATGCTATAATAAATCACATGTTCATCATGATACTACAATATTGCGTAATAATTTCTCCAAGAAATTGTTTACAGGTTTGATATTGGTTGGCATGGTTCTGTGACATTCTTAGAGACACTTTGCAACTGGATATTGTATGTTTGGATTGATACCAGGCTTATTATTAAATGTTGAGGATCGAAGGTGGGTATTTATTTATGATTCCATGCTATATTTATTTATTTTGTTAAACATGTCACATATTCACACTACATTTAATTGTTATATAAGAGAATTTTTTAGTGATTTCCTTGTTAGATTTACTCATAACCTACTCAAGAACCTATGGAACATTTGTACCCAACATCCTTTATTATTCACAGGTACATGTGGGGTAGAGGCCCAATATTAGAAGATTTAGGGAGATATACCACAATGGATTGGTGAATGGGGTGAGGTGAGTCTTGAGGATGAAAGTATATCCTCACTATATTTTTTTATTTTATTTATCATGAATGTGTGATTAGCTAGGTGGGAAACCAGTGGATTTGTACTGGCTTGACTTTGATTTTATAATACTGCTTACATTCGTGTTCATTATTTATTACCGATGATTGGGTTTTATTATTTAAATATGATTTTTTTTTTATTATTTATTTTTTATTATGTTTATTTTTAGTTAATATTACACACTCTAATATAGGGATATAGTCACCATAGTAACACCCTAGAACCTTGATGAAACTTAGTGGCCCCTAGTTTATGTGGAGGCATGAATGTTGTCTAGTAGTTTCATCAATCTGGATATTGATGAGTGTTCATTAGTTTAGGGTGTTAGTTCAGGTTCATGAGATCTATGTTCAATAACCTAGGGATGTTCTAGTCATAGCAGAATAGACAATAGGGTCATTCCCACCTCATATTTTTTCATAATCAATGATTAATTTGATATGTATATCGATGAAGATATTCATGACCAATAGAATTAAATCAACGATTATTTGATATGAGAATTTCATAACCAAAAAAATACTATCAAATAATGATTCATAAATAATTTAATTGGTTTAAGAATTCACTTGTGATGAATTATTTCTTTTTTGATGAATATGACAATATCTCTATGTCATACAAGTATTATGTCACAGGGATAAAGTATATAATTTCTCTAGTAGTGATCCACTCATGTTCCACAAACCTCTGATCATCACCACATGAATATCTAGGTTCTAGAATAGAAGATTGTAATGCTTCCATCTTTTATCCTTTATTTCCATGAGAATATTTTCCAAGAAGGATTCTTCTTGATCTCTCTAGAATTGAAGGGGTTGGTGTAGTATTCTCAATCAACATTACTGGGAGTGTTCTTAGAGGGGATCTCTTTGGGAATTTATTAGATTCTCCAAAATCATTGTTCAAAACAAATACAATGTCTAACATTATGGTTGGAAATAATATATTTTCTTAAATAGTACTGGGGTTAGAAAATATTAATTGCACATGTGCTTTTATTATTTCCTTAATCCTTGGGAACCACATGTATATATTAATAATAATAATATTATTATTTCTTCACATGATCAAAATTGGGGTATTAATTAAATAATATTTCATGAATAGATTTTTTAAATATATTCAAATAATATTTAATATATAATATTTGCCACCAGAAATTTAAACTCGGACCACCATTCCTCCAAAATATTTATTGGGACATGAATAATGGGTATTTATTTATTAAATAAGAATAAAAATTATTCACCAATAAATAAATAAATATTATATTTACCAAATATAAAATAAATATTAATTAAATATTATACTAATAGAATATTATTTCATATAACTAGTTATTGAATATATGCAATCTAGTAAATCATGAATAACTATTAAACCACATAAGGAAAATATATATATATTTGACATGTTAAATTATAAATATTATTATTTAATGTTTTTCTGGATACTCTTAATATGTGACCCTCTAGGTCTATTTTTCAATGGAATTAGGAACAACTGTCAAAAGTCTAATGCTAGAATCAAAAAATGTGCCAAGGCACCCAAAAAGAAAAAACCTAATGTCACAACAACATAAAACCTCTTATGAAAACTTACCATATAATGTAATCCTTTTTACATGATATATTTAATCAAGAAGGTTTCATACTAGTATCATTGACCTATGGGTTTGAGGACTCTTACATTGACTTTAATGAAATGAAACGACCCATAGAATGCCTTGGATTTGGATTTATTTATATTGTTTCATTACCATAAAATAGGTTGAGATATCAACATCAATTGAAGAACATAAGGGGAAATTATTTTCCTGTATTTTTCATTAATGTAATGTTACTCATGATAAGCCCAATATATATTGCTTCCCCTAAACATATGTAATCACAATTTTCATCAATAAATATAATTACATGAATAATAATATCCATTAATAATAATATAAATGTATAAGGATCAATAGACATGTCTTAAGAGAGGATCATCCAATTGAACATATAAATATATATTTCTTACTGGTGAGTCTCATTCTCATTATCTCATGCACTATAAATTGTCAGGTGTATACAACATTAGAATATGCATCAATGTACTATTATTCTCCACCCCTGATATAATATATAATATATAATATGTGTCCCATAAAATGATTTCATTCATCTATAAAACATATATATTTAAGAATACTATTATGGAACTTCTAGGTCCTCATCATAACGGGGAACTAATATGACCTTTTAGTGTGACAATTGGTATTAGGACATTGTTGAATACTATATCATGAATAAGAAAAAACATTATGTGATAATAGGTTTATTAATATTCAAAAAAATTATTATAGGTAATCATTAAGTACGTAGAAAAGGGTTCTAGGGAAAAAATCCAATAGACTCGCACTTTCACTAGAGTATACTGCTAATAACCTTCGATATGCTTCCTCTCACATTGTATTGATTCTTCTACTGTGATAAGGCTTTATTAAAGGGGTCTACCATATTCCCTTATATTGTAAATATTCTCCCCAAAACATTACCCCTATGAGAAAAATTCCAGAAGATGTGATACTTATAAAGTATGTGAATTATTTGTTGGTGTGACCATGGATCTGTTAGGAGATCCACCAATTTAGTATTATCACAATATAATGCGATAGGGTATTTACTACTAAGAAACAAATAAATCTCTTTGTAAAATTAATGAATCCAAATATCATCTTTGGATAAATAATATTTCATTATATATTTGGACCCCATTGAAGAATCACCAATAACAAGATGCTTTTAACTCATTCAACTCACAACTCCTCTATTTGTATTGAAGAAATATCATACTACTGATTTCATATTATTCAAATCTTTTTTAAAACAATAATTATTATAACCCATGATGACCAACTCCTCATCTCATCCATACACTAGGAATGTCTCCATTGTTTTTATCAGGTATTTAGGGATATCCTTAACAACAAACAAATATTTTTCACCCTATCATATTTATATCTTCCTACCCTTATCAAGGTATAAGAAGAATAAATACTAGTACAGAACATGGCATACATGATTTATCTTATCATAGACATGTATAAGATCTTACTTATTCTCTCTCTCTCCCACCTCTTATGACTGATGCCACATTTTGTTAAAGAATTTTACACCATGTGACACTAGAACCAGTCCTTTCTTAGATTTTTCTACACTAAATCTTTTTAGTTTTTTGTCAGCATGCGTACTCTGATATAGTCCATGAAACCTCTAGGATCTACCACGAATGATCTCGATCCCTGAAATGTGGGATATTTCACCTATGTCCTTCATAGAGAATAACTTTTTTAACCAGTGCTTAAATAACTATAATATCAGTACATCATTTACAATAATTGATATTTCATCATCATAAACTACTAGTATAACAACTCCCCCACCCCACTAAACCACTTTTAAACTCATGGTCCATATACATTATTAATCAAAACAAATTATTTTATAACATTATCAAACCGAATGTTCCATGTCGAAGATATTTTCTTCAATCAATAAAGGGATATCTATGGCTTACATAACTATTTTTCATTGCCTAGGATTAAAAATCCTTCTAGTTTTGTAATATATAAATCTTTATAAAGTCTCCAATAAATTAAAGCTACTTTAACATCCATCTTTAAAATTTCATTGTTACAGTAAGATATTATAGCAAGTATGATTTTTTTCTGAATTAAAAATTGAAACTAGAGGAAAGCATTAATCACAGTCAATTTCTTGATGTTTTTAAACCCTTTATCAATTATTCATGACTTTTTGGTATTTAATTTACTTTCCTTGTCTATTTTCCCTTTGATAAAAATTTACACCCAGTAGGTTTTTCATCAACTAGAGAATGAACTATAACCTAAACATGGTTTTGATACATGGAATTCTTATCAGAATTCTTCACTTCTTTCTATATTGTATCTTATAATCTCTTTAATACCTTTTTTAGGAGATAGGTTCATTATTGTTAATCAATAATTTGTCACCATATTCATTAACTAAAAAACCATTTCTTTTTTGTTCTCTTTCATCTATAGTTCCCTTACACATTATTTTGGTTTTAGGAACAAATTATTCCATGGGGATCTATGGAATCCATACATGTACCAACTCTTGTCTATATTGAGCTTCAACTTTATCAAATTCAATATTTATCCCACTATCCTTCTTGTGGATGTTTTCCATCTCATAAAAGATGGAAAGTCCTATGATAGTAACATTATTATCTAATGAATTTTATAGATTGTATCCTCTTTTCACTTTAGATACATTATAAAGATACACTTCGGACCTCAATGTGTTAGTTTTTTCTTGACATATCCTTAACAAACACCTTGCATCCCCATTCATGAGTGTACGACACCAAATATTTATTCCAACACATTAACTAATATGGGATTATTTTTTCCTCTAAATTTGGTACACAATTTAGAATTTGTGATGTAGCATGTGATTAATATCCCCAAAAGGGTAATAACAGATCTACATGACTCATCATCCACCTAACCATATCATGAAAGGTACAATTCATCGTTTTTATAACACTAGTACACTATGGTGTTTAAGTTGGAGTGAGTTGAGATAGAATCTCAATCTCTAATAGAAAGTCAACAAAATATTGGTTAAGTTATTAACAACCTCAATTGAATCAAATCTTCATTATCTTACTAACAAGTTGGATATAAACTTTATCCTTGAATTATTTGATTTTCTAAAAGGACTAGGACTAATACCTCATAAAGAAGATAATTTAATATCTTTTTATGTCATCTATAAAAGTTATGAAGTAAGAATAACCACCTAAAATTATACTATAAATGGTCCATGAAAATCCGTGTGTATCATTGATAGAATATCAGGGGGCCTTTCACCCTATCTATATAATGGTGGTTTAGTCACAATTATATAAAAACATGCATTGCATATTTAATGTGGTGTTATCTCCAAAGAGTATAAGTAACTGTCTTAATATGGATTTTTCATATGATTCTCGTTTATGTGACTAATAATGTGATACCATATATAGGTGTTATATGAGTCATTTGAAAATTATTTTCTATGTATTTATAATACACAGTTTTCATAATTTAATACATAAATACCATTATATAGTCAGGACATGCCATATCAAATGCAATCTTTGTTAAAGAATAACTATTTATTTCCAAATTTTATAACAAATCTAACCATGTCATTGAAATTAATAGTGACGGTGTTCATAGTAACAATGGGAAAACTAATAGCTATTTAAAACAAAAATATTTCCATACGACAATGGATGGTGGTGGACTCCTATAGCCAATGTCGTGAGTAGGGCTATATGATCTTCTTAAAGATCAACCTCTCTATAAATCCTTCAAAATATACTTTTATCATGTATTCAGATATAGATTAGACCAAAAAATATGTATTTAATACCCAATATATAGATATAAAAATAATACACTTGATAAAGAATTTAGCTTTATCTTCCCATTACTTTTTGGTACAATTTTTTTCCCAGTGGTCTAGCCTTCCACATAAAAACATACAACTTATTTTTTCTTTTCCTATATTTGTAACTTATTATTATTGAAATGATGATGCTTGAGAGATTTAGAATTAGTATGAGTCTTGGGCCACTCATTATTGTTCTTAATTATCTTTTTAACCATAAGGAATTTGTTTTTTTTTTGACCTCATGTACTTTTAAACACAGGGAATGTGAGACAGATGTTTCAAAAGAGTCACCTCACAATTGATCATGTTGTAATTAACAATAACATTAGAGAAATATTTAGGTAGCGAGGATCGTATGAGATCCTTTTATAGCTTATTTGGTAATTTAATTTCTATTATGCATAATCACTTTATTTAGATAGTAATCTTAACTACATGAGTCACAATAGGTGCTAAATCTCTAATCATTCACCCGAATTGTGCATTGGAGATCTCATATCTCTCCTATCTCAGATTCTCTTGATATAGATTTCTAAGGAGATACATCATGTTATAATCATTCATATCACCATATTTCCATAAAATATCATATCATATGTAAGATAACATGAAAAATTGGAAATTTTTGGAATTATAAAAATAATTCTCATAGAGATACAATTCTTCCTCACTAGCATCCTATCCAGGTACTTCAATAATAGGTTTTTCTTGCACATACAATTTCCTTTCATATATAATAGAATAACATGTAAGCTCATTTTATATTCTTATAAATTAGTTGTGCTGAAATGTTCATTCTTCTCAAGTATGGATTGTATTTATATAGTTGAATTCAGAGTTTTCATAACTACACATACGAATGGAAGAAATTTAGTACTTTTTCTAATAAAAATAGAAAATATATATTAACTTTATTAATATCCTACTATTTTATTGAAATATAATAAACCTCACCATTTTTTGAAATTTGGTTTTTTCATGGATATTTTAGTTGAAAAGATCTATATAATCCTTATTGTTGACTTCACCTGTTTTGATAATCCCAATTATGTTTCAATATGTATTTATAATCCTATATTAATAATAATATCAAAATAATCATTGGAATGTGTTCATCACTGTTTATATATGTTTATAGATAATTTGAAATAATTATAACTCAATCTGGATATGTTTTTCATATAACAGATAAGTGTTAAGTTCACCGGTATGCACATAGCTACTGATACAGACAAAAAGATAGACCTACTGTTATAACAAGAGCTACCGATATGAATATCATTGATACAAACAGATACACAGCTTCTGATAAGGCTAAGTACACTGGTACAGAACAGAGATACCGATATGTAAGTCTACCAGTACACCGAAAGGTTACCATTAGAGTAAGTCTATAGATAAATAAATTTCACCGATTAGAAAATGTCTCCGATAGATCAAGTCTACCGATAAGCATAGCTACCGATACGGGCAGAACTACCGATACAACCAGACATATGAACAGCTACCGATATAGATCTACTAATACAAAGTTCACTAATAAATAGAGCCATCGATATAAGTAGTTATAGATATAAGCTAGTTACCGATAGAAGGAGTTACCAGTATATAGATCTACTGTTACATGGAGTAACAGCTACCGATATAAGGAGATACCTGTACAAGAACAAATAGATACGGATAGGATCTCACCATTATACAAATTACACCACTACAAGTCTACCAACAGAGATCTACTAATTAAACATGACTGTTAACCAGTCACTGCTACTTAAACTCTATTTCTATTTATTTATTAAGAAACGGTCATATTTGAAGTTTTTAATTCATGTACTGTTAATTAATGATTGTTGTTGGCATGTCCGGGAATCGTACCTTGTACCAATGAAAAGTTAATCATTCCCATTTCCGGAGCTGAAATCTATAAAAGTAAATACAATAGTGGGGAATAACAAGTGCTGAAAAGTAGTGAAGAAGCTGCTGGGTGTGGAGATACACGAAGATAATCATTTGATACAAAAGGAACACATGCACCAGAGTATAAAGTGGAGAAGAAAATTTTCTAGAATCAGAGGAACATTTCTGTGCTGAAAAGCCTATTGGAACCTCGATCAAGACTTTAATAGACTAAAAATCAAGGAAGAAAATGACACTCTGTTTTCAAGAAAAAAAACCAGACAAGGACTCAGAAGCACCTCTGTTTAATCAAAAGAAGTCCAGAGCTTCATTTCAAATCAGTAGAGCATTCTAAAATCATAACTAATCTCTCTAAGTGATTCATTTATTTATATTTTTAGTAGTGGGTGTGCTCTCTATTTTTAGACACACACTGTCTCATGTGCTAAACTAGAGGATTTCTAAATCCTCATTCAAAACTTCTATAAATCTTTTGTATCCATTATGGATAGTGGTAGAGGTCAAGTGTGACCTAGATAGACTATGTACTATTACTTTTATATTCTCCCATGAAGAACTATGGTAGAGGTATTAGTACCTAGACAGTATTTGCACTATTGTTTACCCTGATCCAGGGTGTGCATCAAAATTTATATAAATTGTTTGAGAGGACTAAGTCTCGGCATCCGACTGAACCTATTTTTTTAAACTGTTGTACTTATTTTGTTTTCTTTTAAAACTATATTGATTTTTCCTATGATAAGTACATTAAATATAAATCTATTTTAAAGTAACTCTGATTGTTAAATTAGAAAGTGTTTATAACTTTTCTTAGCCAGTAAGTTAGTTTCAAAAGTTAATCAATCTTCAGATTAAGTCAACTGAGAAATAATCAATCTCTTGATAAACTAATTGAAAACTTAGAATCTTTATAAATTCACTACAGTTTAGCTTATTATCCAATTTGGGGGGTTTTAATACAAATCTTTTTAACTGAAGTTTTTATTTGGAACTCCATTCACCCCCCTCTTGAGTATCCACTCTGACCAACATTTGGTATCTGAGGTTGTTTGTTATTTATAAAGGATTTCCAAATACGTTTTTTTCAACTGTGATTTTAGTAGTATCTTAAAGATTATAAATTTCTGTTAGTTATAAATTTTATCACTTTATATGTATTTTCTAAAATCTAATTATGGATAATAGACTTGAAGGTGCTGCTACCAACATGGCACCATTATTTAATGGAACAAATTATGACCAATGGAAACTTAAAATGAAAATTCTTTTAGAAAGTATGGGATTTGACATTTGAACTGCTAGAGAGACTCAATAAAAGATTTCAGAAACTGAAAGAACTACTTGAGATGAACCTAATAAGACTAAAAACAATAATAACTGTAAAGAAATGAATACTTTGTATTATTATTTAGGTGATGAGGAATTTAATAGAATATCATCTTGTAAAACTGCTTATGAAATCTAGGACCCGTTCGCTATTTCCCATGAGGGAACAACCAATGTTAAAGAAATGAGATTTAATACCTACATTATTAAGTATGATAATTTTGAAATGATATCTGATGAACCTATTTCTGATATGTATCTCAGGTTCAATGAAATTCTCAACACTATGAGCTCACTTTGAAAAGTTGTTCCTGCAATGGAGTAGATTTTTAGAACACTAAGATGTCTTCCAGAAAGATGGAGAGGCACATCAGTTTCAATAAGAGTATCATGTGATATAACTCCACTGCCTATTAAAAAATTAATTGGTAAGTTGATGATGTATGAAGAAGAGATAAAAGTAAATAAGGAAGAAGATGATGAACCTAGGAGGAAGTCCGTAGCATTTAAATCCACTGCCTCAAAGAGCAAGGACAAGGAGAAAGTTCACATACCTACTAAAATCTCAACAAGTGAAGGTTCAGATTATGAGAGTGATGAAGAGATGGTGCAAACAGCCAGATGGTTCAAGAAGCTCTACAGGAAGAAGAAATTCTTCATAAAACCAAATTGTAAAGGAAAATATGACAATAATGGTCATTAGAAGAAGAATTAAAAGAAAGCTGATAAGGATTATGATATAGTCTGTTATGAATGAAAATGGAAAGGACACATTATGGAAGACTGCCCGAAGTTAATGTTCAAGATGAAATATGAATACAAGGATAGAAAATATAAGAAATCCATGAAGGCAACCCGGAGTGGTTCAGAAGACAGTACAAGTGAGTCTGATGTTTCTGATTCTGAAAAGAACCATGCAAACTTGTGTTTCATGACAAATACTTATGAGGAAACTTACTTAAAAATTTTTCATTAGAAGGTATGGTACTTGGACAGTGGATGTTCAAGGCATATTACTAGATATAACTCATGCTTCAAGAGTTTAATCAAATTTGATGGAGTCCATGTCACCTTTGATGATAATTAAAAAGGAAAAGTCATCGGCTTAGGCCAGATTGGTAACACTGAATCAGTTTTAATTTCCAATGTTTTATTGGTTTATGGACATAAATATAAACTGTTAAGTATTTCTCATTTTTGTGATGATGGTTTCAATGTTAAATTTGAAAATTATTCTTGTAATTTTTTTAATTCTAAAAATATTTTAGTATTTTCTTCTTTGAGAAATGAAAATGTTTATTCTGTTGATTTGAATTATTTGGCTAAACAGAACACTAATTGCTTAAATGCTTTTCATAAAGAGTCTTGGCTATGGCACAGAAGATTAGGACATTGCAACATTCATTCACTTAGAAAACTGATTAGGAAAAAATAGTTAGAGACCTGTCTAATCTTGAATTCCCATTTGATAAAGTTTGTAATCCCTGTCAAAAGGGAAAGCAACATAATGTTTCTATTAAATCAAATAAAAATGTTTCAACTTCTCAACCTCTAATGTTGGTTCACATGGACATGTTTGGACCTTCTAGAGTTTCTAGTTTAAATGGGAAGCACTATGTCTATGTCTTAGTAGATGACTATTCTAGGTACACTTGGGTATACTTATTAGCTCACAAAAGTGAAGATTGTTCTTACTTTATTAAATACTACAAGTCTGTAGAAAACCTTTGTGGGCTTAATATTAAAACCTTGGGATGTGATCATGGTCATGAATTTTAAAATCATCAGTTTGAATCTTATTGCTCACACAATGGATATAGTCACAATTTCTATACCCCTAGGACACCTCAGCAGAATGGTGTAGTAGAAAGAAGAAACAGAACTCTTCAAGGGATTGTAAGAACTATGATTAATGAGTATAACCTGCCAATTTACTTCTGGGTTGAAGGTGTAAATACAGCTTGTAATATTATTAATAGAGTCCTGATTAGACCTGTTCTCAAAAAGACCCCTTATGAACTATGGAATAATAGGAAGCCTAAATTTAGTTACATTAAAGTTTTTGGTTGCAAAGACTTTATTCTCAACACCAAGGATAATCTTGATAAATTTTCACCCTAGAGTGATGAAGAAATTTCCTAGGTTATTCAATTACAATCAAATCTTATAGAGTTTTTAATAAAAGACCAAATGTGTGGAAGTGTCTGTTCACATCAATACTGATGAATCTGATCCACATGAACCCAAATCTTCCATTGAAAATATTGAAGATGATTTTTCTGTTTTGAACCTTAATGATAAAATCAATCAACCTGTTGTAAAGACATCTAGTTCTGGAAACATTCCAGAACCTATTTCTGTATAACCTAAATCTAGAGAAGAACATGAAATTTCTAGTCCCACCTTTACTAGATCAACTCTGATTCTAAAGAATCATCCTTTAGATGTTGTTGTTAGTAATCTTTATAGAGGGACACAGACTAGAGCTTCTCTAAGAAACCAGGTTAAACATTAAGCTTTTCATTCACAGTTAGATCCTAAAAATATCAATGATGAAATCAATGATGAATTTTGGGTAATGTCTATGCAAGAAGAATTAAATCAATTTGAAAGAAAAAAAGTTTGAGAATTAGTTGACAGACCTAAGGACACTTTGACCATAGGCACTAAATGGGTCTTTAGAAATAAAGTTAATGAATCAGGAAACATAGTTAGAAACAAAGCAAGGATAGTTGCACAAGGGTATAGTCAAGGGGAAGGAATAGACTATGAGGAAACCTTTTCTCCTGTATCCAGAGTAAAAGCTATTAGGATTCTAATTGCCTATGCTTCTCATCTAAATTTCATGTTATATCAAATGGATGTTAAAAGTGATTTTTAAATGGTTTTAGAATTGAAGATGTTTTTGTTGAATAACCACCTAGATTTACTAATACTCATTTTCCAAATAGAGTTTTTAAGCTCTCTAAAGATTTATATGGTTTGAAACAAGCTCCACGAGCTTGGTATAATAGAATTAGTAATTTTCTTATTTCAAAAGGTTTTTCTGAAGGGATTGCTGATCCAACTCTCTTTATCAAAAGAATTTATAAATATGTTTTGATAGTACAAATCTATGTTGATTATATTATTTTTTGATCTTCTAAACATACCTTGTGTATTGATTTTTCAATGACTATGCAAAATGAATTTGAAATGTGTTTAATGGGAGAACTTAAATATTTTCTTGGATTTCAAGTCTTTCAAAATGAAAATGGTATTATTTTAAATCAAAGTAAATATACAAAGGATCTTTTAAAACGTTTTGGTTTAGATCATATTAAATAAAGTGATACGCCCATGAGTACCACCTGTAAGTTGGAAATTGATGAATCCGGGAAATCAGTTGATCAAACAAATTACTAAGGTATGATTGGAAGTCTACTTTACCTTACTGCTATTTGACCAGATATTATGTTTAGTGTGTGTATGTGTGCAAGATTTCAAGCTAATCCTAAGGAATCCCATTTTCTTCCTGTTAAGAAAATTTTTTAATATCTTAAACATACTACAAATTTAGGTTTGTTTTATCCAAAAGAACAATCTTTTAATTTAATAAGTTATTCAGATGCTGACATTGATGGTTGCAATTTAGATAGAAAGATCACTTTTGGAACATGTCATATTCTACGTAAGTCCCTAGTATCAGGCATAGTTAAAAGCAGAGTTCTGTTGCATTGTCTATTACTGAAGAAGAGTATATAGCTACTGGTGGTTGTTGTGCACAATTTCTATGGATGAAACATACTTTGTTGGACTATGGATGTAACACCCTGAGATTTTATGAAAAATATTCTTTTTAATTTCATTGATGTCCTGTGTTGTATGCTACACCAAAAAGTGCTTGCACTAAATGCATCCCT
Organism: Viscum album; assembly: GCA_963277665.1. NCBI lineage: Eukaryota > Viridiplantae > Streptophyta > Magnoliopsida > Santalales > Viscaceae > Viscum > Viscum album. The sequence goes on along the minus strand of OY728147.1, from coordinate 869,447,303 downwards.
GACTTGGCTTGCCTTACACGCAATCGCGACCTTCCACGATAGCGTTTGTTGTACACAATACCAAGTTTCACTAAACAATGATATGTTATATCAACTAGCCGTTATGAATAGTAAAACCCACTTTTTGAAATTTTATAAATTTTATCTTTCAAAATGGACTTCATTTTTAGATTCGGAATATCTAAATAGGCCTAGGGTGAATTTTTGGTATTTTTCTGAAAACTTTCAATTTTTGATGAATAGTGAAAACAAAGGGTTACTATTTAAAAACCGACTTTTTATTTAAATAATAATTTATTTTATTTAAATTTATTTTCGGTCAAATTAAATAAATAATAAATATATAAGGTCAATGTAATTCATTGGAGTCATTTTATAATAGTTTTAGATATATAAAATTTTTATTGAATTTTCACCGTCTTTTACCCACCTCCTAGGAGATTTTGCAAATTCATATAAAACATAATTTTACCGCTTCTGTGAGTGGAATTTAAAAAATCTGAGAGACAATGTTAATATCAAGGAGTAAAATGTGGTTCAATGAGATAAAAATAATTTTTGTTGAATAGTAACTTTTTACTTTTATTTACCACGATTAAAACTAAATAGGGAAATTAAGGGTAAAAATGATATTATTATTACTCTAACACATGTACGAATTCTATTGGATAATTATAATTCAACCAAAAACAACCTTATAAATATAATATTATCATTTAGGTCCACTTGGATTAGATTAGGACACTTATTATTATTTTATTTAAAGAAGAGTTAAAATAGTTAAAATCAATGTTTAATAACTAAAACATTTTTTATATAGGGTTATACATAATATAAATTAGACTATAAATATTAATTAGAAATCTATAAATCTTTCCTACAATATGGTATTTTACTTATAATTTTTAGACATTAAATAATTTAATTTAATTATGACACAATGATGATGCAATAATTACGTTATTAATGAAATATTAACATAATTGATGTTATAAATACCCAAATAAATGTAATTTGAGACTTTTTATGAATTCCACAAATTATATAGGTTAATATGACATGTTATTATTAATTTAGTTAACTTTTTTCGAACTAATCATGTTGTTATGATTTTCAGAAAAATCAATTACAAAATAGTATTAGAATTGACATAAAATAGTTTTTAAAACAAATACTATATTATTAATTGTAATTATATTCCTAAAAGACTAAGGTTCGGCCAAATGACGTAGATAAGGTTATATATATTAATAATTAACAACTTTGGGTTCTTTTGTCTTGTTATAGTAAGTTTATTAACCATATAGTGTAATAAAACAAGAAGACGCGGTAAATGTTAAATTATTTAACTTAGAGTTAAATATAAAAGATAAGGTTAAAATAGTAACCTAAACTTGTCTAAAAACTATTTGTTGAGATTATTTCGACCCATCCCCACTTTAGCTTCTAAATAAATCAATTTGGAGCTATTATAAACTGAATATGACTTTATTAAAAAATTATATTTTAAGTAATTCCATAGGTGCCCCTCTCCTCCCTTATAAAAAGGGCACCCCTTCCCTCTTCTCTTCACACACTTTTGACCCTTAAAGCTTGGAAACCCCTGCCAATTTATCATATCTACTTCTCTAGAAACATTCTGGAGGTTCTGGTCTTCTCAAAATACCAACTCTACTTTCTTAAGAGGAATCTTAAAGGAGGTGTGTCGAAGAGCAGGTAATCTCTTCTTCTGATTCTCTCAAGTTTCTTTCTTCTTCTACTTCTTCTTCTTTAGTTGTCTCATTATAAAGTAATAAAATAAGTATCACTTATATACTTATATGTTATTATAAATATGAAACAACATTATTTCACCTTCTATCCATCATATCAAAAAAGAAATCACCGTGCGTACGTACGTACGGAATACCGTCTTCACGCCGTGGTGTAATCTGTTTTCGACCACCACCTTACTTGGATGGGTATAATGGAGTAAATAAATATCTATATATGATTATTTTAAAGTGATATTGATTCTGAAATATTATAAATACCCTTCAATAAAATTCCACAATCATGGGAATGATATCATCGCTCGTGCGTATGTACGAACTACCATCTCCACGACGCGATGAGATTCATTCTCCATGTTAACCACTCATGAATGATTATAAAGTATATATAATGAATAATAATTAAATATATGAAATAATAATGATACGGGATTTATGTATATATATATGTATTTCATATACTTAATTCCATTCAATTCAATAAGGAAACAAAAACAATGTTCATGCGTATGTACGACCTACCGTCTCCATAAATGTTGTATTTAATTCCATTTATCGATATATCATATATATATATATATGTATATTCTGAATATATATTATATATAAATCATGTTTTAAATTCTAGAATTAAGTAAATCAGGATATAATTAATAATATCAAGAACAACAAGTCAAAACACGTACGATAAATAAAACGATTTTACCCAAAACGCTGCTTTAACATGAAACTTACAAAAGAACAGGTAATATAAAGTCATAAGTGAAAGATATATGATATCATAAAAATGAATATGATTCTATAATAAGTTAATGACATTATTTAAATCATTATACAGGAGGTTCGGATACGTACAAAGCATATCAGACATAAGGTAAGGGATAATTATTCCAATCTCATTCTTATCTGAGATTGTTTATTCGTAACTATTTACTGGGGTTATGTTTATTATCCATATCCATATGTTCTCAAAATGTTTTCACAAAATTTCTACTTTTCTTCCATGTATTTTTAAAGTCATTTTTACCCTTTTTACTTTTAGCACATCGTATGGAAGGAATCTTTCTTCTGTTTACCGAACGATGTACTATTTGACCTTTCCGACAAAAGTACGAGTAGAATGTCTTTTCAAATTATATGACATGAATGGATTTTTATGATTTTATAATGAATTATTTTAAATAATAATACTCTACAATATTCCATTACTATTTTCAAAAAAAACCTTTTATTTTAAAATTTCATGGCATTTTGTGAAAAGAAAATGATTTTTAATAAGAAAGGATATTTTCCTCAAGAATTTATTTCAAGTGTCTTATCAAAACCATTTTCCATCTAGGATGACATTATTTCATATGTGTAGGTTTCAAGTATAATGTCTCTATGATTTACATGGTTTCACTCCTCTTATGATGAAATGATATCCATTTTTTTTACATGGATTATGTTATGATGGAATGATGTTTATGAAACCCATTTTATTCTTTAGGTTACGTTGAATGATTTATGTTTATGTTGTGGCACACGTAAGAATGATTTCATTATTAGATGGGTGGGACCTATATCTCCCTCCAATGCATTGGGTAAAGATTTATATCTCATGAGATAGACATGGCTGGAACGACAAGTTAATCCGGTTCAGTAATACAGGACTGGAACGAGGAGTGAACTCGGTTCAGTAATGGAATTTGTCCACTAAGATGGTCTTGGCAGCAATACCTTGGCTACAATGGAAATCATATCAAGTGATTAATGGTTTCCAACAATTACATGTTTTCTTCCTAGGCTATTTTATCAGGATTGATGTTCCATTATGATATATTCCCTACGTACTTCCAAGATTTATGTCTTTACTCAAGATTTTGATGTTTAGATTTTATGTTCATGTTTTTGAATTCAAATTTATATGGATTGTTTTATGATCTCTATGTTTACCCTTACTGAGCATTTGAGCTCACCCTTTATATGTTTTATTTTCCCCATGATTTGAAGAACGGTTTTAGGTATGAAAAAAAGGGAAGATCTTTATGGGAGATATTGAAGATCTTTTACCACAATTAGAAGATTATATTACAAGTTTCCAAAGACACTAAGCTATTACGGTCCTTTTGTGTCTTTTTTTGTTATGTATTAAGTATTCTGAAAAAATTAATGTAATGCCTATGTATGTCAAGCATCGGGCCTTTACTGTTGGTTTCAGAGGAAAGGTGTAGTTAACCGTTGGAAACTAGGATGCGAAAACATTAGTGAAATACCTAGAGATATTTCTAAGGTATGTATAGGGAGGTCTCTAAGGTTAAGTATAAGTATAGTTTATAGTCCTAGAATTACGATAATGATATTAGAATTAATCCTAAGATGTTAGATATCGAAGTTACTTCCCCTTTATTATGTTGTTTTCCTAGCATGATTTTTTCCTCTCAAACTATTCTTTTTGGGTTTTAGATGATGGCTGGAACCTAAAGGAACCTTGTTGATCAAGGTAATGGATGATGCAATGATTTTCCTCCTAAACAAACCGATGTTATGGGAGATGGAGTGAAAAAAATTATTGTTATACTTACACAAGCTATGAATCATTCTGGAATTCCAAATGAGCAGAGAAGGGAACAATATTCTATTGATTCCTTTATGAGGTAACGTCTACCTTATTTCAGTGGGTCTTCTGATCCACTTGTTGATGAACAATGGATTAGTACCCTTGAAAAGATATTTTCTATACTTTATTGTTTAGAGCATGAAAAAGTCATTTTGGTTGTTTACCAGTTAGAAGGTGAAGCAGACTAGTGGTAGACTCTAGTTAAAAATACAAGGCCCCAAGATGAAATTGAATCCATGGAATGGAACGAGTTCAAGTACATGTTTTTTCAATAAGTACATCCCTCATATTCTTCGAACAATGATGGAAAAGTATTTCCTTGAGCTTAAGAAAAAGGATGATGAATCTGTTGGTATATACGAAGAGAATTTTATAAGGCTTGCAAGGTGTGCATCTGGATTTATCATCCAACCTGAAAGTAAAGTTGATCGATTATTCAGTGGCTTAAAACCAAGTCTTCGAAGGGAATTATCTATAAGAGACATCAGTAGATATGAATAAATTGTGTTTTGTGCTATCAAGGTATAACTCGAAGTAGGTGTTACATATCTATCTCATGGTTTTGACAAGAAACGAAAGATGGAGTTCAAGGAGAAATCTCACAATAATGGTGAAAAGAATATGAATGTTTCTTTATGCTCAATGTGTGGAAAGATGCATGGTGGAGATTGTCTTAGAGGGACAAGAAAATGTTTCAAGTGTGGAAAAGAAGTTCATCGAGCATCTGAGTGTCGAAGTAATGGGATAAAGGTAGCTAATGATGCAAATAGAGAAAATAATACAGAGAACGCTCCACCAAAACTTCAATGCTTCAAGTGCAAGGAAATGGGGAATTATGCTAATCAATGCCCTAATCCAAGGGTTAATGATAATCAATGTGTGCAACCTCTTAGGGAAAAGGGTAAAGGGAAGTCATATGCGATCACCATTAGCGAGGTTGAGTATGAAAATGATGTGGTGGAATGATTATATGTTTATGTAATGGGATTCCAAAATTGTAGTGTGGAATGTAATTTTAGTATCGTGGAATATTGGAATATCTAGGTATTGGTCCATTGTGGTTTTCAATAATTTTATGGTACCGGTAACCATGAAAAGTGATAGAAATATTTTTGAAAATCAGATGAAATGCGCATAATGAAGGGATAAGGAGAAAATAATTTGTATGATAGTATTCATGAGCTCTAATGAGTGATATAAGGACAAAGTGATATCATGGTTTGAGTATATAGAAATTTTGTGATTTCGGTATGTGGAAAGAGTTAACTTTTGAAAGTACTCATGTTTTCACTAAGGTTCTATGGTAATACATGATTTATGTATTCACATGTTTTGAATGTGACCAACAAGATATATCATATGATAAATGATGGTATTCACATGATCGGTAGATAAAATTAACAGTAATCATTTTCTTTATACTATGAGTTTGGACAGAAGTATTTTGGATAAGCCTAAATATTAGAAATGATTTTATTAGATATAAGTTATTATTGTTTATTTCTAGAACTTTTTTCTATATTATTGCAGGAATGATATAATAATGTAGTTTTAGAAAAAGGGAAAACCTGTAGGACGGGTGACAACCCTTCACGTTGGAAAAGGCTATGGGAATCGAACCCACAACCGAAGCACGACAGGCCCTTATCGCCAACCATTGGCCTATATGAAGTCCCTGGTTAGTAGAAACTATTTTTATTAAACGGTATGATATATGAAGTATAAGTCCATTTTTGGAATCATATACGATTAACCTCACCATAGATGGACTTATGTATATTTGATAACTTTTTATAACCTTTTGTTTGAGACATATGGAATGACCCATCATTCTATCACATGATTTGATAACACCCCACGAATGAAAAATTCAACTTCATTTCAATAAGAGATGAAGTGGAAATAGTTCAAGGCACGCACAACAGTGATATTATACCAAAAAAAGTAATTATTTCTTCTAATTCAAATTATTTAACTTTAGGGAAATGATCTTGAAAACCAAAAATGTTATCCTAGTGCCCTTATATTTGATGAATCAGATGGTACCTTAGATCATTACAAATTTATGGTTTTGTAATTGTTGGCTTTTTCATAGCCATGTTCTCTACCACTCTCCCTCAGAACATGATGGTTAGATTTCTCTTCCATATCCATATTTTCACAAATGTTCTCCTATGTGGAAACCCAGTTCTTAGTTAATTTGGGTAACCGTTACGTTTCATACATTTTTTTAAAGATAAGTTTTGGTATTCCATTTTACGATGTGGGTTTCTATTAAAGAAAATTTCGACTAGTAAACCATTTATAACCCCGACGAATTTCGAGAGTGAAATTCATTTTAAGGGGGGTAGAATGTAACACCCTGAGATTTTATGAAAAATATTCTTTTTAATTTCATTGATGTATTGTGTTGTACGATACACCAAAAATATCCTACACTACACGCATCCCTGACTTGTATTGCATTACATGAAATCACGACCTTCCACGATAGTGTGTGTTGTATGCAATACCGAGTTTCACTAAACAACGATATGTTATATAAAGTAGTCGTTATGAATAGTAATACCAAATTTTTGAAATTTTATAAATTTTAACTTTCAAAATGGACTTCATTTTTAGATTTGGAATATCGAAATTATCCTAGGGTGAATTTTTTCTATTTTACTGAAAACTTTCAATTTTTGATGAATAGTGAAAACACTGGGTTACTATTTAAAAACCGACTTTTTATTTAAATAATAATTTATTTTATTTAAATTTATTTTAGGTCAAAATAGAAACATAATAACTATATAAGTTCAATGTAATTCATTGGAGTCATTTTATAATTGTTTTAGAAATATAAAAATTTTATTGAATTTTCACCATCTTTTACCCACCTCCTAGGAGAATTTCCAAATTCACATAAAACATAATTTTACCGCTTCTGTGAGTGGAATTTCAAAAAATCCGAGAAACACGGTTAATATCAAGGAGTAAAATGTGGTTCAATGAGATAAAAATAATTTTTTATGAATAGTAACTTTTTACTTTTATTTACCACGGTTAAAAGTAAATAGGGTAATTAAGGGTAAAAATGATATTATTATTACCCTAAAACATGTCCTAATTATATTGGATAAGTATAATTCGACCAATAACAAGCTTAGGAATATAATATTATCATTTAGTTCTACTTGGATTAGATTAGGACACTTATTATTATTTTATTTAAAGAAGAGTTAAAATAGTTAAAATCAATGTTTAATAACTAAACAATTTTTAATATAAGGTTTTACATTAGATAAATTATACTATAAATATTCATTAGAAAGATAAAAATATTTCCTACATAATTGTATATTATTTATAATTTTTATAAATAAAATAATTTAATTCATTTATGACACAGTGATGGTGGAGTAATTACCTTATTAATGAAATATTAACATAATTGATGTTATAAATACCCAAATAAATGTAATTTGAGACTTATTATGAAATAAACTAATTTTTTAGGTTAATATGACATGATATTATTGATTTAGTAAACTTTTTTCGAAATAATAATGTTGTTATTATTTTCAAAAAAATCAATTACCAAATAGTGTCAAAATTGACATAAATTAGTTTTTTAAAAAAAAAATTTATTATTAATTGTTATTATATTCCTAAAAATATAATGTTCGGAAAATAGACCTAGATAAGGTTATATATATTAATCATTAACCACTTGGGGTTCTTTTGGCTTGTTATAGTAATTTTAGTAACCATATAGTGAAGAAAACAAGAAGACATGGTAAAAGTTAAATTATTTATCGTAGAGTTAAATCTAAAAGATAAGGTTAAAATAGTAACAAAAACTTGTATAAAAACTATTGGTTGAGAGTATTTCGACCAATATCTACTTTAGCTTCAAAATAAATCAATTTTGAGCTATTATAAACCGAATATTACTTTATTATAAAATAATATTTTAAGTATTTCCAAAGGTTCCCCTCTCCTCCCTTATAAAAATGGCACCCCTTCCCTATTCTCTTCACACCCTTTTGAGCCTTGAATCTCGGCCAACCCCTATCCATTTATATTCTACACTTCCCTAGCATAATTATGGAGGTTCTGGTCTTCTCAAAAGACCAACTCTACTTCCTTAAGAGGAAGCTTAAAGGAGGTGTGTCGAAGAAGAGGTAATCTCTTCTTCTGATTCTCTCAAGTGTATTTCTTCTTATACTTATTCTTCTTTAGTTTTATCATTATAAGGTAATAACATAAGTATTACTTATATACTTATATGCTATTATAAATATGAAACAACTTTATTTCACCTTCTATCCATCCTGCAGAAAATGAAATCACCGCGCGTGCGTACGTACGGAATACCATCTCCACGCCGTGGTGTAATCTGTTTTCGACCACCACCTTACTTGGATGGGTATAATGGTGTAAATAAATAACTATATATGATTATTCTAAAGTGATATTGATTCTGAAATATTATACATACACTTCAATATAATTACATGAACATGGTAATGATATCATCGCTCGTGCGTACGTACGGACTACCGTCTCCACGACGCGATGAGATTCATTATCCATGATAACCATTCAAGAATTATTATAAAGTATATATAATGAATAATAATGAAATATATAAAATAATAATGATACTGTATTTATTTATATATGTATGTATGTCATCAAATTAATTCCATTCAATTCAATAAGGAAACGAAAATAGTGTTCATGCGTACGTACGACCTGCCATCTATATGAACGGTTTATTTCATTCCATTTATCGATCTATCATATATATATATGTATATGATGAATATATATTCTATATAAATCATGTTTTACATTTTTTAATTAATTAAATCAGGACATAAGTAATAATATCAAGAACAAAAAGTCCAAACAGGTACGATAAATAAAATGATTTTACCCAAAACGCTGCTTTAACATGGAACTTACAAAAGAAGGGGTAATATAAAGTCATAAGTGAACCATATATGATATCATAAAAACCAATATGATTCTGTAATATGTCAATGACATTATTTAAATCATTATACTGGAGGTTCGGATACGTATGAAGCATATCGTACATAAGGTAAGGGATAATTATTCCAATCTCATTCTTATCCAAGATTGTTTATTCGTAAGTATTTACAGGGGTTATGTTTATTATCCAGGTCCATATGTTATCAAAATGTTTTCATAAAATTTTTACTTTTCTTCCTTGTTTGATTAAATTCATTTTTACCCTTTTTACTTTTACCACATCGTATGGAAGGAATCTTTCTTATGTTTACCATACGAGGCACTTTTTGACTTTTTTAGAAAAAGTACGAGAATAATGTTTTTAACTTATATGACATGAATGGATTTTTACAGTTTTATAATGCCTTATTTTTAAGAAGCTTAATCTACAATATTTCGTTAATATTTTTAACAAAATCCTTTTCTTATAAAATTTCATGGCATTTTGTGAAAATAAAATGATTTTGAATAAGAAAGGATATTTTCCTCATGAATTTATTTCAAGTGTCTTATCAAAACCAGTTTCCATCTAAGAGGAAATTGTTTCATATGTGTATGTTTCAAGTATAATGTCTCTATGATTTAAATGGTTTCACTTCTCTTATGATGAAATGATATCCATTTGTTTTATATGGATTATGTTATGATGGAATGATGTTTATGAAAACCATTTTATTCTTTGGGTTATGATGAATGATTTATGTTTATGTTGTGGAAAACGTAAGAATGGTTTTATTATGAGATGGGTGGGACCTATATCTCCCTCTAATGCATTGTTTAAAGATTTATATCTCATTATATAGACATGGATGGAACAACAAATTAATCTGGTTCAGTAATACAGGACTGGAATGAGGAGTGAACTCGGTTCAATAATGGACTTTGTCCACTAAGATGGTCTTGGCAGTAATGCCTTGGCTTCTATGGAAATCATATCAAGTACTTAATGGTTTTCCAAAATTATATGTTTTCTTCCCAGGATATTTTATCATGATTGATGTTCCATTATGATATATGACTTACTTACTTCCAAGATTTATGTCTTTTCTCATGATTTTGATGTTCAGATTTTATTTTCAAGTTTTTGCATTCAAATATTTATGGATTGTTTTATGTTCTCTATGTTAACCCTTACTAAGCATTTAAGCTCACCCTTTATATGTTTTCTTTTCCCCAGGATTTAAAGTACGGTTTTAGGTATGAAAACAAAAGGGGGAGATCATTATGGGAGATGTTGAAGATCATTCACCATGATTAGAAGATTATATTCCGAGTTTCCAAATACAATAAAATATTATAGTCCTTGTGTGTCTGTTTTTGTTATGTATTAAGTATTCCAAAAAAATTAATGTAATTTCTATGTACGTCAAGCTTCGGGCCTTTAAAATGGATACATTTTTAAACATGTATCAATAAATTGTGATAACACTAGTTCTATTAATAACTCTAAGAATCCCGTCTCTCACTCTAGGACCAAACACATTGATGTAAGGGACCATTTTTTGAGAGATCATTACCAAAAAGGTGATATTACTCTTGAATTTATAGGTACTGAACATCAATTAGCTGATATTTTCACCAAGCCTTTATGTTCAGATAGGTTAACTTACATTAGACATGCTTTAGTAATGATAGACTATGTGTGTTAGAAACCTCACTATTAGACCTCACCGGTATGAAACCTCACTGTTATACCCCACAGGTATGAAACCTCACTGATATACCTCACTGTTAGTGAACCCCACCGATATACCTCCCCATTAGGAATTCTCACCATTATATGATTACCGTTAGTATGCGCTGTTTTTAACATTGTGTCTTTAGCCACCGGAATCTGTATCATCTATATTATACTTATTATGTTTTATTTATTTATTTTATGATTCATAAATGATAGAAACTAAGTCATAGTTACTTCTCAATCCAATGAGATCTCCTCTCTCAAAACCGACTCCTTGAATCCCTAAATCTCATGAAAACTATAAGTTATTCAATCTAGAGATGGAAAAACCAAACTTTTGACTGTTAGAGATGACCTTGATGGTCTGAATGCAAAGAAGTAGAAGACAGGGCCTAAAGCAAGTAGCAGTGTCAATCGAACAATGTTAGTGAGGTGTCCAGTGAACCCGCACTTGCAAAATAAAGAAATTGTAATCGATAAGGAGCTGTGTGTAGAATAGATTTTTCCATGTAAATCACTGACCCCAAGAATATTGTAGGAGCATAAATGGCTAGAATGTTTCAAAAACAACAATGGTCCTTATTATCCGAAGATGATAAAAGAGTTATATGCTTTTGTGTGTTTTGAGAAATCCGATAAGGATAATAGAATGGTTTCATTGGTAAATTGATAAGAAATAGCTTTTTAATCCATTGAATGGGATGAATGCATAAAGGTCTCACATGAAGGAGTGTTTGGGTATTCATCGAAGACAATACAACCTACCAGTGACTTATTTGACTATGAGACTGCCTTAGAGGAGCTCACTTGTAGTGGAAAGCAGAGAAAGGTGGTGGCTGCTGAAATGGATGGGGAAAATAGGTTGTTGTTCAAATTCATTCAACATGTTCTATGTGCAAGAAGAGGGGACTTTGAAAATATGGAGTATCAAGATATCTATTTGTTGCATCTATTAAGGCATTGTGTGAAGGTGAATCTGTGCAGGATGTTAATGATTCAAATAGAGGATATGACCAGACCTAAATCAAAAACCAATGCATTATTCTCTGCCAAATTGATTTTCGTTATGATTAAAGTAAAGGGGGTTTCTGAGTCTCAGGATGAGAAAGTGGTGGTAAGGAACAATTTTTGTATCAAAATAATAGTATGTAAGTATATAAAGATTTGCTGGAACCCATAGAGAAGGTAGTGGGTTACTGATGATGAGAAGATTTATCAAAAGTTCCATCCAGTGGACCATCCAAATAGACCCAAAGATAAGATAGATCCAGGTCTAGGACATGATGAAGAGGAGCCACAGTATAGTGATGATTTAGAAGAGTAGGATTCCTCTGCAGAAAATGGATGAGATCCACACTTACCTCCTAGCCCAAATCCTAAAATTGTATCATAAGAAAAAGAAAATGCGTCTTTGAACCTACCGAGTACAGAAACTGTTTTGGGTGTAAGAAATGAAGAGGCACCTGTGAATGAGGAATATCAATAGAGATCAGATCAGGAAGAGGATGCCCTAGAGAATGAGTAAGAAGAGAGAGAATCTGAAACTCAAGCATCTGCTTCTGCAACCTTCAGTTCGAGTCCATTGATTGGAAGTTCTGCTTTGCCTTTAGAGGTTGTTCTTGTTGAGGTAGATAGACCTACTCTTATTCCTGAGGAGCCTCCTGCTGTTGAAGAAATAGATATGGTTGTGGAAGATTCTCCTGAAGAAGACCAAGCTGATGAGGGTGATATTGCTATACAGGATAATTCACCAGTTGAGGGGGAGTATCCAACAAGATTTGGCAGTGTTTCAGTAGCTGTTGGAATTTAATACTGGGTAGAAGACCCAGGTTTTGTGATTTGTGGATTGGACTACCCTGATTCTGAATATGAAACACCCATGAACAGACCACAAGTTAACTATAATATCTATGCTGAGCTTTTACCATAGGATGTAGTATGGAAATCTCATTTAGACTAGTTGAAGTCTGATCTCAAGACATCATTTGTGGAAGAGATAAAAATTGGAATCATTCTTAGTTTCATCCATCCAATATGTTATGAATGCCTCTTTGGAGAGTATTGTGATAGAAAGAGAACGTTTTTTGTGCCTGCTAATATGGTAACCAGGGATGACATTGTGTCTTTAAAGGCTAAGTTGACAGAGTCTTTGAATGCATCTTTTTCCGATTTAGAGAATTTTTTTATTTATGAGCTGAGAAACATGGAAAAATCATTTTAACTCTCTCTCAAATGTACTATGTTAACCACTATGATAGAGATGATGAATTAAATCAGAGTGTGTCGTTCTCAGATTCAGATTTGGACAGGAGCTATTGTTTCCTTGAAGCAGTCTGTTGCTTCCTTAACTTCCTTAAGTAGTTCTCAAGCTCAAATGAATACTGATATCAATTACAATAAAGGTGTAGTCAAGGAATTTGTGGATGTCTTTGAAGATTTTAAGAAGTTGGTCAAAGATCATGTGAGCACTCAGGATTTGGTTGTCCAGAAGATAATAAGAAACTCAACCCAATAATTCATGGATACTGTTGCATTCACTGTCAAACCTCTTGCTTCATCCAGTGCTTCTGTAGGTGTTGATATGTTTTGAGCAGTGATGAGTGAAGCGCTTGGTTCATCATCAACCAGTGGCTCTATAGACTCATCTGCACTGACCCAGGTGGTGACTACTACTAGAGATATCATGAAAATTGTTAAAGATTATATGAGAGAAACTTATGTCTCTTAGAAAGAAGTAAATGGTAAAGTTGTCTCTTATTTTCAGAAAGATTATACCATGAATCAGTCGACCAACAATTTCAAACTTCTTTTGAAAAATCTGAAATTACCTCCTATCAACCAATCCTACAGAGAAAAAGTAAGCAAGATCAGAGAGTTGAACCCTATACTATACAAATTCATAGAGAACAAGGATGATTTCATTTCTTCTATGGAAAGAGGAGGAGAAATTATAATGGACTTTAGGAATCTGTTGCTTCCATTTTTGCATGTGGACAGTACTCCAATCATTGCACCTTCAACTCTTCCTACCTCTACTCAGTCTGCTTCCATTCCTCAGATGACTCCAGTCCAAGCCATTAGGAGCCTCACTCCTATGATCACCTAGAGATCTAGACATTATAGGCCAGTCACTGTCTCAGTAGCTCAGCCACCTCTAATTATCTCCGATATTCCTAAGCCTCCACCTGCATCCACAACGGCTGAATCCTCTTCTGATCCCAAGGGAAAATCTCATGCTGAATACGTGGATTGATTAGTGGCTAGGATATTTACTAGGAATCACCAGTATTTCTTTTTGTTTCAATCCTATATTTCATTGTATCTGTTTGGACCAAGGAATATATATGATCTTACTTCTCTTGTCCTGTATTTCCTTTTTGTCCCACTTCTTCTAATCATAAAGACGGAGAAATAAGAAATAATGTCTAAGGAAAACATATCTGGGGGAGAAATAATATCTAAGGGAGAAAAGGGAAAAATGATATGAAGAACCATTAAATTTTACCTCTAATACATGTGTTCTATAATATATTGTTTCTCTGATTCATTTGTTTTGTAAATCTAGTACACTATTTTTATTATTACCTCTGATATAATTGCATTTAAACACTATATCCTCTGAAAATTTTAAAATATCACATTCGAAAATTTCATTACTCACACTGAAAAATAAGAACCATTGTATTTTATACTGATACATTACTGATTATTTTGGATTATGATATCATAAGATGTGATTATCAAAAAGGGGGATATTGTTTACCTCACCAGATTTGATAATCCCAATTATGTTTTAATATATATTTATAATCCTATATTGAATGTAATATCAAAATAATCATTAGAATATGTTAATCATTGTTTATCTATGTTTATACATACTTTGAAATAATTATAACTCAATCTAGATATGTTTTACATAGAAAAGATAAGTGTTATGTTCCCCGGTATGCACATAGCAACTGATACAGACAAATAGACAGACCTACTATTATAACAAGAGCTACCAATATGATGATCACTGATGAAAATAGATACACATCTACTGATAAGGCTTTGTACATTGGTACAAAATAGAGCTACTGATATGTAAGTCTACCGGCACACCGAAAGGTTATCATTAGAGTAAGTATACCGATAAACAAAGGTCACCGGTTAGAAAATGTCTCTGATAGATCAAGTCTACCGATAAGCATAGCTATTGATACGGGCAGACCTACCGATACAACCAGACAGACGAATGGCTACCAATATAGAGCTACTGATACAAAGTTCACTGATAGACAGAGCCACTGATATAAGTAGTTACCGATACAGGCCAGTTATCGATAGACCAACGGTACCGATAGAAGGTGTTACCGATATATAGAGCTACTGTTACACAGAGTAATTGCTACCGATACAAGGAGATGCCGATACTAGAACAAAGAGCTACCGATAGGAGCTCATCGCTATACAAATTCCACCGCTACAGGTCTACCGAAAAAGAGCTACTGATGAAAGATGATTGTTAACCAGTCACTGCTACATAAACTCTATTTCTATTTATTTATTAAGAAACAGTCATATTTGATGTTTTTAATGCACGTACTATTAATTAATGATAGTTTTTGGCATCTCAGGGAACTGTACCTCGTACCTATGAAAAGGTAATCATTTCCATTGCAGGAGATGAAATCTATAAAAGGAAAGACAATAGCCGGGCATAAAAAGGGCTGAAAATTATTGAAAAAGCTGTTGGGTGTAGAGATACACAAACATACTCATTTGATACAAAAGGAACACATGCACCAGAGCTTAAAGAAGAGAAGAACGTTTCTGGAATATGAGGAACATTGCTTTAATGAAATGTCTATTGGAACCTTGAGCGATAGTTGAATACACTGAAAATAAAGGGAGCAAACGACACTCTGTTTTCACGAAAAAAACCAGAGAAGGACTCAGAAGCACCTCTGTTTAATCAAAAGGAGTCCAGAGCTGCATTTCAAATCACTAGATCATTATAAACTCATATCTAATCTCTCTCAGTGATTCTTTTAATTATATTTTGAGGAGTGTGTGTGCTCTATATTTTTAGACACACACTATCTCCTATGCTGAACTAGAGGACTTCTAAATCCTCATATAAAACTACTATAACTCTCTTGTATCCCACGGTGGATAGTGGTAGAGGTCAAGTGTGACCTGGATAGCCTGTGTGCTATTGCTTTTATATTTTCCAACGAAGAACTATGGTAGAGGTCTTAGTACCTGGACAGTCTTTTCACTGTTGTTCACCCCGATCCAGGGTGTGTATCAAAATTTATATAAATTCCTTGAGAGGACTAAGTCTCGGCATGAGACTAAACCTCTTGTTTTAAACTATTGTACTTATTTTGTTTTTTTAAAACTATATTTATTATTCTGCTGTTAATTACTTTAAATATAAATCTATTTTAAAGTAACTCTGATAGTTAAATTAGCAAGATTTTATAACTTTTGTTAGCCAGTAAGTTAGTTTCAATAGTTAATCAATCTTCAGATTGATTCAACTGAGAAATAATCAATCTCTTGAGAAACTAATTGAAAACATACAATCTTTTTAAATTCACTACAGTTTAGCTTATTATTCAATTTGGGTGTTTTTAATAAGAATATTTTTAACAAAAAATTTTAATTGGAACTCAATTCATCCCCCTGTTGAGTATCCACTTTGACCAAAACTTTTCATAACCCATACAAAGTTTTTTCAAGAAATTCAATGGTATTTAGATAGGAATACCTTCCCAACTAAATTAAGAGATGGTTCCTTGGTCTATTGAGTAGACTCTCCAATCCTAGAGTCCTTAATTTTTATCTTCTCAAAACTTCACCTACTAGTTTCATAAATACATTTCGAGGTGATCAACCCTTAATGAAAACATGGTTAAGTTGACCCAAAACTCAAGATAGAGATTCGTTGATAATTGAATGCACCCAAACTGAGGTTGGTCAAGCACTTTGAACTATGGTTCAATTCTAACCCATGTTGTGGAAGACTATAACAAATTAATATATATAGTTTATGGAATTTATAATTTATGCTAAATAGCCCTTTTTTGTCTTTATTAAATTCTTGTTAATATTAAGTGGATTTAATTAAGTGAGTAACCATATATTAGATTTAATTTATTCATAATCCAAATTATTTTAGTTTTATATTGTATGACTTTTAATTCATTAATTTAAGTGATTAAGACAAAAAATCCATATGAAATTAACCATACAACTTAATAGAATTAAAAAAATTAGAGTGTTATGATCGTAATCTTTTATAAATTGTTTATTTATCAATAGGATGATAAATTAAATATAGAACTAGGGGGAAACAACTTGAACTATGTCATGGTTCGTGTTGCATCTTTCCACATGTCCACCCATGTATCTCTTATATTGGTTTCACCTCAGTGTGAAACTTGATCCGTCTCCTCTAACCTGAGATCTCTATCCATTAGATAATCCTAAACGCCTACTATAGTGGGGGGGAATACAAGGATTCATTAAGAAGGTTTACATAAAAGTAAATTGTGGGAATTCATTTCTTTACATAATGAGAGGAGAGAAGACATGGAGTCTATCAATTTAATTTAATAATAAATTAAAATGAAACCAATCACATAAAAATGTCTACTCTTTTCTCCTCATAATCAAAATACATGAAATTATTTACTCATTTAATAAAATCACATTCAATCAAATTAAATGTTATTCTAGATAATTTGGTCTCAAATAAATTAATTATCACCTTTAAATAATAATAATTATTATTTTAATTCTCATCCAAAATTTATCCAGATTCTCATTGATCACAATTTTTAAAAAATTAAATAAATTTATTCAATATTGAATATGTAAAAAACATATACCTTGGAGGAAACATGGTTAGTAACCATTTAAATGATATTTCATGTATTATATATGATCATTTGTTACTCATATGACATATAGAATAAACATCTTATCATGTGATTTCATGGAATGTATGAATGAACATAATAACACATAGAACACATGTTATTTACATAGTGTATTATATTTTAATGTGTGTAGAAAAAATTATGTTTCATGAATTATACGTGATATGAATTTTCATATATTGTATAGAAATTTTTTAGACATTTAATATATATAAGTAACATCCCATGGTCTGTATGAGTAAATTGAATGTCACACAAAACACATGTTGATAAAGTTTGAATATTATAATAAATTTGCTTTAAGATCAGTATGAAGAAGTGATATACATGGTGTGTACTAGATAGAAACACGTCATATATAAATATGTATCATCTATCTATAGTACACACTTAGAGACTAGGAATGTTGGGTTTACATAGACATTAATAGATTACACTACGTGTATATGAGTTACACATTATGTGTCCCCTGAGTTACATGGTCACCAGTCAAATGTTCCATGTAGAAAACCATATAGACTACGTTTTACTAAGGGACTACACATCATGTATTCATGTTAAATCCCATGAAGTATAGATAACCGTGCCCCAGGATGGACCAATCAACATAAAATATTTTATATACACACTACATGAAATTAATTTCACATGCTCTAAAATAATTCTTGATTCATTCAAGTAGGTTAAACCCATGTACATGGTCTATAACAAATATCTATGCACCATATACTCTTATGTTATCCATCCATAATCCTTCACACCTTCAGATGAGTTCCTCAAATGTTCTTCATTCATACTTGATCCATTATTTATTATGTTTGTGAGAATGAAGAGGAATAATGGAATATCTCATGATTCAAATTAAGGACAATTGACCCAAAATTACAAATCCAATGAAAAATACATATATCAATCAATTATCCATAAATAATATTAAATAATTATGCTTCCACATTGTTAAAACTTTTAGGTTTTGGGTGCAGAAGAAGCATCAAGAGCTGCATGCCCAACAAATTTTGTTGTCATAATTGATGATTAATATGAGATATGCATCGATGATGAATGTTATAACCAATGAAATAGAATCAAATATTAATTTACATGTCGACACTCGAACCCAAAATCGAATTATCAGATAATGATTTATAATTAATTGAAGTAGTTGAAGAATTACCTTGCGATTAATTATTACTTCATTGATGAATTATACAATGCCTCCACATCGTACCTTCATTAATTCATAAGAAACCTATTTAAATTCACTTTAGTGGTGATCCACATGTGTTCCATGAACCTATGAGAATCACCAATAGAATCCTAATGTTATAGCATGGAAGATCTAAATGCTTTCATTGTTCATCCTTGATCTCCATGAAAGTCACTTCCAAGAAGGATTCTCCATTATATCTCTAGAATAAATATGGTTAGTAGAGGATCGCATATGAGTATTGATAGATTTCTTATAGAGGATCTCTTTACGGCTTGAGGGTATTCTCTAGATTTATTGTGAATAACCACCACAATGTTTATCATTAGGGCTGGAAATAATATAATAGGGTTTAAATAGTTATAGGGTTAGAAAATAATAATTGAACATGATTTCTTAACCTAACCAATTGGAATCTAACACTTAGCTACCCCAAGCATGCCTCCAATAGCATGGGGCTAGTGACCAATGTTGAGTAGGAATATGCCAAAAATGGGAGGCATTATCCAAATATACCTATATGCACACACACACATCTCCATTATCACACAATGTTGGAATGTAAAACAATAGAAACCAATGCATGCATACATCTATAATCCCGCAACTAGATTGAGGTAATAAAATATTCAAAGTGGAGAATGGGTCCAAATTTTATCCCAACAAAAAATTGTAAAGAGTCCAACCTTTTCCTGGGGAGAGGACTATGATCAAATAAAATCTCCTAAAAAACACCTCAATTTATCAAGCTCAATATATGCTCCACCATCTCCCTATCTTCCCAAGACACCATAAAAATGGTCATAATATATATAATACATGACACATGTGGGAAAAAACCCATACAGGGGTGAGTATAACAAAACCCAATAAGACACTTGAAAAACACTAAAAATGATTAATCAAGTGTATTCAGATCAATACAAGGTATAGAAAGAAGTGTATTACAGAAAACACCCAGATAAACTAAGGAAGGACATCGCACCACTAGGTGGTCATGACCAACTTCTAGCCATAAGATTCTGATCAAAACAATTATTTTTGTAAGATAGTTCCCTCCATGATCCATGAAATTACTAGAGACACTCAATCAAGAGGTCAAGATCATTATCCCCACCCAATATAATATATTGGGATTAGAAGACCTTGATACTCAGATAGGGGGTCATTACCATAACCACTAGGGGAAATCACAAACACAATCTGAATCAAAACACTAAATAGGCAATTATATTCCAATGATCCCTCAAACCAAACTGATATGACTTACTAGATGGAGGATCAACACTCTGATCAAAGAGGCCATGCGGATTCCATAATACCGACCTTGGTTATAAAGATTATAGAGGGTCACTCTTCAGTATCATATAGGAACCCAAAAACTCTATATGAGACTCATCCTCTATAGTGGATCATAATCATATTATGTGTAATTAATTTTTCAATGTACCATCAAGGGAATACACTCAATCAAAACTAGTCCAAAATAATGAAATGAAGATCTAAAAACACCCACAAATGGGTACACAACGTGTACTAGGGGTACATGGAATGTTAAGCTATTTCCAAGGATTCATGTGTGGAAAATCCTCACATAGCTTGTAAATATATTAATAAACAGACTGTAGTAATAGTACATGGCATTTAGAGATCACAAAACACCTACTCATGTACCATTGTCCATGTCCGTGTATTGCTAGTAGTGCACATATAGAAACTCATGTACACTTGGTCACGCCAGTGTGCACCTTACTATGTCTGTGTGCAAGTACATAGTGTGCCTCTTGTTGTTTAATTATATTTGTGTCTATGAAGATTCCAAAATACACACCAGTCCATAATGGAGAGGTCATATGAAGTGTGGCCATGTAATAGGATGTGTGATGCTTAACTCGAGCCAAAACTCTATCACCATAACCAAGGGGTCCCACAGAGCATGCAACACTATATTACACATCATGTAACTTGTGATTTTCTATATATCATGTCTTCTACTCTATTATTATGTCTATATCACCAGAATAACCAACCTCATTAGAAATCATAGATATGGGGTCAACTGAAACCTACCGTCATCACTATCATGGATCAAAGTTGATATGCACGTAGAGAATTCATTTGTATATCCATCCATCACCACACTTTGTATCACTCGAGAAGAACACAGAACTATTAATTTGGTATTGATCTTCCTTAATATATGAATCATCATCTTTGATTCCGAAAATTCCACATTCATCATGAGTCATATCCACAACATCAATCCTTTATGTCGAAGG
Source organism: Viscum album (assembly GCA_963277665.1). Lineage (NCBI taxonomy): Eukaryota > Viridiplantae > Streptophyta > Magnoliopsida > Santalales > Viscaceae > Viscum > Viscum album. The sequence continues at coordinate 869,425,805 of OY728147.1, read as the reverse complement.
AAAATCACATTGCAGATGAATAAAGGGTATTGGTCAAGCCATTGGAAAAGGAAAGTATCAATAATGATCAAATGAAGAAGTCGAGGAGAAATCTAGAATCCATGAAAAGTGAGTAATAAACCTCAAACATTGTTCTTTATCATCGATTCAATGTCCTATAAGAAGATGAATAAAGGGGAATAAACACAATTAACAAATAATAATTCCATCAAATTAAATTTACCAATGATTCATATATCAATTATGTTCGTGGAATTGATCATCAGTCATCAAATATTATGAAACATGATTGAAAAAAACATCAATCATCCCACATGGAGAATGGATTGATTTTTTATGAAGAATGATTTTATGTTTTAATCATTGACAAGATCTATGAACTCTGTTGGTGTAACGATACATGATCCGATCAAAATACATCATCATTCACAAATAATGGTACCCAATTTTCTTATATATATATACACCTATTTTGAGCATCCAACCCTAATGAAATCCTCATAATTATATGTTTATAAGGGATCTAGTCACTGTATCAAATAAAACAAATTAAATCAACTTCATTATTTTAATTTATTATTCTTTTTCAGTAATTAATTTTTCACAAATGCATTGTGCTAGAATATATTGTTTTGTGCATAGGGTAAAAATTATTTTATAAAACCAATGGTGCCCTTGGATTTTTGATATATTCTCCTTTTGGGAGTTATTATACTTTTTCAAAAAAATATATGTGTGTGTGAAATTTAATATATTTAATAGATTTATAATATTTATTTCTTTCACACTAGGCCTCATAATCACATTACATCTTAAATCCTTGTATAAAAAATAATCCATATAATATCTTAAAAAATAACAAATGAAAAAAGAAATTAAATTCTCTGCAAATTATAAATTTTTTTCTGGAAAATAGAAAAAACATACACAAAAAGATTAGGGTATTGGGCTCGCATCGGGGTTTCCCTCTTATAGGTTATTTACTAAAGATTCATGTGCTATAACCAGACACACACTGGGGGAATAAATCACCCATGAAGGATCATCTCATACTGATCTTGAATCTCCAATGGGTACCCTGCAAAGGTAGATCCATCTCTGATGACAATCACGCCCCCAATAAATAACATATGACTATTTGTACTTGTACCTCCTCCACTGCAACACATGGACAAAATCGTGAACCTAGTCCTATTTTTGTGGTATAGCTATGTTTCTTGACACCTCTCCAACCCTAAGTTGTATCTCTAAATGGCTATTGAATCTCAGAGATAACGTGTTGATGTGACTAAATCTTCACAATACATGTCTTGTTGCGACCCTCCAGAACACTTGGTCTCCATCATCGAACTCCATAGGTCTTTTTCTTTGGTCCATAAAAGGATTCTAACAACTCTATGTAGTCGTAATCCTATCATGTAGGTTATAATTTTCTCTATAGTATCTCACACCATCTCCGGACCCATGAGTGTTGAATCACACTGATTAGTCTAAAAAAGTGGTGATCTATAGGGTCACCCATACAATGCCTCTAACGGTTCTTTATCGATGGTGGAATGGTAGTTGTTGTATGAAATCTCCTTTAAGGGTGGATGATCCTAACAACTATATAAAAATTAAAACAAAAAATCCTACAAAATTCCCACCAAGAATTGAATGGTCTACTCTATTTGGCCATATCTAGGGGTAAAACATTGTGATCAAGTATAACTAAGACCCGGAGGTCTCCTACAATCCCCTCCATAAACAAGATGTGAAGTGAGAATCATGTCCTGAGATGACAATCTATGTTACTCCTGTGATTCGGGCTATCTCATGCATGTATACGCGTGGAATGATCTATACTCAACTATACTCTAAAATAGATAGTAAATTGTTTGACTTGGTGAGTCAATTTAAGATCAACTAGATGGAATCATATCCCCTGGACATACATGGAGACCCCATCATTAGGCCCATAGAAATCTCATCCCACTTCCACTCTATCACATTATGGGGTTGATCTAAACCTGCTAAAACCTAGTTCTCAGTCTTTAATTATGGAAAATTGAGGCTTAAAGAGAAAAAAATTTCAACTCCCCTCTTCATTAAAGGAAAACAAAACTGACATTAGAGGTCCTGGTATATCTTTTCCCCACATGGATGTACCTCTTAATGGTATGTATGAATCTCCTTTATCACATAATGGGATGTATGAATCTCCTTTATCACATACCCCTGAAACATAAAAGGTAGAACCACCTCTATCTCAACATAATATCCTTCTTTGAGATGATATGATCGAGACTATTATGGTTATTTTAAACAATAAAATACTCACCATTAGGTTGTCTCAACACATCTTCAGTGCAAAGACTACGTTTTATAACTCAAGATCATGGGTCGTATAATTCACATTAGGTGGTTTCAACTGACGTGAACTACAGTAAATACCCACCTAGCTCTACATCATACCACAAAAAATTTAATTCCTTAATAAACCACATAACACTACATACTCTACACCATAATTTGGAAATCTCAAGATGGGAGCGCTCGTTAATCTATACCTATGTTCCTCAAAGGACTAATGCCACCTTTTTTTTCACACAAATGGATACCACTTCCAAGTCAATGTTTTCAAGGATAAATCCACTCAATATAAATTGGGTATAATCACCCAATAATACTGTTCCAACCCAAGTAAATTCATCACCTCGATAAAAATCATGGGTGACTCCCAACCCATAACCCCCTCCACCTTTACCAGGTCCAATGACACATATTCCATTGAGATGACGTGTCCTAGAAAGTGATACTCCTGAAACCAAAACGTAAAATTCTGAAGCCTCACATAATTTTAGTGATCTTGGAGTGTCTCAAATACTACCATGAAATGTCTCATGTGCTCCTTCTAATATATTGAATACCATTGGATGAAGTCGATGAAGACCACCATGGACCAGTCTTAGAAAGGTTGAAATATCCAGTTCATGAGTCCCATGAAAACTTATGGGAATTTATTCATGGGAATAGAATCACCAAGTACTCATAGTGTCCATATAGACATATGAATTTCATCTTTGGTATATCCTCATCCCGTACTCAATGATGGTGATAACATGATCTAATGTCAATATTCATGAACCGTTATTCCCCTATCAACTGATCAAATAGGTCATTGAATCTCAATATGGGATACTTATTCTTCAAGGTCACCTAGTTGAAGAACTAGTAGCCTACACACAACCTCAAACTCCATTCCACCATCTTGGCATACAAAACAAGGTATAAACTAGGGGAAAATTTGGGTATCATGAATCACTTATATTTTAAGTCCCCCAATTTGAACCATATCACTCAATGCTCTATGGGGATCCATCCTATATGCTGTTATAGATATCGGGGCCATCCCAGGATTCATGTCAATATAGAATTGTAGCACTCGGTGGGGAGGTAGACATGGTATTTCATGAGGAAAAACATCCACATACTCCACCACTACTATAGAAAACTGATAACCCATAGAATCCACTAATCCAAGAGTCATTCTAGCCAACTGGTAAGTAATCAGATGCACTCTCCTATATTGGATCTCACCCATCTCCATCAGGGTTTCCTTTTTTACTAAAAAAATGAAAACATGGTTCCATCTTTGTGGAAACACCACATCCTCTTCCTAAAATAGTATATATGGGAATTAATTGTGGATATCTAGTCTATACCTAAGATGATTTCATAAGGCCTCATCATTTCAAAAAATTTATCCCATAAAAAACTCTCACCTCCAAGAGTAATATCACACTATCATCACAAGTTTGTAATCTCTAAGTCACCACCCTTTAGAGTCTCTAGTAGTTTGATTCGAACCAATGGATTAACTAGAATCCCTACATCTCGAAATAGAGAATTGGAATGGACGAAATGAATCACACATATGTCTATCAATACTACAGCTAAATTAGAAAATAAACATATCATACCTCATATCATCCCTAAATCCTTAGGTTCATAGACCTACATATCCTATATCTATAACCATCCTTGACCACTAGCTCCTTTATCTAGGCATGGACCACCTAGGGAGGTGGTGGTAATAGGTCAAACCTCTAACCAAACCATGTTTCTCTATTGGCTACTCTACTACATCTACCATCCTCTGTACCAACCTTATTTTTACCCTATCTTAGCCATGGTAGTCCCTTGACCATCTATCAATCATTTGTACAATGGCTTGGAAAACCCTGATCCATATTTCGTCAACCATATTAGGAGATCCAATGCCTCTCCCTTAGCTTATTTGAGCCATTCTAAGATTCATATAGTTCTAACCCTTTCTCTTATCATTTCCTCCAAATGTGTCTGACTTGATTGGATCTCTATGACTACCCTCATCTACCAGTTGTCTATGTCTCATCTCTTGGGTTCCCACTACCATCACCAACTATCTACTCCTTCTCTTCCATGAATCTCTCTAAAACCAAGCTTTCTCAAGCACCCCATCATAGGTGGGAATGAAAATTAATACCATTGTATCACTGATGTCCCTATGTAAGACCAATTCAATGGTATGTGCTCTAATGAATCGATTCTGAACTATATCTATTGAGTAACTAAAGATATTAGTAAAACACATTGAATAATATTTCGTGGTAAAACTGACCTGTTATAGATGAAGAAGCTATTGAATGCATGCTGATCACAGCATGGCTGTGTATATCACCTCTAAGGGTAGATATTAAAACTCTGACCAGGACAAATCTAACTCATCATTTGACTGAGTCGCTAACCTCCACCATCACCCAGCAGAACCCTAAAGAAGACTTCTCATGGGGTCCTCCATCTGATCTAAAACCTTCAACACAAGGTGTAAAATGTGATTGAATGCCTCTAGCTAGTCCTTATCCACCTAGGAATCTATCTCACCCGGGAACTAGGGATTTCACTAACTCTGAAACTCGTGCAGCACACTTAGTTTATGTGGATCCTCATCTGGTATTCCCATCACTAGTTTCTAATCAATGGGTGGTGGTATATATGGTAAGCCACATATTGGGGATCTCTATGGTACATAACCCAATAATGAATCCTTTTTAGTAAGAAAAACATCCAAACAATCGGGCAGTGGAATCCTTGTTGACTTTTTTCATGTAGGTGTCCTAAAATAAAACAATATGTACCATGGTCAAATGAGTATATTTTGAGAGCTAAATTGAGAAGGACAAGAAAAACACAACCCATTTCTATAGGATGCATGTAGAAATTTTTTTCCTACAACTAATTTCTACCAATACATAGTCAATATTTAGGTTCTCAGAGTCTTGGTGTTTGGATACGTCAGCTATAACACCAACACTGGTGTCCCTGGCATGAAATAAGAACTCAAAACACTAAATTTTTTTCCTCAAAAAATATCATTTACTCCAATCCTAAAGCATAATTGACTCCTATAATAACAATCTTTCATGACCTGAACCACTGGGGTCAAACCCATGACAACCCCAAGCCCACCATCAATAGGGAAAGTTCTGGTGACTAATGTTGAGTCATCATTTCCATAAATGGGGGGCATTAACCTAATATACCTCCATAGACATGCACATATCCAATACCACATAGAGATGAAATATGAAACCACTAAAACTAATGCATGCATGCCTCTATAGTCCCACAACCATTGTACGATAGTAAATTAATGAAAGTAAAATAAGGGTCCAAATACAAGTCCAACTAGAAACTACAAAGAGTCTCACCTACTCCAAGAGAATGGAATAAAATCAAATGTAATATCTTAGAAAACACCTCAGTATTTAAATCCTAGTATATTATCCAACTGCTCCCTATCCTCCTAGGTAACCATCAAAAGGATCATCATCTAAATAAGGTATTACACATGCATGAAGAACCCATGAAAGGGTGAGTATAAAAATATCGAATAAGACACCCAGAAAACACTAAACATGAAGAATCATGTATAGTCAGCTCAATATAAGATATAGATATCAATTTATAATAGAAAACAACTAGATATACTCTGGAAGGATGTTGAACCATTTGGTGGTCATAACCAACTATCTTCCATAGGATTCTACTCAAAATAATTATCGTTCAGGTAGAATCCACTCCACAAACCATGTAACCACCAGATACACTCAATAAAGAGGTCAAGATCATTAGGATAATCCTAATAAATATCACTGGTCTTAGAATAACCTGATACTCAGATAGGGGAAAACCCCCAAAACCACCATGAGACCCCATGAACCGAATTCAGATCATCCCATAACGTAGGGGAACATATTCCAATGATACCTCGAACCCTACCGATATGGGCAGCTTGATGAAGGATTAATACCCTTCTAAACTAGGTCATGTTGATTCCACAAACCCCATCTAGGGTAAAAGATGACAGAGGATCACTATCCAGTCTCATGGAGGGACACCCCAAACCCTATATGTGACTCATCCTCCATAGGCGATCACAATTATATGATATGGATATAATGGTGCACTATACCATTGAAGGAATAGACCATGGGAATACACACAACCAAGTATGGTCTTGACTAAAGAGACAAAGGGATACGAACACCATCAAATTTGGTACACAGTGAGTACAAGGGGTACATGACGTGTCTAACTATCCCCAATTAATCTCGTGTGAAATAACCTTACATGGAATTTTAATCACCGTATAAACATTATTTAGGAATAGTACACATCATACAGAGATCACCTTACACCTTCCCATGTGTCGTAGGTCCTGTATGTGTACCACTAGGCATGCTCGTGTACCAAACTATGTATACAAGGCCATGCCTATGTACACCTAGCCATGTTTGTGTTTGAGTACATGATGTACCACTAGGTGTGTACTTCTAGCCATGTACATGTACATTCTAAATTACATGTCGATCCTTCATGGAGAAGTCGCACGACCTGTGAAAATATCATGCAGTGTGTGATATGTAACTCCATTTGAAACCCCAAAATCAATGATAGTGGATCCCACATGACATGTGACACCATATTACATGTCGTGTAACCTGATATTTTATAAATCCCATAAATTATCCTTCACTCTGCTCCCCACATTTTTGAAACTATCACCATTGTTGGTAATCACAGATCCAGGGTAGGTTGAGCCCTCCCATATTTTGTAGTTGAGATCAGGGATCATATCTACTTGGAATATGTCTCTATAGATGTATCTTTCACTTCATCCTGAATTCATTGGGATGAAAAAATAACTCCCAATTTGGTCTCATTCTTCCACAATCTATCCACCGTCATCTTCAATTCCTAAAATGAAACCTCCATTGTGAGACGCACCCATGAAATCCATATGTTGCATCAAATAATAATCATGCAATGACTGAATATCAGGTGTTGGAAGAAATAATTTCCAAAGAAAATAAAAAATACGATCGAACAAAAAAATGGGGGAGAAATCCATAAGTCACAAAAAGTGAGTAACGAACCACAACCATTGTACACTCAGCCTCGATTCGTTGTTATAAAATAAAAAACAAATAGGAATAAACACAACAAACAAGTAATAATTACATCATATTAAATCTACCAATGATGTACGTATCAATTATGTTCATGTATTTGATCTGCGTTCATTCAGGATTTGGAAATGGGATGAAAGACACAAAATCAAACATGTAACTTGGAGTTTGGATTGGTTGTTGACAAAAAACAGTTCCAAGTTGTTATATTTGATGAGATCCATGAACTCTATTGGTATAATGATCCAATATATGGTCTTTATCTATTTTCGTTCACCAAGAATGCTCTCCAATAGTCATCTAGATCTCCAATTTTTTAGTATCCAACCCTGAGGTAATCCTCATAAAAACATATTTGTAGGGGTTCCGGTCCTTGCATTGGATAAAATAAATTAAATAAACTTAGTTAATTTATTTTATTAATTATGCACCCATAAAAGAGTTTTCACAAACGGCCCGCACTGACAATGATTATGTTGGGCCTAGGGTAAAACCCCTATTTTGAACTAAATGGTAATATTAGATTTCTAATCTGGTCCTCAATTTGAGATTTATTCCACTTTTTCAAGAAAAATGAGTGAGTGTGCTATTTAATATATTAAATACATTTCAAAAAAATTATCCCAGGTATAATGTGACTTAGAATCGTATGATGTCTCAGTACCTTGTCTCTAAAATAATCTATATAAAATTCAAAAAAATAATACACAGAAAATACAAGTCATTATATATGAACCATAATTATCTCTTTAATCTCAATAGAACCTCATGTCTATATTATTATTATTATTTTTATTATTATTTCTTAACATGCGCAAAACTAGCAAATTAAGTAAATGTTATTTCTTGAATAAAATGTTTAAAATTTATTGAAATAATATTAAATATATGTTATTTCTCATCAGACCATTAAACTTAGTGTTTCAGTCCTCCATAATATTTATCATACTTCAAATAATAACTGTTTATTTATTAAATAAATATCATAACACTATTCACTAATAAATAAATAGATATAATATTTACTAAGTAAAAAATAAATATTTATTAAATATTTTTCAATAAAATTATTCTCTCAATAAGTACTGATGGAATGTAAGAGATCAATCCTATCATAGATATTAATTAAACCATGTAACAGAATAATTTTTCTTTGACATGTTAAATAATAATTAATATTATTATTTAAATGAAGTTATCGATACGCTTGTTGTGTGAACCTCTAGGCCTCTTTCTTAGTGGAATTATGTAGAGCCACCCAAAGTACAAGGATATCATTTATCAACATGATAAAAAAACTATATAGAAATAAGTTAGTGTTGCAATAAAATAAAACCTATTACAGATGCGTATAGTGAAATATAATCATTTTTTTGTGATATCTCTAACATGGAAGATAGAATGTTGGTGTCATCAACATATGAATTTGATTTATATGTATCTAAATTTTCATAAATAAACCTTCCCATAAAATAGAGTCTATTTCATTCCCATTAATGGTTATGAGATATCGTATTTCAATAAAGAATAGAATAGAGAAATACTTTCTCTCATTTTTCATTAATGTAATATTGCTCATGATGCACCAAATGTATCCTGATTCACTATTAACTTACGTAATCATGATTTATCTCAATAAATCGTTGTTTGAAACTAATAATATTCATTAATAACAATATACAATTCTAAGAATCAATACATTTGTCCATATATAGGAACATCCAATGAGACATATAAATTTTTATTTTCTACTTGTGGGTCTCATTCTCATTATCATCTGCACGAAAATTACTAAGGGAGTCTACCATAAGATAGTGTATCAATGTCCTATGAGTCTCCAACCTTGATATCTTGTATCATTTTTGTCTCGTCAAATGATACCATTCAACTATAGAATATACCAATATAAGAATATTTTTTTGGATCTTCAATGTTCTCATCATAACAGGGAACTACTATGACCTTTCTCTATGAAAGATACTCTTAGGACCATATAAAATACTATGTCATGAAGAAGAAAAATAATTATGTTATATATTTTTATTTATATTTAAATATAATGAATATATATAATCATAATGTATATATAATATTGTTCAAGGACACCAACTCCAACAGCCCCAAATTTTATTCTTTAATAATTGGTCAAAATATTATTTCAAATATTTAAATTATATTTATTGAGAATATCACATGAACTTCTCATAAAAACCTAACATTAGAGTTCCCATGAAATATTGAATATTTTAATGAAATATACGCATCTTGATTCATTTAAAATGTTCAATTCATGAATGAGGTTTCATCATTGCCACATATCACTAGTTCTTATGGCATGAAACTCATATCTTATTCACATCACCACATTCAGTTTGATATTGAGATCTCAAAAAGAATCATAATATCCCTGTGATGTTTGATTAATGATGAACCTTATATAAAGGATCCTCTGATTTATACAAATATTATATAATCATAATTAATATTATGAATTTCTCTTCAAATTCCTTCTAAAATTAACACTGCATTTTTTCCTCGAAATATAAATTTTGGATTCTCAACATACATTAATGTATGTTTGGAATTACCTTTACATGGCCAAATTGTATCTCAGATCACTTATACACTCAAATTATTTACACCAATGTTGAGTTAATTCTCACATACATTGTATCCAAAAGACACCTATGCAGGATCAAATGGTATACACATAGTTTAAATGACACATATGTAGGTTTCCTTAAGTCACACATAGATATTGATTCCATCATACATAGAGACAGAATGACTTTTATGCACATCCATTTTCTGATAAAATGACAAATTATCAAATGCTCAATCAATCGTACATTGGTTGCCTTTAGTAACACACATATGTAAATTCACTCATACACAAAGACAAAATGTCTCATACATACATAAATATTATACTGAAATGACACATATACAAAGATAGAATGACTCGTATGGAAAATTTTTCAAATCATATATCATCCAGGAAAACATTGAGTTGATGAAAAAATAGTGGAAGGGAAGCCTAAAGTTTATAGGACATGTCATGTTTTAATCTTGGGATTATGGGGGCTGTTTGGTTTAGTTTTAAGTAAAAATTGTTATTGTCGTCATTTAAATGAGGAAGTCAAAGAAATAAGTGATCACCCTCTTCAGTTTTAGTAGATTACAACCACCATCATACTATTGTGGTTGATCATCCAGGTTCCCATATCTTGTAGAAATCACTTCTGATGATCCTTTCTTATTGAGAGTGATGGACCCCCATAATCTATGTACCATCCCGATAACTCATTAATCAGTTAGAAATTATTGTAATGACAAACTAAAAGGCATGGTTCACACATACTCTAGTATTCTATAGTTCTTCACATCAACTAGTTACAAACAATGATATAGATTCATGGATAGGCTTAAATATCTCAATGATCAATGAAAAAGCCATTGAAATTATGGGTTCAATCCAGAGTAATTCCAAGGTTAAATATTGAGTATTCGTTACTATATAATTATGGGTGAATAACATTGTTTTTCTGGATGATAATATTCTTGAAATCATAGAAACAAATGTGTCTTTTAGTGTCAATAACACGATGGCATCCCTAGTCTTCCTTGCACAACCTGTACAAAAAATTCAATGTGTGTACATCACAATGTTTCCTGGCATGTCATAGTTAATAACATGGAAGACATTAGATATGATAATCCCAAAACTAATAACTTTAGTGGAAATAAAAACATTGTATCACATAGTCATAAATCACTCCAGGATGATCTCCTTCAGATCCTGTGAATTCCCACCATGCATGGTGGTCACCCAGTAGCCTCCTTTGTCTAGAGTCTTAGACAGAAAATTGGTATACTTCTTTGTGTTGATGAAAACGATGGTTATCTTATTTGAAATATCATCCAATAATTTTTGTATCCTTAAAATAATCTATGTTTCTTTCAACATGATGAACTGATAGATAATTAAATAATATATCTTTCCATCCACTCCAATGTTGACCACCATAGGGTTTCTTAAATATTTCTTAGTGATCTACTCCACAGTTAGTGTCATGGTGGCATTGAACATGTAGGTTGTGTGGTATATCCTCTTACATATCCTCTTGGATTTGAATGCCTATTTTTTGGGTTTCTGGAATCCTAGGTACTTCTCTTTAATGGCTTATAGCTCCTCATATCACACACTCTCTCTCTACCGGTTTCTTCCTCAGTGGATCCCAGAAAGACCTCTAATGTAAATCATAAAGATGGTCAGAGGGATTGGAAGTCGTGATTGGATGGATGGGTGGTTAGTCTATTCAAAGTTATTCTTCTTAGAAACAACTTCTTTCTTGTGTCATTGAAGGGATATCTGGTCATACTAATCTCTGGAATGGAAGACTGACTAGGGATGGAGGTGGTGGTGATGGTTCCACTAGATTCATCTAAGACTATAAGAAAATTTGAATATTGTATTCCCCTTGTGATCTCCGTGAAAGGAGGTGCTGAGAACAATCCACCATTAATAAAATTGTATGTTATATGTGTCAATGGATATTTCTATCTCTGGATGAGTGTATTGGAATATAGACTATGGATTATTATTATTCCATATCTTGAGTCATATACTTTGATAAATTGATGATATTGTGAAGACATATTATTACAAAGAGATATGATATTTTGGGTGAATCACAATTGATGTGACATTAATGAACAAATCAGTAAAGGATTTTTCACTTTTGAATTTAATGGAATTACATATTTTATGTCATTTTATTGGAATGTATTTGCTTCATTAATTCCATGAAGAAGATAGTTTATAATAAAATAGTCCATTAATAAAAATTTAATGAATGTTATTCAATCATATTGATTTATGACACAAGCGATGAAACTTACTTGATGAGATATTGAGATAATCATACTATATTACAAATTGGGTGTTCGTATGATATTTTTTCATTGAAATATTACCTTTTTTCTCTATTAGTGTACTATTGTGTTTCTAGATGCTAATATTAAACTTCAGGAAAGTTATTCATAATGGAAATATGAAAGGTACATATAGGACCAATGAATGAGTGTATCCAAAAAAGAAATTAAATTATATAAGAATTAAATATTAGAATAAATATTAGAATAAATATCATTCTCATGTTTTGAGGAATAATAATTATTCAATTTCGGTTGATCTCATGTATTCAGTCACTAATTATTTGAGATAATAAATATGTGAGTTAAATATTAAATAAATATTTATTCTTAATGTAATTATTAACATAGTTATTCAAATTTATGATATATATTTATATTTTGTTAATTCATAAGATAAAAAATATTTATTTACTTTGTTATAAAAATATTCAATAAAAATTGATATTCTAATTTTTTGAATATAATCTATTTTTTATTTATTGACCGAATAATGATATGATATTCATTTCTTTAAATAAATATTGATTCTTTTTTGTTTGATAAATATAGAGGAGGGGAGATAAACCGAGTTAAGGGTCTGATGGAAATGATATATTAAATATCATTTAAATAAAAATTAATTGATTGATTTATGAAATGATATTTATTATATCCACAATTAATGTGTGTGTCAAGGAAATAGTAGTAGTGGTAGGAATATCATTACATGATACAGGGTTCAAAGGTTAATAAGATAATTCTAAAGGTTTAATGTGAAATTATTTAATCTCCAACCTAGATCTATAAATACACTATTAAATCATTTCGAAATATTAGCTGAATGATAAATCATTGTTAAAAATGAACCATCTATAAAATATTTCACTCATACATAGAGATAAAACCCTCTATTTTTGTAATGTATCATATCTGTAAAATCTAGTGAAATTCAATACTAGTTTGAATTTTTAATTATTGGACAGAACAAGTTTTGATGTGGGATTTAGAATCAAGTTACGAGAGGTTGAACACCATTAAAGAGGTATTTTAGACAGGTATGGGGGATCAAGACACATTATAAGGTCATAGAGGAGTCTTAGGTGTGGTTGGGTGGATCCTACAACCAAAGCTGCAGTAGATCCACCCATTGTATGGTGGTGTCTAGTAGTAGAAATAGATATTTTCTAGGGGACACTGGCCAATCGATGGGTCTTTAATGGGTTATAAGTATTATTATTTTCCCTTTATCTTAGTTTGGGTCATCACCCTCTTCTCCTCCTTATTTGGCATTCATGGATTGGGGATGAATTCCCCATCCACTTATTCTCTTATGCAGCATGGTTTGGGGTGGCCCTTGAAGGTGCTTTACTGAAACATTGAGGTACATATCCCCCTCGACTAACCTTTGTTTATCATATCCTCCACCCTAAATTTATTTTTCTATGTATTGATTGGGATTAAATATATATTCCATTTGGTCATGGTGGAATCATCTAAATGTGGTAAGGCTTTCACTCTACCTAGGAAGATGGTGACCTGCAACAGTATCAGCTTTCGATGAATTTTCAGTTTGGTTGAGGTATGTTGTGTCGTCAATTTATTTTTGGTTTTTATTAATATTAGATTTAAATATCCACTAAATTTTTAATTCATTTTTGGGGATTTCACTTGGAAGAGGGATGAAAATGTAAGGACCCTTGGGGTGATTTGGGGTGTCATTATGACCATTTGGATAAAATGGGAAAAATAATTGTAGGTGATTATAATTAGATCTGCCTAACTCCTTAGTGTGGAATAAGTACCAAGAGCATTATCGGTTACCATCTGAGCTATGGTGGAGCTCCGAAGAGGTCTAGTAGTTATTTTTGGGGAATTTCAGAAATGGATAAAGGGATTCAATAGAGTTAGGTTGTCTTGTGTATTATCCCTATGGTTATTTTTTTTTATATGTTGATAGTGAGGTATGATCTCACCACTATAGGCAGTGACCTTCTTTTTATTCAATTTATTGAGTTACATTAATTTTTTAAAGTTAAATGGTTAATTAAATTTAGCCAATTGAACTATGTGAATAAGTTCTTAGGCCACATTTTTTCCACTATGCTGACTTGACACCTCTTCCACTGATATAAGAATTCATTACTTGAGTATTCCCTTAGTTGTTTGAACCCACCCTATGTGGTGATTCCTACATTGATGAAACAAGTTGAAATAAGTAGAGTGGAACATGTTTAAGAACCCTTGATTCCAATAGTACATGAATATAGATACCTCAACATAATTTCCCCTAGAGGGACTAAGGTGTCTCTCCTTGGATACCTTGGAGTCCTTGGGCTAAAAATTCTGACTCGGGGAGAGTGACCCTCCCCAATTTATTATGACCACTCCTAGGTAGACAGTCCATTGGCAGACTAGGTTTGGGTTGTGTGAGTGGGACAATCAAGTGAAACCAAGGTATAATGTACATTAATGGGAAATCTCCCTTGAATTATGGGTTGTGTCCTACCTTGGGGTCCAATAGGGTTATCATTCTTAGATACTACTAAGAAGTGTGTTTCCCTACAAAATAGATGATTCTCAGAAGGTCTAGTTGTGACCTAGAGGATCCCAAGAGTGATTCCCTTGCTTGCGTACTGACCTAGAGGATTGTGTACTGTCATTGATAGGATGTCTCTATGTGTTTGTGTTAGATGGGTATTTATGGTTGCAAGAGTCTTGTAGAACTTAAGAGAATGTGTGAGACCAAGGGTATGTGGAGTGGTGTTGGGAATGGGGGTTTGACCAACACTTTTGTTTTGTTTTATTTATGGTGGGTTGTGGAATGCTCCCTTTGGGAGAACATGATTTAGATGGGATTCCATGGATTGGATCCATATATACATAATAGTTCTTCCAAGGATATATATCTTGGGTATGTGGTTGTAGCTTCAATGGATTTGGAGAAAAGTGATGGGGTTTCCATGGATTTGGAGCCTAGATGTGAATGGGAGTTACCGTGGACTTGGAGATCAAATTTTCAGACAAATATGGAATTAATTACTGAATTCATGAGGATACTGATAGAGGTTTCCATGTATTTTGAGATAGATGATGGGGATACCATTTATTTAGAGCTCAGATATGGTTGACCACCAAAATGTAATTAGAGGTTAGATTTTGGTAATTTCATTGGATTTATCCCAAGATTTGTGATGATATGGAATAGAGATTTTGTAACACCCCCGAATGATAAAGGGTTAAATAGATAATGGATATGACTCATGTCAACATGTTGAACCTTCCTTTTTGGGAGCCTACCTAATTAGAACTCGATAGTTAAGCATGCTTGGTTTAGAGTAGTGATCAGGATTGGTGACCTTCTGGGATGTTTCTCAGTGTGTGTGCGAGTGAGGACAAATCACACTGAAAAAGACATGTGTTGGCCTATGGGGACTACCATTAGTCATATGACCCATTCAGTCATATGGGTGGACCCTTGGGTGGGGACCACGTGTCTGCGGGGCAACTGGTGGTACTTGGCAGGCCAGGACCCGACGACCATGTTAAGGCGTGGTGTTTGTACTGTCACTAGGATCCAGTTGTCACAATTGGTATCTGAGGTGGTACCCACAATTAAGTGTAGCGCACTACCTGGGTTGATATGTATGTCCAACAATGAGGATGTTTTTCTCTAAATGGGGGGGGGGGTAAATAACACCCCCAAATGGTAAAGGGTTAAATGGGTAAATGATATGAATCATGTCAAAAAGGTGCACCTTTCATTTCATGAGCCAACCTGATTAGAACTCCATAGTTAAGCATTCATGGTCTGGAGTAGTGATCAAGATGGGTGACCTTCTGGGAATTTTTCCAGTGTGTGTGAGTGAGGAAAAAGCATACTATAAAGGATATGTGTTGGCCTATGGGGACTTTCATTAGTTAGTTGACCTGTTTAGGCATGTGGGTGGACCCTTGGGTGGGGACCGCATGTCTGCAAGGAAAATGGTGATACCTGGTAGGCCAATACCTGACGACCATGTTAAGGTGGGGTGTCTGTGCTGTCACTGGGACCCAGTTGTCATAGTTTCCATTGATTTGGAGCATGGTATTGGGGTTTAAATGGATTTGGTGTCTTGGTATTTTGTCTATTGTGGGATGGGACCTAGAATTATGAATATAATTTGGGGTTACCATGGATTTGTTTTCATTATGTTATTTAGTTGGCATAGTCATCACAATGTGCTCAAAGAAACCCCCATACTAGCTGGAGCAGGTATGGTCAATCGGGGTCACAAACATGAGGATCTAGATTGGTTATTTATTGATTTATTTTTCTATAATATAGTTATTTATTTTTATAATGTTAAATAAACATATAAAAAGGATTCTATTATTCTATGAGTCTGTGTTGGTGGTTCCCTATGTTTTTTTACTAGCCAGGACGACCATGTTAAAGTGGGGTGTTTGTGCTGTCACCGGGACTCAGTTGTCACAGTTTCAAAGGATTTTGATCATGGTATTTGTGTTTCCATGGATTTGGAGTCTTGGTATTTGGATTATCGTGGGATGGGACCCTAGAATTATGAGGATCAGTTGGGGTACCATGGATTTGGAGTCAGTTTGTTATTTAGTGGGCATAGTCATCAGAATGTGCTCAAAGAAACCCCCATACTAGCTAAAGCAGGTTTGGTCAATCGAGGTCATAAATATGTGGATCGACATTGGTTATTTTTTCTATAATATAGATATTTATTCTTAGATTGTAAACTGAACATATCAACAAGTTTTTATTATTCTATGAGATCGTGTAGGTGGTTCTCTATGTAGTTGTTTACTCACAATTTTCTTGGACCACCATTGCACTTGGGTACCTGTATATAATCTCAATTAGTTGGATACACAATTTGGACATGTGTTGGCCTATGGGGACTCCCATTAGTCAGATGACCTATTCAGGCATGTGGGTAGACCCTTGGGTAAGGACCACGTGTCTGCGGGGAAACTGGTGATACCTGGTGGGCCAGGACCCGATATCCATGTTAAGGCGGGGTGTTTGTGTTATCACTAGGACTAATTTTTCACAGTTTCCATGGATTTGGAGCATGTTATTGGTGTTTCGATGGATTTTAAGTCTTGGTATTGGGACTATTTTGGGATGCGACCCTAGAATTATGAGGATCAGTTGGGGTACCATGGATTTGGAGTCTTTATGTTATTTAGTTGGCATAGTGATCACAATGGGCTCAAATAAACCCCCCCCCCCCCCCCCACACTAGCTAATATAGGCATGGTCAATCAGGATCACAAACACCAGGATCGACATTGGTTATTTACTGTTTTAATTTTCTATAATATATTTATTTATTCTATGAATGTTGACTGAACATATCACCAAATTTCTATTGTTCTATGAGACCATGTTTCTAGTTCCCTATAGATACCCGTATCTTGACTTACATGGACATTACATTACTTTTGCGGAATACTTAGTACATAACAAAAACACACACACAAGGACCATAATAGTTTAGTGTCTTTGCAAACTCGGAACGTAATCTTCTAATCGTGGTGAAAGATCTTCAATATCTCCCATAAAGATCTTCCCTTTTTTTTTACCTAAAACCTTTCTTTATATCCTGGGGAAAAGAAAACATAAAAGGGTGAGCTCAAATGTTCAGTAAGGGTAAATAAAAGAAAAAAAATCAATCACATCATATTCATAAGAACATAACTTTTGGAAATCTTAACCTGCAAAAGAGAGCATAATTTCGTCTCATGGGATAAATCATAGTAGTGAAATGAAATCCCAATAATCATAACATAAAACATGAAACTTTGTGGCATACACACATAATCATAGAGAATCATTTCTTTTTAGTCAAGACTCATTGCCAAGACTATCTTAGTGGACAAAGTCCCTTTCTGAATCGAGTAACCCCCGTTTCAGTCCTGTTTCACTGAACCGGTATAACCTACCATTCCAGCCATGTCTATCTCATGAGATATAAAATCATTACCCAATGCATTGGAGGGAGATATAGGTCCCACCCATCTTATAATGAATCCTTTCTTATGTGTGCCACATAATCATAAATCATACATCATCGCATAACCCATGTAATAAAAATGGGATTCTTAAACAACATGACATCATAAAACAATTCATATAAGATAAAGGAATTCATAAAAATGTTTCCATCACAACATAATCAAATCCATGTAATAATAGGGATAAAAACAGAACCCTTTTATTATCTTAGATGGAAAATAATTTTTATAAAATACTTGAACTTCATTCTTGAGGAAAATATCCTTTCTACTTCAAAAACAATTTTCCTTTCTTAACATGTCATACAATTTTAAACTAAAAGAAGTTGATTAAAAATAAATTTGAATACTTGTAAAGGAAGATTCTTGGAAATAATTTTTTTGAAATCCATTCATGCCGTATAAGTTAAAAAAACATTCTTCGTACTTTTGTCGAAAAAGTCAAAAAGTACCTCGTATGAAAAACGACAAAAGATTCCTTTCATATCTTTTACTAAAAACTCACCGAAGGGTAAAATTGGATTAAAAAAATTGTAGGTGGATGGAAATAATATTACATATTGAAGAAACATGGATGTGGATGATAAAATACACCCAAGTAAATACCAAAGTATAAACAATCTCGGATAAAAAATGAGATTGTTATATTTCCCTTACCTTAGGTCCGATTTGCTTCGTATGTGTCCGAACCTCCGGTATAATGATTTAAATAATGTCATTTACTTATTACAGAATCATATTCATTGTTATGATATCATATATGGTTCACTTATGACATTATATTACCCATTCTTTTGTAAATTCCATGTTAAAGAAGCGTTTTGGGTAAAATCGTTTCATTTATCGTAGGTGTTTTGACTTGTTGTTCTTGACATTATTATTACTTATATAATGATTTACTTACTTCTAGAATATAAAATATGATTTATATATCATATATATTCAGTATATATATATATAATAGATAGATAAATGAAATGAAAAACACCGTTCATGGAGACGGTAGTCCGTACGTACGCATGAACGCTGTTTTTCTTTCCTTATTGTCTTGAATGGAAGTAAGTAGATGACATACATATATATATATATATATACATAAATACAGTATCATTATTATGTCATATATTTCATTAGTACTTATTATATATACTTTATAATCATTCATGAATCGTTAATCATTAAGAATGAATCTCATCGCGTCGTGGAGACGGTAGTCCGTACGTACGCACGAGCGATTATATCATTTACATAATTATTGAATTGAATTGGAGTGGATTATAAAATATATCAGAATCAATATAATGTTGTAATAAATATGTATAGTTATTCTTTACACCATTATACCCATCCATGTAAGGTGGTGGTGGAAAATAGATTACACCACGGCGTGGAGACGGTATTCCGTACGTACGCACGCGCGGTGATTTCTTTTTCCGTAGGATGGATAGATGGTGAAATAGGGTTGTTTCATACTTAAAATAACATATCATTATATGATTGATAATGATGTTATTACTTCATAATGAAACAACCTAAGAAGAAGAAGTGGAAGAAGAAATAAAGATGAAAGAATTGGTAACGGTAATTACCTCTTCTTTGAAGCGCCTCTTTGAGACCTCCTCTTAAGGCACTAAAATTGGTCTTTGAGGAAGACAAGAACCTCTAGGGTGTTTCTAGGGAAGTGGAGAAGAGATTTTTGCAGGGGTTGGCCGAGATTGAGTGCTCAAATTGGTGTGAGGAGGAGGGGGAGGAGGTGTCCTTTTATAAGGGAGGAGAGGGGCACCTTAGGAATACCTCAAAATATTATTTTATATTAATGTCAAAATCGGTTTATAATGGTTCCAAAGGGTCTTATATCGAAGCTAAAGTGGGGATGGGTCGAAATACTATCAACAAATAATATTTAGACAAGTTTAGGGTATTATTTTAACCTTATCAATTAGATTTAACTCTAAGTTAAATAATTTAACTTTTACCGTGTCTTTTTGTTTTCTTTCACTATATGGTTAATACACTTACTATAACATGCCAAACGAACCCCAAATTGTTTATTATTAATATATATATCTTTATCTAAGTCATTTGGCCGATCCTTATATTTTTAGGAATAAAATATCAATTAATAATATAATATTTGATTTAAAAACTATTTTGTGTCAATTTTGACACTATTTGATATATGATTTTTGTGAAAGTCATAACAGAATTATATGTTCGAACCAAGTTGATTAAATCAACACTAATATATCATAGTAACCTAGAAAATTACTGTAATTCATAAAAAGTCTCAAATTACATTCATTTGAGCATTTATAACATCAATTATGTTAATATTTCCTTAAAAGGGTAATTACTGCATCATCGTTGTGTCATAAATAAATTAATTTATTTAATGTCTAAAAATTATAAATAAAATACCATTATTTAGGAAATCTTTTTAGATTTCTAATGAATATTTATAGTCGAATTTATCTTATGTATAACCCCATATTAAAAATGATTTACTTATTAAATTTTGATTTTAACTATTTTAACCCTTCTTTAAATAAATTAATAATAAATGTCCCAATCTAACCCAAGTGGGCCTAAATGGTCATATTTTATTCATAAGGTTGTTTTTGGTCGAATTACACTTATCCAATAGAATTAGGACATGTGTTAGGGTAATAGTAATATCATATTTACCCTTAGTTACCCTATTTACTATTAACCGCGGTAAAAAAGTAAAAAGTTACTATTCACCAAAAAATTATTTTTATCTCATTGAACCACATTTTACTTACTGATATCAACCGTGTCTGTCGGATTTTCGAAATTCCATTCACAGAAGCGGTAAAATTATGTTTTATGCAAAATTCAGTTTTTTTTAACTACCACTTAGTAGTTTCACTATTCATCAAAAATTGATGTTTTTCAGAACAATGCCAAAATTTCATCCTAAGCTATATTTCATATTACGAATTCAAAAATGAAGTCTGTTTTACCAAATTCATAACATAGAAGTTGAATTAATTAATTTTATAATTAAATCCCACTGTTAAAACAAATAGCGTGTTTTTAAGAAACAATATCTATCAAAAGATTGAAACTTGATTATGTCTGGTTTAAATGTGAAATTACATTCAATGAACAACATTGTATTAAATTGTAAAAATATATTCTAAATATACTTTAAAACCACTCAAATTAATTATTTATCACTATTAATTATTTCGATTAAAAAAGTTGTTTTTAATTATAATTTAGTAATTTTCACTATTCATCAGAAAATAAAAGTTATCCGAAAAGTACCAAAACTTCACCTTAGGCAAAATTCAATACTCCAAATCAAAAAATGAATTCCATTTTGAGAGCTAAAATTTCTAAAATTTTAAAAGGTGGTTATTACTATTCATAACGGCTAGTTATAATAATATTTTAATAGCATATCGTTGTTTAGTGAAACTCGGTATTGCGTACTACACACGCTATCGAGGAAGGTCGTGATTGCGTGTAATGCAAGGCAAGTCAAGGATGTGTGTTGTATAAGCTCCTTTTGGTGTAGCGTACAACACAAGACATTAATAAAATTAAAAAGAATATTTTTCATAAAATCTCTGGCTGTTACATTCTACCCCCCTTAAAATGAATTTCGCCCTCGAAATTCGTCAGGGTTATAAATGGATTATTATTCGAAAGTTTCTTTAATAGAAACCCACATCGTAAAACGGAATACCAAAACCAATCTTTAAAAACTAAAGTATTAAACGTAACGGTTACCCAAATAAACTAATCACTGGGTTTCCACATAGGTGAAAATATGGATATGGAAGAAAAATCTAACCATCGTGTTCTGATGGAGAGTGGTAGAGAACATGGATATGGAAAAGCCAGTAATCACAAATCCATAGATTTGTGATGATATAAGGTACCATTTGATTCATCAGGTATAAGATCACTAGGACAACATTTTTGGTTTTTAAGATCATTTCCCTAAAGTTGAAAATTTGAATTATAATAAATACTTACTTTATTTTGGTACAATCTCACTGTTGTTCATGCCTTGAACAATTTCCACTTCATCTCTTAAATAAATGAAGTTGAATTTGTTATTCGCGAAGTGTTAGCAGATCATGTGATAGAATGATGGGTCATTCCATCTGTCTCAAACAAAAGGTTAGCAAAAATTATATACATAAGTCGATCTATAGTGAGATTAATCATATATGGTTCCTAAAATGGACTTATACTTCATATATCATACTGCTTAATATAATAAAACTAGTTTCTACTAAACAGGGACTTCCTGTAGGCTAGTGGTAGGCGATAAAGGCGAGTCGCGTTTTGGTTGTGGGTTCGATTCCCACAGCCTTGTCCGACGCGATGGGCTGTCACCCGTCCTGCAGGTTGTCCTTTTTCTAAAACTATATTACTATAACATCCCATCAATAATATCGAATAAAAAAACTTCTATCCTTAAACAATACTCACTTATGTCCAACATAATCCATTTCAATCTTTAGGCTTATCCATAATACTACAGTCCACTCTCATAACATAGTGAAAACGATTACCAGAGATTTAATACCATCGTTGATCCCTATATATCATAAGATATGTTTTGTTGGTCACATTCTAAACATTCAAAGTCCTTAATCATGTATTCTCTTGAATACCTTAGTGAAAACATGAATGCAGTTTAAAGTTAACACTTTCCACATACCAAAATCCTCAAAATTCTATATACTCAAACCATGATATCACTTAGTCCTTATATCAATCATGAGCTCATGAATACTATTAAACATTTCATTTTCTCGTTTTCCCATCATTATGCACATATCATCTTATTTCCAAAAAATATCTCAATCACTTTGAATACCACATCAATAAATATTGCAATACTCAATGATACAACATTATTTTGGAATCCCATTACATAAACACTTAATCATTCCACCACATTGTTGTCATATTCAACATTGCCAATAGTGATCGCATGTGACTTCCCTTTGTCCTTTGCCTTCAGTGGTTGCTCATGTTGATCATCACTAACCCTTGGATTAGGGCATTTATTAGCATAATTCCCCATTTCCTTGCACATGAAGCATTGAAGTGTTAGTGGTTCGTTCTCTGCAGTGTTTTCTTTATTCACATCATTAGAAACCCTTTTTCCATTACTTCGACACTCAGCTGCTCGATGACCTTCTTTTCCACACTTAAAACATTTTCTAGTCCCTTTAAGACAATCTCCACCATGCTTCTTTCCACACTTTGTGCATAAGGAAACATTCATCTTCTTTTCACCATTATTCTGAGATTTCTCCTTGAACTCCATCTTTCGTTTCTTGTCAAAACCATGAGATGGATATGTAACACCAACTTCCATTTCTACCTTGATAGCACAACGCACAATTTCTTCATAGCTACTGAAGTCTCTTATAGATAATGCCCTTCGAAGACTTGATTTTAAGCCACTGAAAAATCGATCAACTTTACTTTCAGGTTGGATGATAATGCCAGATGCATACCTTGCAAGTCTTGTAAAATTCACTTCGTATATACCAACAGATTCATCATCTTTTTGCTTTAGTTCAAGAAACTCCTTCTCAATCTTTGTTCGAAGAATACGAGGGAAGTACTTATTGAAAAATAAGTTCTTGAACTCGTCCCATTCCATGGACTCAATTTCATCTCTTTTCCTTGTATTCTTGATAAGATTACACCATTGATCAGCTTCACCTTCCAAACGATATACTGATAAGATGACTTTATCATGTTCAGAACATTGAAGAACTGAAAATATATTTTCAGTGGTACTGATCCATTGTTCAGCAACAAGTGGTTCAGAAGACCCACTGAAAGAAGGTGGACGTTGCCTCATGAAGGACTCAATAGAATATTGTTCCCTTCTCTGCTCATTTAGAAGTCCAGAATGATTCATAGCTTGTGTAAGTATAGAAATAAGATTTTGCACTCCATCTCCCATAACATTTGTTTGTTCAGGAGGACAATCATTGCATTGTCCATTGCATTGATCAACACGGTTCCTTCGGGTTCCAGCCATCGTCTAAAACCCAAAAAGAATAGTGTGAGAGGCAAAAATCATGCTAGGGAAAACAACATAATAAAGGGGAAGTACCTTCAATATCTAACATCTTAGGTTTAATTCTATGATCGTTAGCGTAGTTCTAGTACTATAACCTATACGTATACTTAACCTTAGGGACATCCCTAGACATACCGTAGAAATATCTCTAGGGATCTCACTAACGTTTTCGCATCCTAGTTTCCAAAGGTTGACTAAACCTTTCCTCTGATACCAACTGTAGAGACCCGTATCTTGACTTACATGGACATTACATTACTTTTGCGGAATACTTAGTACATAACAAAAACACACACACAAGGACCGTAATAGTTTAGTGTCTTTGGAAACTCGGAACGTAATCTTCTAATCGTGGTGAAAGATCTTCAATATCTCCCATAAAGATCTTCCCTTTTTTTACCTAAAACCTTTCTTTATATCCTGGGGAAAAGAAAACAAAAAAGGGTGAGCTCAAATGCTCAGTAAGGGTAAATAAAAGAAAAAAATCAATCACATCATATTCATAAGAACATAACTTTTGGAAATCTTAACCAGCAAAAGAGAGCATAATTTCATATCATAGGATAAATCATAGTAGTGAAATGAAATCCCAATAATCATAACTTAAAACATGAAACTTTGTGGCATACACACATAATCATAGAGAGTCATTTATTTTTAGTCAAGACTCATTGCCAAGACTATCTTAGTGGACAAAGTCCCTTTCTGAATCGAGTAACCCTCGTTTCAGACCTGTTTCACTGAACCGGTATAACCTACCATTCCATCCATGTCGATCTCATGAGATATAAAATCTTTACCCAATGCATTGGAGGGAGATATAGGTCCCACCCATCTTATAATGAATCCTTTCTTATGTGTGCCACATAATCATAAATCATACATCATCGCATAACCCATGTAATAAAAATGAGATTCTTAAACAACATGACATCATAAAACAATTCATATAAGATAAAGGAATTCATAAAAATGTTTCCATCACAACATAATCAAATACATGTAATAATAGGGATAAAAACAGAACCCTTTTATTATCTTAGATGGAAAATAATTTTTATAAAATACTTGAACTTCATTCTTGAGGAAAATATCCTTTCTACTTCAAAAACACTTTTCCTTTCTTAACATGTAATACAATTTTAAACTAAAAGAAGTTGATTAAAAATAAACTTTAATACATGTAAAGGAGGCTTCTTGGAAATTATTATTTTGAAATCCATTCATGCCGTATAAGTTAAAAAAAACATTCTTCGTACTTTTGTCGGAAAAGTCAAAAAGTACCTCGTATGAAAAACGACAAAAGATTCCTTTAATATCTTTTACTAAAAACTCAACGAAGGGTAAAATTGGATTTAAACAATTGTAGGTGGATGGAAATAATATTACATATTGAAGAAACATGGATGTGGATGATAAAATACACCCCAGTAAATACCAAAGTATAAACAATCTCGGATAAAAAATGAGATTGTGATATTTCCCTTACCTTAGGTCCGATTTGCTTCATATGTGTCCGAACCTCCTGTATAATGATTTAAATAATGTCATTGACTTATTACAGAATCATATTCATTGTTATGATATCATATATGGTTCACTTATGACATTATATTACCCGTTCTTTTGTAAATTCCATGTTAAAGAAGCGTTTTGGGTAAAATCGTTTCATTTATCGTAGGTGTTTTGACTTGTTGTTCTTGACATTATTATTACTTATATCATGATTTACTTACTTCCAGAATATAAAATATTATTTATATATCATATATATTCAGTATATATATATATAATAGATAGATAAATGAAATGAAAAACACCGTTCATGGAGACGGTAGTCCGTACGTACGCATGAACGCTGTTTTTCTTTCCTTATTGTCTTGAATGGAAGTAAGTAGATGACATACATATATATATATATATATATATAAATAAATCCAGTATCATTATTATGTCATATATTTCATTATTACTTATTATATATACTTTATAATCATTCATGAATGGTTAATCATTAAGAATGAATCTCATCGCGTCGTGGAGACGGTAGTCCGTACGTACGCACGAGCGATGATATCATTTCCATAATTATTGAATTGAATTGGAGTGGATTATACAATATATAAGAATCAATATGATGTTTTAATAACTATGTATAGTTATTCTTTACACCATTATACCCATCCATGTAAGGTGGTGGTGGAAAATAGATTACACCACGGCGTGGAGATGGTATTCTGTACGTACGCACGCGCGGTGATTTCTTTTCCCGTAGGATGGATAGATGGTGAAATAGGGTTGTTTCATACTTAAAATAACATATCAGTATATTATTGATACTGATTTTATTACTTTATAATGAAACAACCTAAGAAGAAGAAGTGGAAGAAGAAATTAAGATGAAAGAATTGGTAACGGTAATTACCTCTTCTTTGAAGCGCCTCTTTGAGACCTCCTCTTAGGGCACTAAAATTGGTCTTTGAGGAAGACCAGAACCTCTAGGATGTTTCTAGGGAAGTGGAGAAGAGATTTTTGCAGGGGTTGGCCGAGCTTGAGTGCTCAAATTGGTGTGAGGAGGAGGGGGAGGAGGTGTCCTTTTATAGGGGAGGAGAGGGGCACCTTAGGAATACCTCAAAATATTATTTTATATTAATGTCAAAATCGGTTTATAATGGTTCCAAAGGGTCTTATTTCGAAGCTAAAGTGGGGATGGGTCGAAATACTATCAACCAATAATATTTAGACAAGTTTAGGGTATTATTTTAACCTTATCAATTAGATTTAACTCTAAGTTAAATAATTTAACTTTTACCGTGTCTTTTTGTTTTCTTTCACTATATGGTTAATACACTTACTATAACATGCCAAACAAACCCCAAATTGTTTATCATTAATACATATATCCCTATCTAAGTCATTTGGCCGAACCTTATATTTTTAGGAATAAAATAAAAATTAATAATATAATATTTGATTTAAAAACTATTTTGTGTCAATTTTGACACTATTTGATATATGATTTTTGTGAAAGTCATAACAGAATTATATGTTCAAACCAAGTTGATTAAATCAACACTAATATATCATAGTAACCTAGAAAATTAGTGGAATTCATAAAAAGTCTCAAATTACATTCATTTGAGCATTTATAACATCAATTATGTTAATATTTCCTTAAAAGGGTAATTACTGCATCATCGTTGTGGCATAAATAAATTAATTTATTTAATGTCTAAAAATTATAAATAAAATACCATTATGTAGGAAATCTTTTTAGCTTTCTAATTAAGATTTATAGTCGAATTTATCTTATGTATAACCCCATATTAAAAATGATTTACTTATTAAATTTTGATTTTAACTATTTTAACCCTTCTTTAAATAAATTAATAATAAATGTCCCAATCTAACCCAAGTGGGCCTAAATGGTCATATTTTATTCATAAGGTTTTTTTCGGTCGAATTACACTTATCCAATAGAATTAGGACATGTGTTAGGGTAATAGTAATATCATATTTACCCTTAGTTACCCTATTTACTATTAACCGCGATAAAAAAGTAAAAAGTTACTATTCACCAAAAAATTATTTTTATCTCATTAAACCACATTTTACTTACTGATATCAACCGGGTCTGTTGGATTTTCGAAATTCCATTCACAGAAGCGGTAAAATTATGTTTTATGCAAAATTCAGTTTTTTTTAACTACCACTTAGTAGTTTCACTATTCATCAAAAATTGATGTTTTTCAGAACAATGCCAAAATTTCATCCTAAGCTATATTTCATATTCTGAATTCAAAAATGAAGTCTATTTTACCAAATTCATAACATATAAGTTGCATTAATTAATTTTATAATTAAATCCCGCTGTTAAAACAAATAGCGTGTTTTTACGAAACAATATCTATCAAAAGATTGAAACTTGATTATGTCTGGTTTAAATGTGAAATTATATTCAATGACCAACATTTTATTAAATTGTAAAAATATATTCTAAATATACTTTAAAACCACTCAAATTAATAATTTATCACTATTAATTATTTCGATTGAAAAAGTTGTTTTTAATTATAATTTAGTAATTTTCACTATTCATCAGAAAATAAAAGTTATCCGAAAAGTACCAAAACTTCACCTTAGGATAAAATCGATACTCCAAATCCAAAAATGAAGTCCATTTTGAGAGCTAAAATTTCTAAAATTTTAAAAGGCGGTTATTACTATTCATAACGGCTAGTTATAATAATATTTTAATAGCATATTGTTGTTTAGTGAAACTCGGTATTGCGTACTACACACGCTATCGAGGAAGGTCATGATTGCGTGTAATGCAAGGCAAGTCAAGGATGTGTGTTGTATAAGCTCCTTTTGGTGTAGCGTACAACACAAGACATTAATAAAATTAAAAAGAATATTTTTCATAAAATCTCTGGCTGTTACATTCCCTATGTATTTTTTTACTCACACTTTGCTCAGACAACCATTGCACTTGGGTACCCGAGTAGAGTCTCACATGGTTGCAGACACAAGTGGGGTTGTAGCCCTGGTTTGATTGAATGTGATATCTTGTGTGAGCACATTTATCTTGGGATGAGGAATGGATTAGAGAATAAGTGGGGTATTAGTGTATTTTGTTTATTTTTCTTCTGTATTTTTATTTGTGATCGGCCTAATTAGTGATCAGTCTTATATGTCATCACATACGGAATTTCATTTATTATAAGTCTTGTTCATGTAAATTAATTCTTATCTCAGTTTTTTTGAAGGTTTTATTTTTTTATTATATATTATATTTCACTCTCCAGGAGAAGTTTTTTATCTTACCCACAATACCTCATCATACCACTCCACGAGTCGATAGACACTGGTGCTTAGGGAGGTGTAGCCGAAGTCATGTGGTGAATGGGTTTGGATTCTAATCATGGAGGGATATAGGATGGTATGTTACAAAGTTGTATAAAATACTATTTTTATTTCTTTTTTCTATTTTTTATTGTATATGTGACTTATAGGAAAGTTTGATAACATGTGATGGAAATCGGACTGGTTAATCATTAACACATTTTCTGATGGAATTATAGGTTACCATGGGTATGGGATTGATTTTATTAGTTTTTTATGTTATGGTTGATATAATTTTTACATATTATAAATCACATGATATTTAAAATTTATTTTTTATGAGTTATAGGTTTATTGGATCTTAGAAAATAGGTAAAAATTTAACTGTAGATTTTTATTTTTCCCTTTAGAGGTTAGATTCATTTCAGGTATCATATCAAGAATGTTGGATTCACATGAAATTTAGGGGCCTTCTAGTGTGTTTTTTATCAATAATGAATGAGATTCATAGTTTTTTAATGTTTTTAAAAAAAATTCCTATATAACTACTTTGTGGAATGCTATAGTGTTTTGTCGATTGGTATAGTTATTTCTGTTTGATTAATGATCATGTGGACCTATGGTGGAATGCTGATTGACGATAATAACTGTACAAACCCGTGTGCACAATATGTTCATTGGCCATAATAGTTCAACATAGGAATTTAATACCTCGATGATGAACCCCAATTGGGTATTTTCATTTAGGTTTTATTACATAATATTCTAGTAAAAACCTATGTGGTATTTCTCATATAACTTGGAATGGAATTTTATTTAATCGAACCTTGTGAATCTAACTCTTTGGGTACATGTTGTATTGGATGATGTTGTTGTTTGAGAAGGTGGTGAATGATTAAGAACGGATTCTCTAGGGGTATTCTATGTAGTTATTCTCCTGAGAATCAATTCCTTATTGGGAGAAGAGTTGGAATGTGACTATTTTTATAAACGAGACCCTATATATGTGTATTTTGATATGATGTGTGCCATGAGAATTTTAGATAGGGGAATGTTTTAGGTCTCATAATTTATGACCATATTCATGTTTTGGTATTGTGATAGGTGGGATACCTATAGAACCTTAGTTCTTCTATAAACCATACTGGATCCATGTTTAGTACAATTTTAGGAAAGCATGTGAGAGAGTTTGACCATGTCTTTATTGGTGCATTTGAGGCAGGAAATCATTGGTGGGTGATTTTATTCAATATCAATGCACGTAATGTGTGGCCAGGGATTCAATATAGGAATGGTGGTACTTTAAAGGATTTTGGATGCAAGAAAACCTTGAGATATAATGCTTGGTTTTGAGGTTAGAAAATTCAGGGTTGGACCATTTTGGTGTATTGCCTTAAAGAGTTTGGTCACACATCCAACAACATGGTATGTGCATGGATGAGTGTTTATGGTCTCAAAAATAATGGTGAAATGGTTTTTTATAAATCATAACACATGTAAGTTTACCGATTTTGAAGAGGAATTCCAATGGAGCTCCTAGTTTGATGGGGTTGAGATTTTTTGGAGAATGGTCAGGATAGTTGGATGAAATGCATATCATGGGATTGTGAATCAGGTTTCATTGATCAGATGTTTGGGAATGGAATTCATCGTTGCACACGATACCTAATTAAATTTAAATTAAATGGCCAACCGTGTGTAAGCCTAGGGCCATGATTTTTTGATGTGATTCTTACGTGCAAGGAAGCTCAGGGCTTGGTTGAGGATTTTTGAAATGTTTCATGGTGTTAGAAGAGTCATTTGAAATATATCAGGTGCAGTGATATTGTTGATATTGGATTAGTTAAAGTTGTATGTTTCATGGGATGAAATTAACAAGGCTCAATTGGAATGACACATACACAATGATATAGTTATTTATGTGGCGCTTAAAGACTTTACAAGGTAATGCATATGGTGGGGAGTGAACCATTGGCCATTTGAGGGAGTGAACTTTATTTTAATTGGAAATTCAGTGTGTTCTTTGGATGATGTTCCATTGATTTTATAATATGATGAAACTGATGGTTTCATTGAATAATAGATACAATTTATATGGTAACATCTTTTCATTTTTTATAGTGATATATGATACATTTGTTGTGGAGATTGGGAATTGATCTATTGACATGATAAAAGGATCAATCCTATGGTGGGGAGAGTGATGTTAGTCATTGAGATATAATCCTTACACTAGAGGGATATTGGATATTTGGACGGATTTTTTGGATAGTATTTTTGGCTTGGAGATACTGATGATTGAATAGATTTTATTTCAATTGAAATTCAGGGTTAATTCTAGGTAGAGATCCAAATGTGACCTCGGGTGGATATTGCGCCTCATTATTGGGATCAAAAAAATTTCAGGTGATCTAATGATGATAAGATCAGAGATACATTGGTACTGATAGTATGTTAGATCATGATATCCCATTTTGGCTGGTTGATGGTGTAACAATGGAATGTCACCATATGTTTATTATGAACTTCAGTGGGAATATTTTTTTGATCATGGGATGCCTCTGGGTATAAAGGAATAATAATCAGTTATTTTGTGAATGTGTAGGATTAGGTAGCAAAATGTTTTGTGAAATGTTGTTCGGATGAGGTACAACTAATAATTATCATGTAATTTGGCATGGTAAGCTAGAAACAATATTAGACATGATGTTCTGGTTATGAAAGGTGTGCTTCCTTAATTTTTTTGGACATTTTATGGGAAGAAGGTGTGTTTAAGAATCTCATTTAAGGTACTTAAGACCCATTATTTTTGGTTCATACTCAAGAATGGTGTATTCTATGTAACACCCCAAGATTCCACAGTACACTTCCTTTTTAAATAATTTTATAGCGTGATATGTACACAACACTGAGTTCAAGCGCACCATGACTTATCAAACTAGTCGTTTAAAAATAGTAATGAATATTATTATCCACATATTTAATTTTATATATCACATATAATTTTAACATTCATATTTTTTATTTCTTTGACATAATATAAGGACAAATACAATTTTTCAGATATAAGAAACATTTTCCAAAAAATGCATTTTTTCACCTTATAATGGTGAACCCTTTTTTAAATCCAATATTTGATACTTTTCTATATAAAATTTTATGAAATTATATTCTTATTTATAATCGGGACAAAAACATAGTTTCGATAGATTTTTGGTACTTTCCTGATAACTTTCAAATTTGGATGAATAATGAAAGTACTGAATTTTAATTGAAAAACTATTTTTAATTGAAATAATTTATAATGTTAAATTATAAATTTTAGTGGTTTTAGTGTATTATTAGATTATATTTTTATCATTTAATATAATTAAGGTCATTATAAATATTTTTACATTTAAATTGGACACAAACCCATATCAATCTTCTGACAGTTTTTACTTCTTAAAAACCCACTTTCTCATTTTGATAATTATAATTAATTTATAATTAATTTCTACCAATTATATCTATTTAATTTGAAAAAAATGGATTACATATTTTTAATCAAAGGGTCTAAATTTTGTAAATATGTAACTTTGATTTTTTGACATTATGAATAGTAACTTCAATAATTATTTTTATTTGCCATGGTTAAAGGGTAAGTCAATTAAATTAGGGAAAAAATAATATTATAATAATATAAAACAACCCTAAAAATTTCCTAATTCTATTGGATGAGAGAGTTCCAACCATGGTCATCCTTGGGTCGATTTTGGGACCCCATGGAGTCACTTGGGTGAGATAATGACATGTTATAAGAGTTAATTTAAAGTAAAGAAAAATATAACATAAACATTTATATTTTACTAAAACAATTATCATTAGAGTTATATAAGTGATATTTTCATATATAAATATTAATTAGAAATATAAAATTATTTCATACATCATGGTATTTTATTTTTAATTTTTAGACATCAAGTAAATATATTTATTAATGACACGATAATGATGTTTTATTTTCCTTATTAATGAGAGAACAAAATAAATGATATTATAAATATTAAAATAGATATAATATGAATGGTTTGGTGAAATGAAAGAATTTTATAGATTATATTGTCATGTTATGGATGATTTCATTCCTTTTTTTGAAGTAATCAAGATTATAATACTTTAACAAAAATCAATTACATAATCATGTCAAAATTGACATAAATATATTTTTAAAACAAATTATATTTTTATTAAATGATATAAAAATAAAAATAAAATATAACATTCTCCCAAATGACTTTTATAATATTTTAAATGTTTTTAATGAACCACGTGTGGTTTTTTTGGGATTTTATATTAACTAAATTTATCCTATAATATAAAAATACAAGAATATAAGGTAAAAGTTATACAGTTCAACTAAGGGTTATATCTAAATGATAAGGTTAATTTCATGAACTCAACATTTCTAAAAATAATTTTCCTATATTATTTAAACCTATAATCATCTTAATCTCAAAATATATCAAATTTCAGCTATTAGAAACTGAAAACCAATTTATAAAAAAATAATATTTTAATCTTTTCCTAAAGTGCCCCTCACCTCTCTTATAAAAGGGTACCTCCATTTCTCTTTAACTCACACCTATAAATCCTTTTTTTTCGGAAAAAACCAACCCATTTGTCCTAAAAACCTCTCTCACATCATCTTAATGTCCTAAATTTGGTACGAGAGCCATCCTATGGTGCCCTTTTTTCAAATCAAAAGGAAACACCTGAAAAAGAGGTAATTGTTTTATCAACTATTTCAAAGTTCTTTTCTTCTTCTACTTCCTCTTTATATATTTCTATCCATAATAAAATAAAAAATACAGTACCTTCCACATGATTATATTCTATTATAATAATGGTAAATCTATATTCCAACTTTTACCCATCCTATGAAAAAAATATCACCATGTGTGAGTACGTACGACTTACCATCACCACGTCGTAGTGTAAATTGTTTTTCATGTACACTTTATTTATATGGGTAAAATGATGAATATAATGGATTTAAATAATAAATATAATATGATATTGTTTTTTTAAAATTCATATTCCATAAAATACCACATTATTTAACCATTAATGAAATGATATCATCAGTCATGTGTATGTACAGCTTACCGTCTCCATGACGCGATTAGACTCATATTCCATGTTCACCATCCAAGAATGATTATAGGAATAAATATTATTAATAATTATGAAATATATTACATAATAATCCTACTGGTATGGTATATATATATATATATACATATATGTCATTCACTTCCTTACGGTACAAAAACAGAAACAGCATTCTGGCATACGTACGACAAACCATCTCCATGAACAGTGTATTCCATTTCATATATCTATATATTATATATATTTATATTTATATGTGATATATAAATCCTATTATACATTATAGAAGTAATTAAATCATGATATAATTAATATGATCAAAAATAACAAGTCAAAACACATATGATATACAAAGCGATTACTACCCAAAATGTTGCATTATCTTGTAATTAATAATAAATGGGAAATATAATGTCATAAAAGAATAATATGTGTTATAATAAATATTATTATGATTCTAATATAAGTTAATAATATTTTTAAAAACATTATAAGGGTGTTTCAGACATTTACGGAGAGTATCAGACCTAAGGTAAGAGTTAATTCCTCAATCTCATTATTATCAGAGATTTTTTATCTATATGGATTTACTGGGACATATTTATCATCCATGTCCATGTTTCATAAATTTTATATCAAAATAAATATTTTAAGGTACTATAGAATGAAATAATTAAGTATATCAACGTTTTAAAAGTTTTAAATATTTATTTTTCTAAATCACTTTAATTAATGTGTAATTTTTCAAAATGATTTTAAGGATATATTTATTTGGACATGATTGTTTCAAAATATTAATTCCTTTCAAAAGTTTCAAATTTTTATGGGTAAAATTGATCCATAAATATCTTTTAAATTAATTCCTTTATATATTGTGGAAAATTAAAATAATTTCAAGAAAAAAAAGGATATTTCTCTACAAGAGTTTTACTGATTATTTTCATCTAAGTCAACATCCTTTATTGGATATTATTCTTGATTGATGTTGATTTGTTATAAAACTATCTTCCATATTTTATTGAATTAGTTATGATGTGTTTAAATGTGGATGTTCTATTTTTATACCTTTCATGGTTTGTGGTTAAAGTATTTACATTTCGTATGCTAGTTTTAATACAAATATTTATGTTATGTTTCACCCTTTTCATATGAGGAATGTATTGGACTTATTAAGTGACGGTCGGGGTGTGCTATAGCCCCTCGATATATCGGTAGGTCCCATGAGAAAAAATAGTGTCTTAGAACAAGGCCTTTATAGAACATTTGTGAATTTTCATGTCACAAGGCCTTGACGTAGTGGTTATAATGTCTGACATTATGAATCCCCTCATTATGAGATCAGTTATTACATGTGATTATTTGACTAGTAGAATATCCATGTGCATGTTTATATGGTAATTTTTGATTTGTTTTTTTCATATTATGGTCAATTGTATGTTTAAAACAGTTGTTGTTTTTATTATACATCATTCCTTAAATGTTTATAGCTTCTACTGAATTATTAACCCTTACTGATCATCTGAGCTCACCCCTTTCTAATGTTTTATTTTCTCAGTATTACAATAAGTTAATTATGATTGATATGTAGGGTTAACCTAGTGGAATAATGGTGTTATAAAAGAATTATTTGTGTTATATTTTATGCTAGGAATTGAATTCCAATTCTAATGTATGTAATCTATTATCCAAGACTGCTTAACTGATTAGTCCTTCGGGACATGATTCCCTATAATCATGCTAATTTATTATAATAATGCACCAGCTCTGGGATTCTAGGGTCAAGGAATTATAGTTGGTATCAGATAAATATTAGAAACAACATTAGAAATATATTTAGAAACTATGATTAGCGATCATAACTCAATGATAGAATTTTGGGATAAGTATTGAAGATAATAAAAGAATTTTAAAATATAAATTATGTGGGTATTCCTATAAAATACATACCTATCTATATAATACATGTGGATGTGGTTTCGGCACAGATGTTCCTAGGGGTGAAAACTCTGATACGATTTTCTGATCTTGACTATGGGTAACCTGGTACATGATAATGGACCTTACTGCACTCCTAATTTGACACTCCTGGGGGATATATTCAGAATAATTCATAATTTATTTATAAACCATTATAATGGATTTATGAGTAAATATTTCCTCAAAGGAATCGTATTTATGATTATATATTAGAAATGTATAAAATTTTCAATTAATTTTAAGTATTTTACTAGTTTGGAATTATGCATTGTGATTCATATCCTAATCTAGTGTATGTCATTGTTTGGAAATAGGTTATAGTGGAAGAAATGAAAATTATATCAACACATGTAATCCATGTAAGGATTGACCTATTATGAATGATAATGATAGTGGAGATGGTGAGACAAATGTTAGTGAACAACTTATAACTATACTGGGATAACAGATTCAGGTTATGAATAACAACCATGCCTATATGGAGCATCCTGATCCACAATGAAGATGATCAATGTTAGATCGCTTCATGAGACAAAAACCTTCAACATTTAATGGGACTACAAATCCTTTTATAGCTGAGTAGTGGATAAGTTCCTTAGAAGAAATGTTTCTTGCAAGGGGGAGTAACGAAATGTAAAAATTTGTTATGGATGTCTATCATCTTTCAAGAGATACAGATCAATGGTGGTCATTGACTCAAAACACAAAGGAGGATGAATAAGTAGTAAATATAAAATAGATTGAGTTTAAATAAATTTTCCTTGAGAAATAATTTCCTTGTGAATAATGAGTTAATATAGAAAAGAAATTTTTGAGTCCAAGACAAAAGGATAATGAGAATGTTGAAAATTATGAGGAAAACATCTTGGGGATAGAGAGACATGCTTCAGAATATATACCAGGAAAGCGTAGCCAGAGGTAGGACCCCTGACCATTTATTAAGATAAAAGAAAATGACAGCAGAGAAAACATTACAGAACCAAAGAAGTCACCACAAATCCTCAAAATCATACCCCTCACCACCTCCATGATAAACAGTCTCTTCCTCAGTCGCTGTTTCCCACACCGAACTTTCGTAGTTCTTCAGAACCATTGCATATTTCCTCCCCAGATTCAGCCGCTCCAGCTCAAGAAACTCATTCGAAGATTTCATATTTCTGACAGTCGATCTGGTAGGCATCGGCTTTGCCAAATAGGAGTAGTCTTTCTTCCTCCTTCCTCGGGGAGAACCAGTCACCTTGTCCTGGATCACCGGAATCTCCTTGTTCCCCACTTGGACAATCTCACTGTATGATGGCCTAACCATCTCTACATGATCTTCCTTATCACTTTCAGTGAGGTCTCCCCATTTCCCATGGCACTGTATCTCTTGATACTGCAGTAGCTGGTTTTGGTGAGAATGATTGTTCATGTCAATCATAGACAAACAGTGAGGTTGGTCGACCATTGTATGTTCAGCGTCAATCCCCGCTTTACACATTACTGCATTCTCCATGCACTCATTCTGCACGCTGCCACTGCCACATATAGGAGGTATCTCTTCCCCAGCCGCCATGTCTAACCCTTGAAAGTGATTCCTTGTGGGTACGTTAATCAACAAACAACTAGCAACATTACCCTGACCAATGCAGCCGCCTACAATCTCCATATTTCGGTTCTGCTTACATCCAGCAGACTGCAACTGCCTCACATCTGGGGCAGACCCCTTCATGATATCCAATTCATGACTCAAATCAGAGCCCTTTTTACACTGACTAATACCACCACTGCTACCCCCTTCCCTATGAGTATCTGAACCAGCCTTAGACCAACCATGTTGAGCATTGAAATCCCTGTTCGACACAGAAGATGCCTCAGGTTGCTGCTGAAGAACTGTAGCTGTGAGACTATCTGAAGGGCATGCCACCCCACCATCGCCAGCACCTTTGGGATCACATACCTGCAGTTCCTTCCCCCTATTCAAATCCTTCCTGAGCTGTGCGAAAACTGTAGACACCAACGAGTTCGAAGAAGCACCCGTGGATGTATTAACAGGCAGTGTGCCCCGCGTTCTGAGATTTCCTTTCTGAGTTTCCACCACAGCGGGTCTCCTGTCCTCAGCAAGAGAGCTCGGGGCCGGTGGCCTTCTGCACTGTAACCCGGCATGGCATCTCAAACAGGAATGGCCCAGTATTTTGCAGCTTGAAAAATAATCAACCCAGGATTCATAGATTACCGCTTGCTTCCATCGAAATTCCTCTCCAACTGAAATCCACACCCATTCCACCGGCGGTCTAGAAACGTCCACCTCAACACATCACCGGGGATTAATCAGGTGGCACAGGGTAGAAGTACGCACATCAGAACAAAGGAAGCGACCTATCATATTCCCAAGAATACAAAAGATCGCTGGATTTTGAAAGGTTAAAGGTAGATTGGGGAGACTTACCTAGATCGGAAGGGAAGTGGGATCCCGATTCATACAGCATTCAATCGTCCACCGAAATAGGAAGAACTTACACCCGTTGCAACGTCGAGGGGCGTTGGACCAAGCATGAACCAAATCTTCATCTAAGGTGAAACGAATCATTAAGTGAGAATTGTCGAGGAGGCCAACCACTGCTCGATCCCGCAAATCCCACTTGGCAAAGACACATCGATCAAGTTTGGATAACTCTAATGGTTAGAATGGATTAAGTAAAACTTTGGATAGTATTGTTTAAGATAAAAAAATTCTTAATATTATATTTTTTAATGTTATAATACTATAGTTTTAGAAAAATGACTACCTGTAGGTCCATTTATAACCTGTCACGTCAGACAATGTTTTGGGAATAGAACCCACAACTGAAGTGCGACAAGGTTTTATCACATACCACTAGCCTACAGAAAGACGATGGTTTTTATAACATTGTTTTCTTAATTTAAATTGTATATGTATATATTTGGAAACTATTATGATTGAGATAAATATTATATTTTGAGTTTTATCTTTTCAAGAGAAATATGAGTTTTTTCTAGGAATTAGTTAAAGGGTGAAACTCTACATATCAATTAATTATGGATTTTTTATATGAAGTAAATTAATTATAAAACACTAGGAAAGTACCCTAAAACCAAAAATGTTTTCCTAGTACTTTATTTTGTGATGAATCAAATGGTCTCTTAGATCATCGTAGATTTATAGATTTTAGATTGTCAAATTTATCCTAATAATATTCTCTATCACTCTCCATCCGAACATGATGGTCATTTTTCTCTTAAATATTCATTTTTTCTTACATAGAGCCCTACTATGTGTTATTTCGAGTAACATTCATACTTACCTTTATTTATTTTAAAATAGAGGCATCATCAATCAATTTTTTAATATGGGGATTGAACTAGAAAATTTGAAATATAAAACCCCTAGATTTAAATACCATGTTTAAATTGTGAGGGATTAATTTATTAAATGAGTGGATAATGTAACTCCCCAAGCTTCTATGGTACTCATCCTTTTTAAATAACTCTATCGTGTGAGGTATACACAACACCGAGTTCGAGCACACCATAACCTATCAAAGAAGCAATTTAAAAATCAGTTATGGATTGTATTATCCACATTTTGAATTTTATATATCTTATATAATTTTAACGTTCATCTTTTTGTGTTTCTTAAAATTATGTAAGGAAAAATTCAATTTTTCAAATAAATGAAGTATTTTTCAAAAAATGCAGTTTTTCCACCTTTTAGTGGCGAACCCTTTTTAAATCGAATATTTGACACTTTTATATATTCAATTCGGTAAAATTAAAATCTTTATTTGAATTAGGACATGAAAATTTATTTGTTATGCTTTTTTTAATTTTCTGATAACTTTCATATTTTAATAAATAGAGAAAAATACATGAAATTTAATAGAAAACTACTTTTTTAATCAAAATAATTTATAGTGTTGAATTGTAAATTTGAGTGGTTTTAGAGTATGATTAGATTATATTTAATATAATTTATTATAATTGAGGTAATTATAAATATTTTTTCATTTAAATTTGACATAAACACATGACCATCTTTTGATAGTTTTTACTTCTTAAAACCCCTCTTTCTGGTCTTGATAACAGAAATTAATTTCAAATTAATTTCTGAAATTTTCTTGTTTTGAAATTGGAAAAATGGATTCTATATTTTGAATCATAAGGTCCAAATTGCGTTAATATGTACCTTTTATATTTGGATGTTATGAATATTAACTCCAGTAATTATTTTTATTTTCCACGCTAAAATGTTAAATCAAGTAAATAAGGGTAAAAACAATACTATTATATTTATATAAAACAAACCTAACACATGTACAAACTCTATTTCATGAGACTGTTCCGACCATTGGAATTCTTGGGTCAATTTTGTGACCCCATGGAACCACCTGGGTGTGATAATGCCATGTTATAAGAATTAATTTAAAGTAAAGAGAAATATAACATAAACATGTAACTTTTACTAAAACAATTTTAATTGGAGTTATATAAGTGATATATTCAACAATAAATATTCCTTATAAATATAAAAATATTTCATACATCGTGGTATTTTTTTTAATTTTTATACATTAAATAATTAAATATATGTTTGACACAATAATGATATAGTATTTTCCTTATTAATGAAGGAATCATATAAATGATATTATAGTTAATAATATATATATATATAATTTGGAAGTTTTGATGCAATACAAGATTTCATTAGATAAAATTGAAATATTAGGGATGAGTTAATGCCTTTGTCTCTAATTAATCAAGTTTTTATGACTTTAAAAAAATCAATTACTAAATATTGTCAAAATTGACATAAATAAGTTTATAAAACAAATACTATTTTTTTAAATGATATAAAAATAATAAATATCTATGATTCATCCCAATGACTTTTATAATGTTAAAAATGAAATTAAAGATTCACTTGAGTTTCTCTTGTCATTTTATAGTATCTATATTACTCCTATAGTATTAAAATACTAGAAGTCACGGTAGCAATTAAACTCTTTATCTAAGGATTAATCCCAAAAGATAAAGTTAATTTCATTAATCAAATTGTATAAAAGACCTTTTATGGGTGGATTTAGTCCAATCCTCATATTATACTATAAATAAATCAATTTTTATCTATTATAAACCGAAAATCATTTTATAATAAATTAATATTTCAATATTTTCTAGAGTTCCCCTCACCTCTCTTATTATAAGGAACCTCCCTTTCTCTTTAAAAAACACCTATAAATACTTTTGAATCATACAAAACCTACAAATTGTTCCTCCTAACCTCTCTCAGTTAATCCTAGATTCCTATCTCTGGTCATAGAGCCATCTTAAGGATCCCTTTTGTTCAAATCAAAAGGAAACACCCGAAGAAGAGGTAGTTGTTT
Organism: Viscum album; assembly: GCA_963277665.1. NCBI lineage: Eukaryota > Viridiplantae > Streptophyta > Magnoliopsida > Santalales > Viscaceae > Viscum > Viscum album. The sequence continues at coordinate 869,383,917 of OY728147.1, read as the reverse complement.
TATCACCTGTTTCAAAGTTCTTTTATTCTTATAATTCCTATTTATTTGATGATTAGATACAATAATAATAAATCCAGCACCATTAACATTCTGAGATGTTATTATAATTATTGTAAAACCATATTCCTCCTTTTACCCACCTTATGAAAAATAATATCACCATGCATGAGTACATACGGCTTAACATCTCCACATCGTAGTGTAAATTGTTTTTCATGTAAACATTATTTATATTTGTATCAGGATGAATATAATAGATTTAAATAATAAATTTATTATTATATTTATTCTCTAAAATTCATATTCCATCTATTTCCATTCCATTAAACCATTAAAAAAATGATATTGTCGCTCGTGCATACGTACGAATTTTCTTCTCCACGACATGATGATACTCATCTTCCATGTTCACCATCCAAAATGATTATAAGAATAAATATTATTAATAATTATGAAATATATAACATTATAATTCTACTAGTATTTTATTTATATATACACATATATTTCATTCACTTACTTTCATACAATGCGAAAATGGAAACAACATTCATGCGTACATACGGCCAACCCTCTCCATGAACGGTGTATTCGATTTCATATATCAATCTATTATATATATTTATATTTATATATAATATATAAATCAAATTATGAATTCATTAATTAAGTAAATCATTATCTAATTAATATGATCAATAATAACAAGTCAAAACACGTACGATAAACAAATCGATTAATACCCAAAATGTGGCATTAACATTGAATTGTTAATAAATGGGTAATATAAAGTTATAAAAGTATCATATATGATATCATAAATATTATTATGATTTTTATATAAGTTAATAATATGTTTAAAAACACTATACAAGAGTTTCATACACATATAGATAGTATCATACCTAAGGTATGGGTTAATTCCTCAATCTCATTATTATATGAGATTCTTTATGTGAAAGTATTTACTAGGACATATTTATCATCGATGTCCATGATTCATAAAAATGTTTTTAAAATAAATATTTAAAGGTCTTAGGAAGGGAATATTTAACTAGTTTTTCATTTTAAATGTTTTAAGTATTTTTTTATCTAAATATTTTCAATTATTGACCATATTTTCAAAAATGATTTTAAGGATATATTTATATAGACATGATTGTTTTAAAATGTTAATTCCTTTCAAAAGATTCAAAGTGGTATGGGACACTTTGATTCATAAATCTATTTTAAATTACTACCTCTATAAATTTTAAAACTTTTAAATGATTTCAAGAAAAAATGATATTTCTTTCAAAGAGATTTGTTGATTATTTTCATCTTAGTCAACATCATTTATTGGGTATTATTCCTAATTGAGGTTGATTTATTATAAAACAATATTCCATATTTTATTTATTATTTTATGATATGTCTAACCATGGATGTTCTATTTTTATACCATTCATGTTTCGTGGTTAAACTATTAAAATTTTTATGCTAGTTTCAATATGTATGTTTATGTTATGTTTCACTCATTTTATATGAGGAATGCATTGGTCTTAGTAAGTGACATGAATTGACTGATATAACCCATCGATGAATCATTAGGTCTAATGAGACAAACTAGTGTCTTGGAACAAGTCCTTGATAGAACATTTTTTTAATGTTCTTGGTATAGTTCCCTAACTAAGTGGTTATGATATTCGACATTGTCCATTCCCTCGTTATGAGATTTGTTATTACATGTGATTATTCTACTAGTAGAATATCCATGTGCATGTTTATAGGTTAATGTATGATTTATATTTTCCATATTATGTTCATGTTTATGTTTAAAAATGATTTTTTTGTTATACATCATTCCTTAAATGTTTATAGCATCTATTGAATTATTTATGAAAATTGAGCATCTGAGATCACCACTTTCTTATGTTTTATTTTTCCAAGATGCCAATAAGTGTATTATGATTGATATGCAGGGTTAATCTAGGGGAATAATGGAATTATCAATGAATAATATATGTTGTGTTTTATGTTATAAAGTGTATTGTAACATTCATATATGTAACCTATTTTCCAATATTGGTAAATTGATTGGTCCTTTGGGACTTGATTCCTTATAATCATTCCCATGTATTAAAATAATACACTAGATATGTGGTTTTGGGGTAGGGTTATTACATGAAACCTGTTTTGAACATTTCTTTCATGATATTTTAAGATCTTTGAGTTAGAAGTCACATTGGTAACATCATTATAATGTGGAAATTGAGATATGACCAGAAATTTTGATGGTGGGAAGAACCATGAGTTAGAATTGGGCTTGTGATCCATGATCTTTTTTAGGGATATTCATAGACTTATTGATGAATTGGAATATGATGTAGTTTTTTCTTAAGGTGGAAGATCTTGGGTAAGAACCATCTAGGTGTTTCAATACTAAATTATAGTGGTGGCTCATGTTTCAGTGGTTTAGTGTCTTATGTTTAAAGATGTGATTTAGTAATTCTTTGGTTGTTCAAGGATGGAACGTTGCCGCTTGGATGATAATTAATGTCCCAATTACGTTAAGAAGAGTGGTGAGACATTTCATGGGACCACTAGATGATGATAAGTGTTAGGGTGGGGAGTTTTTGATCCCTCATGTCTTTACAGGCTTTTGAAATTCAGGACAAGTTTTAATTTTTGAATTAGTGGATGTGATAAATTTGGGAAGGGGATATATAATCTCATTCTAATATGTTTAATTTCATAAAATATGTTTTTTAGAAATTTTTGGGGCTCATTATACATTTTATGGGATCAAAGGATCTTTTTATAAGGTTGGGTGGTTTCTACAGCAGAGCCACCAGCTCACTGGTAGTGTCTTGTAGTAGTAGAAGCCACTGTCAGTTGAAATTGGCCAGCTAGTGGGCCTTTAATGTGAAAAAATAATGATTCGTCCCCTTGAACTTAAGAGGATAAACCCCCTTTATCCTAATTTCCTTGGATCACACATCAAGAGGTTTTACACCATCTTCTTCTTTTCTCTATCTTGGTTTGGGGTTCCCCTTAAAGGGATTTTCATGGTGCTTTGTGGTAGGTATCCACCTCAAATAACCTCAATTGATCTTATCCTCCCACGTAATATATTTTATACTTCACTGGTTAGGTATTTCGTTTAAATTCAACCATTTAATAGTGTTATTTTTCAAACATAGAAGGATTTTCATAATTTTGATGAAGAGGATGACCCATAACACCATCTATATATAGAGACTCGTCATTTCGGTTGTGGTACATTACACCGACAATTTATTTTAGTTTTTTTATTAAATTTAAATTTGATTTAATATTTATTTGGAATTAATTTTTTCATATTTTACTTGACATGGGCTATTAGAGTGATACAGGACCTTGGGGTGCCATTTGGTGTGGTTTTTGGAATGAGGACGATGTTCAATGAGAAATTAAGCATTATGAATATTTTTATAAAATGAGTAAAATGATTGTAAATTGTTATAATTGGTTTTTCATGACTACATGGATTGAAATTGGAATCTGTAACATGTGTGCTAACCTTTTAATCTAACGGTGATCTTGGGAGAGGTCAGGTAGTGAGTTACAGGGCAGTATTAGAATGGATAAAGGGATTCTAAAGAGGTATTCTCTCTTTGGAATTATCGCTCTAGTTTTTATACTATATATATGGATAGTGTGGTGTGGGCTCATCAATGTTTGTGGTTACCTTCAATTTATTTTAATTATTGATTTAAAGTAAATGTTCAAATAGAAATGGATAATTAAATTGAACCATTCAAACTCAATGAATGAGAGCATAGGCAACGTTGTTCCTAGGATGTTGACCTGATGCCTGAACTGATGATGGTTGAAGAATTATTTTGAGGATTTACCTGATATATGTGCACCTCCATGAAGGGTGTGACCCATATGGATAAAAAAAGATGAAATAAACCAATTATCCCTTATTTAAGAACCTTGGATACACATGGTTGGGGTGTGTAGTGACCACGACATAATCATACGTTGTGGGACTTGGGTATCTTCATGGATGTCTTGAAGCCATTGGTTTAGTAGTTCTTACTTGGTTGAGTGACCCTCCCATGTTTGATCTAACTAATCAAAGGAGTAATGGCCATGGGAAGTCCCAGTTTGGGTTTGGTGAGTTAGCCAACTAGATGAAACCATGGGATGAAGATAGATTGTGGTCCATCTCCCAAAACTGATGAGTTGTTTCCTCCCTTGGAGTCCTAGAGGTTGATCATGCTTTGACCCATCTAGGAAGCTTCTTTGACTTGAGATAAGGGCATTTCCTCAAATATTTAGTTGGGAAATAGATAATCCTAAGAGGGATTCCTTCACTTTCATGATAACCCCAAGGACCATGTGGGTATAGTTGATGGTCCTACCCTATGAGGGAACAGTAGGTGCCGAAGAAGATAGAAAAATTGGTGTTTTAAAATTTTTGGTTTGGATTCATGTTAAAAACACGTAATCCATAAAACCCCTTTCTTTAATTTCTCAAAAGATCACATAAAATTCAATTAAAACAAAAAAAATTGAATGAAAATGTAAATGGTACCTTGTTTGATTGAAATCATCAAATTCATTTTCTCATCATCCGTATGTTTAGGATTAAAGGTAGAAAGATAGTAATCTTTTAGATCTTAACAAATAAACCATTGAACATATGATACCATTATCAATTAATTAGTGTTATCATGGATGGTCTAAGTGATTTACAATGACTCTTCGATTGCTTGAATAATGTAGACTAGATTGAGGAATCTTGATTAATCCTACTTGGATCTTTCTTCATATTCTCATTCTACAACTTTAGAGAGCAGGGGATAAAACATAATATTCATGAAAATGGTTGTGATCACAATTATTGAGTCTAAAATCCACTTATATACTTATCTTATGCTTTCCAAAATTACACTTTGGTCCCTAAAAAGTTATAATATCCATTTTATATAGTTTTTCACACTTATTACTTAATTAATCATTCGATAAATTCTATGAAATTTTTATCATGATATTGGATGGCATGATTTTGTGACATGCTCAGAGACACCCTAATAATGGCCTACGCTACTTTGTTTTGATCTTGGTTTTTCTATTATAAGATGAGGATCCACAGTGGATATTGTATTTACACCTCCAAAATGTGTTTAATTATTTAGCTAAGCATATCACATCTATACACAACATTTCCAGGTTACATACTAGAATGTGTTGGTGGTGCCCTACTGATTTTTAATCACACCCCACTAAATTATTCATGACACATTATTACCAGAGTATCATCCATTATTCATAGGTTTATGTGGGGAAGATGATATGTATTTCATTATTGGGTAGGATAGCTTGGGTGGGATTAGACATTTGGATGAGGCGAGGCACAATGATAGAAATAGAGCATCATTATCTTTTTTATTTTTCTTTTTTTATATATTTAATCAACCTAGTGGTCTATATAACAACCCATATAATGATAGAATAAATAATTTTAATATTTATTAGTATTCCTTAATTATTTAGTTATATTCATTATAAATATATTAATTAATTCTAAAAATAAAAATGGAACTGGTTTTCAATAAACTCGTTTACTATAAGATATTATTTTGAAGATTAATTTTCAAATTATAAATATTTTATTTGAAATGATAAAGTTCATTTTTTATTTTACCATATCAAAATTACCATAGAATTATTTTTTCTGGATTTTCTGAAAATATTTATTTTCATGGAATTGTCAAAAATACAGTTTTTTTGAAAACTATATATTATTTTAAAGTATTTACAAGGTAATAATATATATTGGGTTAATTTAAAATTTTAAATAGATAATTTTGATTTAAAATAATTCAATTTAGGTTTTTAAATTGATTTTAAAATTTAATTTAGTATAAAAACATTTTATATTTAAATGGGTCATTTTTCTGAAAAAAAAAACTATTTTTCATTTAATTTTTCTGATTTAATTTAACATTAGATTCTTCAACTTATGTGTTTTTAATATTTAAAAATATATTCCCTAATTGGAATTGGTAGGTCAAAATTTAGTAAATAGGCCCATTTTATTTTTGGAAAATATGAATTATAATCATAGTAATTTTGTGTTCCATGGTAAAGTGTAAATCGAGTAATTTAGATTAATGATATAATGATAAGAACTATTAAATGACCTAAAAAATTACATAAATTTTTTTGGAATAGTATATAACAAAAATAAGTGTTAAATAGTCTAATTTATTACCTATTGGGCCAACATGCATGATATTATGACCTCTATAGTATTTTATTTAAAGAAAAGTCTAACACGTCACAATCTTATTTTTAATAAGTGTAATATTTTTAATATAATATTATCAAGAAGATATGATAGACTACAAATATTATTTTGAAATATAAATATATTTATATTAATCATGGAAATTTATTTTTATTTTTAAGATAATAAATAATTACCTTAAATTATTTACCAACGTTGATGCCATAATGACTTAATTTATAGAAAAATCAAATAAATGATACTAAAATATTTAAAAGAATATAATTCAACATAATTAATGGAATCCCGGAATAATCATGATAAAATTTTCATTTTTGGGTTATTAGAAAATATTATTTTAAAATTTTAAGTGTTATCATAATATTATTAATGTCAAAGTAATGAATAGTTCGTAAAATTGACATTATGGATATTTTATAGTAAAAAATATATTAATAAATTGTATAAAAATTCCAAAAAAAACTAAAATTCGTCCATGTGATTAGGATAAAGATTACAATTTTTATAATGGTCCATTTATATGTATTTTTTCATTTTATAGTAACTATATTGACCCTTATAGAATATAAATCCATGTGTCCACTGTAAGAGTTAAAGGGGTTAAATAAGGTTTATACCAAAAAGATAAGTTTATAAATATAGTAAAAAAATTTCTAGTTTTTATTGGATGATGTAATCTAGACCCATAATCATATTAAATTAAAAATTAACTCACTTATGAGCTATTTGTGATAGTGAATTAATTTATATTAATTTAATATTTTGAGAAATCCTGAGAGAGACCTCTTATATAAAAGGGAACCTCTTCTTATCATTTCTTCACACTTCAAAACCCATTTGGTTAATAAAATAACTAATTAAAACCCTCACAATAATCCATCCCAAAATTATATATGTCTTGGTTTAGAAAGAATAAAAATAATATAGGGCTTAAGGTGTTAATTAAATGAGGTCTTTCAAATAAGAAGAAGATAAAGAACGTATGTGGAAAGTCAAACTCAAGGTAATAGAATTTATTTAAGAAATTAACTTTTAAATATTACATTAAAAATATTTTTTATGGAATATAAATATTATATAAATAATAAATATGGTATTTATTATTATTTTATGGTTGTTTAATGTATTTTTTTCATATTTTTTACTTTTTACAAAACAGTTTGAAGTGAATATTTTTTTCATTTTCCGAACAAGGAACATTGTGATTTTTCTAAAAAAAATCAAGTGGAATGTTTTTTAACATATAAAAATGAGAATATTTTCTCACCTTCATGATAAATAATTTATTTGATGATTCTTTTACCCGTCTCTGTGGTTCTATCCAAAGAAAATGTTTTCTTTTATAATTGTAATGTATTTAAAATAAGTGTTTTCAAAATGGAAATCTTATTTTCCTCAAGAATTATTTTAATGGACTTTTTTTCAAATAAAAAACCATTTAAACTTTTTCTAAGTATTTTTTATTCGAAATGGTTTTTTAATGAAATAGGTATTTTGATATCTAAAAGTGTTTTTCTTATGAGTTTTAAAGAGTTTTTCAAAGGATTTATGATGAAAAGAGAAAAAATTAAATGTTTTATTTATAAAATGGTACTGGAGAATAATATGTGAAATTGTTGAGCCTTATATAACATATATTAAGTTTTGATCCCCATTATACCTAATAGGTGAGATGAGTAAATATTATACATTGTGTGCACACAAATAGATTTGGTTGATCCCATTGTATCTATGGGTGCACCCAAATAGCGCTCCAATGCATTTGGTAATTTACTTGTATTTTGAGGCAAGAGGTATGGAGTTAAAAAAGTGTCTCTCCTATGGATTTAACATGGATCAAATTATTTCTGACATGGGTTTAAAATAGGTTATTTATGTGATTCTTTATGTTTACAAAAAGAGTTTTTATTTTCTAGATATGAGTTTTAATATTTTTCACTGATAAAAATGCGGTCATGATTTTCAAATGAAACGTTTAATTTAATACACTCAAAGAACTTTGATGATAAAAGTAAAAAATACATGAGTTTTCATGTTTTAATCTAGGATGATGGATTTCTTCTTTTTATATCTTTTACTATGATTTTGGTGCTCATACCATTATTTAAAAAAATCATAGTGTTTAAGGATGGGTAAAAGAAAAAAAATAATTCAAGATAAAAGTTTTCAGTATTTTTCTTGAAAAGAAAAGATTCTTTATTTTAAAAGGATTCTGTTATGAAAAAAAAATATATGGGATAATAGTGTATAATTTTTAATATATAAGTTCTTATGTATGGGTTATGACATAATAATCTATAATTCTAAACCTAAATGATCCTTGGGATTATTATAATGTTAATTCTTGTTAAAAGAAAATAGAATATGCAATTCTTAAGGTCAGGTCCTTACAGTTTTTATTAGAGTATTTTTTAGAAAGCTTTGGATATTTGGATATTTTCATGTGAGGTTATATTATGATTTATGAATATCAACATGGGTTTATATTATTATGTTTGATCATAAATTCTGTGTCTTATAAACACATTTTACGACATAAAATTATGGGATTTTAAGGTGAGTAAATGTATTTTTGGAGACATTTATTTGAGATAATCATAGGTTATTACATTTTGGTATGTAATATGAAAATCATGATATAACCATTTAGGTTTAAACATTTATTTTATGTTGAGTATATTACGGGTTTTTAAGGATTTTATCAAATTTCTAAGAATTTTATATGGATTATATTAATATATTTTAAGAAAAAGGAAAACCTGCAGGTCGGGTTAAAACTCATTGCATTCAGAAAGGATGTGAGATCTATACCAACAACTGAAATGAGACAAGGGTGAATAACCTGACACTGGCCTATGTGAATTCTTGGTTAGTATGATGTTTTTATTTTAGTTAAACAAATTGGTGGATTAAAAATAACTTGATTTTCAGAACAAATGTTTTATTGGAAAGATACACATTGTAATTGGAAAATGATTTGGTGATTAAGTTAGCAGTGTTATATTGAAAGAATATTAATATTATTTTTGGATCCATATACGATACAATTGGATTTTATTGGAGAAATAAATGGTGAATTGTCTTTTAGAATTAAATATGATTTTATTTTGTCTTTATGGTGATTAATTTTATTTATAAAAATGATTCTAATGTCATGGACATTATATGATTTGAAAATATACATTGTGGGCTAAGACTTTAAGGGTACCTGGTTTTATTTGAAGATAAATGCTAAATTTGATCATGGAAGATAATGTGACCAAATACTTTTCATTTTTGCGATTCAATATTAGATGGTGATATTTTTAAGGAAATTTAAGGATTTTTATTTATTGAATGATCTATGATGAATGTTGTGTATTACTGTTGAATTTTAAAAACTAAAACAAGTGTTTATTTGGTTTAATTTTTATTAATTTTTGGAATTATATTATATTTTCCTTAATTTTTTATTTTTTGTTAATGTATAAAGATATTAGGAATAATTTTTAATTATTTTTTGGAGTCATGTGATTCAATAGAATATTATTCTAGTGTATCTGACTTGAAAAATTCATCATGAAGACTCATCACTTGGAGAAAAGGATGGGTTTCTAGTGAAATTTAATTAATATATGAAATTATTCTTGTAATATCATTATATTTACTTCTATTGTTAGTTCTGGTAGTAAAATAATTCTTTAAGTATAGGAAAAATAATTTGAAAAAAATAAAGATATATGTTTAATATTATTATTGAGAAATCGATGGCCTTTTAACCAATCACAGATTTATGATTTTTTTGTGGTTAATTTTCTCATCATAATGTTCTCTATTATTCAATATCAGTCCTTGTGAGTTAGTTTTCCTTTTATTATCCATGTTTTTACATCCCACCACAATTATCTTACTTGGAAACCTAGAAGGTGTTACTCCAAAGGATCTTCATACAACCCATTTCACTCTTATAAAATGGATGTTTTATTAATCTTTTTTAGGATATGGGATTACAAAAATGGTATTTGGAAATATCAAACTCTAGTTACCGAGCTCAAGTTCAAAATTTTGATGAAGTAATCTCCCTGAGGGGGAGAATTAAAAAAACATGTAATTATAGACTAAGTAATTTTAATATTTATCAGTATTCCGGAATTATGTAGTTATATTCATTATAAATATATTAATCAATTTTTAAAATCAATAAGGAAATGGTTTTATTAAATTGAATTTTGGAAATATTTTATTTAAAAGTTTACTTTTAAAACAATATAATTTTAGTTCAATAAAATTAATTTCATTTTTAAATTCATATTATCAAAATTAACTTATGATGAATTTTTGATATTTTTCTGAAAAAAATTATTTTTCTAATAATAGTGAAAAAGACTATTTTTATTGAAAACTATATTTTTTTTAAAATATTTATGAGGTGAAATTATTATTTGGATAAGTTTTAAATTTTAATTATTTAGTTTTGATTTAATATCATCTAATATTTTAAATGGTTTTTTACTTGAATTTAGTACGAATAATTGTTTCTATATAAAGGGGAATTTTTCTGAAAAAATTGTTTTTCATTTAATTTTCTCGGTTTAATTTCAAATTAAATTATAAAAATTATATGGTTTCAAATTTGTGAAATGGATTCTATATATGGAATCGATGGTTCCAAATTTAGTAAATAGTTCCATTTTTGGACAATTTGAATAGTAACCTTAGTTATTTTTGTTGCCATAGTAAAGGGTAAATGAGGCAATTTAGGTTAAAAATAAAATGGTAAGAACTGGTAAATGACTAAAACATTTTAAAAAATATTATTTTATAACTATATATGTACCTTAACCATTCAAAGATTGAATTTATAACCTTTTGGGGCCATATGGATGAGATTATGACCTTTATAATACTTTATTTAACAAATAGTCAAAACAAGTCATAGACTTGTTTTTAATAAGTGTGATATTTATAATATGGTTTTATCTTGATGATATGTTGGAATATAAATATTATTTTGAATTATAAAATATTTATCATCATTAACATAATTTTTTTTAATATTTAGTGGATAAATTATTACCTTAATTTCTTTCACAATGTTGATGTATTAATTATTTAATTAATAGAGAAATAAATTAAATGATATTAAAAATACTAAAAGAAATAGAATTTGATATAATTAATTTAATATAATAATTTTATATAATATATTGATATGTTTTTTAGGTTTTTAAATATTTGGTTCGAATTTTAATTTTTATCATGATATTATTAAATTCAATGTAATAGAACGTTCAAAAAACCGAAAATATGAATATTTTATGGTAAATAGAAATTTATTAAATGATATAAAAGTATTTAAAGTCATAAATTTTTCCAAGTGATTAATGTAGATTAAAATGTCATCCATGATCCATTTATAGGTCTTTTGTTATTTTAAAATAACTATATTGACCCTCAATGAATTAAAATCCATATTGTCATTGTAAGAGTTAAAGGGGTTTAATAATGTATAAAATCAAATGATAAGGGAATAAATATTGTAAAAAAATATCTAATTTTTAGTTAATGAGATTATTTTGACCCATAATCATATCTTATTTAAAATAAATATCTTTTGAGCTATTTTTAGATGAAATTTAATTTAGATTAATTTAAAATATTGATACATTCCTAGAGTGACCCTCCCTGCTGTTAAAAATGCCACATGTTCATATCATTTCTTTTCAAGTAAAAAATTCATATTTTTAGCCAATAACTACTCAAATTCATTCCAATAATCCATCCCATAATTATACAGGTCTTCTTTTAGGTATAACGTTATTCATATAGGGATTAAGTTGTAAAGAAGATTAGTTTTTCCAAAGAAGATAAAGACAATGAATGTGTATGATGCGTTTGTGGAGACCCATTTTTTCCTTGTAAGACTTTTAAAAAAATTATATATATATATATAGGGCTAGGTGTTGACATTTTGTGCGATTTTGAGGCCCGGTGTTCCTGAAATTAATTTAACAAAAATAATAAACCTATTTTATATGAAGAGTGCATAGATTCTTAAATAAAATTGGATGACACTCAAATAAAATCTCGGATCAAAAATATGTGACCCAAGTTGATTATGAAATGTTATGTTTACCCTAGTAACGACATAAAATGAGTCAGTTTGGGGAGTTCATATATTATGACCAATGGAAGTGCACTCAATTGATTAAATAATAATTAATTTAATTAATTTATTAATTAAACTAATTATGAATTCTCTATATATACGTTATTGTGGAAGGACAACCATGGTTATCTTTATAACCTTGGGATAATGGCATAGTGACTTATTCCTCCTCTCATTAGAAAACTAGATTCATATGATGATGAACCTCTAGATCCCAGAAGAACGACATGCAATGAACATACTGACTCCTATCATTCATTGGATAAAGCATTCTTCATCAATGAACAATTTAAAATTGGGCAGGTCTCATCATTTTTTTATTCTACCACATTGTATTAAATGGGTTGTGCATAATCACCCTTTTTCTTTAATATGTGCCAATTATAAGTCACTGCAAGTGCTCATGTATTTATTTAATTGATTATTCAATTATTTTCTCAATCTGGATCTCCCAATTGTTTCTGCATGCCAAGAAAAATTATCAAATGATTTTTAAACTTTTTTTCTTATGAATTTCTCTAAAAAATTATTCATGTTATTCATCATTAGACCACATGATCATGATTTAATATTTAAAAGCTAGATCGAACCTAGTCAGACCCCTACATTCATGAAAGTTTCCCGTATAATGATAGGATCGATGATCCATGATGTATTTTGGGGTGAATCATGGTATAATAGGTTTTGATTTTTTGGAAATGATATCTGATGTACATGGATTTCGCATGTATTTTTATAATTTTCTAACATAGTTTTAATTAATTAGTTTAACGATTTTTTATATTTTTAGTTTATTTTTGTAGTTTTGTATTAGTTTAAACATTTTGATAATTTCTAGTTAATTTATATACTTATATTAGTAATTTAGTATTTTTATTAGTTGTATTAATTTTATATATTATATTTAACACTATATTATTATTATTATTAGTTTCACTAATTTTAGTTTAGTTTATTTTATTAATTTTTATTATTATGTATATATTTTAATTCTCTATTTGTATTATATTATATTTCATTATTTTTATAGTATTAATAACATAGTATCTCTTTATTAGTTTATTATTTTTATATTTAATAGTATAATATTTTAATACATGTGCATTAATGTATTATTATTATTATTATTATCTAACATTAAATATTTAGATAGTTGTTTTTTATTTAATTTGAATTCTAATTTAAGTTTTAACTTTGATTTTATTTTTTTTATTTATTTTTGTTTTGATTTTCTCCCCCCAACTACCCAACCTCCCTTGACCTTTTCTCCCATTTTTTTCTCCACGCCACCCCACCTCTCTCCAATCCTCACCCTCTCTCTCTCTCCAATCACTCCCCACGCCCCTCCTCTTTTTCTCTCCCCCTGGACCCGCCACCCCCCTTTCCCCCCTCTCCCCTTTCTCTCCCGCTGGACCCGCCGCCCTCCCCTGCTACTCCCCTTTCTTCCCCCTGAACCCGTAGCCCCCCCTTCCCCCATTATTTCCCCCCTCCTCTCTGCCACCCTCAACCCCCTACCCCCTTCTATTAACCCGTCGGCCTCCCCTCTACCCTATCGTATCGGCCCCCACTCCCTTCCCTCACCCGCTGCTCCCTCCTCTCATCCGCAACCCCTGTCACCGCTACACTTATTCCCTTCACTTCTCGGCCATTTCAAGTGCAACAGGTACACCAAGCAGCCGCGAGCTCTCATCGACATTCGTAGAAATTTTCTTGGCCTCCGGAGATTCACGTCGCACGGCGAGAGCGAGCGCAGATCAAAACATATTTTTCAGCGACGCGGTGGTTTGATTCGGGTGCGGCATCAGCGACTGCACGGAGCGGAGCGATGGTTATTGTTTTGCGATCGTTGACGGCATCTCGTGGTGACCAAAACAATGACACGAGCACGGTGATATCTTTTATTTATTATTTTATGTGTCGTGTCGTCGTGATGGCGGGCTAATTCATTAGTGTTGGAGTTGTGATAAATGTGATGGTGAATGCATGTCTTTAATTTATTCTTACGTTTGATTGCCTTTTGAATTAATTTCATTAGGATGTTTATTTAATTAATTGTATCTGCGTTTAAATTAATTATCATTTGGGCCCTTCACACATGCTTTTGATCCCGTTCGTGTGATACCTAATAAGTAATCACGAACGGGAGTTCATCCGAGAATTTATTTATCCGGAATTTGGTCAAGCGCGCAATTGAATTTTGAATAAATAAATATATTAATTGGAAAATTAATATTTTGTGTGCGCTCTCCTTCAAACTGACACGAGTGATACTTAATAAGTAATCTCATGTGAGCGAACCCAACGTAGGTAGATACTTAGACTTTGTGAGAAACGGGTCATTGTATTTCACCAAGTGATTCAGCACTATAAGGACGTGCAAATTATTTGTCAGGACAGAGAACGAAATGATAAATAATTTGTGTGAAAATTAGAATGTTTTCTAACAATAGAGAACGAGACCAGATGACATTTTGATTAAATTTGGAATCGGTGATAATTGAATAAATAAATATTCAAATATGGGAATTAAATAATTGACATTGCTTGCACTTGAACGGACATCACGACTCTGACACTTCCATCTCTTCCAGTTTCTTTCATAGCTAAGTTCACTTAGATAGTTTTAGTTAATTTAATTAGTCATTTTTAAAATAGTCATTTAGTTTTTAGAACTTAGTTATTAATCACACAATTAAAGCCCATCCACCTGAACATTCCTCCAAAAGGACATTTCTAGTGTCTACTCACATTCTCTCTGTGGTTCGACCCTGCTCGCCACTTCTACAGTAGTTAGTAGGTAAATAAATATTTCAAATTTTCACGCATTGCGACGCGCGTGCCAAATTTCTGGCGCCGTTTCCGGGGAGAATAGTAGCATTAGGAGTTCCTTTAAAAGAGTAATTTAGGTCAAAAATTAAAAAAAAAATTAAAAAAAAGTTTACTACTCTGGGAATTTTTCATTGCAAGGATTTTCACGACACCCAGAAGTTCAAAATGACGTGGGCCGCACCACACAATTACAACCAGTATCCGCCCTATGCAGCCCCGACTCAAGGTATGACGTATAATGCTTCACTGCACATGAGCTATCCAGGTAATCCCGTTTATTTCAATGGTCTTTATTCAAGTCCATGCTATGATCCATATGAGAACATTTCACCATGCTATGAAACAAGTCCTTATACATCTGTTAATCATTTTCAAAGTCAATGCATTCCTGAAAATTTAGAACATGACAATTCATGTCAAACAAATGATTCAATAATTGAACACATGTTGCATTGTGCTATCACTGAGACCAATCAGAGGTTTGAACTTCAAGATAAATGCAATGCAAAGTTGCTTTCCTCAAAAAAATATCTAGAAAATCAATTGAATAATTTAGTAAATCAAATGAATCATATTTCTGAACTAGCTGCTTCATTACCACTTGATGATCTAATTCAAAACAATTCTTTTGAGGAAAGTACAATTGAGGTTCCATTTGAACAACATCTATGTCCTGAGTTTGATAATGATATTGACCTTCCTTATTTTCATCCAAGTGATAACTCATATCTGTCACAATATAATTATTCCAATCTAATCGCATTTGAAGAATATGAGAGTTTGGTCTTCTACCCTGTTGAACATAATGGTCCCTCAGAAAATTTGATTTCATGTCCTTCTGTGAATTCACAACCTAGTCATCCCAAAGTGAAAAAGGACACATTCAATGTATATCAAACTGCACCTTTTGAGGATGAAGAGGACATTGAACTAGGATCATTCTTTACCATGATAGATTCATAATTGAACCAAGAGACAGTGGATTGCCACACTCAAGAAGACATAACTTCAAATGACATCGAATCACCTCTTTCTGAAAATCCATGTGAGTCTGAAACTATTTCTAAAATGGAGACATCTGAAACATTTCTGGAGTCGAAGAATCAATCAGCATTGGTGGAAGAGAACACTCATAATTTTCTAGAAACAATGGAAGAATGGGATTGCTTGGAGGATCCTGAGTTTGTGGTGAAACATGTACCGACAGAGAAATATGATGAGGGTGGTATAGAAGAAAATTTTGAAAAAGATGTCATTATTGACATAATGGAGTCATCTGCTCCAATTGATCCTGAGCCACTTGCTCTATGCGTCGAGGTTAAAAACACTTCACTTGAAATACCCATATATTCTAACAATATTTTTGACCATGGCACAATCAATGAAACCGTCGAGCATGAATTGAGTTGGAAACCAGTATATTTCCCCGTGCTAGTGGTTGGGTGTGAAAACGAATTGGGATACATCATCAACCCAGATACTACATTCAAGGATATGATGGATATAAGCCGACCACTAAAGGAGTCTAGTAATGGAACTTTTTCACTTGTGTATGTTCAAGGAGGTAATCTTCTTGATCTTTCCATTGACAGCCTTTTCCCAAAATTCAACAATTCGATGAGTCTTTCTTCAGGTGAGGTATATTCATTCCCTTGTGAGTTGTCATATTTTCATTTCATTCCACAAATCCATTATTCTAACAAGATTCCATTGAGATTTTGTACAGCTTGGAGGATAAAATCATCTTCAACAAATAGATTCCACACTCCTACTGAAAAAGAAGCAGATGCATGGTTTACATTTCCATTTGACTCGGGTGGAGTTTCAACAACGTCTGGCTGAAGACGAAGTAAACTTAGCGCTCAATGGGAGGCAACCCATAATTTGTTGTTTTATTTTCACTGCATTTAATTTCATTTCATTTAGTTTTATTTTAAAATAAAAAGGCATGCATTTACCACAATATATTTTCTCCTGAAACTACAGTGGATTTAAATTCATCATAAATATTTTTATCATCCACATGATTTTGATTATGGTGTGACTTCTTTGATATGATGTGAGTACGTGTTGTCAATGTGTAGGTTTTACAGGTATACCATTTCTGGAGCTTCATCGGATACAAACAACCTCTCTGCGTCAATATGCACTTACACAGGGAAGTTTTCTATTTTTTTCCATATTTTATGCTTCCAAAAACACCATGTAAAAAAAACAAAACAAAAAAAAATTTGAAAAAAAACTAACATTCCTGTCATTGATGAACCCACATAAAAGCTATTGTATTCTTGTCGCAACATAGTTGGGAACATACCACTTGTGTCCCTAGGCAGTTTGAGCACCTGATTCTTGTTTTGGAATTATCTGATCCTTTCTCTCATGACTTAGATGATTGCTGATATTATTTCATGCTTCGAAAATGTTTTTCAAAAACATGTATATTTTTTACACTTATTCGCACTCATGATCATCTGTGCTGTCCAAAATTATATTTCCATACCCGTGAGGACTCTGAGCTATTTTACAATCATCTCTTGTTTCTCTTATTTCTTGAGGTAATATCAACCATGTTTTGTCTTCTAGAACATGCCATGTTTTTCCATCAAAGTGATAGGAATTTTTGAAAGTTGTACTAAAATGATCGAGGCATCTGTTTGATATTTTATCCCCGTTGACCCACTGAGCCACCCAAACATTTTCTCCTTTGTATAGCCCTTAGAAGCCATGCAGGAGCCTTTTAGGATGAGCCCAAGCCGATACCCTTCCCTACCAATTTCTTGGATTTTTGCATGATGATTACAATCTAAGTGTGGGGGAGAGAGACTTACTCATGGAGAGGGTTCTTCGAGGGAAAGTGAGTCATTTGATGTACATGGATTGACATTATCCCATCCTGATCATATGAGTTCTTTTTCACAGTAGCCACATTCATTTCATATTATTTTGATATAGGAATATAGAATCCTTTTGAGTTCCAACAATGAGTACATTGGTGGTCATTACGCGGTAACCCTCGACTTTAGGGATACCTATTAAAGTGATGATCCATTACTCTAGGAACTAGAATGTTTTCTATATGACCTACCTTCATTGAGATGTTACATCGTATACGCTACTTGTGTACCTTTCTTTGGGATTATTGTCTGACATTAATTTCATGGGGTTTTTGAACTGATACTCACTTGTTTTTCCTACTCATCTTATTTGAGTGAGTTGTGTAAAAAAGAGAGTGAAACATTGGATTATAAAATTCTTGGGGACAAGCAGTGTTTTAAGTGTGGGGGAGCGATAGTTTGAGGGAGACATTTATATTGACTTATCATGCATTTATTTCAAGATTTAACCCTCCTTTTTACCAAAAAGATGTCAATATTTTTTTAACCCACTGTCCCACAGCTTCAGAAACATTTGAACCTCATGTAAAGTCCTTGAGATTGGTACATTCTTTTGATTTCCACTAGTGGAGATGTGAAATTCATGGCAAGCCTATGGTAAGCATGCATGTGCATGAGAACTGAGAAAAACATTGATCAAATCTTTTCGAGCGATGAATGTAATGGCAAGGTAGGTCACATGATTGATGAGTGCACATACTTGTTTTGAAAAGAATGCAAGTGAAAGAAAAATTGTTTTTGAAAATTGAAGTTTTAAATGAAGCAAGATATTTTATGAGGAAAGAGAATGAAAAATTTTGAACATGTAATTTTGATGTTTTGATTTGTCTATGGGTCCGCTTGTTTTTTTTCTTTCTGATTGTTTTTCCCAGGAGTGAAAAAGTTTAAGTGTGGGGGATTTGATGTACATGGATTTCGCATGTATTTTTATAATTTTCTAACATAGTTTTAATTAATTAGTTTAACGATTTTTTATATTTTTAGTTTATTTTTGTAGTTTTGTATTAGTTTAAACATTTTGATAATTTCTAGTTAATTTATATACTTATATTAGTAATTTAGTATTTTTATTAGTTGTATTAATTTTATATATTATATTTAACACTATATTATTATTATTATTAGTTTCACTAATTTTAGTTTAGTTTATTTTATTAATTTTTATTATTATGTATATATTTTAATTCTCTATTTGTATTATACTATATTTCATTATTTTTATAGTATTAATAACATAGTATCACTTTATTAGTTTATTATTTTTATATTTAATAGTATAATATTTAAATACATGTGCATTAATGTATTATTATTATTATTATTATTATCTAACATTAAATATTTAGATAGTTGTTTTTTTTTAATTTGAATTCTAATTTAAGTTTTAACTTTGATTTTATTTTTTTTTATTTATTTTTGTTTTGATTTTCTCCCCCCAACTACCCCACCTCCCTTGACCTTTTCTTCCATTTTTTTCTCCACGCCACCCCACCTCTCTCCAATCCTCACCCTCTCTCTCTCTCCAATCACTCCCCACGCCCCTCCTCTTTTTCTCTCCCCCTGGACCCGCCACCCCCCTCTCCCCTTTCTCTCCCACTGGACCCGCCGCCCTCCCCTGCTACTCCCCTTTCTTCCCCCTGAACCCGTAGCCCCCCCCCCCTTCCCCCATTATTTCCCCCCTCCTCTCCGCCACCCTCAACCCCCTACCCCCTTCTATTAACCCGCCAGCCTCCCCTCTACCCTATCGGATCGGCCCCCACTCCCTTCCCTCACCCGCTGCTCCCTCCTCTCATCCGCAACCCCTGCCGCCGCTACACTTCTTCCCTTCACTTCTCGGCCATTTCAAGTGCAACAGGTACACCAAGCATCCATGAGCTCTCATCGACGTGCGTAGAAATTTTCATGGCCTCCGGAGATTCACGTCGCACGACGAGAGCGAGCGCATATCAAAACATATTTTTCAGCGACGTGGTGGTTTGATTCGGGTGCGGCGTCAGCGACTGCACGGAGCGGAGCGATGGTTATTGTTTTGCGATCGTTTACGGCATCTCGTGGTGACCAAAACAATGACACGAGCACGGTGATATCTTTTATTTATTATTTTATGTGTCGTGTCGTCGTGATGGCGGGCTAATTCATTAGTGTTGGAGTTGTGATAAATGTGATGGTGAATGCATGTCTTTAATTTATTCTTACGTTTGATTGCCTTTTGAATTAATTTCATTAGGATGTTTATTTAATTAATTGTATCTGCCTTTAAATTAATTATCATTTGGGCCCTGCACACATGCTTTGGTGCCCGTTCGTGTGATACCTAATAAGTAATCACGAACGGGAGTTCATCCGAGAATTTATTTATCCGGAATTTGATCAAGCGCACAATCGAATTTTGAATAAATAAATATATTAATTGGAAAATTAATATTTTGTGTGCCCTCTCCTTCAAACTGACATGAGTGATACTTAATAAGTAATCTCATGTCAGTGAACCCAACGTAGGTAGATACTTAGACTTTGTGAGAAACGGGTCATTGTATTTCACCAAGTGATTCAGCACTATAAGGACGCGCAAATTATTTGTCAGGACAGAGAACGAAATGATAAATAATTTGTGTGAAAATTAGAATGTTTTCTAACATCAGATAACGAGACCAGATGACATTTTGATTAAATTTGGAATCGGTGATAATTGAATAAATAAATATTCAAATATGGGAATTAAATAATTGACATTACATGCACTTGAACGGACATCACGACTTTGACACTTCCATCTCTTCCAGTTTCTTTCATAGCTAAGTTCACTTAGATAGTTTTAGTTAATTTAATTAGTCATTTTTAAAATAGTCATTTAGTTTTTAGAACTTAGTTGTTAATCACACAATTAAAGCCCATCCGCCTGAACATTCCTCCAAAAGGACATTTCTAGTGTCTACTCACATTCTCCCTGTGGTTCGACCCTGCTCGCCACTTCTACAGTAGTTAGTAGGTAAATAAATATTGCAAATTTTCACGCGTTGCGACGCGCGTGCCAATATCTGAAATAAAAAGATAATGGATGGAGGTCTGTGAGATGTGTGGAAAATCTCCAAGAGATGACATATACCGATTTATGGCCACCAGATGGACAAAAATGATGAACAGAAGCAAGATCCACTATTTTTGGAGGGATTGGAGGAAAAATTTGAGTCAGAGAGGCTAGATCAATAATTCTAAATCAGATCTAGAAATTTTTCTGAGAAACGGGACTATAATCTTTATAGTCCAAAGAACACATGATGTGTAGGTCCTTGGTTGGGGAAACTAGGGTTCCATTGAATTATAACTATCACACATTGTATAGAACACCCACATGTCATGTGAACATGTAATAGAAACCAATCATGTACATTGGGAGTACATGGGAATGGTCACATCTAGGCACACATCTTCTTCTGAAGTACAAAAACATAGGCAAGATAAACAGACCTGACTAGGAAGCATGGGTAGGATCCAGAGTGGCTCAAAAACATCGTGTAAAACCCCTATAATCCATGTTGACCTACATGGGTAGTAATTCATGTATCATTAGGGACATATCCATGATATGTCATGGGAAAAAATGTCTTGTGGGTCCCCTCACGCACTGTGTAACCCTTTATTGCTTTTGAAGAAACTTCAGCATCTCATGAATCCTTTGTTTGGACTCCGATTTTTTCCAGCAAGTAGCTTATCCTGATTATTTCCCTTCTAAAACATGATGGTAGATAGTTTATAGGTTTTTTAGATATGATACGGGATGTTTTGGGTATGATACTGATTTAGGCGATACCCGATGATGAAAGTGATCATGCAGGATCATCAGAGAGATCTGAGTAGCACCCTCTTTTTGAGAATGGCATGGGTCCTCAATCAAATACTAGATTAGAACCCTCTAGAAAGACTGGTATGGGTCATTGTCCTACAATTAGAGCTAAAACCTCATAACTGGATATGGGATGGGTCCTCAATCTATCCACTGAGTGACACCCATTTGTAGATTATTGTCATGAGTCCTCTACTACGAGAGTGGAACCCTCTAGTTGGGCTTGGCATGGGTCCTCTATCAACTATCTGAGATGAAAATTCATATATTATCCGCATATGTTTCATCCACTATTAGATTGGAACCCTCTAACTGGGATAGTTAGGGGTCCTTTAATGAAACTATAGTGGAACCCTCTAGCTCGGTTAGTCATGGGTCCTCTGCCATTTACTTGATTGGCACCCTCATTTCGGGACATGACATGGGTCCTCTAGATATCTACGAAGTAGAACCCACCTATTATACTAGGTCATAGTTCTTTTATCTAGATATTTTTTCCGCTTGATTATTTGTAATAGTTGTGTGGTGTGGCATGAAATGGAATTTTTCTACTGGGTAGATATGTGATATTATGGGCATCATTGATGGACTTCTGGAATCGTTGGCACTCTTGCCTAGGCTATGAGATGGATATCCCCTTCTCTCTTGTGTGGGTCTGTTTGGTTTGAGAATATATATATATATATATATATCCATTTTGTATATACCCATTTTGTATGACTCTATTTACTCCCTTTATTTGGGTTGAGTGGTCTACTACCTATTTATTCCTACCATGTCACTTACTTCTCCCCCTTTATCTTTCAAGGCAT
Source organism: Viscum album (assembly GCA_963277665.1). Lineage (NCBI taxonomy): Eukaryota > Viridiplantae > Streptophyta > Magnoliopsida > Santalales > Viscaceae > Viscum > Viscum album. The sequence goes on along the minus strand of OY728147.1, from coordinate 869,361,107 downwards.
CCTACTCGGTATGTATATACTCACTCATTCAGGGGATTTTCCCACATGTGTTTTGTCTTATGCATATGACAGATAGGTCATTAGTGACTACATATAAGCATAGGGATACCCGGTGTACTTGACCGTGTATGGTGTTCAGAGCTTAAAAATTAATATATGGGCTATCTCACCACTTTTACATTCCATTTTTTTCAGGTTAATACATCTTTCTAGTTGGGAATGTATTTGGACACTTAAAATATATTTTCACTATCGTACTCATTTAAACCCTAGAGGATACTCAAATACATGGTCATATTCTAGATATTTCATCTTTTTATTGTTTTTTCAATGGACATCTTTATTCATATGGTTGGGCGTGTGTGTATATAAGTACATTATGAAAAGGCCTCCCATACTAGTTAAGCCTCTTTTCACTTGTCTCCATCCCATGGCCTATGGAGGCGGGCTTGGGTGTTTGAGGATAAAGCTCCCTTGGGTCGGATTTTTACAGATTGGTATCAAAGGCGGTTCGGTCCTTGGGATGGTGTTTAGAGTATTCCCCTTTTGCAGATTTGGTTGGGATATAAGGAAGAAATTTCAAAGTATTACATGTGTGGATATCAAGCCTAGGAAACCATTAATGGTGTTGCGACTAATGTATCCATTCACTATGAAATTGAATAACTACATGTTGAATAAGTATATAGAGACATTTTTTGCAGGGATAAACGGTGCATTAATCATATAGGATTGAGTATTTGAAATTACAACTTGATTCATATCTCTATTGTACATAGATATGCTCATCTGACCACGGTACATCTAGATTAGATTTTCAGGATGCCTCAATGATGTCGGCCATCCGGATTTCCAGTTCCAGAGCATGATTATGGTATGTTGAGCTATAAGGTCGTAGTTTAGGGTTCATCCCATAAGATCCTTCATCCCAGTGGAATGGTAATTAATCCCCCACCTTCTGAGGTGAAAATAATTCTAGAAAATAAGGATGAGGATTCATATAGTCTTAGAACACTCTGCGAGTTCCAGTGCAATAGACGGCTATTTTATGTAGTTATCCAGATCCCCTAGTAGTGCAGGATTAGATAGAGTTAGTACTACATGTTTTTAGGATTATTTGGAAATCAGTGGACCAAGTATTTGTTATATAAGTTATCCTTTTCAATAGAGTTTTTGTTCATTGGTTGAGTCTTGTTTCATAGATGAATGATGAGTTGGAACTCTCGTGACCTTACCTCCAGTAGTGGTTTTGTGATTATTAATCACCTCATTTTCACTCTTGTTTCAGATTTGGGATATTCTATATCCATGGTAGGGAGGGATGATAGTGTATATGTATGATGTGAGGTTCACAAACCTTTCACGGCACTCTCATAGCATGTTCTGGTATGTCTACACTCAAGAATAAAATTTTGAGCAGGGAATCCACAAAGATATATTCTTCAATGTGGTGACCCTGTGCATTTACACATTTTCCATGATTTTAGATTGGTCACTGTTGATATAGAGTTTCCTTTCAAAGGGACTCTAGGCAGCTGGAGTTGGAAGTGGGAATTACAGAGCTGTGTCATTAGTAGTAGCTAGCAGACGTCATCTAACGAGATCTTGGAATAGGATCTCTTTCCAAGATCTGGATTGTGCACATTACTAGAGGAAACACAAAGGAGTAGAAAATCCTAGAGAGGGAGTTATATTCATGTGATGAGTGAGTTCACAAGGTGTGTGACTACCAAACCAGATATGCTGAAGAGCACATACAAATAGTGGACAAACCACCATGAGATAGGCAACACAATGACTGAGGATATCCTAGGAGAGAACAGGGAGTCCCCAGGTGAGTTGGGGTTATAATAGGAGCATGTAGATATCCAGAATAGGATATGTGGGTGTTTTAATACACTAAGAGATCCTTACACCACCACCACTAGGAAGTCCACATCAGGATCAGGGAGTTGGCAGTCGTGGTCGTAGATAGCTGCAAGCGATGGACGCTTACGACCCAGCAGCACACAATATTATTAGAGGTATAATATATGTTTATTATAGACATTAATATATATTATTAGAAACATTTTTTAGTAATTATTTCATCTTTGTACTCCTATTGAAATAGATGGATATCCTAGAAGGGGATTTATCCCAACATCATTATCTCAAGGTTTTTACAGAGAATACTACTTCGGTTTCTTTTATCTATTGGTAGTGCAAGTTGTCTCCTGGTGGAGAGAGGTTAATTTAGGACATTTTGGTCAACATGATGGGACCTTATGATTTAATCATTGGTATGAATTGGATTTCCATCATCTGATCTCATATTGACTATCACCAAAGATGATTCTTATTCCCTCCCACTAATGGAACGAGATTCACCTTTATAGCCGAGAGAAATCCCAGAGATGGATGAGTGTGTTCTGTGAGAAGGGAATATTCAGTCCATCGCTAATTAGTTGGTGAGTTCATCCCTTACTGCAGAAGGATCTTCAAACATATGTATTTATTCAGTTGTGGAGTATCTCATTGATCTCTTCCCTGAGAACATTCTGGGACAACCTCCAAGGTTAGAGATTGATTTTTTTATCGAATCACATATTGGGATCACTCTAATATACTATATGTTATATTATAAGGCCCTTACTATGATCTGGGAGATATGGTTTTAATCGAAGGTCCTTTGAAAGAAGGGTTTCACCAGGCCTAGTGTGTCCCACTGGGCGGCTCCTATATTTTTTGTGAAAAATCAGGACAATAAATTTCAACTTTTCATGGATTATCATTGGATGAATGTAACACCCCAATCTTCTAAGGTACACTTCTCTTTGAATAATACAATAGCGTGTGTTGTATGCAACTTCGAGTTCTAACACACACCATAACCAATCAAACTAGCCGTTATGAATAGTAATACCCACTTTTAGAAATTTTATAAATTTTAACATTCAAAATGGACTTCATATTTGGATTTGGAATATCGAAATTAGCCTGGGGTGAAATTTTGGTATCTTTATGAAAACATTCAAATTTTGATGAATAGTGAAAAACACTGAGTTATAGTTCAAAACCGAATTTTTATCTAAATAATTATTTATTTTATATAAATATAATTTAGGTAAAAATAGACACATTATACCTATATAAGTTCAATGTAATTCATTTGAGTTAGTTTTGAATAATTTTATATATATAATAATTTTATTGAACTTTTCACTATCTTTTACCCACCTCCTTGGAGAATTTTCAAATTCACATAAAACTTAATTTTACCATTTCTGTGAGTGGAATATTAAAAATATGAGAGACATGGCTATTATAAAGGAGTAAAATGTGGTTCAATAAGATAAAAATTATTTTTGGTGAATAGTAACTTATTACTTTTATTTACCCTGGTTAAAAGTAAATTGGGTAATTAAGGGTAAAAATGATATTACTTTTACTCTAAAACATGTCCTAATTCTATTGGACAAGTGTATCTAGACCATAAAAAACCTTAGGAATAAAATATTATCATTTAGGTATACTTGGATTAGATTAGGACATTTTATTATTATTTAATTCAAAGCAGAGTTAAAAGAGTTAAAATCAATGTTTAATAACTAAAACATTTTTAATATAGGGTTATTCATAATATAAATTCGATTATAAATATTCCTTATAAAGATAAAACTATTTCCTACATAATGGTATTTTATTTATAATTTTTAGACATTAAATAATTTAATTTATTTATGACACAATGGTGATGAAGTAATTACCTAATTAATGAAATATTAAAATAATTGATATGATAAATACACAAATAAATGTAATTTGAAACTGTTTATTAATTAAATTAATTTTATAGGTTAATATGACATATTAGGATTGGTTATATGAATTGTTTCCAAATTAATAATGTTGTGATGAATTTATCAAAAACAAAATACCCAATAGTGTCAAAATTGACATAAAAGAGTTTTTAGAACAAATATTATATTATTAATAGATATTCTATTTCTAAAAATCTAAGGTTCTTCCAAAAGACTTATATCATGATATGTGTATCATTAATGGAACACTTGGGGTTATATTGAAAGATTATAGTATGATTATTAACCATATAATATAAAAATACAAAGAGACATGGTAAATCTGAAACTAATTAACTAAGAGTTAAAACTAAAAGATGGGATTAATATAGTGACCCAAACCTATGTAAAACCTATTTGTTGGGTGGTTTTCAACCCCTACCCACATTAACATTTAAATAATCCACTTTTGAGCCATTAAAAACCGAATATGAATTTATAATAAAATAATATTTCTAGCTTTTTCTAAGGTGCCCCTCACCCATCTTATAAATGGGCACCCCCACCTTCTCTCTAATTCACACCATAAAAGCCTTTTGGCTCGGCCAAAACCTGCCCAAGTATCCTATAAAATTCCCTCAATTCAAACTATAGTCCTTATTTTGATCAGAAATCCAACCTATGGATCCATTTTGATCAAATCAAAAGGAAGAACCCGAAGAAGATGTAATGTTTTCACCACCTACTTTCAAGTTCCTTTCTTCTTCAACTTCTTCTTTCTTTGTTATTTCCATTATAAAACAATAACTCCAGTATATTCTATATACTATGTTGTTAATATAAATATGGTACAACCATATTCAGTATTCTATCCATCCTTTGAATGACATGTCACCATACGTGTGTACATACAGTTTACCGTCTCCACGTCGTGGTGTAATTGTTATTCAAAACATTATTATTTGGATGGGTATGATAATGATGTGTAATTGCAGTAAATAATAAATATAAAATTATAATTATTATATATATATAATATACCATTCAATTATATATGATTTTAATATCAAAATAATGATATTGTCACTCATGCGTACGTACGGACTACCGTCTCCACCAACGTGATGAGATTCATTCCCAATCGTATCCATTCAAGAATAATTTTATTTTGATGATTAAAAATAATGTTTAAGGACTTGATATCATTATAGAGATTAATAAAATACAACCAATCCATAACAAACATGTCTTACATAACAAATCTTATAATGGAAAACGAATCACTTAACACCTGAAACAACGATAATACAAAGATATTATGAACAAAGAAATGTTAAAAGATCATATATGATATAATAATTAATGTATAAGATTCTTTTATAATTTAATAACAATTATTTCACCATTATATAGGTGTTTAACCTACCCTCGACCAAGGAAAAGTACTAGGTAACGGTTTATTTAATAGTCTCTTCGTTATCAGAGGTTTTTTATACGTAATTATCTACAGGGACCTCATTATCATCCACATCCGTGTTTCTTAAAATTGTATTTAAAATAACTCTTAATATTTTACAGACTATGGGTTAAAGTCATTTATACCCTTGTTGACTTTTTATATGATTTTTATAAAGGAATCTTTCTATAATTTTCCAAACAAGGTCCTTTTTAACCGTTTTGACAGAATTAATGTAAAAATATCTTTTTTTGACCTATACGACGGGTGTGGCTATTTAATGCCATTATAAAATTGTCAAATCTTCCTTTACAATCTTATAAGAATATTTTCAAAGTAAATGTTTTATTTTATTATTATGTGACTTTTAAATTATTTAACAAAAATATATATTTCTCTCAAATATTTTTCATTTCATCTATGTCAACGTCCTTTGATGGATTTTAAGCTTATTTGAAGTTTATTTATTATGATACAAAACTTCCATATTGTATTGAAGGTTTTTTAATATGTTTGACTGTGGATGTGTTATTTTTATACCATTCATGGTTTATAGAGAAAGTATTGACATTTCGTATGCTTGTTTTAATACAAATGTTTATGTTATGTTTAAACCTATTCATATGAGGAATGAATTTGACTTAATAAATAAAGGGTGGAGCCCACTATAGCTCCTAGATGCATCATAGGTCTCATGACACAAACTAGTGTCTTGGAACAAGGCCTTGACAAAATCTTATTTTTAGTCTTGGCACAAGGCTGTTACTATGTGGTTATGATAGTCTGGCATTATGCATTCCATCATTATGAAAGTGGTTATTGATATTGCATGTGATTATTCAACTAGTAGAATATCCATGTGAATAAGTAAATGGAATTATTTAATGTTATTTCTTCTATATTAGGTTGATGTTCATGTTTAAAAGGCTTTTGTTTTAGTTATACATTGCATTAAATGAATATGCTTATTTATAAATGTTTCCGCTATATTGTTATCCTTACTGGGCATTTGAGATCACCCCTTTCTATGTTTTATTTTTTGCAGGATGTGAAGAAGTATTTTATGAATGACTTGTAGGGATAGTATAAGGGTATATGAGTGTGGAGACAATGATTTTGTTGTAGTTATTATTTTATTATGTAATGTAAACTTTATGAATGTATATAGTGATTCTAAGGTTACTAAAATAATCGGTCTTTTGAGACTTGATCTTTTGTGATCATGAAAATGTTATGTAATAATGCACCAACACTGGGTAACTGGGTTTGGGTCATTATAGTTGGTATCAGAGGATGTTTATTACAAACGATGGAAGCTATATTTAGATAAACTCTGATTAGAGCACATAGACCTAAGATGAACTTTGAAGATTAGTATAGAATAACTTCCTAGAATTTTGGTATTATAGATATTTTGTGAGTTTTCCAAGAAATACATCCCTGGATGGATACGAGCAGGTAGAGGAGGATCTGGAACAGATGTACCTAGGGGTAAAACCCAGAAACACCGCTTTGAGCTAGACTCGAACGGGAACTGGTGCACGAAAACGGGCCTTGCTGCACTCTTGGTTACGACATTCCCAGGGGATATTCTTAGGTTAATTCTCATTTTCATTACAAACCATTATGAAGGGTTTATGTGTATATAATTCCTCCAAGAATAATTTTTTATGATTATGGATTATATCCATATATAGTTCAATTTATGTTAAGTGTTTTACAAGTATGGAATTATGTATTTTGATTCATAAAATTATATAGTTTATGCCATTGTTTAGAAATGGCACCTAGTGGATGAAATGGAAATTGTATCAATGTTCAGACTCCATGTAGGTATTTCCCTCCTACTCAAGATAATTATAGTGGAGCTAGTGACGCAACTGGTGCTGATCAGATAATCACCATACTGGGACAACTCACTCAGGTTATGAATAATAACCTTACTCGTATGGAGCACCATGATCCGCAGCATGGAGGATCAATGTTAGATCATTTCAGGAGGAAAAAAACACCAACATTCATTGGGAGTACAAATCCATTATTAGTTGAGCAATGGATAAATTCCATAGAGAAAATATTTCATGCCTTGGGAAGTTGTGAAATGGAAAAAGTTATCATGGCAGTTTAACGCCTCACTGGAGACGATAACCAATGGTGGTAATTGATTCAAAACACAAAGAAAGATGATGAAGTATCAAATATGGAATGGAGTTAGTTAAAAAAGCTTTTCTTAGAAAAATACTTTCCTTGTGACCATCGAGCAGACATGGAAAGGCAAATTATGATTCTGAGGAAAAAGGAGGATGAGAATGTCACAAAGTATGAGGCTAACATTACACGGTTAGCAAGGTATGCTAGAGATTATATACGTAACCCAAGAAGTAAGATTTATCGTTTCATTGATGGGTTAAAAACATTTCTTCGTCTAGCATTAGTGTTACAATCCTTCTCATCGTACGAAGATATCGTCTCATGTGCTATCAAGACCGAAAAAGAAATCTCAAAGTCATACGACTTTAAAGCAATCAAGAGAAGAAGAGATCTGATGATCACTCTGGAAATGGAAGTAAAGGGATGAAGGAGAAATTTTATTATCCATACTATAGTAATTGGGGGAAGAAACACCTCAGTACATTCTTGAATGGAATGGGTTTCTGTTACAAGTGTGGTGAAAAAGGCCACCAAGCTCGTGATTGCAAAGTGAAGAAAGAATCTACCGATGTTCAGTGCTATAATTGCAGGGAGATGGGACATTATGGAAATGAATGTTCTAAGCTTCAGAGAAACATACCTCAGAAAAGGCCAGAGGATCAACGCTAGGCTTATACTATCACTACTACTAAGGTAGAAGCTCTGAAAGACATGGTGGCAGGTAATTTAATGGTTTACTCATGTTTAGAAAATGCATTATTCGATTTTGGATCATCGCATTGTTTCACATCTTCCCAGTTTGCTAAGAAAATTAGATATTTCCAATTTGATTTAACAAGAGAGTTGTCTGTTAAAACTATTAAGGGAAGTATCATTGCTACAATGTTCTGTGGATCAGTCCCCATTAGAGCACATAAATGTTCTTTATCCGCTGATCTCATTGTGATATCCATGATTGAATTTAATATAATCCTCGGTATGGATTGTATTTCGGACCACAATGCAAATATTTATTGTAAGAAGAAGTAGGTTATGATTTTTGATGATGATGATGAGGAACACCTTATCTTTAGAGAAGAATCACCACCACCTAATTCTTATCTATATCCACCCCCAATAGCTCAACTAAACTCAATTATTGGAGAGGAAGAGAATGAAATGACTGTGGGTGAGGAAAATAATGTTCAAATAGTGGATGTACCTGTTGTGAAAGAATATGTAGATGTGTTTCCGGAAGATTTACCAGGATATCCTTCAAAATGAGAAATTAAATTTTCCATTGATTTAATTCCTGGTTCAATTCCCATATCGAAGACCCCTTATAGAATGGCCACTGTGGAATTAGTTAAACTAAAGAAACAACTAGAGGAATTGAGTAATAAGGGATTTATTAACCCTACTGCTTATCCATGGGGATCTTCTATCCTTTTTGTTAAGAATAGTGATGGATCTATGAGGTTATGTATTGAATACAGGGAAATCAATGCTATAACAATAAATAACAAGTATCGCTTACCTCACATTGATGATTTATTTGACAAACTGCATGGAGCTCAATACATTTCAAAGATTTACCATTGATCTGGATACCATCAGTTGTGTGTGAAGAAGGAAGACATTCTTAAGACAGCATTTCGAACCAGGTACGGGCATTACGAGTTTACAGTAATGCCTTTTGGGCTGACTAATGCACCCTCTGTTTTCATGGATTTAATGAATAGAGTTTTCAAGGAATACCTCGAAGATTTTTTAGGTTTATTTATTGATGATATCTTGGTATATTCCAAAAGCTACAAAGATTATGAAAATCACCTGCGCATTATCCTGAAGTCTCTTAGAATACATGAATTATATGGGAAGTTTAGCATGTGTGAATTCTGGCTTCAGGAGATTTCTTTTCATAGCCATATTGTCTCCAAAGATGGAATCTTTGTTGATCCTTCTAAGACAAGAGCAATCCAATAATGTCCATCACCAACGAGTATAACCGAGGTACGCAGTTTTATTGGTTTAGCAGGTTATTATCGGCGTTTCGCCCAGAATTTTGCCCGATTGGATAACCCATTAACGAAGCTCACACGTAAAAGGGTTAAATTTGTTTCGACCAAAGAGTCTGAATAATGTTTTGAAGAACTGAAGAGAAGATTAGTCAATGCCCCTATATTGAATCTACCATCGGGGAATTATGGGTTCATTATTTATAGTGATGCATCGAAGAAAGGACTTGGTTGTGTCCTTATGCAGACTGATAGGGTTATTGCCTATGCATCACGACAGCTGAAAATTCATGAGTAGAACTATCCTACTCATTATCTTGAGTTAGCATCTATAGTTTTTTTTAAATATTTTGAGACACAATCTCTATGGTGAGAAATTTGAGATTTATACTGATCCCAAGAGTTTGAAGTACATTTTCTCGTAGAAAGAACTCAACATGAGGCAAAGGCGATGGCTTGAACTACTCAAGGATTATGATTTCACAATACACTATCACCCGGGGAAGAAAAATAAGGTGGCAGATGCTTTGAGAAGAACGGATCATGGAGTTTTGAACAAAATGAGAGTTGAAAGGGATCCAATTTTCATGGATCTAGTAAAGTTGGATATGGGAATAACCATGGAAGGTGAAACATCAATACTTTTTCAAATAGTTGCCAAACCATCTTTAATAGAAAGGATAAAGAGTTCTCAGGCTGATGATGAAGAGTTTAAAAAGAAGATTAAAGCAGTGAATGATGGGAGATTGAGTGACTTTGTGTATGAAGATGGAATTTTGAAATTTTGGAAGAGACATTGTGTTCCCAATAAACCTGATTTAAAAAGGGAATTGTTAGATGATGCTCATAGTTCCAGTTTCCCTTATACACCCTGGGAGAACCAATATGTATAGAGATTTGAAGGAACATTTTTGGTGGGACAACATGAAAAGAGATATTTCTGATTCTGTTTCAAGATGTATGGTTTGGGAACAAGTGAAATCTAGAAGGTAACAGCCTAGAGGATTCATGCAACCTCTTCCCATACCTGAGTAGAAATGGGATAATATCACGATGAACTTTGTCATGGGACTACCAAAGACTCCTAGAAGGAACGATTCAATATGGGTCATTGTTTATCATCTTACCAAATCAGTACATTTTCTGGATATAAGAGAAGATCTACCACTTGAAAGTCTAGCAAGGATATATATTAATGAAGTTGTGAGACTTCATGGAGTACCCCTATCGATTGTTTCTGATCGTGATCCCCGTATTACTTAAAGATTCTGGAAGAGTCATCAAAAGGCCTTAGATACTGAACTTTTTTTGAGCACTGCCTACCACCCTCAAATAGATGGACAATCAGAATAGACTATTCAAACCTTAGAAGATATGGTGAGATCTTGATCACTTGACTTTCAGGGTATATGGGATCAATATTTACCTCTGGTAGAATTTTACAATAACAATAGCTTCAATTCAAGTATTCGGATGGCACCATATGAATCATTATACGGAAAGAGATGTCACACACCAACCTGTTGGGGTGAAGTTGGTGAAACAAAACTTGTAGACACAGAACTGGTGGAGGAAACGATGGAAAAGTTAAAGGTAATCCAAAACCACATCAAAGCAGCTCAAAGTAGGCAGAAGATATATGCTGATAACTGAAGGAAGGATTTGTAATTTAAGGTAGGAGATCATGTTTTCTTGAAGGTATCTCCATGGAAGGGAGTTATATGTTTCAGTAATAAGGGTAAATTGATTCCCAGGTACATCAGACCTTTCGAAATTCTAGAAAGAATTGGGCTTGTAGCTTACCGTTTGGCAATGCCGCCAAATCTCTCCAAAGTTCACAATGCGTTCCATGTATCACTATTGAGAAAATACATGCCTGACCCAACGTATGTACTCACCTATGAGGAATTAGAACTGGAACCCGGTCTATCTTATTGAGAATATTCTATCAAGATTCTTGATATGAGAGAACAAGTGCTGAGAAACCGGAAAACTCGTCTGGTAAACGTTCTATGGAGAAACTATAAAAGGGAAGAGGCAATGTGGGTACCCGAGGAACTTATGATGAAGAATCACCAAATTCTATTTATGCAGAAATATTCTAGAAATTTCTAGGATGAAATTATTTGATGGAGGGGATAATGTAACACCCCAAGCTTCTACGGTACGCTTCTCTTTGAATAATAAATTAGCTTGTGTAGTACGCAACCTCGAGTTCTAACACACACCACAACCAATCAAACTAGCTGTTATGAATAGTAATACCCACTTTTTGAAATTTTATAAATTTTATCTTTCAAAATGTACTTCATATTTGGATTCAGAATATCGAAATTAGCCTGGGGTGAAATTTTGGCATCGTTCTGAAAACTTTTAATTTTTGACGAATAGTGAAAAACACTGAGTTATAGTTTAAAACTGAATTTTTATTTAAATAAATATTTATTTTTTTTAAATTTAATTAAGGTAAAAATAGATACATAATACCTCTATAAGTTCAATGTAATTCATTGGAGTTAGTTTAGAATAATTTAAGATATATAAAAATTTTATTGAACTTTTCACCGTCTTTTACCCACCTCCTAGGAGAATTTTTAAATTCACATAAACTTAATTTTACCGCTTCTATGAGTAGAATTTAAAAACTTCTAGAGGCATGATTAATATCAAGGAGTAAAATGTGGTTCAATAAGATAAAAATCATTTTTGGTGAATGGTAACTTTTTACTTTTATTTACCATGGTTAAAAGTAAATAGGGTAATTAAGGGTAAAAATGATATTAATATTTCCCTAAAACATGTCTTAATTATATTGAAAAAGTGTATCTCGAACATAAACAACCTTAAGAATAAAATATTATCATTTAGGTACACTTGGATTAGATTAGGACATTTATTATTATTTATTTCAAAGAAGAGTTAAAAGAGTTAAAATCAATGATTAATAACTAAACATTTTTAATATAAGGTTATACATAAGATAAATTCAATTATAAATATTAATTAGAAATATAAAACTATTTCATACATAATGGTATTTTATTTATAATTTTTAGACATTAAATAATTTAATTTATTTATGACACAATGGTGATGCAGTAATTACCTAATTAATGAAATATTAAAATAATTGATATTATAAATACCCAAATAAATGTAATTTGAAACGTTTTATGCATTAAATTAATTTTATATGTTAATATGACATATTATTATTGGTTATATTAATTTTTTTGAAGTAATAATTCGGTTATGAATTTATCAAAAACAAAATACCCAATAGTGTTAAAATTGACATAAAAGAGTTTTTAAAAAAAATATTATATTATTAATTGATATTCTATTCCTAAAAATCTATTGTTCGGCCAAAAGACTTATATCATGATAGTTGTATCATTAATTGACCACTTGGGGGTATATTGGAAGTTTATAGTAAGTTTATTAACCATATAATATAAAAATACAAAGAGACATGGTAAATGTGAAACTAATTAAATAAGAGTTAAAACTGAAAGATAAGGTTAATATAGTGACCCAAACCAGTCTAAAACCTCTTTTTTGGGTGGTTGTCGATCCATCCCAACCATAAACATTAAATAATTCACTTTGGGGCCATTATAACCTGAATGTGAATTTATAATAAAATAATATTTCTAGCTTTTCATAAGGTGCCCCTCACCCCTCATATATAAGGGCACCCCACCCTTATCTCTAATTCACACCGTCAAAGAATTTTGTCTCAGCCAAACCCTACAAAAATATTCTCTCAACTTCCCTCAATTAATCCTAGAGGTCTTATTTTGATCAGAAAGACAACCTAAGGATCCCTTTTTATCAAATCAAAAGGAAGAACTCGAAGAAGAGGTAATGTTTTCACCACCCACTTTCGAGTTCTTTTCTTCTTTAACTTCTTATTTCTTTGTTATTTCCATTATAAAATATTAACTACATTATCTTCTATATACTGTGATGTTATTATTAATATGGTATAACCATATTCAGTATTCTATGCATCCTTTGAATGACATGTCACCATACGTGCGTACGTACGGCTTACCTTCTCCACGTCGTGGTGTAATTGTTTTTCAAAACATTATTTTTTGGATGGGTATGATAATGATGTTTAATTGAAGTAAATAATAAATATAACATTATAATGATTCTGTATATATTATATACCATCCAATTATATATGATATTAATATCAAAAGAATGATATTGTCGCTCCTGCCTACATACGGACTACCGTCTCCACGAACGCGATGAGATTCATTCCCCATCATATCCATTCAAGACTAATTTTCATTTGATGATTAAAAATAATGTTAAAGGACTTTGATATCATTCTAGATATGAATAATATACAATCTCTCCATAATAAACATGGCTTACGTAACAAAGAATATAAAGGAAAACGAATCAGTTAACACCCGAAACAATGATAATACTAAGATATTATTAACAAAGAAATGTTAAGAGATCATATACGATATCATAATTAATGTATATGATTCTTGTATAATTTAATAAAAATTATTTCACAATTATACAGGATATTAACCTACCCTCGACCAAGAAAAAGTACAAGGTAAGGGTTTATTTCACAATCTCTTCATTATCTGAGGTTGTTTATACGTATTTATCTACTAAGACCTCCTTATCATCCACATCCATGTTTCGTAAAAATGTATTTCAAATCATTCTTAATATTTTGAAGACTATGGTTTAAAGTCCTTTATACCCTTGATGACTTTTTATAAGATGTTTATAAAGGAATCTTTCTTTTGTTTTCCAAAGAAGGTCCTTTTTAACCGTTTCGACAGAATTAAGGTAAGAATGTCTTCTTTTAACCTATACAACGGGTGAGGCTATTTTACTCCATTATAAAATCTCCAAAGCATCCCTTATAAGAATATAAGAATATTTTCAAAGTAAATGTTTTATTTTAAGATTATGTGACTTTTAAATGATTTAAAAACAAGCGAAATTTCTCTAAAATAGTTTTTATATCATCTATGTCAACATCCTTTGATGGATTTTAAGCTTATTTAAAGTATATTTATTATGATACAAAACTTCCATATTGTATTGAAGGTTCTGTGATATTTTTGACTGTGGATGTGTTATTTTTATACCATTCATGGTTTATGGATAAAGTATTGACATTTCGTATGCTATTTTTAATACAAATGTTTATGTTATGTTTAAACCTGTTCATATGAGGAATGAATTGGACTTAATAAGTGACGGGTGGAGCCCGCTATAGCTCCTCGATGCATCGGTAGGTCACATGAGACAAAATAGTGTCTTGGCACAAGGCCTAACAAAATTTTATTTGTAGTCTTGGCACAATTCTTTGACTATGTTGTTATGATAGTCTGGAATTATGCATTCCATCATTATGAAAGTGGTTATTGATATTGCATGTGATTATTTGACTAGTAGAATATCCATGTGAATAAGTAAACGGAATTATTTAATTTTATTTCTGCCATATTATGATGAATTTAATGTTTATAAGGCTTTTTTTTAGTTATACATTGCCTTAAATGTTTATTCTTATTTATGAAAGTTTCCTCTATATTGTTATCCTTACTGGGCATTTGAGGTCACCCCTTTCTATGTTTTATTTTTCCTTGGATGCGAAGAATTATTTTATGAATAACCTGCAGGGATAGTATAAGGGGATATGAGTTTGGAGAAAAATATGTTGTTGTATTTTTCACTTAATGATGTATTGTAAACATTATGAATGTATCTAGTGATTCCAAGGCTACTAAACTAATCGGTCTTTCGAGACTTGATCTTTTGTGATCATGCCAATGTTATGAAATAATGCACCGACTCTGGGTAACTGGGGTCAGGGCATTACACTAAATCACACCATGATAAACAATAGGTTCCACCTACCAAGTATTTATGACATCTTTTATCATTTGTGAGGCATGATATGGTTCTCAAAGATTTATCTTTTGTCTGGTTACCACCGATTGAGGGTTCCAGAGGATGATATTCCGAAGTTGGCATTCTGATGTCACTATGAACTCTATAGGTTCCCAATTATTCCCTTTGGTGTGGAGAATTTTTTTCACCATATTTATGGGTTTGATGAACTATATCATTCATCCATATATGGATCAAATTTTGGTTTTATTCATTAAATACATACTCATACACTATGAGACATAGGAGGAGCATGCAGAGTACTTGGGGATACTCCTTGATTTTCATTGGGTGCCCCATCTGTATGGTATTCTCTCTATGTTCCAATTCTAGATCTATGTGGTTCAATTACTAGGGATTTAATTTCTAATATTTTTTAGATTTGGACCATGTTAGGATCAATGTTGTTCTTTCTTGGGAGTCACCAAAGAGTGTGTTAGATGTGTGGAGTTTTCTTGTCTTGGTAGAGTACTACATGAGGTTTCTGGAAGACTTATCCAATATTGAAATGAATTTGACCACCTTGATGTAGAAAGGGAATCATTTTACCTAAAATGGGAAGTTATAGATGGTATTGGAGGGGTTAAATTTGAGTTTGATGAGTTCCCCTATTTTGATACTACCAGAGGAGGGTGTAAAGTACATAGTGTATTGAGATGCCTCGAGAGATCGGATCGACTCCAATTTAATGAAACAATTGGAAGTTATCACATATGTTTCAGTTATGTTGATAAGGAAATATTATAACTACACAACTCATGACCTATAGATGACATCGATAGTCTTCACCCGGAGTATGTGGATGAACTGTCTTCTAGAAGAGCACTTAGTGGTTTACTCTGATGATCAGAGTCTCAGGTATGACTTCACGTAGAAATTATTGAACATTATATAGTTGTTAAATTTTGAGTTACAACAGTATTATGACTTTTAGATAGTTTATACATTATTAAAGGGAAACATGGTGGAATATTTCCTTAGCAAGAAGTCCCGGGCTCTTTTGTTGTTGGAGGCTTATCAGTAGTTTTCATTCAGGAATCTGACCTTGGCTGAGAATAAGAGTGTATCATTTCTTCAGTCGATGGTGTTTAATCCTCCACTTATCTAATATTTAAGAGAGTACCACCTAGGATACATCTACTTTTAGGTCTTATGTCACTACATATCCTCAAAAGATTCACCCAATGGATTTTTTGAAGGAGGGAATCATGTCATCCTTTTCTAAGGAAGGATGATTGTCCTAGTCAGGATGTGGGGGGGAGTGATGAGGGAGTTTCACACTTCTTTATTATATATATATATATCTTGGTGTGGATAATATGTACATAGACCTATATTGACCATTTTGGTGGTCTGGAATGATATGGATTGTGGCTGACTTCATTTTATGTGGCCTCACCTATCATTAGGTGATGTCTAAGAACTATGTTTTAGTAGGTTTTTTGAAGACCCATGAGATCCTAGGGTGTAAATGGGATGAGATATACATGGAATTTGTGATAGATATTCCATGTATATCTAATTTCCTTGATTCCATTGGTGTGTTAGTTGACCAAC
This sequence comes from Viscum album, assembly GCA_963277665.1. NCBI lineage: Eukaryota > Viridiplantae > Streptophyta > Magnoliopsida > Santalales > Viscaceae > Viscum > Viscum album. The sequence continues at coordinate 869,344,221 of OY728147.1, read as the reverse complement.
TCATGAAGTTTTCACACTTTCTTGCCATCAGGGAGAATAGTTCATTAGAGAGTTTGGGGTATTTGTATGCACGAGATATTTTTTTATTCATGGGGTTCCCTCTACTATTGTCTCTTATTATGATGTGTTGTTTATGTAATGGTTGTGGAGATTCATGTAGGAGTAATTTTGGACCAATATGAGGATAAGTAAATAATATTACCCCCCAAGTAGACGGGAAGACAAAATTATCCATCCAGGTGTTAAAGGATATACTGATGGCATGCATGTTAGTCCTTGGATAGAGCTATGAGGATCACTTAAACTTGGCTGAGTTTGTGTACAAAAATATATAGAACTATATTATTTCCATAGAACCTTTATAATATAAATACAAGATACCATTCAGCTCACCCTTTTTCTAGGTAGAGATTAGTGAGGCATTTGCTCTGGGTATATATATGGTGTAGGTGACAACCAAGAAAGTTCATGTCATCCATGAGCAGATGATGAGATCCCCAAGCAGACATAAATCTTATGTATATTGAAATCATAGGAATGTGGAGTTTGAGTATGGAGAATAAATTTTATTTAGAGTCTCCCCATGATGAGGATTATGGAGATTCATCCAAGGAGGCAAGCTATCCTTATGGTTCATTGGTCTATTCAAGATCTTGTACATAGTTAGTGAGGTTTCTTTCCACCTTTCCCCACCCCCATGGCAAGAGAGGGTGCACACCATCTTCTATGTATCACAGATGAGAAGATACATGCATGAACCCATGCATGTTATTGAATGAGGAAAGTCATACATTGAGGATGAAACCACTTTTATGGAACATCCAGTGATAATCGAGGATCATCTAGAGATGACCCTTCTTGGTTGGAAATTACTTTGGTTCATGTGTTTTTGTAGCATAGGAGCATGCAATAAAGATTACTGAATAAGTAAAGATAGATTTAGTCTTAGTATCTCAATATTTTTTTTATTTTTTCTTTTTTAGGGTAGAAATATTGAAGGAGGGAAGCATGTTGTGACTCAATATAGAGTCAGGCACTGAGACAACATGCGATTCTAAGGCCCAGAGTGTCCAAAATTAATTTTTTATAAATATTAAATATATTTAATATTATGTTCATGAAATATCCTATATAAAAGGGGATAATTCCCAAATGGAATCTTGGATCAAAAATTTGAGACCATAGTGATGTTTGGAACATGATTTTTTCCCTATGTGCGGCCTAAAAGGGGTTGATTTAGAGAGTTAGGATATTGTGACCATTGGTGGTGCAATCAGTTAGTTAATAAATTAATTAATTTAATTACATTATTAATTATTGTAATTATAGATTCTATATTAATACATCATTACGGAAGGACCTTCATGGTTAGATTTATAACCCTATAATCATTGTGTGTTGATTTCTTCATCCTCTCATTGCAATCCTGATTCAGATGATAATGAACCTTTTCATCCAAGTATATCAACATGCAGTAAACTCAATGAATCCTCTAATTCATTGTAGAGTGAATTATTCATCTATGAATGATCCATAACTAGGTAGGGCTCATCATTTCTTGATTCTGACATATTTTATTAAATTGAATGAGCAGGATCACCCTCTTTCATTGATATGTGATAATTATAATCAATTCCATGTGACCATGAAAAAATATAATTATTTATTCAATTTTTTTCTCACATAGGATCTCCCAATTTTATCCTTTGTCCAGGATTTCTTAGAAAATAGTTTTCAATCATGTTTTCTTATGCCTTTCTCCAACAAAATCATCATATTAGTCTTTGTTGGACCACACTGTCATGATTCAACATTGTTGGGTAGGACTGAGCTCGATCGGAAACCCGGATTCAGGATGGTTCCATGCGGGATGAATGGATCAGTGATAAAAGAAGGATTTTGGGGTGAATTAGGGTATAATGGGTGTTTATTTAATATATTTTATATCAAATAGAAAATATAATTATAATGAGGCACACACAACACATGATGTACCCCCACTAGTGTATAGATGTTGAATTTCAGCCACTAAATGGACAAAAATGATGAATATAATCTAGATATATTATTTTTTGGAAGACCTAGAGGTGAGATGCATGATTTTGAGTCCAAATCTAGAACTCCATATTAAATATGTAAATTCTACCAAAAATTGTTACTACACATCATGTAGTATGAAGAACGCATATTATGTAGTGACTTGGATATAGAGACTAGGGTTCTATGGAATTATACATACTAAACACAGTGTAAGACCCCACATTCATTGTGAAATTATGCTGGAAACCTTGCATGTTCTCTAGAAGTACATGGGAATCAGAATGGATTGACACACACGATGTTCCAAAGTACACAAACACCGGCAGGATACATGAACACAACCGAGGAGCACAGAAAGGACCATGAGTGGCTCAAACGCATAGTTTAGAACCTTTACATGTCATGTATCCCTATATGGGTGAGATACATGTAATATAATGGAAACGACCATGTGATGGAGGAAGACCACATGTCATGAGGGTCACCTTACACACCGTGTACCCATTCCTTCAATTTGAGGAAACTTTAACCTATCGTATCTCCTTAATTGAAACTCTGATTTTGGACCATGATTAGATATCCTAAGTGTATTTTCACGTAGAATGAATAATGTAATACGTAGTTTATTTTGAGATACGATGAAGGACATTCAGGTGGGATGCTTATTTAGGATACAACCAACGATGTCAGTGATCAGGCGTGATTTCTGGAGAGATCATAGTGGAGCCCTCTTTATTACAAAGGCATCGGTCTTTGATCATCTAGTAGAGTGACACCCTACAACTAAGATGGTTATGGAAACTCTATAGACTATTAGAGTTGCACCCTTTTACTGAAATAGTTCATGGTTCATCTATCTATCTATTGAGTGGAACCCTCCTATGGATTCAGGGCATGGGTCCCTGACTATGAGAGAGGAATCCTCTATTTGGGCTAGGAATGGGTCCTCTATCTATTTTTTGGGTGGAACCCGCCTATAATATCAGGGTATGGTTTCTCAAATACTATATTGTAACCCTATAGCTAGGATGGGAATGGTTCATCTACCAACTCCTAGAGTGGAACACTCCATCGTGGATGGGCATGGATCCTTTATCATTTATTAGAGTGGAACCCTCTTTCTGGGAGAAGGTATGCGTCCTCTAGCAATATACTAAGTGGAACACTCTAATTGTACCAATGAATGGGTCCTGTATTTAATGATAATGTCCCCTTGACTGTGTAACATAATGGTGAGGTGTGGTTTGACTTGGATGTTTTATACAAGGAAGATGCGTGAGATGTTGGTCATTGTTGATGTACTTATGGAGCTGATGGGACTCTTTCTTGAGATGGGTTGTGAGATGGAGATCAGCTTATCTATTATTTGGGTTTCATTGGCTTATATATATTTATATCCATTTTTTTGGATTTTTTTACTCTATTTCTCTGGTTTGATGTTCCTACTGTCTATATATTCCTACTATGTCTCTTACTGCTCCCACATAAGCTTTTGATGCATCCTATTGGGTATGCATATGTTCAACCCTGCATGGGTTTTTCATATATTCCTTGTGTGTTATGAAGAAGATAGATAGGTCAGTGGTGACTACATAAGAGCATTGGGATACCTAGTTCATTGGACCGCATACGGTGGACGGACCTTGGAGATCAGGAACCACTCTTTCTAATAACTTTTTCTTTATAGTTTTTTGATGTTCTGAAATCATTCTAGTTAGGAATGTATTTTTCCTCTTTAGTTTTATTTTGCAATTTCATACTCTTATACACCCTAGAGTTTTATCTTTTTCATGGTGATGCTCTATAAATTACATCTTTTTATTATTATTACTCTTCACTTATGCATCGAGATGTATGGTAGTGTGCATATAGGTACATTGGGAAAAGTACTACCATACTAGTTATTCCTTTCAGTGCTTGTTTCCTTCCCCTGACCTATATAGGTGATATTGGGATTATTACAGGTTCATCCATATTTGGTTGGGTCATGAAATATTCAGACTCAAGTTAGGGTACTTTCTATTAAAAATTATATTTTAAATATTCCTTTAAAACTTGTTTTATCCCATATCCATATTTTCTAAAAATGTTTTAAATAATATTTTTTATTCTTCTATGATTGTTTAATTTCATTTTTACTAATGATTAAAATTTTATAGAATGGTTTGAAAAGATCCTTTTTTTGTTTTCCAAAAAAGGTACTTTAGAATTTTTGTAACAAAAATATAGAAGGAATTTTTTTTACATATATGGAGAGAATGGATTTATCCACCTTCATAAATAATATTTTATTTGAATATTCCATTAAAAGTTATATGTTTATTTTCAAAGAAAATATTTTCCTATAAAGTTGCACTGTTTTTTAAATAAGTGTTTTCAAAATGGAATTTTAATTTCCTCAAGAATATTTTTAATGATCATTTTTTCAAATAAAAAACCTCTTTACTTTATTATGGATATTTTGGTATTGAAAATGGTTTTATAAATTTAATGGGTATTTTGATATCTGAATGTTTTTTTCATATGGGTTTTAAATAATTTTTGAAATGTTTCTTGATGAAAAGTTAAAGAATAAAATGTTTTATTCATAATAATTTACATGAGAATTATAGGTGAAATTGGTTAGTTCAATAGATATTATACATTGGATTATTCCCCATTATAGCTCTCTAGTGTTCCTGATATAGCTTATACATTAGGTACAACAAGATAGAAACATTTGAGACCATTATAGCATTGATTGTATGCAGATAGAGCTATAATGTATTGGGTAATGTACCTTGTCTTAGATGAAATAAGGAGAGTGTTTCAAAAGGTTTCTCCTATAGATATAACTAGAATCCAATTATTTCTGAAACTAGTTTAAAATGGGTCATGAATGTTATTCTATATGTTTCTAAAAATGGTATTTATTTTATTATTTTGGATTTTAATTATTTTTTGTGAGAAAAATTGTGTGTGTAATTTTCAAATGAAACGTTTTATTTCATACTCTCAAAGAACTTTGAAGATAAAGGTAAAAATTATACGATTCTTAATTTTTTTACAATACTAAAACATTTCCTCATTTTATAAAATTTAATGATATTTTTATACATATATATTTTTTAATTTTTATCATAGAGAGTAAGGATGGTTATGAGAAAATAAAATTTTATGATAAATATTTTGATGATTTATCATTAAAGAAAAAATATTTATTTTAAATTTTTTATATTATGAAAAATGTATATTGAGTAGAATTTTCTATATTTTAATATATAAGTTTTTATTTATGAGTTATTTAAATAATACCCTAAAAATAGAAACTAAAAATATCCTTGGTTATATTATAATGATAATTCTTGTTCAAAGACATTAGAAAATGTCATTATTAATTTCAGGTCATAATATGATATAAATTTGTATGTTTTGGCATGACTGTGAGTCTATAAGACTATTTCCCTATATATTCATCATTCATCGTTGATAGATATGATTTATTTATTTCATTTATTTTTTATTATTATTTATTTTGGATGATGTTTGATTATTTTTATTTGATATTTTTCACTCTGATATGGGGGTATAGTCTTCCCATGGTAACACCCTATACCAACTTTTCTAGTCAATGACCTCTGGTGTATAGAATGGAATGCCTATGATCTAGTAGCATCATCAATCTAGACACTGATGAGTGGTCATGATCTAGGGAGATTACATTGTTCATTAATTTTTGGGGCATGTCATCTCTAATCAATAACCTAAACTTTCCTTCCTTAATAATCGATCAAAGAATGATTTTGAATATTTAATTTGAAATCACCAAAACTACTATATGATCATTCTCATTAAAACTAATCATCAATTTTCCTATGAAATTTTGAATATTATGTTGAAATATGTAATTATTAAGTCATTTAAAAATTCCCACTTGTGCATGAGGCTATATTACTACCACATAGCACTAGTTTTTTCAATATGAAAATCATAACTCCTTCATAACATCACCTTTACTTTTACAATGGGAACTTATCCAGAGTAAATATCATTGTGTGATGTTTGATTAATGAGGAACAAAACATGAACAATAATCTACTTTATTCATATATTATCCATCTATTCAGAATTATTGTTCTTGATTTCTCATCAAATTTCTTCTAAAAATAAATTTTTAATTTTTCCTCGTAAAATAAATTCTATATTATCAACATTCATTTATATAGGTACTAGATTTCCATTACATAGCCATCATGTATCTCATATCTCACATATGATAAATGAATTTACACCTATATTGAGTTCCCTAAAATGTTCACTGCAACCTGATAACACATATTTAAGATCAAATGACATTTAAATAACATAGAATGACACATACACTGGTTGCCTTCATTCTCACATAAATAACAATTCACTCACACCCATATATAGAATGACTCATACACACATCACTTTCCCACAAAAATTAAAAATACATAGATTCTCAAACACTCATATGCAACCAGGAAATGTTTCATTTTTGGATTCAACATTATAATTTCATCCTTCACTCATGTCACTTTAGAAATTCCTTGACTCACCTCTCACATAGGGTCTAAAGAGAGGACAACATATTCAATAATTAAAAGGTAACTTCAATATCCCCCTTTTTATTTACTGTCAATACATGAATATATTTATTAAAATAATCCAAAAACTCAACTTCTCAATTAAGACACATGAAGTCATATAATTTTTCCAAAGAAAAACATCTTGACACCACACCGTGGGTTAGAGTGGTGGTTTTGAGAGAAATTAATCACTAGGTGATAACAAATGGTTTAGAGAAGTTATAACGTGATCTCCCCCTCAATCTATGAACTCATAAATTTAATCAAACTACAAAGTTTTATAATAAACACAACCATTCAATAATAATAAAAATGATATAAATGAACCAATCCAAAACTAAAAAACCAAATTTCAAGAAAATATTAGTGAACTTACTTCCATCCCATTGAAAATAGAAACCAAAGTTTAGTAGGGGAACCTACCAAAAACATTTAATGATATGTGAAGGGATGAACACTAATGTTCATCCTAAAGAACAAAAATCATTCCTTATGGATATTCTTTGTAAAAATTTAATCCAGTTGCTATTAAGTGGGAATAAATTCCATCTTGATGTCTCCAATTACAACCCTATCTTTAATAAAGATAATTATTATGTCAATATGCATGGACTATTATCATTGAACTATATTTTTATAATGTTTTATAGAACATTGATTATCACAATGAATCATGAGAGGTCCTTAATCTTTCACCCTAAAATCATTGAGTTGAACCATTATACAAATAATTTAATTTAAATCACTAGTAAAAATAATATATTCATCTTTATTTTTACTCACTATAAATATTTTTTTATTCTTGTAGTTCAAACTGACACAACTATCTCCCAAGAGAAATATTTTACCTGAAGTAAACCTTCCATCATCGTAGTCACTTGTCCAATAAATATCTATAAAGTGATAGAGACTAAATTTTCTTCCCTTATAAAGAATCCCATAACCCGTATATTGTCTGATTTATTTAAGAACTATTTTAGAAGAAATATTATTTATCTCATTTGGGTCACACCGATATCTAAAAAAATATATTCACCATATATAAAATATCTAATCTAGAAGTGGTGAGATAATGTTAGCTCCTAGTCATCATTTTGAATTATCTTTGATTTACACTCTAACCATTAGTATATTTATAAAAATTTTGTCCCACTTAAATGGGTGTGAATAATAGATTTGATTCTTCCATTTCAAAAAATTTCAAACAAACTATCAAATGATTCTCTTAAGATAATAAAATAAAACATTTACTTTTCTGGACATGTAACCACAAGTAATATCTCAACTCACCTAACCTGGACATCTAAAATTGTATCTTCATTTGAATGGAAAATTATTGAAAAGAATTATCATGTTTGCCTAAAAAATTATTTCATCAACATAAACAATTACATTAAGTGTACTTCTATTTATTTATTTTGATATATAGGATATTATCTACTATTCCATTAATGAGTTTTAATTAAATAATGTATCCATTCATCTTTGAATAATTGGATCATGGGAATTTTTTTATCCCATAAAAATAATTCATCATTTTTCATAAATTTTTCCATTATTATCACAAAGAAAAACCATCATGATACTTAATATATACCTATTCTTCTTGATCACCATTAAAAATGCTAAATTTAACATCCATTTGACAAATGTTATACTTCTTATAGGCTACAATAATAAAGGAAAATCTCCATAGATTCATAACATGAAACATGAGGAAAGGTTACTTCAAATTCAACACCTTCTAGTTAAGAGTATCCCTTATATAGAAGTCTTGCTTTTCTCCGGATAACTTATCCCTAATAAATTATCTTATTCCTAAAAAAACATGGTCTTAATAAGATTTTGGTCATTTGGACTTGGAAAAAGATTCCATATGGAAATATTTTCTATTTTTATTAGTTCTTCAACAATTACCTCATTATAATCCTCATGTTTGAAGTCTTCTATCACTATTTTAGGCTCAACTTAAGAGATAAGTGAGGTCATACATTCAATGCTAATTCTTTTTCTCTTTTGCACAATTGTAGAATATCCTTCAATGATATTCATTTACTCCACATTTTTTATTTATACATAGTTACTTATATTATTCATTCTCATTATCCTTATCCTTGATCTAATTTTAATCAACATCAATAATCCATGGATCATATTGGGCCGGTACAACACCTTACTCAATTGAGTTATTCTTATTATTTTCATATTCTTAATAATAATTTATTATAAATAGAGATTAATTATAGGCCTATTTTAAATAATTATTACACAAAAATATTCAAATACATTTTTCATCCTTTTATTCTGATATTTTTATCCTTTATCACTTGACAGATATCTAAAAAATACCCTCACTGGCCTTTCATCAAAATTTTCAAGTGTTATATTTTTAATATTAATAACACAACAACTTCTAAACACTCTGTAGTATTCTAAAATGTCATTTATTTTATATATAATTACATAATAAGTAATATTGGGATCCGGTTTAACCAAAACATTTATCTTAATATAGACAACTATGAATATAGCTTTGCTTCAATAAAATTTTTAGATACCATATTCTAGAAATATAGTTCAACTAATTACAACTAAAAAACTAATATTCATTTAATTAATCCTATTTTATTGGGTTTTATATAGAGTGTTATTAGTGTTTTTTATTCCATGTATTTCAATAAAATATCAAAATCATCTACGATTAAATTCTTTCCCTTTATCAAGTTTTATTTTCATGTTGCACATCCCCAACTCCTTCTCAATTATTCCTCTGAAAATGGTAAACTAGTACACTTCCCCATGCTTGTGCTTTATAGACATCACATTGGTGATTATTTTTTACTCATTAGTAAATGTTATGAAATAAAGATCATCGTGATTGGAATTATTTCCCATAGGTTGACATAAATCTGAGTGTATCAACATAAGAAGCTTAGTGATCTAAATTTAAAATTTTTTATGCGTACCGTGATTAAATATTCATTTTTATTATGTCTCACAAGCATATTATCTTTATATTTTATGGAGTGGAAATTCTCTCACCACATCACCCTTAGAAATATTGCTTAAGATTTTATGACAAACATGACCCTACCTTTTATTCAACAATTTATCTTTATCTTTTGAACTCAAGTTGCAAGAATTTTTTGAGTCTCCAATTTGAAAAATATTTCCACTAGTTCTCTCACTTGAAGTGATAATATTATCATATTTTATTCTCTTTATGAGATAAATTTTCTAATAAAATTTACCAAATTTTCATCATCACACTTATGTATCACATTTAAATTTTTATGTGTGATACCGTAAAATAATAATACATATTTTGATTTCAATTTTTGATCCTCTGTTTTAGTTATTATATTGACTTTAATCATTAAATATCATTCATTGAAAAATGTTACTACACCACCATTATGTTTTTCATTGTTTTTAAAAGTATATTTATCTAAAATGATGTGTGATGACAACACACTATTAAAAATTCATGTCTTTCCCCCCTACACGATTTGAGATTCACTTCAATAATTAGTAAATTTTTACTATTGATTTCTCTTTACTTATTTCATTCCTTACTCATCATTTGTAGTTGACCTAGAATCATGATCAAACATTCCTTTCCATAATGAGATTTTTGATCAAAAAATATTAATATCTCCTCAAGAAAATACAACCTATTTTTGATAGGCATCACATATAAGTCTTCATTCAATATCTGTTTTCTCACAAATTTTCAGAAATAAAAAATTGTGTAGCCTCGTACCATATTATGGACTTCTCTAATTCCAGGGTAGAAAATATTATACTAGAAAAAATAGGAAATAAGATAATATAAACCAAAAAACCAACAATATCCATTAAAGATGTTTCATTAATAAATTTTTTGATCCAACCTTTTAAAATATGCTCATTGTCCTTGTCAAAAATAAAAAATATTTTTCATAGGTTTTGAAGAATTTTTATTATTTTGGTAACATTATAATGCCTTTTTGTATTAATGAAATTATGAATATTTCTCATAACCTTGGTTTTTCTCATATTATTATTTAGAACCCACCGTGTTATAGGAAAGATATTTTACATTTTTGGAAACATTAGGTGTATATTTACATGAGATGATACACAAGGTTTCTCAATATGATGAGATGATTTGTCATTTAAATCAACAAGTTTATAAAAAACCATTTTTATTTTCCAATATAATTTTCTGATTTAATTATCCATCTTTAGATTGATTAAAATATATTTCTAAATCACTCACATTCTTCTATGTTTCATTATTGATTTTTCCATACTAAACCGCTTCCACTGTGGGAATATTAATCAACACAATGTGATCATTTTATCTAGTAAAAATTAAATATTCATATTTATTCATTTTACTAACATCGTTATTAAGATATTTAGTTTCTTTATTAATTTGAGTATTATTATCCAGACATAAATCAATTTTAGTTTTTATCATGTACACCATATAAGATATATCTTCTACCTCTTCTTCATTGATTAATTTGTCTTTATTTTTCTATAAAAAATCCATGAAATTAGAATCCAATATTTTATATTCCATTTAATAGTCACTACTTGGGGATGTGTAGTCCTATTATTCCCAACTCAGCATATTCCTTTTCTTTCTTCTCTCAGTTCTCTTTCTTCATTCTTCCAAATTTCTATTATCTTTGAAAAATAATCCTTTTTTACTTTAATTGAGAATTATCTTGATCTTATTCTGTAAAAATAATTAATTTTTTTCTTCTAATAAAATCATCAATAAAATTGCATATGTCTCTACACTTGAATAATTTTATTGGAATCTTTCCTTTGTAATTTTCTTTTCATGGTTTCAATGTTTTTTGATAAAAAAGTTATAACATTATTATGACATTCATTTCTCTCAATATCTTCATCCAAGTCACATGGAGAACCATATTCCTTTTATTTAATATTAAACATATTAGTATTTAAATGGAATATCCTATTTATATTTATTCTCAAAAATCAATTCATTTCTCACCTAATAATTCAGGAGAGTATTTTATACATCATCAAAGGATATGTAATGAATTTCTTATAAATCTGATATATTTGTGTAAAATATCTGTAGAATGTTTCCCATTAGTTTATTCACCACAATAGAATCATACAAAATTTTCCCAAAGCCTCTAATAAGACTAACTATCTCATAAACCCTATAGAATTTTTCATCCATATTATCTTCTTAATTCATTCTAATATCATCATATTTTTGCTCTAGATTTGAGAGTTTGTTTATTTTATCTTGATGTTCCCCTCACGTATGGTCTTCAGCATGTCTTATATTTACTTAACCATATATATCCCTATAACATTTTCATACACTTTGATAGATAAATATGATAATATTGAATTTTTTCCCTTGTATATCAAGATTCTTATTATCAAAATGTTTCATAGAACCATCCCTTTCAATTAGTGGATAACATATAGTGAAAAAAATAACTCACTTAATGTCATTGTGATAGAATAAATGGAAAATTTCAATTTTTCAAACCATAAATTTTTTCCCATAGAAAAAAAAGGAACCCTTATACAATTCCCAAAATTCTATCCTTCTATAATATACATTAAAATAGATGGATCTCAGGGATATTTGTGGCTCTAATACCTATTGAAGTTTCTAGAACTGTTAGTGTACCACTAAGAGTGGTGAATTATTGGAGATAATTTTTTTTAAATACCATTAAATTATTCCTTTATAACCTCTTAAATTCATGATCCCCTCACAAGGGATCTTCCTCAACTATATGTATGTTTATGTGTAAATAAGTGGCATATAAATATTTTTACATGGTTCTTTCTGCAATGTGAGTGTCCAATACATTTTGTGTTTTGGTCAAGTTATGACACCTAGATAATCATTAATATAATAGTGATTACAATATAGGGGTAGTGTACATCCTTGAGATTAGATGAGCTATTAATCAACTAGTACAAAGTAAGGGAAGGTGACATACATGAACGTGGGAAAAAATAGAAGATAAATGGAATTGTTTTTCCTCATACCACCAACACTGAGAATTTCTTCCTCACTCTTTGATGAATCGTATATTTTGAGATCTTAGAGATTACATTGCATCAAAGATTTTATCTTTTACTAAATGTGACTTGAATACTCAAATAAAAAAATTTCTTAAAATACACATAAAACACTTATCATCTTCCTCAAGATAATCTATTAATGCATGAGAAACCAAACTCCTTCCTCGTTAAGATAAAGTTCCTAAATTCTCAACATAGCTTTCATTATAGCATAGTATTATTATCCCTTGTGTCATTAACTAACTCATATTCTTTATTTATCCTTTTTATCTAATAAAAAATATATTTCCCTAATTTTTATATAAATTTCTTATAAGTCCCCAATCCATTATGATTTATAAATTTTAGAGAGATTTTAAATTTCTTGATGTATAGAGTAGTAGCCATTTTAAATATTTAGATTCCTAATAAAATTGTGAGAGTTTGATCATCTTGAGTTCATATTTTTTATATATTTTTCTAATCGATATTTTCCCCATGTTATCTGGTAGTTAACAAGAACATCATGTTATATTTCATAAGTTTTAGATGATTTATTCCCTAATTTGTGTTTTTTACACTATTTAGGTGAAGAAGTGAACCACCTTGAGCATGAGGAGGTTTTTATTTCACTTTTAAAAGTGAAAAATTTGTGTACATGGATAGATCATGGTTAAGAGTTGACAATAAAGATTCAAAACTAAACCACATAGGCTGAGTTTGGAGTCGGTCTTGGTGCATAGTTTGTGCATACTTTTAAAAAAATCTATATAAAATATGAAATTAGAGTTTGAAAGGGATTTACATGATTGGAGCATGGTTCGTCTAACCGTGTGGCCCATCCATGTGAGGGAGGAAAACATAGATAGTGCCAGATTCATCATTGGAGTGTGGTTTGTCCAACCATGTTACTCTTTATGGTACAAAAATGTATATTTTTTCCTCTTAGATTCTTAATAGGTCATCCCCTCTTCCTTCTCCCCCTCACAAGTGATGAGCCATTTCAAACCCTCCCTTCCTGCCCTTAAATTACCCATCAGTTTCAGGTGATTTAAATATCTTATTTGGTGATTATTATTGGGTATATTCTTAGGTTTTCCACTATTCTTAGTTTCTATCTAGTTTTTCTTCTGCGGGTTAAGGTTTCATTCCTCATTCCACTAATGCAATGTGGAATCTGATGATTACAATGGGTTTTAATATGGTGTATCTATAGAATATCCTCAGATGATATCACATTCTATTTTAGTTGAGGTACATCATAGGATTAATTATTCTACAAATTCATCGTAAATTAAATTATATTTAATATGTAGTTGATTATAGTTCTTATGTATTTTGAGTGGTGGTGTACCAGAACCATGCCATGAGACGTTGGCATACCATTGGATGCAGTTTCAATAATGAAGAGATGGATTAGTGAGTATGTAAATATTACAACTATTTTATTTAATTTTTTAATTAATTATAAATAATTATTAATAAGTAAATGGATGTTGTGCTATAGGTAAGGGTGAATGTTAAGAGTGGCATACACCCTATGTCTTGAGATTTTGTAAAGAGTTTACGACTCTATGAATTATTAAGTGGTTATTAATTTTTATATATAAGGCTTATTTAATAACTAATTATTATAAATTAATTGAATAATTAATTATAAATCGTGTATAATTAATTATTTCACATTGTTCCTTGATATTGGTGCTTGGGATGTTGATGTGATCTTAACTGGGCCTCATAATTGATGGTTTAGAATTATTTTAAAAAGGGAATAGATTCATACATGAGGTATGTGGTCCGTTTTCATTTCCATTTGGTTTATGCTTTCGATATACGACATGTGATGTGTGTTCTCACCACTGAGGTAGATTGGCCCTTTTTATTAAATGAATTGTCTTAACTAAAATTATATAGATTTTTATGTAATGAACATGTACTAAGGCCACGATGAACCTTATGTACTATCTTGAATCCTCGGTCACTAATGGTTAAAGCCTTGTTTACAATTATATTCCATGAAATGTAAAGACCTTTAAAGGTGTGAACCAAATAATATGAAAAGAACTAAATATATTGGACCTAGAGATAGATTCCCTTTATGACCACTAGGTTGAGGTGGGTTATGAAATGAGATGAATGGAATAGTGTTTAGAGAATTTAGAACCATGAGATACGGTATAGAATTCATGCTAGTTGAGATGACTGTGGGGTGAGTGTTCCTCCCTTATTGAGATGTGATTACTCTAGGTTGGTTGACCCTATGGATATTGGTGGATAGATTGGGTATGAGAACCATCATATTGATGACATAGAAGGTGATATAGACTTTGTTCCGTCTCATAAGATTGTGAAAATGAAACCTCGATAGGTTTTCCATATTGTGATGTGAACTAGGGGACCTGATGGGCGAATTGGTGATATTTTTACCCAGAGTGGGTGAAAAAAGGAATGGGTAGTGATGATTGTGGGTGTCACCATAAAACCATAATTTATCAAGTGAGCTCGGTATATATATATTGGATAATGATAAGATGCTCAAAAGAGATGTTGAACTCGAATTATGGGTAGGGTTCATGAAGAAGGTCGATCTTGTCACTATACGATGTGTGAGAGGATTCAGTTGGGACGTAAATCCAATCTAGATATATTGAAATACATGGGATTCATTGGATCTTTACATTTGATATGGAATTTGTATCTAATATCAATTTTTAATGCCTTATAAAAGGTCCTTGGATTCATATGAGACATTATTTGGAATTCCATTTACATTACCCATGGATATGAATGTGATATGGTTTGAAATGTTCTAGGCATGGTCCTAGGATTTGAATGAGACATGGTTTGGAATGTCTTAGACATGATCCTTGGACTCAGATGTGAAATGGAAAGAATTTTATTTGACATGTTTCTTGGAATTATGGGTAGATGGATATGACTATACCATATAGCCTCCATTCTTAATTTGGATTACCTAGGACATTATATAATGAATAATCTATTTATCATGAAACTACAAGATTTCCAACGGATTTCTCCATGAAAATAATCATAGGTATAATATCAGATTGAATAATTATGTGATGTTCTTGGAGACACTCTAACACTGAGATGAGTAGGTTTGGTTCAATCACATATTTCTTATTAGAACTTGAGGATCTTTGATGGGTATTTATTTATTGTTCCATTCTATATTTATTTATTATTCTAAACATATAACATATGTACACTACATTTATTAGTTATATTTGATATTGTATTAGTGATTCCCTACTAAGTTTTACTCATAACCTGCTCAAGAATCCATGGAACATTAGTCCTTGAGTAGCCTTCATTTTTCACTAGTTCATGTGGGGAAAAATCCCTATATTATAGGATTGTGCAGAATAGCTCACATAGTATTTCAGACTCGGATGAGGTGAGGCTCAATGATGGAAGTAGATCTTTACTATTTTTCATTATTTTATTTTTCTTGCATTTTTGATCAGCTATGTGGGAGATCATTTGTTTTGTACTATCATGATTGTGAGTCTATAATATGGCTTGCTTCCACTTTCATTTTATATAATATATGGTGGGTTTTATTATTTCCACATACTCTTTTGGTTGATTATTTGCTTATGACATTTGGTTATTTTTATTTTGATATTATTCAATTTAATACAGGGGTATAGTCTCCCCATGGTAACATCATAGTCCCCAGATGAATGATAGAAGACTCTAGTGTATGGGGAGAAATGCCTAAGTTCTTGTAGAATCATCGGTCTAGGAATGGATTAGTGTTAATGAGTTAGAGACTTTAGTTTAGGTTCAAAAGATCTATGGTCTAAAACCTATTCAATTTTTGGGAACTATATAAGTGTCTATAAGGAATTCCCAACATGATGTTTTTTATAATTGATCATTAATTTGAGATGTATATTGGTAAAGAACATGGTGATCAGTGGAATTGAATAAAATATTAATTTATATGATAAGTTAAAAACCAAATGAAAAATTATCACTTAATTATTTTTAATTAATTTAAATTGTTTAATAATTAACTTGTGATATATTCTTTATTTGTTGATGAATCTGATAATGTTTATATGTCATACCATAATTTAATCATAGGAATAATGTATGGATTTTCTCAAGAATTGGTCCACAAAGGTGAAGCAAACCTCTGAGCATCACCATATGAAGCTCTGAATGCTAGCATAGAAGATTTTAATGCTTATGGTGTTCATCCTTAATCTCTATGAGAATCATTTCCAAGAAGGATTCACCTTCATCACTATTTAATTGAGAGGGTTGGTGGTGGATGCTCACTCTCCATTCATGGGAGTGTTCTTAGAGTGGATATCTCTCTGTCTTGAGAGGATTCTCCAATGTCATTGTGGACAACCGAAATGATGTCTAACAATAGGGCTGGAAATAATACAATTAGATACAAATAGTAATAGGCTTTGAAATTTATAATTTCACATTCACATTTATTATTTCATTAATCCCTAGGAACCACTTGTATATACTAATATTATTATTATTATTATTTATTGACATGATTAAAACTACGGAACTAACTAAATATTATTTCTTTAATACAATATTTAAAATTTATTCAAATAATATTTATTATTTATTATTTATTACCAGACTTTTAAAAATGGTTTGTCATTACTCCATGATATTTATTAGAATTTTAATAATGTATATTTATTTAAAAAATAAATATCACTACATTATTCCCCAATAAATAAATAAATATTCTATTCACTAAATATAAAACAAAAATTTGTTAAATATTATGCTCACAAATATTCTCTCAAATAACTAGTTGCTGTATATAAGTGTTCAAGATAATCATGAATAATTATTAAAACACAAAATGGAATAATATTTATTAAATAAGTTAAATGATAAATTATATTATTATTTAATTCGTTTTTTGAATACTCTTATTATGTGACCCTCTAGGTCACTTTCTCAATTTCATTAGGCAGAGCCGCCTAGAGTATAAGTCTATCATCAAAAAACACGTCAGGGCACCCATAGAGAAAAAATTTTATGTCGAAAGAACAGAAAACCTCATATGGATGCTGAATATATAATGTATCCCATTTATTTTCATATCTTTAATAAATCGTGTTTCATAATTGTTTCATCAATCTATGTGTGTGATGTCACTTTCTATAAATATTTTGAAATGAACCTGCCCACAGAACACTATGGCATTTGATTTATTTATGTTATTTCATTCACCTTAAAGGGATTAAGATGTCATATTTTATTAAGGAATATAATGGACATATATTTTCATTTATTATTAATTAATTTAATGTTACTTGTGGCGTGCCCAATGTCTCTAGCTTTTTCACGAACATATTTCATCACGATTTTCATCATTACATAAAAGTACATGACTAGTAATACCCATTAATTATAATATTAAATTTTAAGGATCTATTCACATGTCTTTAAATAAGAGCATAAAAGGAAACATATAAATATAGATTTCCTTCTATCGGGTCTCATTCTAATGATCTCATGCATTGTAAATTTCTAAATGCATACACCATGAGAAAGTGCATCAAATTTCAATGGGTCACCACCCTAAATAGCCTATATAATTTTGTCCCATCAAATGGTATAATTTTTCTATAGAACATATATATTTAATAATTCTATTTTGGAACATCTAAGTTCTCATCATAATAGGGAACTATTATAACCTTTACTATGACATTCACTCTTAGGACATTATTAAATACAATATAACACATCATAATAATAATGATGTGATATGAATTTATTAATATTCAATAGTAATAAATATAGGTAATCATAAAGTATATTTCCTTATTTTTCATCATATATATAATAATGGACTTAACAAAAAACTATCTTTTTCCACTGGATCATCTTAAAATCATCCTACCATTCTCAAGGTGTATTAATCATCAATATAAGTATATAACATGTCATACATGATTGATATTACCATAGAAAACTAATAGATCTTACTCATTCTCATACTCTCTCTATCCTCTTGTGAATGATGACTCTTTTTCTTATAGATATTTATCCCATGTGACACTAGAACCAATCGCCTCTAAGATTGTTCCATACTTAATATTTTCATCATTTAGTAAATATTTGTAAATTCACTTAGTCCATGAAGCCTTTAGGATCTATCATTATTGATCTTGATCCCTAAAATGTTGGATGTTTTTCCTATGTCCTTCATAGAGAAGAACTTGTTTAACTAGTCATTAACTAACTATAATACCGAAATATAATTTCCAATAAGTGATATTTGATTAACATATACTACTAGGATAATTAATTCACTTCCACAAAACCACTTTAAATATCATAGATAAAAATCATTTTTAATGAAACAAAATTATTTGATAGCGTCATTAAATCGAATATTCCATGACTTTGATGATTAATTTAATCTATAAATGGATATATAAATCTTATATATCTTTTTTCATTGTGTGGGATCATAAACCCTTGTTTTTGTGTTGTATAAAAATATTTATAATGTTTCTTATTAAGGAAATCTATTTTGAAATCAATCTACCAAGTGCCATAGTCATGGGAAGCTATTATATCAAGTAGAACTCTGTTGAGTTTAAATATAGAATCTATGGAAAATGATTTGTCATAGTCAATGAATGGATCATGTTTAAACCATTTATCAATTATTAAAACCTTGTTGGTATTTAATTTACCTTCCATGTCTTTTTTTAACTTGAGTAACCACTTACATCCAATTGGATTTACATCAACTGGATGATCAACCAGAACTGAATCTTGGTTCTGATACAAGGAATCTATCTCAAAATTATGGTATTCTTTCCACATTGAACCTTTTGATCTCTTTACTACCTCTTCTTATGAGATAGGTTTATTACTATCATTCAATAATGAGTCACCATCATTGGTGACTAGAAAATCATATCTTTTTTTTCTCTTGTTTATTTAGTTCTCATACGTAGTATTTTTGTTCTGGGAATAACTTCTTCCATGGGAACCTATTTAATCCATTCTTATACAATATCTTGTATATCATGATCATCAAATTCATCAGAGTCAATCTTTATATTACTATAATACTTGTGGGCGTGATCCCTCTCATGAATGATGACGTGTCTTGTGATAATCAGATTAATGTATGAGGTATTATATTGATAGTAACCCCTTGTTTTATTTAGATACCATTTAAATATTCAATTCATACCTCATGGTGTTATTTTGATGCCTTAGATATCTTTAAAGATCACCTCACATCACCATTAATGAGTTTATGACAAAACATAATTATTTCCATACATTAATTCAAATGGGGTTGTTTTTGAAGCCTCAGTTTGTACTTAGTTTAGAATGTGTGATGCATCAAGTTATTAATATCCCCAAAGGTATAATAGAATATCTACACAACTCACCATCAACATAACCATTTCGCACAAGGTGTGGTTCCTCCTTTCACTGACACCATTCCACTATGGTGCATAAGGTGAAGTGAGTTGGGATAAAATCATAAACTTTTATTGAAAGTCAATAAATTATTTGTTAATTTATTCACCACCTCAATTGAATCAATTATTCTTTATCTTCATCCCAAGTTGGATCTCTTCTTTATTCTTGATGTCTTTGAATTTCTCAAAGGACATGAATTTATACTTGATCAAGTAGATAAGTTTATTTCTAATCAAGTCATTAGTAAAAGTTATAATGTAAGAATACCCACATTAATATTTTACTAGAAATGATCCACACACATAAATGTGTACCAATAATATAATCTCTATGGAACATTAACCCTATTAATTTAATGGTTGTTTGGAAATTTTTCATAAAAATAATAATGGATTTTTTATGTGGTCTTAGCTCAAAAGAGTATAATAACTGTCTTAATAGATATTCTTCATATGCTTCCCATTTACATGAATAATAATTTTATACCACAAATAGGTGCTATATTATTCATGTGAACATGATTTTTTATCTATTTTTAAATCATTTATTTATAATTTGATACATAAATACATTTATATAGTTGTTAAATACTATAAAAAATGTTGTCTTTGTAAAAAAAGAAATATTTGTTTCAAAATTTTGAAATAAATACATCCTTTTCGAGGAAATAGATTTAAATGATGTTTATAGTAAATAATAGAAAAAAGTAATAGTCCTTTAAAACAAAAAAAATTCTACTTGAAATGGAATACACTAGTATATGATAACCAAAGAAGTAATTCATTCTTTGTTGGATGCTCAAAGATCCACCTCTATTTAAATATTTCTAAATCTACATGGATCTAATATTTGGATATAGATGTGAAAAAATGTGTATCTGATATCAAATATATAGATATATAAATATTAAACTTGATAATGAATAAAAATTTATCTTCCCCTTACTTTTGGGTTCAATTCTTATTCTATTGATCTAGCTTTCCTCGTACTAAACATAATGCTACTTTTTTTTATTAACCTACCTTTGGATCTTCTTATTCTTGGAAATATGATTCCCCTTAAATTATGAATTTTTTTAATTCTTGATCCCTGCATACTTTTCCATAATTTTATTTTTCACTTAAGGAATGTGTTTGTTTAAACCCCATGTACTTGTCGACATAGAGAATGAGAGTAAGAAGTTTCGAAAGAGTATTATCACAATTTCTCATGTTTTAATTAACAAAAAAATTATAGAAGGATTTAGGAAATGAGATAAAATAAAATTTTTGTGCATATCATTAGGGAATTTAATTTTGAAGATGTATAATTTCTCTATGTAGAAAATCATCTTAACTACTTATCGCCCAATAGGTGTAGACTATCCAATATTTCACATGAACAGTTCAATGGAGATATCATATCTCTATTGCCTCACATTCTCTTGATATAGATTATAAAGGTGAGACATCATGTTATATGAATTCATATCCCCATGTTTCTTCAAAATACCATTATACATGGAAGATAACATGAAAAAACAGACATTTTTTGCATCATCCAAATGTTTCTCATTGAGAATAAATTATTCCTCACTACCCTCTTGGTCAGGTGCGTCATGAATAGGTTTTTTTATTGCACATACAATTTTATTTGATGGTGGAGAATAATGTGTAATCACCTTAACCAATCATGAAAATTTGTGATGATGAGAAGGTTATACTTCTAAATTATGTATTGTTGTGATATGGTTTGATTCATTGTTTTCATTTCTAAAATTAAGAAGAGTATAATTTTAGAACTTTATCTAATACAATTAGATAATATATTTTAAATTTTTTAATCTCCCGCAATTTTTCGAAACCTTATATCCCTTACCATTAGTTTCACAATATCTTATTGCTTCACTTTTTTTGTGGAAATGATCTACATTATCCTTATCAAAACCTATACATAGGGTTTTTAAGCTCTATAAAGGTATTTAGATAGTAATAACTTCCCGAATACATTATCTCATAGTTTTTTGATAGGTTGAGTGGACTCTCCTATCCTAAAATCATTAATTTGGATATTCTCAACACTTTTATTTCTTGTTTGATTATGTCTTACATAGGCGATCAACCCATAATGAAAATTTGGTTAAGTCAAACCACAGTCAAGATAGAAGTTCCGTGATAATTTAAATGACCCTAATGGAGGTTGTTCATGCACTTCAAACTATGGTTTAATTCCTATCCAAATAGTGTAAGGCTATATATGCTTAATATATATAGTTTATGGACTTCATACTTTATGCATAAATAGCCCATTTTTAACTTTATTACAATCTTGTAATTACTAAGTGTATTTAATTAAGTGATTAATCATGTCTTAGATAACATTAACACATAGTATATTTTGTATTAGTTCTATCATGCATGATTATTAATTCATTAATTAATTTGATTATAAAAAACCATAATGAAATTAACCATACAACCTGGTAGAATTAAAATAATAAGTGTGGTATTATCATGATATTTTATTAATGTTTATTTTATCTAGTGGATGATAAATTAAATATCGACATAGGGGAAAAACACCTTGAATTGTTTCATGGATCAAGTTGAAACTTTCAACATAACAACCAATATATCTCTTAGATTGGTTTCACCTCACCTCTAGACATGAACTACCCCCACTCACCTTAGAGCTCCATCCATTACTTAATTTTTAACCCATGTACATATGGGAAGAATTAACGGATTGATTATGGGTGTTTAAATAAAATAAAATTGTGTGCCCACATTACCTTACATAATTAGAGGATGGATGATGTTCAAGCCAATAATTTAATTTAATAATAAATTAAATGGATACCAATCACATACAAATTTATGCCCTATTCTCTTGAGAATCTTAATACATGAAATGAATTATGAATTTACTAAAATATGACTCAATACAAATAATTATTATTTAAGATAAATCATGATTGAATAAACTAATTATTTCCATTCATTAATCATTTTTTATCTAAATTCACTTAAAAAATTTATTGATATTCTCATCGATCACAATTTCAAAAAAATTAAATATTTTTTCTTAAAAAATGATTATATAAAAAAGTATTCCATGGATGAAACATGATGAATACCCATATGAAAAACCTATCATGTATTGTATTTATACACTCTTTACTCACATAGTATATATTATACACATATTATCATGTTATTTCATAGAATGTATGAGTAAATTTAATATGACACAAAACATATATTATTTACATTATGTGTTATATTTTAATGTTAATAGATTAATTTATGTATCATGACTTATACATGATATAAAGTTACAAATTTTAAATATAAATTAATTAGAAATTTAATATATGTAAATATCATCACATGGAATTTATTATTCAATTGAATGTCATGCATAACACATATTAATATGGTTTGAATAGTAAAATAAATTACTTTTTAATTATATATAAACAAGTAATATATATGGAGTGTACTAGCTAGAAACACATTGTGTGTAAATATTTAACATTTATCTATAGCATACACATAGGGACTTGGCATGGTGATTTTTCATAGACATTAATGGAGTAAATTGTGTGTTTTGGAGGGAAAAATCATGTGGTCTCTAAGTTACATTATTAGTAGATACATGTTCAAAATAGAAAAACACATGGAATGTCATTGATTAATGGAATACACATTGTGTACACATGTTACACACCATGTAGTATGGCTAACCATGCACCAAACTGGCCCTGTCAACATGTGATGTGTTAAATACACACCAAATGAGATTATATTCACATGAATTGAATTTATTTTTGATCCAGCCTGTTATATAAAACACTTGTACATAGTGTGTACCAATGGGCTATGTGCCATTTATTCTTCTGTTCTCCGACCAGAGTCATGGGCACCTTTGAATGAGTTCTTCACATTTTCATTGTTTATAATTAATCCATTTTTATTATATTTATCATTGAAATCATAAAAACCATAATAAGAGCACATAAAATATGTTCAACACAATATAATAGAATCAAGGACCATAGTTATTGCACTATTATTAATAATTATTAGAAAATCTATATCAATTTAAAATTATGAATTTGATCTGAAATTGTTCAATACAAGATCCAAAATCAAAACACCACCTAAAATTCACAATTCAAACATGATAAGATAAGAATGAAAATATTAAAAAGAACATAATAACTTATTTTCTGTGCTCCAATTAGACTTAAATGAATAATAACAACCTCATAAAAAATTTATCATGAAAGAAAAAGAAATATTTACAGGATATGACCTACTAAAGAAAAAAATGACCATAGAAAATATTCGAGAGTAATTTCTTATCACTTGAGGAACTCATAGTCAACCAAAATTTAAGAGACATATACTCTCATTATTAAGTTTCGTTAGACAAACCTATCTATGAGTGTTTATTTGTTTCTAAACATTAGATAATTTTTAATATGTATCATTCATAATGTAAATTGAGTAGAAGACACAATTCTAATTACATGGGTGGATGAATCCAAGTTGAAAGGTCCAATGAAACATGGGAGAATAAAGGTTCCATGGGATAATGAGTTCTCATATCACTACATTAAAGGCCAAAGATATCTCACCAAGTATACATGGATCAAATGATCCAAAAAATATATCTTATTCAATCCTAGATATGAATTATCATGTCACTGGAAGGTGGTTTCATTAATTCTTTAATCCTAGACCATGGCATCACAATCCCATGTGAAAAAGATGGTGCAATGATCCAAATTGGTCAACAGGGTCATTTTATTCCTTGGTTATGAACCTCTAGGGTGTTTTTCTAGGTTTGATTAATTAATGTTCTAGTAACAACCTATATTTTTTATCATATAACATGTAATTTAATTTTAGTTAATCAAACCTTGTGAATGTACCTTATAGGGTATATGTTGCCTCAGATAATGTAATTTACTGAGACGGTGGTGACTGATGAGGTGCTGATTCTTCAGGGCTAGTACATATGGGGATGCTCAATAAAATCAATTCCCTTGAGGATGGTGAGTTGTAATTTGATACTTATTGTATGTGAAACCCCAGATATGGGTATTTTGATATGCTAGATACCACTAGGATTTGTGACAGGATCATGGATTACGCCTGGTGAGTTGTGAACTTATGCATGTTTTGAACTTTGGTTAAGTGGGATACCCATAGACTCATAGATCTCCTAGAGGCCATAATGGATATTTGTTTAGTTCAATTTTATGGAATCATGTTAGAGGGTTTATCCCAATGTTGTGGGTTCATTTGAGGTAGGAAGTCATGGGTAGGTGCTTTTTTTGAATTTGGTACTCATGTATTGTGAATGGGTATGAAAGATAGGAATGGTGATACATTATAGGATTATAGATACAAGATAATATTTAGTGTTAGTACTTGGATTTGTGGTTGGAAAATTGAGGGCAAGACCAGTTGGGTTTCTAAACTTATTAACATTTCTCACACTTCCAAGTAAATGGTGTGTGTATGGATGGGTGCTTGTGGTCTCGAACAACATCAGTGGAATGGATTTTTGATGAAATATATCACTTATAAGATTTTTATTTTCAAAAGGAGTTCTAAGGGAGTACATAGTTGGGTGGGGTTGATATCTTATGGAGCATGGTCAACCTATTTTGATGGTATGTGACTCATGGGATCGTGAATTAGGTTTTAGGGATTGGGTGGTATGGAAATGGTCTGCATCATTGAACGTGGTACCTAATTAAATTATTAAACATTGAATGACTATTTGTGATCCAAGGGATGATATGTTTTAATGTGACTCTTATTGGCATGAATAATTAGGGATTGGATGAGAATTTTTGAAATGTTACTCAATTATAGAGGGAAAATTGGAAATAGATTAGGTATAGTGACATGGTTGATCTAGGAGCAGTTAAAATAGGTGTTTCATGGGATGAAATGATCGAGTCTCAAAAGGAGTGAAAAACATAGTGATAGAATTGTTTAGGTGGCACTAAATAAGGATGTAAGGTAATACATATGGTTGGGAGTGTATCAATTTACATTTGAGGGAGTGACCATGATTATCGTTGGAAATTCAGTGGGTGTTAAGGATTATGTTCCAGTGATTTAGTAATAGGAAGAAGATAATGGTTGTCTTGATTCTCAGTTACAAGTGAGATGGTAACATCCAATCATCATGTCTACTGATGGATGAAACAAAGGCTGTAGATATCCAAAATTGATTTAGTGATGTGATTACAAGGACAATCCTTTTGTGTGGAGTATAATGTCTACTATGGAGATATGAACATCACACTAAAAGGATCATGGATATGTGTAATGAGTCATTGGATGGTAGTTTTGTGTTGGGGATGCTGATGACTGAATGGATTTGGTTTTAATTTAAATCCACAGTGAATTCTCGGTGGAGATCCAAATGTGACCTTGTGTGAAGATAAAGCATCAGTATTGGGTTAAATATGATTTCAAGAGATCCAAATGTGATAAAATTGAGAATACATTGGTACTCATGGTATAGTAGAGCATGATAGAAAATTTATGATAGTTTATGGTGTAATAATGGAATGTCACTAAAATTTGTGTATGAACATTAGTGGGAATATTTCGATGATCGTGAGGTTCCTCCTAGGATAAATGAATCATGATTGGTTATTTTGGGAATTTTTAGATAGAGTTAGTTGACTATTTTTTGACAAGTTGTTCTGAGGAGGTATAACCAATTGTTATCATATAACTTATCATGGTGATTCAAAAACAACAAGTCGTTTTTTTTGTAATTATAGATGTTCTTGCTGATTTTTTGGGTATTTTGTGGGATGTCATCCATTTCAAAAACCTCATATATGGGTAGTGAGACCCATTAATTTTTTGGTCATAATTGAGAATGGGTGGTGCTACTAGTTTTTATTAGATTTTTCATGAGTTTTCAGGATTCGTGAGTTGGAAGTAACATTGGGTACATCGTTACAATGTGGGAATTGATATATGGACAACAATTTTGATGGTGGGAAGCACCAAGATTAGTAATTAACTATGTGAGCCATGACCAATTATAGGGAGCACCAGAGGACAATTTTTTAATTAGATGATGATGTGTTATGTCTTGGTATAGAAGATCTTTGGAAGGTTCTAGCTTGGTGTTTTGGTAATAAATTATAATGGTTGATCATGTTTTAGTGGTTTATCATAATATATATAAAGATGTTCTTTAGTAATTCATTGGGAATTAAAATGATGTAATGTGGCCAATTGGATGATAATTGATTACTGAAGTAGGTCAGTACAGATGAAGGGATTCTTGATGGGAATTCTAGAGAATGATAAGTATTATAGATGGGAGTTTTTAATGCATCATGTCCATATGGGCATGTGAAAATCAAGACATGTTTGAATTTTGGAATAGTGGATGAGTAGAATTTTTAACGAGGATCTGGAATCAAGATCAAAGTGTCTGAATTCCTTCAAATAAAAGTTTTATACATATTTCTAGGATTAGGAGGATTGTTAGGGGATCATAGGAGCTTCAAGATAGGCTAATAGGTTGTTGTAGTAGTGTCACCAACACACCGATGAGGTCTAGAAATAGTATAAGATACTATCAGTGGACACTGGCCCTAAAGTGGGGCTTTAATGTTGAATAATAAGGATCACCAACCTCCATTAACATAATAGGTGACCCCCCCTCTTATTCTATTTCCTTGGATCACACGGATAGGGGTCTTACGCTCTCTTTATCCATTCTCTCCCTTGGTTTGGGTTTCCCCTTAAAGGGGTTTTCATGGTTCTTTGAGGTGCATATCCCCCTTATATAACCTCAATTCATCTTCTACTCCCACATACTATGATTTCTACTTATTTTTAGGTATTTAGTTCATATTCAATCATAGCATAGTGTAATCGTTCAACCATGATATGAATTTCACTCTTCCATGGAATAGGGTGACCCATAACAGCATTTGGACACATAAGATCGTCATTTTGGCTGAGGAATGATACACCGTAAATTTATTTTAAATTTATTATTAAAATTAAAATGGAATTACAATTGATTTGGAATTCCTTTTTAGGGATTTTACTTGAAGTAGGGCTACAAAAGTGAGATAGCCCCTTGAGGTTCCATTGGGTGTGGTTTTTGACATGACGACGATGTTCAATGAGAAATTATGCATTATGACTATATAGATAATGCGGGTAAAATGATTTTAAATGGTTATAATTAGTTATTCCTGATTCCATAGTGTGGTTCAAGCATCAAGAACGTGGTTGGTGACTTATTGAGCTTAGGATGATCTTGGGAGAGGATGGGTAGTGAGTTGTAGGGTGGTATAGAAATGGATATAAGTATTAAAATGAGGTAGTTGGTGTTGTGTAAGATCCCTTCTGCTTTTATGCTTTTGATATATGGCCAGTGGGGTGAGGGATTACCATTATTGGTGGTTCCATTATATTTATTTGAATTATTGAGTTAAATTATATGTTCATATTTAAATGGTTAAAGAAATTGAGCCCATGAAAAAAGTTAATAAGTTCCTAGGCCACATTGGTCCTAGGATGTTGGATTGACACTTCATCCACTGATGATTAAAGGCGTAGATTGAGGATTTACCTTTTATATGTGAACCCCCCTGAGGGTTTCTACCTATATGGATGAAAAGAGTTGAAATAAAAAGTGGGCCATATTTAGGAAACTTGTATGCCCCTCGTTGAGGTTTATAGTGACTTTGACATAATCATCCCTTATGGGCTTTAGGTATCTTAATGGATGTCATGGAGTCATTGGGATAATAGTGCTAACCCGGGGTGAGTAACCCTTTGATGTTTTATATGACCAGGCCTAGGTGGAAATAACATAGGATCAGAAGGTTTTGGTTTTGAGTGTTGGTCAACTGAGTGAAACCATGGGATAGATATTGTCTATTGTCCATCTCCCAAAATTGATGAGTTGGGTCCTCCTTTAGAGGCCTGAGGGCTGATCATACTTTGACCCTACTAGTAATCATGTTTTCCATGGGAGGTGAGAATTTAATAAAAGGGAAGTTTGTCACATAGAGGAACCTAATAGGGATTCCTTCACTTACAGGTTGACTCAAAGGACCATTTGGGAGCTATTGATGGACCTACTCTGTGAAGGGACTCAGGGTGCAGATGAATTGGGGAAAACTGGTAGTTTAAAATTTATGTTTGGATTCATGTTAAAAACAAAAAATATACAAAACCACATTCCATGATTCCTTAAAGAATCACATGAAATTCAATTCAAAAATGAATAACAAAACAAAACGAAAATATAGAAGATACCTTGATCAATGGAAATCATTAATTTGATTCGATCATCATCATTGTTTCATGTCTTAAAGAAAGTAATGTATGAATCTTCAAGATCATCCAAAGATTCATCATAGCTCCTAGGTCATCATTCTCAATTCATGGGTTTTATCAAGGGAAGTAGAACTAATTTACAACATCCTTTTGATTGTGTGAATAATACAGATTAGATCAAGGAAGCTTGAGGGATCCTACATTGTTCTTCCTTTAGTATCTCACTCTGAAACTTTGGATTGAAGGGAGGAGCACTCAAAATTCATGAAAATGGTAGTGATCACCATTAATGAGTCTAAAATCCTCTTATATACTTAGGTTATACTTTATAGAATTACGCATTGGTCCTTGAAAAGTATTAAGATTAATTTTAAACTATTTTTTTGACACTTATGAAAAAATTAAACTTTCCATAGATTTCATATATATTTTATAATGATTTTGGTTGGCATGATTTTGTGACTTTTACAAAGACACTCTAACATCGTCCTTTGCTAGTTTTAATTGATATAGGGTTTCTAATGTGAACTTTAGGATTACTAGTGGGTATTAATTTACACTTCCATAATGTGTTTAATTACTTATTAAGTTATATCAAATCTATACACTCAATTTTCCAGTTATATACAAGAATGTTTTGGTGATACCCAAATTATTTTTAATCACACTCTGCTCAAGTATCCATGAAACATGAGTACCCAATTATAATTTATTGTTCATAGGTTTTTGTGGGGGTAGAGGCACTATATTTCTTGACTATTTGAGATATCATGGGTTGTATTAGATATTTTGATTATGTGAGGAACAATGATGGTACTAGAACCACATTTTCTTTTATTATTTTATTTTCCTTACATATTTAATCAGACGAGTGGGCTATGTAATAACCCAGTTAAATATAGATTATATCATGTTAATATTTATTATTATTTCAAAATTTCATTGTTATATTTATTAAAAATATATTAATTCATTCTTAAAATCAAAAAGGAAATGGTTTTATTAAACACAATTATTATAAGATTTTATATTGAAGTTAAAATTTTTAATTATACAATTTTAATATGAAAAAATTAATTTCATTTTTAAATTTATCATATAAATATTTTCTAATGTGGAATTTTTATAAATTTTCTAAAAATATTGATATTCATGGAATAGTGAAAATATTGTTTTTTAATTGAAAAAGG
Organism: Viscum album; assembly: GCA_963277665.1. Classification (NCBI taxonomy): domain Eukaryota; kingdom Viridiplantae; phylum Streptophyta; class Magnoliopsida; order Santalales; family Viscaceae; genus Viscum; species Viscum album. The sequence goes on along the minus strand of OY728147.1, from coordinate 869,313,540 downwards.
TATTTTATTTTAATGTATATAGATGTTCAAATTATGTTTTTTATTAGTTTTAAATTTTAATTAGTTAATTTTGAATTAAAATTATCCAATTATGATTTTTATAATGAATTTTATATTTCATATTTTTATAAAAATATTTATATTGTAAAAGGTATTTTTCCAAAAAAACTATTTTCAATTGTGTTTTGCTGGTTTATTTTTAAATTAAAATTTTCTACTTATCTGTATCAAATTTGGGAAAATGTGTTTTATATTTGGAATCTATGAGTCTAAATTTATTAAATATTTTCTTTTGATTTTATAAAAATATGACTAGTAACCATTGAATATTTTTATTACCACATTAAATGGTAGGTCTAGAAATTTAGATTGAAAATATAATGATAAGAACAATTAAATGACCCAAACACTTACCTAAATCTTATTAGATGAGAATATCTCAACCCTAAGTGTCCATGTGATTAATTAATGTATTTTTGGGTCCACATTTAAGATATTATGAACTTTATAGAATTTCTTTATAGAAAAGTCAAACATGTCACACACTAATCTTTAATAAGTGTAATATTACTAATATGGTGTTATCCAGATGATCTGTGTAACTATAAATATTATTTTTTTAATTAAAAGATTCATATTAATCATGGTAATTTATTAATAAATTTTATTAACTTTATAATTGTAACACCCCAGGTAAATAAAGAATATGACATTTTTTGTATTTATACATATTTGTGAATAAAATATTAATATTACTTTAAAGGGGATGCTATGCTCGATGGCGTACCCAATACGCAACAACGACTTTCTTGGGAATCTTACGTTGCACTCTAATAATAAAATAATATTATTTTAAATGGTTGTTAATGCCTAGCCGTTGTAATGGAGGGAATGAACAGAACTAACTACAAAATGATTATATATGTTTGTCAAATATTTTTACTCTTTACAATAAATGATAGAGGATTAAAAATGCGAATGAATCCAATTTTAAGCGTAGACAGTCTAATATTCTTTAAAAAGTCGATTAACCACCTTTTGATGGAGAACCTCTTTTAAATCCACTTTTTGACAATTTTATGTGTTATATTTGACAAAATAAAATTCTTCTTTATAATCGGGACATCAAAAATTTACTATGTGTAATTTTTGGTATTTTTCAAAAAAAGTTCAATTTTTAATGAATAGTGAAAATGTTGTATTTTAATTCAAACCCTCTTTTTAATATAAATTATTTATATGATTAGATTATCTTTTTAATTGGTTTTAAAGTTTAAATAGAATATATTTTTACCATTTAATACAATGGTGGTCATTGTAATTAATATCACATTAAGATTGGACATAAACGAGTGTCAATCTTTTGAAAGATATTGTTTCATAAAAACACGCTATTTGTTTTAACAGCAGGATTTAATTATAAAATTAATTAATGCAACATCTATGTTATTAATTTTGTTAAATAGACATCATTTTTTAATTCAGAATATCAATTATAGCTTAGGTTGAATTTTTGGTATTTTTCTGAAAAACATAAACTTTTTATGAATAGTGAAACCACAAAGTGGTAGTTACAAAATTTGATTTTTCGTTTAAATGGGACTTTACAACTTCTGTGTTTTGAATTTCAAAAATCCAATTTTAATGGTTTTAATTGTTAAGAAAAATTTGGTTCAATGGGATGAGAATAATTTTTGATGAAAAGTAACTTTTAAGTTTTATTAATCACGATTAAAGGTAATTAGTGTGATTTAAGGTAAAAATGATATTATAATAAAATGAAAATATATTGATACTTGTACTAACCCTATTGGATGAGTTATGGCCGACCAATCCACCAATGGGACGATTTTTGGTACCCCATGGAGCCACTTGGGTTTGATAATGACATTTATGCCTTTTATTTAAAGTTAAAATAAAAATGTCACAACCATTATTTGTTTTACTAAAAAAACATTACATGTGGTTATACAAGTCAGAATTTTTACTATAAATAGTAATTGGACAGCTAAAAATAATTCCTACATCATAGTACTTGTTTTATAATTTTTAGACATTAAATAAATAAAATTATTTATGACATCATGATAATGCAGCAATGACCTCATTATTTAATGATATAAATAAAATGGAAAGATAATGAAAACTCTAGGACCTACACATGTAAAAAACCTATTGTATGGGTGTATTTTGAACCCTTATCACCTTATACTATAAAAACATCAATGCGGGACCATTAAAATCCGAAAACCATTTGAAAATAAAGTAACATTTTATATTTTTTCCAAGAGTGCCCCTCCTCTCCTCTTATAAAAGGCCCCCACCTCTACCACCTTACCCACACATCTCAAACCTTTGGTTCGGCCAATATCTGATCATTTTGTCTCTCCACATCCCTCTCCTCATCCTATAATCCTTAACTTAGGAAGGAATCTCTTCAAGAAACCCTTTTGGCTCAAACCAAAGGGAGTTACCCAATTTTAAGGTAACGTCTTCACTTGTGCTCTTTTGTTTTATTTTGCTTCTCCAACCCCCTAAACTCTTTTTATTCATTTATTTTGTAACAACTCCAGTATCTTCAATATACTAGGATGTTGTTATAATATTAATTAGAGCTACACTTACAAACACCTTCATCTAATGGTTAAAGAATATACTGTTTCTGTGGATGACGAATTTCTTCCTCACGAAACGATGATTGTTCAACACTCATATAACACCTTCAAAGGTGGCCATTAAGATGTCACTATATTTATATATGGTATATATTATGTTTATGTTTTCCTTATGATTCTGTATTTTTCATTTTTGGTATACCTTTATGGTTTCCATTGTGGGTAAACACGATAATTTCATTTTAGGAAGTGCGGACTACCGCCCCCTCAAAGTGATTTGATTCGTTAATGCCATATGTGGGACGTATAAATGATGGATTTAAAGTTATTATATATGATATTATACTGGAAGTATAATATACCTCTATATCATTATTACTTTTTTCCATTAAATTATGTGATATAAATGAAAGTAGCGATCATGCGTACATACGGCTTACCGTCTCCATGAACGGTGCATTTCATTTCTTATCCTCAAATTTAATGTACTATTATAAGTACATATAATGGATATATTTGATGTATGATACATCTAAAGGATGAATATAATTCTGGAATTAAAAATATACACATCTCTCATTTAGTTTTAATTCCATTAATATGACAAAGAAATGAAAGTAGCGTTCATGCGTACGTACGGCTTACTTTCTCCATTAACGGTGCATTTCATTTCTTACCTCTAAATGATTATGTAATATTATAAATACATGTATATGATGGATATATATTATATATATGATATCCAAATCAGGAATGTCATTCTGGATATAAAGAACCTTTGACCACACGAACAACATGTAATTGCAAGAAGTCCACTTTTGACTTAAGAACCAAATATCGACAAAACATACATTATTAACATAAATGATTAAATAATGTTTATAACATGTCAATAATTGATATAAAAGGAATAATTAACTTGAAAAATGTTCTTAACCAAGTATAAATTAACTCAAGTTTATTATTCATGAGATTAGATAACGATCGAGTCAAGTCAGACCCGTGGTAAGGGATCCTACTCCTCTCTTTCTTTTTAAGTACACTCTTTTATGTCATTACATTTAAACTCATCTATCTTGTGATTGGGATGTTCTTTTATATTAATCTTACGGTAATTTTTATGTTCATATGATGAGATACCCTATTCTATTTCATCAATCCATTTTGGAAGTTTTGAGTGGCGCCGTTAGGCTGCTGAATTTTCGTAAGAGATCTAACCTCTCTCTTTCTTTTTAATTACTCTCCATTATGTCACTTATTTTAAGCTCCTCTTTGTTATGTTGGGGGATGTTATTTTATATTCCTCTTTATATAAAATTTATGTTAATATGATTAGATACCCTATTTGATCTCATCAATCCATTTTCGTAAGTTTTATGTGGCGTCGTTAGGCTGCCGAGTTTTCGTAAGGGATTTTTCATCTCACTTTTATTCCCGTGGGATTCATGCTACATTTGCCACAATTTCCTTTGAGTGGTGTATGTACTGACCATTATTTTACTAATTGTGTAATATACTTTCATTTATGAGTATTTACATCAATGTTGTATTGTCTTTCTTTCACAGGGTGTATGTTTCAAAAGTTACCCATGTCGGTAAGGAAACATTTCACCCTCCTCTTTTTAAAAGAATTATTTTGTTATGTCTTTTAATTCACATACAATTATTTTGGGATATGTTCTTCTATATTATTATTGATTACAATTTTATTTCCATGTGATGAGATACCCTTTTTATCTCTAATCAACTCATTTTCTGAGTTTTGTAGTAACTCTATTAGGCTGTCAAATTTTGGCAAGGGAACTTCTTAACCCAAATTTGACTCTTTGGGATAAACTTATACTACTTGAATATGTCGTTCTATGAATATGTGTGAATAACATCTGATTGTTTTACACTTAATATCCACTTATATTTAGTGTATTCATTTGTCACACATAATTATGTAATTGATTTATCCTTAAACCAAGGATACCGTCTTTGTAAGGGAATTCATCTCAATCTCCTTTCATTGAGGCATATTTCGTTTTATACACAACTTTCTTTTATACGGTGTATAAACCCCTTTTACTTTTACTTTTATACAAAAGGAATCTTTTTCTATGATGCATTTTACTAAATGACAAAAAGGAATGTTTCTTTTAACGTACGCGGTGACAACGACCTTTTCCACCGCCGCAAGTATTATTTGATCTTTGGCTTCCTCAACAAGCCGTAATGTTTTTAAAATAAAATAAATACCATATACTATTTTATGTATTTTGGTATTGAAAATGGTTTTGATAAAGGATTCTATTTTGTCAATATATATAAATGATATATTGTGATTGAAATGTGGAAATGTTATCATTCATTTATATTGGTTTTATGTGTTATAATTTTATAATGGTACTTGGACATTTTACGGGTGGTTACGTGATAAACCATATGACGGGTGGTGCCGTGAATACCAGGATGGGTGGTTATGTTATAACCTCCAATGCATTGGGTATGGAAGTCGGCCATATGGCTATTCCATTAAGTATGTATGAAAGTTGGCCGAATGGCTATTCCATTAAGTGATATGTGTGGAAGTCGACCTTATAGTTATTCCACTTAAGTATGTTTATGTCCCAAGTTACCTTTATATGTCATGTGATCTTTATATGGGTTTTATGGTAATATTTTGGTTACATAAGGGTAAGTAATGAACTTTTATTCAGTGAAGAGTTTTTACTACTTCGAAAAGGTGAAAAGTATTACTTTGATAAAGTATACATGGTTTACTTGTTTTGACAAACTAACAGTTTTCATTCTTTGTGTATCCCTTACAGAGATTTTTATGCTCATCCCAAGTTTTTGAAATGTTCTTCACAGGACTTAACGTGGAATTGGGTCAAGGATTGGATCAAGGGAAAGTCATGCAACCTAAAACATGGAACCAGACATGTTTATTTTTAAGAGTTGTTATTTTGTGGATACTTAGTAAAAGTTTCTACTTAGTAATCTTTTGAGATGTAATAGTTATGTCCTAATTCTCTAAGACTCTAAACCTTAAAAGATCCTCAATTTGAATTATTCATTTAATTCAATATTATGTAAGGTTTAAGGTCAGGGCCTTATAGTTGGTATCAGAGGTCGGTTTAGATAACTTTAGAGGTTAGGGTATTCTTTAAGCATAAGTAACATGACCATAATGGTTAGGATTTCATAAAAAGTCCAAGTTTTAGATAAATTGAATGAGTAAGTATATCCTAGTGTTTATCTTCCACTTTAGTACATGATGGTTTTGTTGATATACTCACACTGACCTTTTTGGTTTTAGTAAATGGCTGGATCTAGCAGGAACCAAAGTAACAGTGGATGTGAAGGAAACTATGACAGTTTTCTGAGAGAGAAACTGAATGATATGGGAGTTGCAATGAGAACTCTTATGTTTATCCTCAACCAACTATCTGGAGTCATGATTGACCACCTAAACCTTGGTGATTTCTATAAGGCATCATAAATGAGAGAAACAAATCCCTACGGAACTACAGGTAATAGTCATAAAGGTAAGTGTGTTCAAAAACCTATGTGTAATAGATGTGGAAAGAAACACCTAGGAAAATGTTTCAAAGGGACAGAAATATGCTATATATGTGAAAATGAAGGCCATAAAGTAAGAACCAGCCATGGAAAAAGGAAGCATCCAGTTGACTCGAGGAAAGGGAAAGAAGTTCTTTCTGAGGGATCAATTGAACGTTTTAAATGTGGTGTGCATGGGCATTATGCAAGCACATGTCCTATGAAGAAGTTTCAGGAATGGGATCACCAAGATCGTAAAAATATTCGTTTACCATTACCTAATGCCATTACGATTGGGGATGAAGAAACTGAAAATGACTAATCAAAGGTATGGATTATTTCTTAACTTTTTTTTCCTATTTTGGAATCTTAGGATATGATTCATGATTTTGTTTGTAGGAAAGAAGTATTTCAGAATAAGTTGGAAATGAATGGTTAATAGATCATGAAGAATTTTGAATGAGTAAGAAGTCAACATATAATGGCTTCAAGAGTTATGGTGAAATTATTAAGAGTATTAAGTCTCTTTTGATGATGGGGTACATTGGAAGACTTTTTATAGTATGTGTAACACTGATGTTTGATATATGAAAATTTTATTCAAAGAATAGTAATCTGTTCTTTTGTGGACATAGTTATAAAGAACCATTTGGGTTTATATGATCCTTACTTTTGAGGTAATTATGGGTTACTATATGTAATAATGGAAAGTGAATTTCATGAGATAAAATTGAGGTTAAATTACATTATGGTTATTTTTGAAGATTTTATCTCATTATTGGGGAATGTTTTAAGAATTATGTAGTTTTGGAAAAAGGACAACACACAGACCGTGTGATAACCCGTTGCGTCGGACAAAGCTGTGGGAATCGAACCCATTACCAAAGTGCAATGGGTATTTATCACCTACCACTGGACTACGTGAAGTCCCTGGTTAGTATGACTTATTCTTTTTAGTTAGGTGAATTTATTAATTAAGAGTAAGTTGATTTTGGGTTTTTATGAAAATTTTTAACTTATCATGGAGGATATGTGATTAGGTTAATTACTTTTCAATGCGAGAATTTAAGAGCATCTGATGTTTTTTTGGAGATACATGTTACGACTTTACTTGGAAGACTATGTGACTAAATCCTTAAAATATTTGGGATTCAATCTTAGTTTGGTTTACATTGAAGAATTGTATGGACAAATTGTTTATCGAATGGTCCTCGTTGAACATTGGGTTTTGTTGGGAAAATTTTGGAGATTAAGAATAGATTTTCTTTTTATAAAGGATTGTCCTTTTCTGGATTATATGATCTTGTAATAACCTTTTTGGTTTTGGTTAGAGTATAAAGACATGGAAAGTATATAGTTCTCTTTTGTGGATTAGGTGATTCTCTAGAAATTGATTATAGTACTATTAATGCAAAAAAGTCTTCCTAAATACTCGTCTTTTGGAGAAAATATGAGTTTGATTAAGGAATATAATAAAAGTCGAAAAGTCTACATGACAAGTAAGTATGTTTCATTATGATTTAGTTAAGCTCAAAAAAAATTCCTCAATGAAAAGTAACTTAAAACAAAAATGTTGTCTGTTAACTTTTCCTACTGGGGAATCGAATACCGTTTAACCCATCACAAGTTTGTGATTTTCTTATGGTTAACTTTCTCCTAGACATTTTTACTATCACTCTCCATCAGAACATGACCCTTTGTTTTTTCCTCCATGTCTATATTTTCATACTTGGAATCCTAGTATGGGTTATCTCGGGTGACCTCTGTACTTATCTTTCTTTATTTTAAAGTGATTGTTTTACCGACTCTTGTTCCGATGTAGGACATTCAAGGATGTTTCCAAGCTCAATTTTAAAATTACGAGGACGCAATTCCCAAAAGGGGGGAAGGATGTAACACCCCAGGTAAATAAAGAATATGACATTTTTTGTATTTATCCATATTTGTGAATAAAATATTTATATCACTTTAAATGGGATGTTATGCTCGATGACGTACCCAATACGCAACAACGAGTTTCTTGGGAATCTTATGTTGCACTCTAATAATAAAATAATATTATTTTAAATGGTAGTTAATGCCTAGCCGTTGTAATGGCGGGAATGAACAGAACTAACTACAAAATGATTATATATGTTTGTCAAATATTTTTACTGTTTATAATAAATGATAGAGGATTAAAAATGCGAATGAATCTAATTTTAAGCATAGACAGTCTAATATTCTTTAAAAGGTCGATTAACCGCCTTTTGATGGAGAACCTCTTTTAAATCCACTTTTTGACAATTTTATGTGTGATATTTGGCAAAAATAAAAATCTTCTTTATAATCGGGACATCAAAATTTACTTTGTGTAATTTTTGGTATTTTTCCGAAAAAGTTCAATTTTTAATGAATAGTGAAAAATGTTGTATTTTAATTAAAAACCTCTTTTTAATCTAATTTCTTTATATGATTAGAATATATTTTTAATTGGTTTCAAAGTGTAAATAGAATATATTTTTACCATTTAATCCAACGTTGGTCATTGTAATTAATATCACTTTAAGATTTGACATAAACGAGTGTCAATCTTTTGAAAGATATTGCTTCATAAAAACACGCTATTTGTTTTAGCAGCAGGGTTTAATTATAAAATTAATTAATGAAACTTCTATGATATGAATTTGGTAAAATAGAAATAATTTTTGAATTCAATAATATCAAATATAGCTTAGGATGAATTTTTGGTATTTTTCTAAAAAACATCAATTTTTGATGAATAGTGAAACCACAAAGTGGTGGTTACAAAATTTGATTTTTCGTTTAAATGGGACTTTACCACTTCTGTGTTTTGAATTTCAAAAATCAAATTTAAATGATTATAATTGTTAAGAAAAATGTGGTTCAATGGGACGAAAATAATTTTTGATGAAAAGTAACTTTTAAGTTTTATTAATCGCGATTATAGGTAATTAGTGTGATTTAAGGTAAAAATGATATTATAATATAATGAAAATATATTGATACTTGTCATAAACCTATTGTATGAGTTATTGCCAACCAAGAAATCTCATGGGACGATTTTTGGTACCCCATGGAGCCACTTGGGTTTGATAATGATATTTATGCCTTTTATTTAAAGTTAAAATAAAAATGTCACAAACATGATTAGTTTTACTAAAACAATTTTTATATGTGGTTATACAAGTCATAATTTTGACTATAAATATTCATTTGAAAGATATAAAGATTTCCTACATCATAGTATTTGTTTTATAATTTTTAGACATTAAATAAATTAAATTATTTATGACATCATGATGATGCAATGATGACCTCATTATTTAACAATTTATATAAAATGGAAATATAATGAAAACTCTAGGATCTAAACATGTCAAAAACCTATTGTATGGGTTTATTTAGAACCCTTATCACCTTATCCTATAAACACATCAATTTGGGACCATTAAAAGCCGAAAACCATATGAAAATAAAGTAACATTTTATATTTTTTCCAAGACTGCCCCTCCTATCCTCTTATAAAAGGCCCCCACCTCTACCACCTTACCCACACCTCTCAAACCTTTGGTTAGGACAAGCTCTGATAATTTTGTCTCTCCACATACCTATCATCATCCTAGATTCCTTAAATTAGGCAGGAAGCTCTTCATGAAACCCTTTTGGTTCAAACAAAAGGGAGTTACCCAATTCTAAGGTAACCTCTTCACTTGTGCTCTTTTGTTTTATTTTTCTTCTCCAACCCCCTAAAATCTTTTTATTAATTTATTTTGTAACAACTCCAGTATCTCCAATATAATTGGATGTTTTTATAAGAATTATTCGAGCTACACATACACACACCTTCATCTAATTGTTAAAGAACATATTGTTTCTGTGGATGGCGAATTTCTACCTCACGAAACAATGATTGTTCAACACTAATATAACACCTTCAAAGGTGGCCATTAAGATGTCACTCTATTTATATATGTTATATATTATGTTTATGTTTTCCTTATGATTCTTTATTTTTCATTTGTGGTATACCTTTATGGTTTCCATTGTGGGTAAACACGATAATTTCATTTTAGGGAGTGCGGACTACCGCCCCCTCAAAGTGATTTGATTCGTTAATGCCATATGTGGGACGTATAAAGGATGGATTTAAAGTTATTATATATGATGTTATACTGTAATTATAATATACCTATATATCATTATTACTTCTTTCCATTAAATTATGTGATAGAAATGAAAGTAGCGTTCATGCGTACATACGGCTTACCGTCTCCATGAACGGTGCATTTCATTTCTTATCCTCTAATTTAATGTACTATTATAAGTACATATAATGGATATATTTGATTTATGATACATATAAAGGATTAATATAATTCTGGAATTAAAAATATACACATCTCTCATTTAGTTTTAATTCCATTAATATGACAATGAAATGAAAGTAGCGTTCATGCGTACGTACGACTTACCGTCTCCATGAACGGTGCATTTCATTTCTTACATATAAATGATTATGTAATATTATAATTAAATGTATATGCTGGATATATATGGTATATATGATATACAAATCAGGAATGTCATTCTGGATATAAATAACCTTTGACCACACGAACAACATGTAATTTCAAGAAGTCCACTTTTGACTTAAGAACCAAATATCGACAAAACAAACATTATTAACTTATATGATTAAATAATGTTTATAACATGTAAATAATTGATATAAAAGGAATAATTAACCTGAAAAGGTTCTTAAGAAAGTAGAAATTAACTCAGGTTTATTATTCAGGAGATTAAAGAACGATCGAGTCAAGTCAGACCCGAGGTAAGGGATCCTACTCCTATCTTTCTTTTTATGTACACTCTTTTATGTCATTCCATTTAAGCTCATCTATATTGTGATTGGGATGTTCTTTTATATTAATCCTACTATAATTTTTATGTTCATATGATGAGATACCCTATTCTCTCTCATCAATCCATTTTGGATGTTTGGAGTGGCGCCGTTAAGCTGCCGAATTTTCATAAGAGATCTAACCTCTCTCTTTCTTTTTAAGTACTCTCCTTTATGTCACTTCTTTTAAGCTCCTATTTGTTATGTTGGGGGATGTTATTTTATTTTCCTCTTTCTATAAACATTATGTTAATATGATGAGATACCCTATTTGATCTCATCAATCCATTTTTGTATGTTTTATGTGGCGTCGTTAGGCTGCCGAGTTTTCGTAAGGGATTTTTCATCTCACTTTTATTCCCGTGGGATTCATGCTACATTTGCCACAATTTCCTTTGAGTGGTGTATGTACTGCCCATTATTTTACTAATTGTGTAATTTAATTTCATTTATGAGTATTTACATCAATGGTTTATTGTCTTTCTTTCACGGGGTGTATGTTTCGAAAGTTACCCAAGTCGGTAAGGGAACCTTTCACCTTCCTCTTTTTAAAAGACTTCTTTTGTTATGTATTTTAATTCACATAAAATTTTGTTGGGATATGTTCTTATATATTCTTATTGATTTTAATTTTATTTCCATGTGATGATATACCCTTTTTATCTCTCATCAACTCTTTTTCTAAGTTTTGTAGTAACGCCATTAGGCTGTCAAATTTTTTCAAGGGAACTTCTTAACCCAAATTTGATTATTTGGGATAAACTTATACTCCTTTAATATGTCGTTCTATGAATATGTGTGAATAACCTATGATTTTTTTACACTTAATATCCACATATATTTGGTGTATTCTTTTGTCACACATAATTATGTAATTGATTTATCCTTAAACCAAGGATACCATCTTTGTAAGGGACTTCGTCTCAATCTCCTTTCATTGAGGCATATTTCGTTTTATACACAACTTTCTTTTATACGGTGTATAAACCCCTTTGACTTTTACTTTTATACAAAAGGAATCTTTTTCTACGATGCATTTTACTAAATGACAAAAATGAATGTTTCTTTTAATGTACGCGGTGACAAAGACCTTTTCCGCCACCGCGAGTATTATTTGATCTTTGGCTTCCTCAACAAGCCGTAATGTTTTTAAAATAAAATAAATACCATATACTCTTTTATGTATTTTGGTATTGAAAATGGTTTTGATAAAGGATTCTATTTTTCAATATATTTAAATGATATATTGTGATTGAAATGTGGAAATTTTATCATTCCTTTATATTGGTTTTATGTGTTGTAATTTTATAATGGTACTTGGACATTTTACGGGTGGTTATGTGATAAACCATATGCCGGGTGGTGCCCTGAATACTAGGATGGGTGGTTACGTTATAACCTCCAATGCATTGGGTATGGAAGTCGGCCATATGGCTATTCCATTAAGTATGTATGGAAGTTGGCCGAATGGCTATTCCATTAAGTGATATGTGTGGAAGTCGACCTTATGGTTATTCCACTTAAGTATGTTTATGTCCCAAGTTACCTTTATATGTTATGTGATCTTTATATGGGTTTTATGGTAATCTTTTGGTTACATAAGGGTATGTAATGAACTTTTATTCAGTGAAGAGTTTTTACTACTTCGAAAAGGTGAAAAGTATTACTTTGATAAAGTATAAATGGTTTACTTGTTGTTTTGAAAAACTAACAGTTTTCATTCTTTGTGTATCCCTTACTGAGCTTTTTATGCTCATCCCAAGTTTTTGAAATGTTTTTCATAGGACTTAATGTGGAATAGGGTCAAGGATGGGTTCAAGGGAAAGTCATGCAACCTAAAACATGGAACTTTACATGTTTCTTTTTTAGAGTTTTTATTTTGTGGAAATTTAGTAAAAGTTTCTACTTTGTAATCTTTTGAGATGTAATAGTTATGTCCTAATTCTCTAAGACTCTAAACCAGAAAAGATCCTCAATGTGAATTATTCATTTAATTCAATATTAAGTAAGGTTTAAGGCCGGGGCCTTATAATAATTACCTTAAATACATTTATAATGCTAAATCATTTATTATTTAATTATTGGAAAAATAAAATTATTGATATTAGAAATATAAACATAGATATAATTTAAGATAATTAATTTAACACATGAATTTTTTATATGGCCATGAAAATTTTAGGATATTTTAAAATAATTTTTACGAATTCTACGTGTTATCATGATATTGTCAAATTAAAAATAGTGAATAGTTCTTAACATTGACATTATGGTTATTTTATATTAAATAATATTTCAATGAATGATTTAGAATTCATAGAAAATTATAAATTATTCTAAATGATTAGGATATGCTTTAAAATTTCAATAATGGTCCATTTATGGGACTTCTGTTATTTTATAGTATATGCACTGACTATCAAAGACTAAAAATCTACATGGTCATGGTAAGAGTTAGGGGGGTTATATAAGGGTTAAAACCAAATTATAAGGGATGAAATATAGTAGAAACATGACTAATATTAAATAAAAAAGGTTATTTTGACCCATAATCTTTTTATCTTCAAAATAAATCACTTGGGGTCTATTTGAAATTAAATATTAATTTATATTAATTTAATATTTTGATAAATTCTAAGAGTTCTCGTCCCCTCTAATATAAAAGGGCACTGCTTCTTATAATTTCTTCACACTTCAAAACCCATTTGGATCAGTAAATACCTTACAGAAATCAGTCTCAATCTTTATTGGTCTTGGTTTATGCATAATACCAATATTATAGGTCTTATGGTGTTGAAAAAGGATGTTTTCCAAAGAAGTGTAGGATAAAAAATGTATGTGATGGGCAAGACTCAATGTAAAGGGATTTATTTTAAATTTTATCTAACAAATATTACTATAAAAATGCATTTTTATTCCATATCCATATTTTCTAAAAAATATTTTTTTTCTATTATTTTGTAATGTTATTTTTACCCATGTTTGACTTTTTACAAAACATTTCTAAATTGATATTTTTGTCATTTCACAGATAATAAACAGTATAATTTCACTAAAAAAAATGAAGAATACATGTTTTTTAACATGTATACCATGATCATATTTTACCGCCTTCATGAATAATATTTTCCATGATGATTCCTTCTCATGTTTATATATTTATTTTCAATGAAATTGTTTTACTTAATAATTTTTCTCTTTTTAAAATAAGTTTTATCAAAATGGAAATCTTATTTCCCTAAACAAAATTAATTATATTTTATTTTAATAAAACCCACATTACATTTTTCATGGTATTTTGGTTTTAAAATTTCATTTTTTAATGAATATTTTATTTTGATATCTGAAAGTATTTTGAATATAGGTTTTAGAGACTTTTTTAAATGTTTTATGATGAAAAGTTGAAGAATAAAATGTTTTATTCATAATATTGTACTTGATAATTATATGTGAAATGGTTTATCTAGATACATCTTACATGAGGGTTGATCCCCATTATAATTCACGGGTGATCCTAAAATATATTATACATTTGGTTCACCCAGATAGCCTCGGGTGAGCCCGTTATAGCTTTGGGTGATCCCATACAGTGCTTCAATACATTGGGTAATGTACATTGTATTCTGACTTAAGAAGGTGGGAGTTACTGTGTGGTATACCCTATGGATTTAGCCAAACTCTAGTAATTTCTAAAATGGGTTTAAAACAAGTTATGAATGTGAATATTTAATTTGGAAAGTAGGGTTTTTTATTTTCTTTCTATGAGTTTAATGTATTTCTTTGAGAAAAACTTGTGTGTGATTTTCGAATGAAATTTTATATTTCAAACACTCAAATAACTTTTAGATAAATTTAAACATTACATGGGTTTTTAATTGGATAACAAATTTTTTCTTTTAATTCCCTTTATTGAGATTCTTGTGTGTATCCCATGTTTTTTAAAAAATTCAAAGGGTTTAAGGATGAGTAATGGAAAATAATATATTAATATTAAAGTTATAAATATTTTTCAAAAAAATAAAACATTATTTATTTTAAAAGATTTATATTATCAAAAAATGGATATTGAATAAAATTGTATACTTAGTAAAATATAAGTTCTTATGTAGAATATATGACAAAATTCTATGATACTATATACATAAAAGTCCCTTAGGATTATTAGAATTTTAATATCAGTTCAAATACATTATAATATTCCATTCTTATGGTTGGGTCCCTAAATTTGGTATTAGAAAAATGTTTAGATAACATTTCGGATCATAATGTTTTCATGTTTGGTTTTATTACAAGTTCTGAATATCATCATGGTTTTATAATTTTATGGTTGATTATAAATTATATATCTTGTAAACCTCTTTTAAGGATTAAATTTATGATATTTTAAGTTAACCTATGGTGTTTTTGGAGAAATTTATTTTTTAGGTAATTATGGGTTGTTACATTTTTGTATGCAATTGAAAATTATGAGATAAACCTTGAGTGTAACGCCCCGACCCCAGCTACCCAGAGTCGGTGCATTATTACATAACATTGGCATGATCACAAGAAGATCAAATCTCGAAAGACCGATTGGTTTAGTAGCCTTGGAAACACTAGATATATTCATAAGTTTTACATTACATCATAAAATGAAAAACTACTACAACAACATAATGTTTCCACAATCCACACTATAATCCCCTCATAAAATCCATGCAGGTCATTCATAACTTACTTCTTCACATCCTGGGAAAAATAAAACATAGAAAAGGGGTGAGCTCAAATGCCCAGTAAGGATAACAATATAGCGGAAACTTTCATAAATAAGAATAAACATTTAAGGCAATGCATTACTAAAACAAAAGCCTTTTAAACTTTAACTTCAACATAGTATGGCAAAAGTAAAATGAAATAATTCCATTTACTTATTCACATGGATATTCTACTAATCGAATAATCACATGAAAAAATCAATAACCACTTTCATAATGTTGGAATGCATAATGCCAGACTATCATAACCACATAGCCAAGGCCTCGTGCCAAGACTACAAATAAGATTTTGTCAAGGCCTTGTGCCAAGACACTAGTTTGTCTCATGAGACCTACCGATGCATTGAGGAGCTATAGCGGGCTCCACCCGTCACTTATTAAGTCCCATGCATTCCCATATGAAAAGGTTTAAACATAACATAAACATTCGTATTAAAACTAGCATACGAAATGTAAATAATTTCACCATAAACTATGAATGGTATAAAAATATCACATCCATAGTCAAACATATCACAAAACCTTCAATACAATATAGAAGTTTTGTATCATAATAAATCAACTTCAAATAATCTTAAAATCCATCAAAGGATGTTGACATAGATGAAATCAAAATTCTTTTTAAAGAAATATCTCCTTTTATTTTGAAATCATTTAAGATCCATATAAAATAAAACATTTTCTTTGAAAATATTCTTATAAGCTTGTAAGGAAAGCTTTGAAGATTTTATAACAGCGTAAAATAACAGCACCCGCCGTATAAGATAAAAAAAAACATTCTTACCTTAATTCTGTCGAAAAGGTTTAAAAAAGACCTTGTTTTGAAAACGACCGAAAGATTCCTTTATAAACTACTTATAAAAGTCAAAAAGGGTATAAATGACTTTAACTCATATTCTAGTAAATAGTAAAAATGTTCTGAAATACATTTTTAAGAAACATGGATGTGGATGATAAAGAGATCCCAGTAGATTATTACATATAAACAACCTCGGATAATGAAGAGATTGTGAAATAACCCTTACCTTGTACTTTTCCTTGGTTGGGGTAGGTTAACCTCCTGTATAATGGTGAAATAGTTGTTATTAAATTATACAAGAATCATATATATTAATATGATATCATATATGATCTTTTAACATTGATTTGTTAATAATATCTTAGAATTATCGTCGTTTTGGGAGTTAACTTACTCATTTTCTTTTATATGTTTTGTTACATAAGCCATGGTTGTTGTATCTTATTCATATCCAGAATGATATACAGTCCTTAAACATCATTTTTAAATCATCAAATGATAATTATACTTGAATGGATACGATGGAGAATGAATCTCATCGCGTTCGTGGAGACGGTAGTCCGTACGTACGCACGAGCGACAATATCATTCTTTTGATATTAAAATAATATATAAATGGATGGTATATCATATATACAGAATCATTAACATGTTATATTTATTATTTACATGAGTTACACATCATTATTATACCCATCCAAATAATATTATATTGAATAACAATTACACCACGACGTGGAGACGGTAAGCCGTACGTACGCACGTATGGTGACATGTTATTCAAAGGGTGGATAGAATACTGAATATGATTGTACCATATTTATAATAACATCACATTATATGTGAGATACTGGAGTTATTATTTCAGAATGGTAAGAACAAAGGAAGAAGAAGTGGAAGAAGAAATGAACTTAGAAAAGGGTGGTGAAATCATTACCTCTTCTTCGGGTTCTTCCTTTTGATTTGATCAAAAGGGCTCCTTAGGTTGGCTTTCGGATCAAACTAAGGACTCTAGGTTGTAGTGAGGGATGTTGGGAGAGTATTTGGGCAGATTTTGGCCGAACCAAAAGGCTTTGAAGGTGTGAAGAAATGAGAAGGAGGAGTGCCCTTTTATAAGAGGGGTGAGGGGCACCTTTGGAAAAGTTAGAAATATTAATTTATAATAAATTCATATTCGGTTTCTAATGGCTCAAAAGCTTATTATTCAAAGTTTAAGGTGGGGATAAGTCGAAAACCACTCAACCAATAGAATTTAGACAGGTTTGGGTACTTATATTAACCTTATCTTTAAGTATTAACTCTAAGTTAATTAGTTTCACTTTTACAATGTCTCTTTGTATTTTTATATAATATGGTTAATAAACTTACTATATACATCCAAGCGACCCCCAAGTGGTACATTAATGATGAACCTATCATGATATAAGTCTCTTGTCCGAACCTTAGATTTTTAGGAATTTAATATCAATTAATAATATAATATTTGTTTTAAGAACTCTTTTATGTCAATTTTGACACTATTCAATAGTTGATTTTTTTGAAACTCATAACAGATTGATTACTTCGAACAAAGTCAATTATATCAATCCTAATATATCATATTATCCTAGAAAATTAGTTTAATTCATTAAAAGTTTTATATTATATTTATTTGGGTATTTATAATATCAATTATTTTAATTTTTCACTATTATATTAATTACTGCATCATCATTGTGTCATAAATAAAATAACTTATTTAATGTCTAAAAATTATAAATAAAATATCATTATGTAGGAAATCTTTTTATCTTTCTAATGAATATTTATAATCGAAAATCCAACATTTATAACCCTATGTAAAAATTGTTGTTCTAAAAGATATATGCTTGTGTCATTTTTGTATTCATTTTGACTTAATTAAAATAAAGTGTCATTATCACTTACAAGTGGATCCATGGGGTCCCAAAATAGACCCAAAGATGCCCATGGTCGACCATGTATCAACCAATAGGGTTAAGACACGTTTTAGGGTAATTTAGTATTATTATAATATTATTTTTTTTAACCCTTATTTACCGGATTTACCCTTTAACCATGGTAAATAAAATATTTACCGCAGTAATTATTCAAAATGTGTAAAAATAAAAGTTACCTATTTACACAATTTGAACATCCTGATTCCAAATATGGAATCCATTTTCCTAAATTCAAAACACAGAAGTGGCTGAAATTAATTTAAAATTAATTCCCGCTGTCAAAACAAAAAGCGTGTTTTTAAGAGATAATAACTATCAAAAGATTGACACTTGTTTACATTCGGTTTAATTGTAAAATTATGTCCAATGATAAACATTAAATTGAATGGTAAAAATATATTCTAAATATACTTTAAAACCACTCAAATTCATAATTTATCACTATTAATTATTTTGATTAAAAAAGTTGTTTTTAATTAAAATTTAGAAATTTTCACTATTCATCAAAATATGAAAGTTATCCGAAATGTACCAAAATTTCACCCTAGGCTAATTTTGATATTCCGAATCCAAAAATGAAGTCCATTTTGAAATATAGAATATATATGATTTCAAAAAGTAGGTATTACTATTCACAACGGCTAGTTTAATTAGTTGTGGTGTGTGTTAGAACTCGAGGTTGCGTACAACACACGCTATCGCATTATTCGAAGGGAAACGTACCGTAGTAGCTTGGGGTGTTACATTCTCCCCTCCTTCAAATAATTGCGTCCTCACAATTTCTAGGGTATTACTGCATAAAAAGAATCGGGTGGTTCTTCATCATAAGTTCCTCGGGTTCCCACGTTGCCTCTTCCATCTTATGATTTCTCCACAAAACTTTTACCAGACGCGTCGTCCAGTTTCTCAGTACTTGTTCTCTTGTATCAAGAATCCTGACGGGCTCTTCGCAATAAGACAGATCGGGTTCCAGTTCTAATTCCTCATAGGTGAGTACATGCGTTGGGTCAGGCATGTATTTTCTCAATAGAGATACGTGGAACACATCGTGAACTTTGGAGAGACTTGGCGGCATTGCCAATCGGTAAGCTACAGCCCCAATTCGTTCTAGAATTTCGAAAGGTCCGATGTACCTGGGACTCAATTTACCTTTCTTACCAAAACGTATGACTCCCTTCCACGGAGATACCTTTAGGAAAACATGATCACCGACTTGAAATTCCAAATCCTTCCTTCGATTATCGGCATAGCTCTTCTGCCTACTTTGAGCTGCTTTGATGTGATTTTGGATTACCTTTACCTTTTCCATCGTTTCCTCCACCAGTTCTAGACCTACAAGTTTTCTTTCACCGACGTCATCCCAACAGGTTGGTGTACGTAATCTCTTTCCGTATAACGCTTCATATGGTGCCATCTGAATACTCGAATGGAAGCTATTGTTATAGGAAAATCCTACCAGAGGTAAATATTGATCCCACATACCCTGAAAGTCAAGTGAGCAAGATCTCAACATGTCTTCTAAGGTTTGAATAGTCCGTTCTGATTGTCCGTCTGTCTGAGGGTGGTAAGCAGTGCTCAAATGAAGTTCAGTATCCAGGGATTTCTGAAGACTTTTCCAAAACCTTGAAGTAAAACGGGGATCACGATCCGAAACAATTGATAGGGGTACTCCATGAAGTCTCACAACTTCATTAATGTATAGTCTTGCTAGACGTTCCAGGGGTAGATCTTCTCTTATAGCAAGAAAATGTGCTGACTTGGTAAGACGATCAACAATAACCCATATTGCATCGTTCCTTCTAGGAGTCTTTGGTAGCCCCATGACAAAGTCCATTGTAATATTGTCCCATTTCCACTCCGGTATGGGAAGCGGTTGCATGACTCCTCCAGGCTGTTGCCTTCCAGCTTTCACTTGTTGACAAACCATACATCTTGACACAAAATCAGCAATCTCCCTCTTCATGTTGTCCCACCAAAAATGTTCCTTCAAATCTCTATACATTTTGGTGCTCCCAGGGTGTATAGAGAAATTGGAACTATGAGCATCATCCAGCAATTCCCTTTTTAGATCAGGTATATTGGGAACACAAAGTCTCTTCCCGAATTTCAAAATTCCATCTTCATACACAAAGTCTCTCAATCTCCCATCATTCACAGCTTTAATCTTCTTTTGGAATTCGTCATCATCGGTCTGAGAACTCTTAATCCTTTCTAGTAAAGATGGTTTGGCAACCATTTGAAAAAGCATTGATGTTTCACCTTCCCTGGTTATTCCCATGTCCATTTTCACTAGATCCATGAAAATTGGATCCCTTTCAATTCTCATATTGTTCAAAACTCCATGGTCTTTTCTACTCAAAGCATCTGCCACCTTGTTTTCCTTCCCCGGGTGGTAGTGTATCGTACAATCATAATCCTTGAGTAATTCAAGCCATCTCCTTTGCCTCATGTTGAGTTCTTTTTGTGAGAAAATATACTTCAAACTCTTGTGATCAGTATAAATCTCACATTTTTCACCATAGAGGTAGTGCCTCCATATCTTCAAAGCAAAGATCACAGCTGCTAACTCAAGATCATGAGTAGGATAGTTTTGTTCATGAATTTTCAACTGTCGTGATGCATAGGCAATAACTCTATCATTCTGCATAAGGACACAGCCAAGTCCTTTCTTTGATGCATCACTATAAATAACGAACCCATCATTCCCCGATGGTAGAGTCAATATAGGAGCATTGACTAATCTTCTCTTCAGTTCTTCGAAACATTCTTCACACTCTTTTGTCCAAACAAATTTAACCCCTTTACGTGTGAGCTTCGTTAATGGGTTAGCCAATCGGGCAAAATTCTGGACGAAACGTCGATAATAACCTGCCAAACCAATAAAACTACGTACCTCAGTTATACTCGTAGGTTCTGGCCATTCTTGGATTGCCTTGGTCTTAGAAGGATCAACAGAGATTCCATCTTTAGAGACAATATGGCCAAGAAAAGAAATCTCCTGAAGCCAGAATTCACACTTGCTAAACTTCCCATATAATTCATGCCTCCTCAGAGTCTTCAAGATAATGCGCAAGTGATTTTCATGATATTTGTAGGTTTTGGATTATACCAAGATATCATCAATAAATACCACCACAAATTCATCGAGATACTCCTTGAAAACTCTATTCATCAGATCCATGAATACAGAGGGTGCATTAGTCAATCCAAACGGCATTACAGTAAACTCGTAATGCCCGTACCTGGTTCGAAATGCTGTTTTCGGAATGTCTTCCTTCTTTACACACAACTGATGGTATCCAGATCGAAGGTCAATCTTTGAAAAGTATTGAGCTCCATGCAGTTGGTCAAATAAATCATCAATACGAGGTAGGGGATACTTGTTCTTTATCGTTATAGCATTGATCTCCCTGTAGTCGATACATAACCTCATAGATCCATCTTTCTTTTTAACAAAAAGAACAGGGGATCCCCATGGAGAAACACTAGGGCGAATAAATCCCTTATTACTCAATTCCTCTAGTTGTTTCTTTAGTTCGACTAACTCTACAGTGGCCATTCTATAAGGGGTCTTCGATATAGGCCTTGATCCAGGAATCAAATCAATGGAAAACTCAACTTCTCATTCTGGAGGATGTCCAGGTAAATCTTCCGGAAATACATCTACAAATTCTTTCACAACAGGTACACCCTCTATTTGAACATTCCTTTCCTCACCGATAGTTACTTCATTCTCTTCCTCCCCAATAATTGAATTAAGTTGAGCTACTGGGGGTGGGTCTAAATAAGAATTAGGTGGTGACGATTCTGCTCTAAAAATAAGGTGTTCCTTATCATTATCATCAAGAATCGTAACCTCTTTCTTCTTACAATAAATCTTCGCATCATAGTCCGAAAGCCAGTCCATACCGAGGATTATATCAAACTCAATCATAGGTATGACGATGAAATCAGCAGATAAAGAAAATTTATGTGCTCTAATGGGGACTGATTCACAAAACTTTGTTGCAACGATACTTCCCTTAGGAGTTTTAACTGACAACTCCCTTATTAAATCAAATTGGAAATATCTAATTTTCTTAGAAAACTGGGAAGATATGAAACAATGCGATGATCCAGAATCAAATAATGCATTTGCTAAACTTGAGGAAACCATTAAATTACCTGCCACCACGTCTTTCGGAGTTTCTACCTCAGCAGTAGTGATAGCATAAGCCTGGCCTTGATCCCTTGGCCTTTTCTGAGGTAAGTTCTCCTGACGCTTAGGACATGCATTTGCATAATGCCCCATCTCCCTGCAATTGTAGCACTGAACGTTGGTAGCTTCCTTCTTCCCCTTGCAATCATGAGCTTGGTGGCCTTTTTCACCACACTTGTAACAGACTCCCATTCCCTTCAGGCAAGCACCGGGGTGTTTCTTCCCGCACTTACCACAAGATGGATATTCAACCTTTCCCTTCTTCCCCTTATTTCCATTCCCAGATTGATCAGCAGGTCTCTTCTTCTCTTGCTTTGCTTTAAAGTCATAAGACTTAGAGAATTCCTTTTCGGTCTTGATAGCACATGAGACAATGTCTTCGTACGATGAAAAGGATTGTGAGACTAATGCTCGACGGAGAAATGGTTTTAACCCATCAAAGAAACGATCAATCTTACTTCTTGGGTTGCGAATATAATCTCCAGCATACCTCGCTAACCTTGTAAAGTTAGCCTCATACTTTGTGACATTCTCATCCTCCTTTTGTCTCAGACTCAGAAATTGCCTTTCCATATCTGCTCGATGGTCGCGAGGAAAGTATTTTTCTAAAAACAGATCTTTGAACTCCCTCCATTCCATGTTTGATACTTCATCATCTTCCTTCATGTTTTGAATCAATGACCACCATTGATCAGCATCTCCAGTGAGGCGGTAAACTGCCATGGTAACTTTTTCCCTTTCACTACTCCCCAAAGCCTGAAATATTTTCTCTAGGGAAAATATCCATTGCTCAGCTACTAAGGGATTTGTACTTCCATTGAACGTTGGTGGTTGTTGTCTCATGAATCGATCTAACATTGATCCTCCATGCTGCGGATCAGGGTGCTCCATACGGGTAAGGTTATTATTCATAACCTGAGTAAGTTGTCCCAGTACGGTGATTAGCTGATCAGTACCAGTTGCATCACCAGCCCCACTATAATTATCTTGAGCAGGAGGGCAATCCCTACATGGAGTGCGTGCATTGATACGGTTTCCATTTCTTCCACTAGGCGCCATTTCTAAACAATGGCATAAACTAGATCAGTTTATGAATCAAAATACATAATCCCATACTTATAAAACACTTAACATAAATTGAACTATCTATGGATATAATCCATAATCATAAATATGTTTTCTTTGAGGAAGTATATACTCATAAACCCTTCATAATGATTTGTAAAGAAAGTGAGAGTTATCCTAAGCATATCCCCCGGGAGTGTCGTAACCAAGAGTGCAGCAAGGCCCGTTGTCGTGCACCAGTTCCCGTTCGAGTCTAGCTCAAAGAGGTGTTTTCGGGTTTTACCCCTAGGTACATCTGTGCCAGAGCCGCCTCTACCTGCTCGTATCCAGACAGGGATGTATTGCTCGGAAAACTCACAAAGTCTCTACAATACCAAAATTCTAGGAAGTTCTTATATACTAATCCTCAAAGTTCATCTTAGGTCTATGTGCTCTAATCAGAGTTTATCTAAATCTAGCTTCCAAGGTTTGTACTAAACTTCCTCTGATACCAACTGTAACGCCCCGACCCCAGCTACCCAGAGTCGGTGCATTATTACATAACATTGGCATGATCACAAGAAGATCAAATCTCGAAAGACCGATTGGTTTAGTAGCCTTGGAAACACTAGATATATTCATAAGTTTTACATTACATCATAAAATGAAAAACTACTACAACAACATAATGTTTCCACAATCCACACTATAATCCCCTCATAAAATCCATGCAGGTCATTCATAACTTACTTCTTCACATCCTGGGAAAAATAAAACATAGAAAAGGGGTGAGCTCAAATGCCCAGTAAGGATAACAATATAGCGGAAACTTTCATAAATAAGAATAAACATTTAAGGCAATGGATTACTAAAACAAAAGCCTTTTAAACTTTAACTTCAACATAGTATGGCAAAAGTAAAATGAAATAATGCCATTTACTTATTCACATGGATATTCTACTAATCGAATAATCACATGCAAAAATCAATAACCACTTTCATAATGTTGGAATGCATAATGCCAGACTATCATAACCACATAGCCAAGGCCTCGTGCCAAGACTACAAATAAGATTTTGTCAAGGCCTTGTGCCAAGACACTAGTTTGTCTCATGAGACCTACCGATGCATCGAGGAGCTATAGCGGGCTCCACCCGTCACTTATTAAGTCCAATGCATTCCCATATGAAAAGGTTTAAACATAACATAAACATTCGTATTAAAACTAGCATACGAAATGTCAATAATTTCACCATAAACTATGAACGGTATAAAAATATCACATCCATAGTCAAACATATCACAAAACCTTCAATACAATATAGAAGTTTTGTATCATAATAAATCAACTTCAAATAATCTTAAAATCCATCAAAGGATGTTGACATAGATGAAATCAAAATTCTTTTTAAAGAAATATCTCCTTTTATTTTGAAATCATTTAAGATCCATATAAAATAAAACATTTTCTTTGAAAATATTCTTATAAGCTTGTAAGGAAAGCTTTGAAGATTTTATAACAGCGTAAAATAACCGCACCCGCCGTATAAGTTAAAAAAAACATTCTTACCTTAATTCTGTCGAAAAGGTTTAAAAAAGACCTTGTTTTGAAAACGACCGAAAGATTCCTTTATAAACTACTTATAAAAGTCAAAAAGGGTATAAATGACTTTAACTCATATTCTAGTAAATAGTAAAAATGTTCTTAAATACATTTTTAAGAAACATGGATGTGGATGATAAAGAGATCCCAGTAGATTATTACATATAAACAACCTCGGATAATGAAGAGATTGTGAAATAACCCTTACCTTGTACTTTTCCTTGGTTGGGGTAGGTTAACCTCCTGTATAATGGTGAAATAGTTGTTATTAAATTATACAAGAATCATATATATTAATATGATATCATATATGATCTTTTAACATTGATTTGTTAATAATATCTTAGAATTATCGTCGTTTCGGGAGTTAACTTACTCATTTTCTTTTATATGTTTTGTTACATAAGCCATGGTTGTTGTATCTTATTCATATCCAGAATGATATACAGTCCTTAAACATCATTTTTAAATCATCAAATGATAATTATACTTGAATGGATACGATGGAGAATGAATCTCATCGCGTTCGTGGAGACGGTAGTCCGTACGTACGCACGAGCGACAATATCATTCTTTTGATATTAAAATAATATATAAATGGATGGTATATCATATATACAGAATCATTAACATGTTATATTTATTATTTATATGATTTACACATCATTATTATACCCATCCAAATAATATTATATTGAATAACAATTACACCACGACGTGGAGACGGTAAGCCGTACGTACGCACGTATGGTGACATGTTATTCAAAGGGTGGATAGAATACTGAATATGATTGTACCATATTTATAATAACATCAAAGTATATGTGAGATACTGGATTTATTATTTCAGAATGGTAAGAACAAAGGAAGAAGAAGTGGAAGAAGAAATGAACTTAGAAAAGGGTGGTGAAATCATTACCTCTTCTTCGGGTTCTTCCTTTTGATTTGATCAAAAGGGCTCCTTAGGTTGGCTTTCTGATCAAACTAAGGCCTCTAGGTTGTAGTGAGGGATGTTGGGAGAGTATTTGGGCAGAGTTTGGCCGAACCAAAAGGCTTTGAAGGTGTGAAGAAATGAGAAGGAGGAGTGCCCTTTTATAAGAGGGGTGAGAGGCACCTTTGGAAAAGTTAGAAATATTAATTTATAATAAATTCATATTCGGTTTATAATGGCTCAAAAGCTTATTATTCAAAGGTTAAGGTGAGGATAAGTCGAAAACCACTCAACCAATAGAATTTAGACAGGTTTGGGTACTTATATTAACCTTATCTTTAAGTATTAACTCTAAGTTAATTAGTTTCACTTTTACAATGTCTCTTTGTATTTTTATATAATATGGTTAATAAACTTACTATATACATCCAAGCGACCCCCAAGTGGTACATTAATGATGAACCTATCATGATATAAGTCTCTTGGCCGAACCTTAGATTTTTAGGAATTTAATATCAATTAATAATATAATATTTGTTTTAAGAACTCTTTTATGTCAATTTTGACACTATTCAATAGTTGATTTTTTTGAAACTCATAACAGATTGATTACTTCAAACAAAGTCAATTATATCAATCCTAATATATCATATTATCCTAGAAAATTAGTTTAATTCATTAAAAGTTTCATATTATATTTATTTGGGTATTTATAATATCAATTATTTTAATTTTTCACTATTATATTAATTACTGCATCATCATTGTGTCATAAATAAAATAACTTATTTAATGTCTAAAAATTATAAATAAAATATCATTATGTAGGAAATCGTTTTATCTTTCTAATGAATATTTATAATCGAAAATCCAACATGTATAACCCTATGTAAAAATTGTTGTTCTAAAAGATATATGCTTGTGCCATTTTTGTATTCATTTTGACTTAATTAAAATAAAGTGTCATTATCACTTACAAGTGGATCCATGGGGTCCCAAAATAGACCCAAAGATGCCCATGGTCGACCATGTATCAACCAATAGGGTTAAGACACGTTTTAGGGTAATTTAGTATTATTATAATATTATTTTTTTAACCCTTATTTACCGGATTTACCCTTTAACCATGGTAAATAAAATATTTACCGCAGTAATTATTCAAAATGTGTAAAAATAAAAGTTACCTATTTACACAATTTGAACATCCTGATTCCAAATATGGAATCCATTTTCCTAAATTCAAAACACAGAAGTGGCAGAAATTAATTTAAAATTAATTCCCGCTGTCAAAACAAAAAGCGTGTTTTTAAGAGATAATAACTATCAAAAGATTGAAACTTGTTTATGTTCGGTTTAATTGTAAAATTATGTCCAATGATAAACATTAAATTGAATGGTAAAAATATATTCTAAATATACTTTAAAACCACTCAAATTCATAATTTATCACTATTAATTATTTTGATTAAAAAAGTTGTTTTTAATTAAAATTTAGAAATTTTCACTATTCATCAAAATATGAAAGTTATCCGAAATGTACCAAAATTTCACCCTAGGCTAATTTTGATATTCCGAATCCAAAAATGAAGTCCATTTTGAAATATAGAATATATATGATTTCAAAAAGTAGGTATTATTATTCACAACGGCTAGTTTAATTAGTTGTGGTGTGTGTTAGAACTCGAGGTTGCGTACAACACACGCTATCGCATTATTCGAAGGGAAACGTACCGTAGAAGCTTGGGGTGTTACATTGAGGTTATAACATTTCATTAATTTTGAATATAGTATGTTTATTTTATAGATATTATGACAATTATGGGAAATTTATAAGGATGTAAATAATATATTTTTAGAAAAAGGACTACTATCAGGTTAGGGGACAACACGTCATATTCGGAAAGGCCATGAGGTTTAAACGCACAACTAAAAGGAAATAAGGGTGTATCGCCTACCTATGGCCAACATGAAGTCCTAGTTAGAATAAATTTTTCCTTTTAGTTAAATGATTTTATGGATGAATAATAATTTTATTTTTGAGAGATATTATTTATTGTAAAAATAATCATTGTGATAGGAAAATTATTTGGTGATTAAGATATTAGTGTTATTTTGGGAGAATATCACTATAATTTTGTGATCTATATAAGCTAAAATGATATTTTATTTTATTAATAAAGGATTAATTATCTTTTGGAATAATATATTATTTTATAGAGGGTTTATGGGGATTCAAGTAATTTATATAAATGTCTATAATATCTTGAAGATTATATGATTCTGGCATATACATTGTAGAGTTCGACATTAATATTTATTCATATTATTTGGGGATTAATGATAAATTTTATATTTGTAGATAATGTGATCAAATAGAATAGATTTTTGGGTTTTAATATTACTCTATATTATATTTTAGGAAATTTATGTACAATTATTTGTTGAAAGTTCTATGTAAAACTTTGGGCATTACTATTGAATTTTTTAGATTAAAAGTATTTTTTATTCAGTTGAATATTTATTCATTTTAGGAATTGTCTTATATTATCCTAACCATTTTGATTTTGTTTAATGAATAAATATAGGAGGAATATATTTATATCCTATTTTGGAGTTATTTGATTCATTATAAGTTTATTCTAGAGCTCCATATATGAAATTCATCTTAAAGACATGTCATTTGGAGAAAAGACGTGTTGTTGGTGGAATTTGATTAAAGGATGAAATTCTATATGTCATGTAAGTGAATATGGTCATTTTCTTATTATTGGTAGTAAAATAATTCATCAACTCTTGGAAAAGGATTTTGAATGAAAAATTATCCAATAATTACTCTTCTGATTGAGAAATCAATGTTGTTTTAACCCATTATATATTTTCATTTTTATAGTGGTTAACTTTCTCATGATCATGTTCTCTATCAATCTATATTAGTCCTTGGATGTTATTTTTATTTTCCATCCCCATGTTTTCACTTCTCACTAATGTTTTCCTACTTATAAACCTATCATGTGTTAATTCAGATGATATTTGTACATCCTCTATCTCTCTTATCAAGTGGATGTTTTGTTAATAGTTTTTAGGATGTTTGATTAAAATAAAGGTATTTTGAAAAGTCAAACCCTCGTTATCGAGCCCGAGTTGAAAATTATGAGGATGAAATTTCCAATGAGGGGATGTAATAACCTAGGTAATGATAGAATAAATTATTTTAATATGTAATAGTATTATGTAATTATGTAGTTATATTCATTAAAATATATTAACCAATTCTTAAAATCAATAAATTAATTATTTTATTAAACTAATTTCATTAAAGATTTTATTTAAAAGTATAAGTATACAATTATTTAATTTTAATTTTAAAATATGAATTTTCTTTTTATAATCATATTTTTAAAATTATATTTGGATGAATTCTTAATAATTTTATGAAAATATTGATTTTGCAAGGAATAGTGAAAATACATATTTTTATTTAAAACTGCATTTTATTTTAAAGTATTTACATGGTAAAATTATGTTTTTTATTAGTACTAAATTTTCATCACTTAATTTGGACTTAAAATTATCCAATTATTTATTATAAATTGTTATTATTCGTGAATTTAGTATAAAAACATTTAATATTTAAAGAAAAGGCATTTTTCTAAAAATTATTTTTCATTGTGTTTTTTCAGTTAAATTTAAAATTAAATTTTGAAACATTTATGTTTTGGTATTTTTAAAAATGGATTCCATATTTGGAATTATTGGGTTCAAATTTAGTAAATATTACCCTTTTATTTTGTTGCAATATTAATATCATCCTTAGTAATTTGTATTACCAAGGTTAAGGGTAAATATAGTTATATAGGATAGAAGTATAGTGATAAGAATGAATAAATTACACAAAACAGAGATAAATATTATTTTATGGCTATATATTGACCATAAATCATCCACATATTGAATCTATGTCCTTTTGGGGCCACATGTATGGTATTATGACATTTATAATATTCTGATAAAAGTAAAGTCAAACATGGAAGACTCTTATTTTTAATAAGTGTCATTTTTTATTTGGTGTTATGAAGAGGAAATGTTTAAATATAAAATATTTATTTTCATCCTGGTAATTCATTTTTAATTTTTAGTGAATAAAAAAATTACCATTACTATTTTCACAACATTGATGTAGTAATTATTTTATTAATGGATAAATCAAATAAGTGATATTAAATATAATAAAATAAATATATATTAATCCAATAATTTGATAAAATATATATATATTTCGGTGTTATGTTAAAATAATAGATTTGAATTTTATGTTTTATTATGACATTCTTAACATAAAGGTAATGAATAGTTCTTAAAAATGGAATTTAGCATATTTTATAGTAAATAATATTTTACTAAATGATATAAAATTATTAAAAATCATATATTCTACCAACTGATTAGAATGAGGTTTTCAATGTCATCCATGATTCATTTATGGTATTTTATCGTTTTATAATAACAATATTGACCCTCAAGTTATAAAAATCCATGTTGTCACTATATGAGTTAATGGGGTTAAATATAGGTTAAAATCAAAACATAAGGGTATAAATATAGTCAAAACATTTATAATATTTATTGGATGATGGTATTTTGACCCATAATGATATTTTATTAAAAATAAATAAATTGTAATATATTTTTAACTTATAATTAATTCATATTAATGTAATATTTTGATAAATTCCTAGAGTACCCTTCCCATCTCTTATAAAAGGGAACATGTTCTTCTCATTTAATCAAACTTAAAAACCCATTTTGTTTGGTCAATCAATACCCAAATACCTTAAACTAATACCTCCCATAATTCTATTGTTTTTTTGTTATAATACTAATATTATAGGGATTAAGTTGTTATGAAAAAGAGAATTCCAAATAAGAGGAAAACAAAGAATGTGTGTGACGAGTTATATTCAATATAAAAGACTTTCTTTTAATAAATATTTTTTTAAAATTTCCTTAAAAAATATTCCATATTGATAATTTATAAAAAAAATTATGAAATAATGTTTTTATTATTCATATATTGTTGTTTATGGTCATTTTTATCAATGTTTTACTTTTTATAAAAAGACTTATAATTAATCTTTTGGTTATTTTCAAAAAAAAGGTTCTTTGTGATTTTTATAAAAAACAGAAGGAATATTTATATCTCTTATATGGAAACAAAATATTTTTCCACCTTCATGAAGAATCTTTTCTTTGAATATTTGTTTACATGTTTATATTTTTATTTTCAAAGAAAATGGTTCCTTTATAATTTTTTTGTTTTAAAAATATGTGTTTTCTAAATGGAAATATTATTTTCCTCAAGAATATTTTTAATGATATTTTCTTTAAAGAAAACATTTTTAACCTTATTCTATTTATTTTTGTATTTATAATGGGTTTTGAAATTATTAGGTTATTTGGATATCCAAAATTGTTCTCTATATCGGTTTTAAATAGGTTTTAATGATTTTATGAGGAAAATGAATGAATAAAATGATATATTCATAGTATTATTCTTGAGAATTATCTGAGAAATGGGTGAGTCTAGTAGAGATTAAATGATTTTTTAATCCACATTATATCTCATCGTGATCCCAATATATCTTATACATTGGGTACACTTAGATATCATCAGGTGATCCCATTATACCTTTATGATCACCAAGATAGTGCTCTGATGCATTGGGTAATGTACTTTTTATTTGGATGAAATAATGAGGGATTTACCAAAGTTTCCCTCCTATGGATTTAACTAATCCTCATTTATTTTAGGAATGGGTTTAAAATGGATTATTAATGTGATTCTCTATGTTTTCAAAAAATATTCCTATTTGATTACTTTGAGTTTTAATGTTTTTTTAGAAAATATTGTGTTTTATATTCAAATGAATTTTTTTATTTCATACTCTTAGTGAACATTTAAGATAAAGTTAAAGGTTAAATGATTTTTCATGTTTTTCACTTGGCTAATGGATTTCTTCTTTTTATGTGATTTATAAATATTATTTTCTTAACCATTTTTTTAAAAACAATTTCATAGGGTATAAGTATGGGAAAGAGATAAGAATAACTCAAGATGAAAACATTCAATATTTATCATAATAAAAAGAAAAATGTTTTATTTTAAAAGTTTTATATTATGAAAAAATAGATATTGAGGGTAAGTCTCTACATTGTAATGTAAAAGTTGTTATATAAGATTTATGTACTAATACTCTTAAAATATATACAAAAAAGATCCTAGAGATTATTAGAATGTCAATTATAGTTCAAATAAACTAGAATAAGTAATTTTGAATGTAGTTTCCTTATAAGATATCAATTGTTGTGTGATGGAGTTATTATGGGTCTGTATGACTTTTTTATGCTAAATTCATTATTCGTCATTGATGTATTTTTTTTTATTTCCTTCACATTATTTTTGGATTATTATTTATTTTGGATGATGTTTTGTAATTTTTATTTTATAATTTTCACTTTGATATGGGGTATAGTCTTCTCATGGTAACACCCTAGACCATCATTTCTAATCCAAAACATCTATTGTATATAAAGGTGTGATTGAGGTCCAGTAGAATCAACAGTACAAAAACTAATTGGTTGTTATGAACTTGGGAGATTAAATTTCTCCTAAATTTTTTCTTCCTGATATCTCTAGTCAACAACCTCAACTTTCCTTACATAAGAATCAATCAAAGAATTTTTTTTCAAATATTTAAATTGAAATCCCCAAAACAACCATGAGATATTTACTATTAACACCCACCTTTAATGTTACCATGAAATTTTGAATACTAAAATGAAATTTGAAATTCTTATTTCATTTTAAAATCTAAACATCTGCATGAGGTTGCATCACTGCCACATGGTGGTGGTTATTTCATTATGAAACTCATTTCTTCATGACAACATCACCTTATGTTTGATGATGAGAACTCATCTATAATAAAAATAATTGTGCGGTGTTTGATTAATGAAGAAAAAAACATGAATCATCGTCTGATTTATCCAAATATTATCCATCTATTCATAATTAATGTTCTAAATTTCTCCTCAAATTGCATCTAAAATTAACATGGAATTTATTCCTCAAATTGTAATTTTTTTATTCTCAACATACCTTTATGTGGTTACTAGATTACCTTTACATGGCTAGATCGTATATCATATCACACATATGATCAGAGACATTACACCAATATTTAGTACTTTTAAATTTGTACCAAAACAGGATAACACATATACAATATCAAATGACACAAACATAGATTTATATGAAACATACAATTCTTGACTTCATTTTCACATAAAAGTAAATTCACTCATAAGAATAGATAGAAAGACTTGTACTCCCATCCCTTTGACACTAAAATGAAAAATAAATATATTCTGAAAAACTAATATGAAAGAATTTTTTTTAATTTCATCATGTAAAATTTTCTTAGGATTCGTTTTTGTGAACTTTCTGAAAATATTGATTTTCAAATAATAGTGAAAATATAATTTTTTATTGAAAAACAAATATTTTATATTATAGTATTTACAAGGTAAAATTATGTTTTGGATAGTTTTAAAAAAGTAATTTGTTTATTTTTATTTATAATAACAAAACTATGTTTTCTTAAATAGATTTTGTAATTCTATTTAGTATAAAAACATTTTTTATTTAAAATGTAATCTTTTAAAAAAATAGTTTTCAATGTGTTTTGTTGGTTTAATTATAAATTATATTTTTCAAATTATGTGTTTTTAATTTTGAAAAATGGATTTCATATTTTGTATCATTGGGTCCTAATTTATTAAATAGTTCCCATTTTTTTGGAAAAATATTAATTGTACCTTTGTAATTTTTATTAACTCAATAAAGGGTAAATCGAGTAATATAGATTAAAATTTTAATTACAAGAACTAATACATGACCCAAACACATATGTAAATCTTATTTTATTTTTATATCTCAACAATATGTATCCAAGGGTCTAATTAATAACATTTTGGTTCCACATGGATGATATTATGACCTCAATAAAAATTTATTGAAATCAATGTCAAACATGCCACACAGTTATTTTTAATAAGTGTAATATTTTTAATATGGTGTTATCCAGAGGATATGTTCGACAATAAATATTATTTTACAATATAAAAGATTAATATTTATAGTGGATTGTTTTTAATTTTTAGTGAAAAAATAATTACCTAAACTGCATTCACAACACTAATGTAATAATTATTTAATTAATGGGAAAATAAATAAATGATATTAAAAATATTAAAATAAATGTAATTTTAGATAATTAATGTAATCCATTAATTTTATAGAATAATGAATTTTTTTGGATATTTAAAATAATTGGATATAATTTTGAGTGTTATCAGGATATTATTAAACAGAATGTAATGAATTGTTCTTAAAATAGACATTATGGATATTTTACTTCAAATAATATTTTAATAAATAATATAAATTTTCATGAAAAACATAAATTAATTCATGTAATAAGGATAATTCTTAAAAATTCAATAATTTTCTTATTTATGGGTTTTTTTATGGTAAATATATTGACCCTTAAAGAATAAAAAACCATGTGGTCACGATAACAGTTAATGGGGGTTAATACCAAAATATAAGGATATAAATATTGTCAAAACATTCCAAAATTAAATTTTTTGGGAGTATTTCAACTGATCATCATGTTATATTATTAATATCCCACTTTGGAGGTATTTTTAATTGAAAATAGACTTATATTAATTTAATACTTTGAGACGTTCTAAGAGTGTCCTTCCACTCTCGTATAAAAGGGAACATCTTATTATCATTTCATCACACTTGAAACCCCATTTGGATCTACAAAGTCAAACCCAAATCCATTCCAATAATCCCTCAAATATTTCTATATGTATTTTTTTAGAGAAAATACCAATATTTTAGGGATTAAGGTGAAAAGTGAGACTCAAGTTAGAAGGATTTCTTTAAAAAATAATCTTTTAAATGTTACCTAAATTCTCCCTTTTTCTTCTATATCCCTATTTTATAAATATGTTATGAAATATGTTTTTATTATTCTTCTATGATTTTTTAAATTATTTTGTACCCATGTTTGAATTTTTTCAAAACTGTTTTAAATAATTCTTTTCATCATATTCCAAAGAAGGTACTTTTTGATTTTTTTTAAAAAAAATAGAAGGAATGTTTTTTCTAAATACACATCATGAGTGTATTTTCCCACCATCATTACTAATATTTTAATTGATGATTCTATTACAAGTTTATATAGTTATTTTTAATCAAAAAGTTTTCCTTTATATTTTTGTACTTTGTGAAGTAATTGATTTAAAAATGGATATATTATTTTCCTCTAGAATGTGATTAATGATATTTTACTCAAATAAGAACTCTCTTTACATTTTTATAGGTATTTTGGTATTTAAAATGGATTTTTAAAAAAAAATGGGTATTTTTTATATCTTAAATTATTTTGAATATGGGTTTTAATATGTTTTTTCAATGGTTTTATAATGAAAAGTGAGAGAATAAAATGTTTTATTGATAATATGGTACTTGATCATTATATGTTAAATGGTTGATATAGGTAAATCTTATATGAAGGTTTGATACCCACTATAGCTCATGGGTGTGATGAATATGGCTTATATATTGGGTGTTCCCAAATAGTATCGATTGAGTCCATTATAGATTTGGGTGTTCCTAGATACAACTCCAATGCATTGGAAAATGTATCATATCATTTTAGAGAAGAATGAGTGATTTAACAAAGGGTGTCTCCTATGGATTTAACTGGGCTCTAGTTATTTCCAAAATGGGTTCAAAATTGGATATAAATATGATTATTTAATTTTAAAAGAAGGGGTCTAATTTTCTTAATATGAATTTTAATGTTTTTAATTGACAAAAAAGTGTGTGTGATTTTAAAATGAAATTTTTTATTTCAGACACTCAAAAAATCATTGAAGATAAAGGTAAGAATTACATGGCCTTTAATGTTTTTCACTCAGCTAATAGATTTCTACTTTTTTTGTATTTTTTCTGGGATTTTTGTACTCATACCATATTTTTTAAAAAGATTCTTGTGTTTTATTTATTGATAATATAAATAAAATATCAATACAAAATTTGTGAATATTTTACATAACAATAAATAACATTTTATTTTAAAATTTTTATATTGTGAACAAATGGATTTTTATTAGAAGATAACAATTTGTAATATATAAGTTGTTATGGTTAATTCATGACCTAATTCTATAAAACACATAAATGAAAAGTACCTCAAAATTTTTGAAATGTGAATTATAGGTCAAAGACACAAGAATATGTATTACGTTAGTTCGGGTCCTTATAACTCGTAGTAGATGAGGATTTAGACAACATTGAAGATTTTGATTTTTTTCATGTGTGGTTATCTTAAGAGTCATGAATATAATCACAGTTTTATAATTTCATGTTTTATAATAAATTATATGTCTTATAAACACCTATTGAGGTTTAAAGTTATGAAATTTTTAATTGATTGAAGGAATTTTGGGATAAATTTATTTTTAAAGTAATTATGGGTTATTATATATTAGGATAAAAATGAAAATAATGAGACAACCTTTGAGGTTAAAAAATTAATTATATTGAATTTTTTTTAAAAAAAATCAATATTTTATCACATTTTTGGGGAATATATAAGGATAATATTAATATATTTTTAGAAAAATGACAACATGTAGGTCGGGCGATATCTCATCACATTCGGCAAGGCCATGAGGTATGAACCCACGCCCGATAGAAAATAAGGTTGTGTCGCCTATCACTAGCCTCCATGGAGTCCCGATTAGTATAATATTTTAAATATACTTAAATGATTTGAGGGATGGCTAATAAGTTTATTTTTGGGAACATATGTTTTATTGTAAGGATAAACATTGTGATTGGAAAATGATTTAGTGATTAAGTTATTAATGTTATTTTGGAAAAAGATCACTATAATTTTGTGATCCCTATATGATGCTATCAGATTTTATTTGAGAAATAAAGGTTGAATTTTCATTTGGAAGAAAATATTATTTAATATATCTTTATGGTGATTTTGTTTATTTATATAAACTACTAGAATATCTAAGAGATTATATGATTTGGGAATATAGATTGTGGAGTGAGACTTTAGGATCCATTTATTTTATTTTGATATAAATGATTAATTTTATTGTGGAAGACAATATTATCAAATACTTATGATTTTTGTGATTGAATCTTATTCTGGAATTTTTTTTGATGAAATTTAAGGATAGTTATTTATTTAATAATCTATGTTGAACTAAGGGTATTAATGTTGAATTTTAATGACTAAAAATATTTTTATTCGGTTATAGGTATTTTAATTTTGTAATTCTCTTATCATGTACTAACCATTTTGGTTTTGGATAATTTAAAAAGATAATAGGAATAAATTTTAATCATTTTTTTTGAGTTATTTGATTCATTAGATGATTATTATAGTGCATCATGAATGAAAAAAAATCATTTTTAAGACCCATCATTTGGATAAAAACATGAGTTTTGGTTGAAATTTATTAATGGATGAAATTATTCATATCATGTAAGTATATGTACTTATTTTTATATCCTAGATATTAAAATAATTCCCCAACTCTAGGAAAAATATTTTGAAAGAATTACATTATCTGTTTAATCTTCTTATTGATAAATAAATGGCCTTTTAACCCATCACAGATTTATGATTTTGAAGTGGTTAAATTTAACAAGATCATGTTCTCTAAAAATTAATATCAGTATTTGGGAGTTGGTTTTCTATTCCATTCTAATGCTTTCACTGCACACAAAAGTTTTACTACTTGGAAACCTAGAAACCTTTACTCCATATAACCTTTGCACATCTATTTTATCTCTTATCAAGTGGAGTTTTTATTAATCCTTTTTAGGATATGGGATTGTAATAAATGTATTTTTGAAAATTCAAACCCTCATTATTGATCCCATGTTTAAAATTGTGAGGACACTATTTCCAAAAGGAGGAAAATTTAATATCCCAAGTAATGATATAAAAAATCATTTCAATATTTTTTAGTTTTCTTGAATTTTGTAGTTATATTATTTATAAATACATTATGAGATTCTAAAAATAAATAAGGAAATAGTCTTATTAAGATCATTTCTTATAAGATTATATTTCAAAGTTTAATTTTATAATTATTTAATTTTAATATAATAAAAAAAATTTAATTTTTAAATCCATCATCTCGAAATTTTCTTAAGATAAATTTCATATAATATTCTGAAAAAAGTGATTTTTTAAGGAATAGTAAAAAATAAAATTTTTATTGAAAACTCTATTTAATTTTAAAGTATTTACAAAGAAAAATTTTATATTGGATTAGTTTAAAATATTAATTAGCTAAATATTATTTAAAATTATCAAATTTTGGTTTTTATATGGATTTTATAAATGCTTTTATTAACAAAAAAGTTATATTTAATATGGTAATTTTTAGGAAAAAATATTTTTCATTATGGTTTTTCGATTTAATTTAAAATTAAATTCTGAAACTTATATGTTTTGAATTTCTAAAAATGGATTCCATATTTCAATTATTAGTGAAAAATTTAGTAAATATGTCCCTTTTAGTTTTGGACAATATTAATAGTAACTTTATTAATTTTTATAACCATGGTAATGATTAAATCAGGTAATTTTGGTAAAAAAATATTATTATAAGTACTATTAAATGAGCAAAACACTTTGCTACATCTTATTGGATTAAAACAGCTTGACCATAATCATCAAAGAGTTTAATTTATGACTTTTTTGGGCCACTTGGAAGTGATTATGACCATTATAATATTTTATTTAATGAAATTTCAAACATGTCACAATCTTATTATTAATAACTCTAATATTTTTAATATGGTTTTATCTAGAGGATATGTTTGAAAATAAATATTATATTTAAATAGAAAATAATTTTCATCATCAAGGTAATTTATTTTTAATTTTTAGTCTATGAATAATTAGCTTAACTACTTTCACAACACGAATTCCTTAATTTTTTAATTTATGGAAAAAACAAATAAATGATATTTAAATTATTAAATGAAATATAATTTAAGATCATTAATTTTAAAAATTAATTTTATATAATATCATGATATGTTGGAGATATGTTAAAATAACTAGTTTTAATTTTATGTTTTATTATAAAAGTATTAAAATCAAATTAATTAATAGTTCTTAAAATTGACATTATGGATATTTTATAGTAAATAATAGTTTTTTAAATGATATAAAATTCATAAAAATAGAAAATCCTACTATGTGATTTTTATGTGGTATTAAATTTCAACCGTGATCCATTTATGGGAATTTTAGGATTTTATAATAACTATATTCACCCTCAATGAATAAAAATCCATGTTGTCCGTGTAAGAGTTAAAGGGGTTAAGTAATGTTTAAAACCAAATGATAAGGGTATAAATATAGTCAAAACAAGTCCAATTTTTATTATATGAGGTTATTTTGACCCATAATCATATTATATTCGAAATTAATTTGTTTTGATCTTTTTTTAAATTTAATATAAAATTATATTAATTAAATATTTTTAGAAATTCCAAGTGTTCCCCTCTTTTATCTTATAAAATATAAAATATTATTTTCACTTCATAACACATAAAAACCCATTTTTTTTCTTCCAATCCTTACTTATATACTATATAATAATTCCTAATATAATTCTAGTAGACGTTTCTTAGGTATAACACTAATCTTATAGGGATTAAGGTGTTTAGAAAATGAGTTTTTCCAAAGAAGAGGAACATAAAGAACATACACAGCAAGTCAAACTCAAGGTAATGGATTTTTTTTAAAAAAATTACTTTTAAATATTCACTCTAATATATTTTTTCTTAGATATACATATTTTATGAAAAAAAATTAAATAATGTTTTATTATTCTTCGTATGATTTTTTAAAGTCACTTTTACCCATGTTTGGCATTTTACAAAAATTGTTTGAAATGAATATTTTGTCATTTTTCAAACAAGGTAATTTTTGTTTTTTTTTGTCAAAAAAATGAAAGTGGTGTTTTTTTGACTTATAAAAAATGAGAATATTTTCAAAAATTCGTGAATAATATTTTCTTTGAATATTCCTTTACAATTTTATATGGTTCTTTTAAAAAAATGTTTTTCTTTAAAAAAAATTTATTTCTAACATAAGTGTTTTCAAAATAGATATCTTATTTTCTTCGACAATTTTTTTAATGATATTTTATTTAAATAAATAATATCTCTACCTTATTCTCGGTTTTTTTATTGAAAATAATTTTATAAAATTAAATCATATTTTGATATTTGAAAATATTTTGCATTTTTATTTTAAAATTTTTTTCAAAGGTTTTACGATGAAAAGTGAAATAATAAAATATTTTATTCATAATATAGTACTTGAGAATTATATGTGAAATTTGTGAGTCCAATATTGATTATTTTATGGTTTTATCCCAATTATAGCTCACCAGTGATCTTGATATTGATTATATGTTCAGTGCACCCAGATAACACTAGGGGATCCCATTATAGACTTGTATGCACCCAAATTGCACTTAAATGCATTGGGTAATGTACCTTGACTTTTGAGGAAAGTAGGAGGGAGTTGTGGAAGGATTTATCCCATGGATTTAATTGGGATCCACTTATTTTTGACATGGGATTAAAACAGATTATGAATGTGATGCTCTATGTTTCCAAAAAGCATTTTAATTTTCTTTCTTTTTGTTTTAATGAATTTATTTAAGTAAAAAGTATTTTTTATTTTCACATGAAATGTTTTATTTCATACGTTCAAAGAGAATTTAATATAATGGTGAAAAATACATGACTTCTCATATTTTTCACTAAGATAATGGATTTATTATTTGTATGTTATTTATTGAGATTTATGTGCTCATAAATATTTAAAAAATCATAGGGTTTAAGGATGGGTAAGAGAAAATAGATGTTAAGATGAAATTCATGAATATTTACCATAAAAAGAAAACATGTTTTAATTTGAACATTTTATATTTTAAAAAATGGATATTGAGTTGAATTTTCAACATTTTAATATATAATGTGTTATATATGAGTTATGAACTAACACTCTAAAATTAAAAAGATAAATGATACTCAAGATTATTTGAATCTGAATTCTAGTTCAAAGAGAATAGAATATTCAATTTTTAAAGTCGGGTCCTTATAATAATATCAATTGTTGTGTGCAGGAATGACTATGAGTCTGTATGATTGTTTACTTCTACATTCATTAGTCATCATTTATGGTTATGTTTTATTTCATTAACATACTTTTTTGGATGATAATTTATTTTGGATGATGTTTGGTTTTTTTATTTGATATTTTTCACTCAAATATGGGAGTATAGTCTTTCTATAGTGACACTATAGAACCTCTTTTCTAGTCAATAGCCTTTGGTTTAGGGAATTTCATTCCTGAGGACTAGTAGTATCATTAGTCTAGACATTGATGAGTTTTAATGATCTAAGGAGACTACATTTCTTAGTAATTTTGGGTGCATGAAATCTCTTGTTAAAAAACCCAACATTCGTTCCATAAGAATAAATCAAAGATGATTTCAAATATGTAATTGAAAATCACCAAAACTACCTTATGATATTTCTCATTAAAACTAAGCATCAAAGTTTTCATTTAATTTTTTATATTGTTATCAAACATGTAATTCTTAAATCATTTTAAAATCTCCACATGTGCATGATGTCTCAACGCTTTCACATGCACTCAATCTTAAGGTACAAAACAAAAATATTCTTCACAAAATCACCATTAGTTTGATTATGGGACTTCATCTGGAATGAAAATATTTTTGTCACGTTTAATTTATGAGGAAAAAACATGAATCATCATCTGATTTATCAAAATATTCTCTATTTATTCAAAATTAATGTTTGAAATTTCTCCTCAAATTCATCCCAAAATTCACTTTTCATTTTTTTCTACCAAATATAAATTCCATATTCTCAAAACACCATTAAAAAGGTCATAGATTCACCTTAAATGGACAAAATGTATCTCATATCACACAAATTATTAATAACTTTACACCTTTATTTAGGTCATTCAGACATTCACTACAACCTGATAACACATATACAAGATTAAATGACACATACATAGGTTCAAATGAAACATTTTTGGTTTCATTAATTCACATATAAATGTAAATTCACTCATACGCAAACAAGAAATGACTCATATAGATATCCCTTTTCCACTAAAACGAAAAATACATACATTCTAAAACACTCATATAAAACCATGGAATTGTCCATTTTTTTATTCAACTTCCAAATCTCATACTTCAATCAATTCTCCTCAAAACATTTTTAGCACACCTATAACATAGTGTTTAAAACAAAGACAAAAACTTCAATAATTAAAATAACCCTTCAATATCCCCCTTTGGATTTATTTTCAATCCCTAAAACTTTTTCTTTACATCATCTAAAAAACTCAACTTCTCATTCTAGAGACACGAAACCATTTCCTATGCCGAAAGAAAAGTATCTTGAATCCACACTCTGGGTTATAACAGTGTTTTTGAGAGAACTTCATCCCTAGATGATAAGAAATAGATTGGAAAAGTGATAATGTGATCTCCCCCTCAATCTATGAACTCATATGTTAAAAAAATCCCCCATTTTAAAATAAAAAAAATACCATTGGATAATAATAAAAAGGATATAAAGGAATCATTACTAGATTGAAAACCTATATTTTAAGAAATGTGTAGTGAACTTACTTATGCCTTTTCGAAAATAAAATCCACATCTAAGGGGAGGAACCTGCCAATGACATTTAATGATAAAGGAGGGGATTAACACCCATTCTCATCCTTACGAACTGAAATATTTCCATAGGAATAGCCTTGGTAAAAAATGCCATCCAATTGGTCATAAGTGGGAATAAATTTCTACTTTATGTCTCCATTAACTTCCCTCTCTTTAATAAAATGAAATTATATATCAATATACTTATACCTTGATCATTGAACCATGCTTTTAAAAAAAATTATGAAACATTGATAGTCATAATTATTCATGAGAGGTATTTCAAATTTCACCGTCAAATCATATTGATTCTCATTCGTCCAAATCATTTCATTGCAAGAACTAGTAGAAATAATATATTTATCTTTATTTATACTCATTGTGGGAAATTGTTATTTCTTTAAGTGAAAACTCAAACAATTATCTCCCAATGGAAAATTTTCACATGAAGTATACCTTCAATCATCATACTAAAATGTCCAATTAATATCTATAAATCCAAAAAGATTCAATTTTTTCCATCTCTTATAAAGAATCACATAGCCTATAATCTCTTTAATATATATGAGAAATCTTTTGGACGAAATAATATTTTACTCATTTGGTTCACTAAGATAATTGGCATCGAGACTCACTATATATAAATATCTGATATAGAAGTTTTGAGATAATGTAGACTCTCAATTATTATTTTGAATAATATTTGATTGAAACTCTCAACTTTAGCGTCTTTCGACAACGTTATTCACACTTGAATGTGTGTAGACACTATACTTGATTCATCCATTTCAAACATATTTAACAACACTATAAAATGATTATCTAAAGATAAGAAATAAAAAACACTCATTACATGAATTGATACCCCAAGAAATATCTCAACTCACCTAACATGGACATCTCAAATTTTCACTTCATTAGATTGGAAATTTATTGGCATTAATTTTCATATTCATCTGAAAAAATGATAACATCAGCATATATAACTATAGTAATTGTACTGGTATTTATTTCTTCGATATATAGTCTATTTTATAATATTCCTTTGAGGAATTTTAATTCCTTCATGAATATTTATAGCCAGAATTACTAGTCCCAAAGGTATTTTTTAACACATAAAAATAATTCTCCAATTTTCGTACACCTATTCCATATTTATCAAGAAAAAAACCATCAATTAACATAATACAAACCTATTATTTATGTTCCCAATTTAAAAAAGAAAATTTTGAATCCATTTAGTAAATTTTATACTTCATATAGGTTACTATAAAAAGAAACATTCTGATAGTTCAGAACATGAAAATGGTGAGAAGGATTCTTGATAAATAACACCTTCTACTTGGAAGTATCCCTTTTATGCAGGTCCAGGTTTACTCCTGAATACTTTTCCCTAATCATT
Organism: Viscum album; assembly: GCA_963277665.1. NCBI lineage: Eukaryota > Viridiplantae > Streptophyta > Magnoliopsida > Santalales > Viscaceae > Viscum > Viscum album. The sequence continues at coordinate 869,268,881 of OY728147.1, read as the reverse complement.
CTGCTTGATCCAAAAAGTCCAGTAGGTCCTAATGAATTTTTTATCTTCATATCTTATAAAAGGATACCATATGAAATTATTTTCTATTTGTATCACTTTATCATCAATATCCTTAGTACACTCCTTCTGTTCGAAGTATTATCTCACTAATTTAGGATCAACATAAGTGATAAGAGAGGTCTTATTTTTATACCTCAAAATTTTTTTGTCTGCACAATTGGAGAATATTCTCAAATGATATTATTTGTCTCCACATGTTTATTTAACCATTTTTAATTCTGTTTTTCATTTATAGCAGCCTTTTCCTAATTATTGATCTGATTTTAACCAACTTGAACAATTTGTGGCTCAATGTTTTCTTGTAAAAAAACTTATTCCATAAAATTATGCATGTTTTTTTAATATTTATGAAAAAAATTAATGAAAGTATAGAATTAATTATAGGACTGTTTTTAGTTATTTTTAAATAAAAATATTCAAGTAATTTTTTTAGACTTTTATTCTGATATTTATATCTTTTACCACATGAAATATATCTCAAAAACCATAGAATAAACATGTAGTAAAATAATTTGATTAAACATTTAATATAAAAAACTAAAATGTAATATTGATCACAATTTATAATAATTTTCTAATATTATATCAGTTTGGGGAGCAGTTAAAAATTGAATATCTACACTACATGTGCATGAGGGTGATTGAATCTAAGACCACCAAAACTCTGTCACATGGCTGAAAACAATAGGTTATTCCTAATAGGTAATTGAAAATAAACTACTATATATAAAAATAGAATATCACCATTTAAAATATAAATACCATAATAGAAGTACATAAATTTTGTTCAAAAAACATAATATAATCAAGGTCTAGTTTTATTACACTATTATAATTAATTATTAAAAATATTTATCAATTTAAAATTACGAATTATAACATAAATTGTTTAATACAAGATAAAAAATTGAAACACCTCGTAAAATTTAGAATTGAAAAATAATAATATAGGAAGGAAACTGATAAAAAAACATAATGACTTGAGTGATTTAGTCCAACTATACTTTCATGAACAAAAAGTGTATCATAAAAATTTTAGCATGAATGGAAAATAAAAATTTACAAGATATGAGATACATGAGAAAAAAACCATAGAAACTATTCAAGAGAGATCTAATGTCACTAAAAGAACTCATAGTCAACCAAAATTTTTGAATGTAATGTATACACTCATTATTTAGTGTTATTGGAAATTCATATATATGAGTATGTTTATTTTTATCTAACTTGAGAGAGTTATAAATATGTATCATTAATAAAGTGAGTTGAGCTGAAGACAAATATATTCTTACATGGGTAGAGGACTCTATGTTTCATAGGCCAATGAACTATATATGAATAAAGAGGTTTCATGACATAATGAGTGCTCATCTCATTGTATTAAAGGCCTAATACAAATCACCAATAATATATTGATAAAATGAGCCATAATATCATGTATTCAATCCATTATATGATGTATAAAGTCAATGGTACGTTTTTTAATGAATTTTGGAAGCCTATACCATGTGATGAATTTCCAAACATGTGATTAGTGGCATAAAAAGCCAAAGTCAAAGTCCAAGTCAAAGGATAAATCCAATGTGGAAGTAAAAGAAGAGTCAAATATAGATTCATAAGTAAAAAATCAAATTAGCGTTAGATTTTGTTTCTTAGAACTAACTAATATGAATTTTTTATTACTTTCATATTAATGGTTTTTAATACTAATAAATTTTTCATCACATCCTGATTATTCTTCTACATGATTTTGTATATTATAATGTCATAAGGGTGCATGTGGAACTAAAATGTTATTGAAGTTTCTCATTATAGTGAAAAAATTGAATTATTATTACAATATCCTTAAAATAATACTCTATGACTGGATGATATCACCTAAAAAGACACAAATGATAAAGAATATATGGGATAGGAGACTCATAATACATAGAAACATCTTCTCATGAAGTCCGCCCTTGGTAATCTCTAAGAGAGGAAGATATGTGAACAAACCCACCAATAAGATATCTGTTTGTTATATATTACATTGAATATTTCTGTATTCAGATGCATTTAATGGAACTTATACTTGATATTATTATTAATACATATCTTGATTCACATACTTTGATGTATTGAAGAAACCTGTAATGAAATATTCTTATGGAGATATAGGATATCTAGGGTGCATCACAATTGATATGACAATAATGAACAAGTCAATAAAGTATTTTTCCCTTCATAGTTTAATATAATTGGATCATTCAAGCCATTTATGGGAATTGAATCGGTTGATTAAGTCTATAAAAATTCTAGTTTATAATCAGAAAGTTCATTTCGGAAAAGTCAATGAAATAAATTCAAACAGATAGATTGATGACACGTACGGTGGAAATTTATTGATGATATATCAAGATAAAGAGATTATATTACATAGTGAGTGTTTATATAGGATTTTTGTCATTGTGACATCAATATATTTTTCTATGGGTGTGATAATGTGTTGTTAAATTCCAATCTAAACTTTACGCATGTTTGACAAAATGCCACTGAGAAACGGGCATAGAGGTTCACGAATTGAGCATAACCTAAAACACAATTAAATCATATATGAATTTAACATTATAATAAATATTATTATCAAGACTAACATAGTAATAATTATTCTCTTTTGGTTAATAACATATATTTAGTCATCATTTATTTTAGAGGAGAAATATATGAGTTATATTTTAAATATATATTTAACCCAAAGGTAATTATTAATTCAGTTATGAAAATATATAATATTTACTTATATTTTTTTTAATTTAATAGAAAAATAAATTATTTTCTAATTTAGTAAATATAATATTTATTTATTTATTTATTTAATGAATAATTATATGATATTTATTTATTCAAATAAGGAGTAATTATTCCATGTTCAATTAATATTGTGGATGAAAGAGGAACCGAGGTAAGGTTCCAGTTGAAATGATATATTAAATATAATACAAATTAATATTAATTAATTTACTTAATAAATTATATTTATCTAATCCATGTGTAACCTTCTTGAATTTTGAGCTGGTCAAGATTCCTCAAACTTTTTATTTTTTTTGATTTTGGTGAGCAGGCCAACATTTTATTTGGGTTTCAAAACATAATTCCAAGAAATTTATTGAACCAAGAACTTATTATTAAACGATTTTAATGCCCTTGAATTTCCTATGGTGTCTGATGGGGTTTGAGTGTATCGGGTCACAAAAACCTATTTTTCAGGAAGTGAAGACAAATGATCATTGTTAGATTTAACTGTTTATCCTTAAGGAGAATCTGTGCAGGTTACTGTAGGTCTTCTCATAGGTTTCATGTGGGATGTTCATGGTTCCTAAATCCATGTGGCCTATCCCACACACTTATTTGTTCCACACTTTGTACCACTTAGGTTGTAATTATGCATGGTTGGTACACCGTTTGGCCAAACCGAGCAGCTAAACCGTGTGACATCCTTCAAAGGGGTGACCCTTTGGAAATAGGGGGTTCATGGTTAGCCAAAATGTGAAACTTATTCACATTCCTATTTAAAAAGTGCAAAATAATGGTTTTACCCTCCCTTACATTTATATGTTTCTTCTATTTATCCTTAATTTAACCCATGTCACACCTCTAGGTACAAGAGTGCTCTCCCATTTCCTTCCGTCCTAGGATTTAAGACACCTTCGTCATCTAGGCTCTGACTCTTGATATGATGGTATGTTTGGAAGAATATTGGTAAGACCTTTAAATATCATTCTGCTCTTTATCTTTTATATTTCCATAAATTATGTTAAATATATGTGATCTATTTTTCCCTCTTTTGAGGGTGTTTTTCTAGAATCTCAATTTCTATCATTTCATTTCGAGTTAGAGGCATATATAAAATGAGTGATCACCTATGAGTATCATATAGGTGGTGTCTATATTTATATATAATTTTATATGTGTTTTGGGGGTGTTTTTTATATATTCCTGTGTGGGTAATCTATGAGATGGCACTAGTTAAATAATTTTTTCTCATAAATTGTTAAACTAATGATGTGGGATGCCATTAAGAATTCCCTAGCTTATTCATATATTACAATATGGGTAATAGGATTGTGAAAAACTTGTTAGGGTTAACCAATTGAATAAATTTAATTTAATTGAATTATATTAATTGATTTTATTGGTTCCAAGGGAACATGAAAGGTATGACCTGAAGATTAAGGTGATGTTTATCACCTAGACTAAGGATGTAATATTGTCAAGATGAGGTTGTGACCTGATACATATGAGGTGATGATGATCACCAGGTTGAGGGAACATGGTCTTAGTATTGAGGCGATAAGGTCATTAGAGTGATGGATTGGCCCTTGTACCTTTATATGGTGTTTATCATTTGGGTTTACTGCCATGATCACTGGGGAATGAGGTTCCCGAAGACATGGATTAGGTTTCTTGGATATTCCCACACACCATTGTTGGATGAATCAACAATGGAGTAATGTGCACATAGTTATGACATAGTCGAGTTTGTTTTGAACACTTTTTTGTGGGTAGAGGCCTCCATAGATATTTTGGATTTGGTGATGGTGTCGACCATCGATTATGTTTAAGGTCCTCACTATGTAAACCCATGTGGATGGTGATAGATCGTTCGGTGATGGTGTAGAGACTGTCAGTTGGGGTTAAGGCTCACTGTTATATTTGAGGCTGATGGGTTGTGATATGGGAGGATGGATATCATCATGCCTTGGGACATCGCATGTTGAGCCGACATTGATTATATATATTAGGATGTATATGTTGTAATAGTGGGTTCCCTAGAACCAACTAAAAAGTTATTTTCTATTTTCATTTAATGTTTACAGTGAGACATCAATGATTTCCACTTACTATTATAGTGTAAAAATTTCTCCTCCAAATATTTAAATGCTAATTTCCATATATTAATTATAATATCAAAAGGGTATATAATATCCTATTCTATAATGAGAACCTCGAGGTACAATGATAGTAATCGTAAATATTTGTCTTATGCTCTCGATACATCATACTTAGTAGACATGGTTGATGTCTCACTATCAGGTGTTGGGGGATCAAAATAATTGATACATAATCTCATGAATTTCACAATTGGTTATCTCTAATAGGTGAGATCATGTGGAATGAACTTCCAATATAAACACTACATATTTCAAGTGTCATAGGTTGTTCCTATCTATGGATATGTGTATTGGTCTCCTTACTTGAGATCAATATCAATGCATTCCATTTGATTGTGTAATTTGATGCAAGGAAAACCAGTGACATTGAAATAATGGAAAGTTATCTTATGTTGGTTGTGTAATTGGTGGTATGACATTTGTTGAATTATCAAGAGAGAATTTTTCACTTTTGAGTTGAGGAAGTAATATATTTTCCTTGGTTGATCAGGATGGTAGTACCTTCATAAATCTCTGGCCAAGGTAATCGGAGGTAATTCTATCCAGTTAGATCAATAAATAATTAATTAATAATGGATGATGACACAAGTTTGAAACCTTTTTTATGAGATATCAAAAGGAAAAAAGATTGTATTAGGCAATACATGTTTTTATTTTTGTTGTTGTTACTATGACTATTCCTTATCTCTTTTGGGGACTGGATGGGTTTCCAGACTCTTCACTTGGTATGAACAATTATAGACTACTATAAAATGATATCCTTTGTATATTCATGTTTATTTAACAATTATTACTTCTATATTTCATTCATAGTATTTTTCTTCTCACCATTGATTGAATTTGAATTAACTTCAATAATCTATGGCTTAGATTATTCTTGTTCAACACCTTCTTCCTTAGAATTCACCTTGACGTTTTCATCTTCATAATCAATTTTTCTAAAACTAGAGAATTAATTATAGTCCTTTATTCAATTATTTTTACATCAAAATATTCAAATAATTTATTCATCCTTTTATTTTGTTATTTTTATCCCTTTCCACTTGATAGATATCTAAAAAAGATACCCTCAACAAACTTTTCATCATACTTTTTGAGTGATAAGTTTTAAATATTTATATCATAAGGACTACCTAACACTCTGAATTAGTCCATAGTGGGATTATATTTTTATATAATTTCATATAAAGTCATATTAAAATCTTGTCTAACCAAATAGTTGGTTCTGGTTGTAGAGGAAGTGTGCAGTGGTGGGTGATATATTAATTTTTTTTTTAATAATTTCTACCCTAAAACATGAGATAAGATAATATATTTCAAATTTATAATAAATTTATTTAATATTTCAAGAAATAAATACCTAGTATTTGGAACTTTATTTGTTGGGGAATGTTTATTTTCCAAAAATACACTCTCAAATTACCTTTGTTGTGGTGTGAGGATCTAAGAAAATAATCTCTCTAGCGGTGATCCACAAAATATCATATGATCTCCGAGAAACACCACTTGATCTCCCAGTGTTAGCGTAGTGAGTCAAATTTCTTGTGTTTTTCTTTCATGATTGATCTTTCTTCAGTCTCAAAGAAAAATATCTTCAACCTCTCATTATTGAGAGGGAGGGAGAAGAAGGATTTGAGAGAGAATTAATTGTGTTGAAAAATTATCTATTTTAATTTTTGGATTCTCTACCCAATAGACATAAATGACAATTTATAAAGGTATGATTTATCATAAAATATTATTTAATTACATTTCATATATTAAATAACATTTATTACATTTAATAAACCCCATTCAACAATTTATTCTTATTATTATTATTTTGTGGCATGTTTTAACTTATGGAATGACAAATATTATTTCACCATCTTGTTAATTAATATTTATCACTAAAAATATCTTGATCCATTATAACTCATTTTTAATTTTTTGAACACCCAAATAAAAATTTTATTCATAAATAAATAGTTGGTTCACATACTGATGAATAAATATTAATTAAATATTAAATAAAATAAATAAATATGTTCTTTATTCACAAGAGAGTGAATAAATATTTATTTAATTTATTTGATCAATATAACTTGAAAAAAATCATTACTTGGACTTGAGAAATTTATTTATTACATTAATTAAGGTCAAATAGAATTTAATTGAGATTAATGGAAACACTTAGTGTGTGATTCAATAGGATTCTTTCGCATTTTCATTGTGTGGTCTTTCCTAAAGTCAAATATTACTGTCTAGAAATGGGTCAGGGAACCCAAGAGAAAGAAAATGATGTATCAATGTAGACAGCCACATTTGAATGCTCACTATGTAATATAATCCCTTTGTCACAATATCTCATCATGAAAGTTACATGATAGTGTCATTAACCTTTTACTCGATATGTATTTCATTGACTATCTGAAATAAACACATAGTTACCCTATGGAAAAGGAATTTATTATAATGGTTTTATTCAAATCAAAAGGCCTAGATATTAACTTCCATAAATATGAAAGGGACAAATCCTTACTTGACTTGTCTATTTATTTCAGGTCAATCATGATTCACTAAACAGACCATACTTCCCACCAACATATAGAGAGACAGTTTTGGTCATTAAATATAAGTCTATTAATTATGATATACATTAATGATAATAATACCATCTAATAACCATCACACACACTAATATATCGGAATTTTTTATGACACTAAAATATGATGAATTCCTACTAGCAAGTCTTCTCTCATAATCTCTAGTCAAAGAGATTACCAAGTGATAACTTCATGAGAAGAAGCCTCACATGCTTAAAAGAACTCCCACCTGACGTTCTATATACTATGTGTCCCATCATAGTACATTATCTAACTAGATAACTATATTCAAAATATTGTCATATCACTTCAAGGTTCACATCATAGCATAGAACTACTATGACCTTATCAATGAAACAAATACTCAAGTAGATTATAATAATAAATACATGTAGAAACAATGAACAATACATAATATGAAATTAAATTAATATTTAATAAATTGAATATACTTGTAATAAATTTATAATCAGTTGGTATGAGGACACCAGATCTAAAAAATTCCAACTTGGACTAGAGATAACTTCCAAAGACTTTCAGTTCGCTAGAACATACAGGATAATCTTGTTTCTGCTGAGTCAAGGCTTTCACCAAGGGGTCCACCATATTATCTTCTGTGGAAATAATACTACATATAAACTCAACTCTATATGAATAATTACCTCAATAGGTAATAGTTATGGTGTATGTTCATCTTCTATTGATTTTAACATGGCTCTTTTGTGGGATTCATCACTATAGTATTATCACAATAGAGTGTGATAGAATATTTACTACTAGGTAGATTTTCAAGAAGATGGACAATGCTTTTAATCCATACTATTTCCTTGGATACCTAAAAACCTTCAATATACTCATAATATACTAAAGAATATTTGACCATAGCCATATTTAAGCTTTACTAGCTCAAAGAAACTTCATTAAAACTAAACATATTTCCCATTTGCGACTTCATGTCATCTTGATCAGTTTGGAAACTAGAATTTTCATATCTTCTAATGACTATTTCCTCATATCTTCTATATACTAGGAATATATCCTTAATGAACCTCATATACTTAAGGATATTCTTGACTACCATCCAACAATGGTCACCTGTATCAGCTTGATAACTACCTTCCACACTCAATGACTACGAAACATCTAGCCTAGTACATAGAATAAACTATAAGACTGAACCAGTTGTGTATTTGTATTGAATCCCTTCCATTCAATTTCTTTCCTCATGTGTGTGAGTAAAATTTATCCTAGAAAGATGATTTCCATGTGATACTAGAAAAAATCCCCTCATGGATTGTTCTATATTGAATCTATTTAGGGTATTGTCAATGTATGTACTAAGACATAGGCCAAGAAGTCTCTTGAATCATTCATGATAGATCTTGATCCCAAGAATATATTCTTCTTCACAAAACTATTTCATGAATAATTGTTTATTCAGACATTTTTAATAGACATTAATAATGGTATCTCGTTTTTTATGAGTAATATGTCACCAAAATTTACTATTAATAAAATGATTGTACTCACATTAAACTGTTTGTAGACACAAAGCTCAAACTTATTATTTATCAAACCGAAATATATTATGGATTCATCTAAACAATGGTTACATGTCCAATATTATTTCTTCATTCCATACATGTATTTTTACAATTGAAATATATTATTAACATCCATAAGAGTCACAAAACCTTTCGGTTGTGTCATGTATACATCTTCTTGAAGGTCACCATTAAGGAAGAATGTTTTAAAATCCATTTTTAAAATCATAGAATCATGGTATATAATAATGGAATGTATAAATTCTATGGACATCATCATTGTAACTGGTTAAATTGTTTCATTGTAGTCAACGCCTTGATGTTTTTTAGACACTTTTTCAAACAATCATGCCTTATATGTAGTGAATTATCCTTCCATTTACAGTATCTTCTTAAATATCCATTTTTTGAAAATGAGATTTACATCTATTAAAGGATCTACCAAAATCAAGATAAGGTCTTGGTATATGAAATTCATTTCAGAATTCAAGGATTCTTTCCACTTGAAAACGTATGTGACACTTATTTCTTCCTTGTACGTTAGAAGATCATTATTATCAAATAATAATGAGTCACCAGACTTGGTGACTAGAAAACCATAACATTTTGGTTCACTAACCTCTATTATACTACTATGTATTACTAGTGTGTCCAGAACAGTTTCATTACCATGGGGATTTCTGGAATATGTTTTTATATGAACTCTTATATACCATGATACTAGACATCATTGAAATTTATATAACTCTTGGTATATCTTTTAGATATTTACACCATCTCAAGAAATATAAAATGTATTTATACTATAAAATTTTGTTTGAGGGGACATATAGGTAATATCACCTTGTTTCTTTGGGGTATCCTATAAAGGTAAACTTTGTGCCTCGGGGTAAAATTATGTTACCTGAAGAGGCCTTAACAAATACTTCACCTTCCCACACATGTAAATTAGATAATAGGTTTTTTATTTCACTCTGAAACTCTAATAAAATACTATTTATCAATTTAGTTGGTCCTAGGTTTATTATATGTTTTTTTGTAACATGCATTCCAAAACGGATAATGGAAGACTCAAATAACTCATAGTGGGTCTTACTATATCCAACAATGTGTGGTTCCTCCTTTTTATTACTCCATTTCACTAAGGAATATAAGGGCAAGTGAGTTGGAAAAATATCCCAAACTCCTGTAATAAATGAATGAATTCATGATTAATATATTCTCCATCATGTTCCTAGTAGAGTTTCTTAATAATCTTACCAAGTTGGTTCTCAATTTCATTCTTATATTCCTTGAATTTATGAAAATAATATGAATTATACCACATCAAGTATACATATCCATATCTACTAAAACCATTAGTAAAAGTTTTAAAGTATGATTAACCACCCCTTAATTCAATTGCAAAAAGTCCACACACATCAGTATGAACTAATTCAATAATCCCTTAATCCTTTTAAACTTTTCTAAAAAATGGGCATTGGTCAGTTTACCTTGTAAAAAGATGTGACATACACCATGTGTTTTTAGTTGAAAATAATGTAAATATCCATCTGGATGTAATTTATTCAAGAAAATTTCTTTTACATGAACTCAAAAGTGATTCCAGAGTTGGTGGTGATATGATCCATGTAAATTAACTTCATTATCAATTTTCATTACATGATTCATGTAATCAAACATATAAAGACTGTTATTTAAATGTTCCCTACCATAATAAATTATTTATTTATAAAATAATAGCAATTTATTCACAAATTTGAAAAAATCCATTCATATCATGTCAAGATAAAGACTTAAGTTTTTAAATAACAGATGGCCCATGGGGAATTTAAAATAAACTGCTGAATATACAAAAAAATTGTCACAATTCAAAATAGATATTCCTTAAAAATAGTACATAAAATGTGTTCAAGAAAATATAAGGGAATCAAGGATTGTTTTGATTTCATATTTATTAGTAATTATTAATAATATCTATCAATTTAAAATTACAAATCCCAAAATAATTTGTTCGATATAATAGAAAAAATCAAAACACTTTCTAAAATTCAGAATTTAAACGATATATGATTGGAATGATAATGATAAAAAAACATAATTATTTGCATGATTAGGTTCAATTTGACTTACATGAACAACAATAGAATCATAAAAATTTAATCATTTAAGAATAATAAAAACATACAAGATGTGACATACACAATAAAACAATGAATAGATATACTATTAAAGGGTACGTTATTGCCACTTTAGTAACTCATAGTCAACCTGACTTTGAGACTGTAACATATAATCTCATTCTTGAGTGTCATTGGATGCTCCTATCTATGATTATGTTTATTTGTTTCTTGACATTTGTGAACTGTCAATGTTGATCATTCATAAAGTCAGTTGACCTAAAGTCACAAGTATGATGACAGGGGTGGAGGACTCTAAGATACATGTCCCAATGTCACATGTAAGAATAAAGAGTTTTCATGACATAATGAGTTCTCATATCACTTCATTAATGGACCAACACATATCACCAAGAATAGATGGATCAAAAAAGACCATAATATCATGAATTCAATGCTTGATATTATGTATCAAGTCCATGGAACTCGATTACATGAATTTTGGAAGCCTATCTCATTTATTGAATCTACAAACTTGTGATTGGTGGAAAGAAATTCAAAAAACTAATAGAAGTATAAATAAAAGGTGAAGGTAAAGGTAAAGGAATATTAAAAGTCAAATTTGTAAGTCAAAATTCAAATAGGAGTTAGAGATGATTCCCTATAACTAACTATGTTGTATTTTTGACTACCAACATATTAATGGTTTTTAATATTAATAATGTTCATATCACATCATGATTATTCTTCTGTGTGATGTTTTATATGATAATGTCATAATGTTACTTGTCTCACTAAAATGTAATAGAATTTTCTAATTATAGTGAGAAATTTAAATTATTATGACAATATCCATAAATGAAAGATCTGGTCCCCGATGATATAATCTATAAAGTCACAAATGACAAATACTATTAGGGATGGGAGACTCTTAAGACATTGAAAATTCTTCTCATGAAGTTGACCACCGGTAATCTCCATGAGAGGAAGTTATGAGAACAAACCCTCAAATAAGAAATAAGTATGTTATATTTCTCATTGGATATTTCTATCTACGAATGTGAGTATTGAAAATTAGACTTGAGATTATTATTAATACAAATCTTGAGTCACATACTTTTGTGTATTGATGAAAACCATGATGACGTATTCTTTGGATGAGATAGGATATGTGGGGTGAATGAAAATTGATATTAATTTAATGAACAACTCAATAAACGTTTTTTACCATTTGAGTTTATTGGAATTGGATATTTCAGGACATTTTATGGGATTGGAATATCTTGACTAAGTTCATAACTATGAAAATTTATAATTCGAATGTTCATTTCTGAAAATTCAAAAAATTAGATTAAAATATATAGATTGATGACATGTGAGATGCAACATTTTTTATGAGATATTGAGATAAAGAGATTATATTACATAAGAGTGTTTGTATGAGATTTTTGTCATTGTGGAAATAAGGTATTTCTCTATGGGTTTGTTAACATGTTTCTAGATGATAATCTTGAACATTATGGATGTTCGACATAATTTCACAAGGAAAAGGGCCAAGAGGGTCACACTCTTAGTGTATCCAAAATCAAAATTAAATCATATATAGATTTAATATAAGAATAAATATTATTCTCATGTCTTGAGTAAATTAAATTATTTAGTTTTAGTTGATAACATATATTTAGTCACTAGTTATTAGGGAGGATAAATATTGAGTTAAATATCAAATAAATATTTATTCCAAATTTAATTTTAAATGTATCTATGAAAAAATATTAGATTAATTTATCTTTGGTTAATTCACCGGAAAAAAATATTTATTTTTCAATTTAGTGAATTTAATATTTATTTATTTAATAAATAAGAAAATTTTGGGATATTTATTCATTTAAATAAATAGTAATTATTCCATGTTTGATAAATATCGAGGAGGAAAGAAAAACTGAAATAAGGTTCCAGTGGAAATGATATATTAAATATAATTTAAATAAATATTAATTTATTTATTTATAAAATGATATTTATTTTATCTAATTATAATATCCCAGGTTTTTTATTGTGTAGATATTCATCATCCTTATTGATTTTTCTATGTTTGGAGAGCACACAAACATTTCTTTTATGTTATGGAACATAATTTCAAGATTTTGGTAGACCAAAGTATTTGTTATTATATGGGTTTTGTTGATCATCAAGTGAGTTAGGGTTTGGATGGGTTTTTGGTGCATCAGGTCTCAAAACCAAATTTTCCATGAAGTACAAATAGATGCACACAGTTAGGTTTTATCATGTGGCCTGAAGGACAAATCATGTGGTTTGTTGTAGGTCTTCTCAGAGGGTACGCACAAGATACAAATGGTTCACAAAAATGTGAAGCCTATACCCTACACTTAATACCACTTAGGAAGTAGGTACGCATGTTTGGTGCATAGATTGGCCAAACAATGCAGCCAAACTGTGTGTGCTGTTCTAATGTGGTGAGCCTTTTGACAGAGGGTGCACAAGGATGGTGCCGAGTTAGAAAAACCATGTGACATAACCGTGCGCTTAAACAAAAAGTGTGAATTGAAGGACTTTCCCCTCCCTTAAATTTATCATTTTCTTATCTTTCACCTCCATTTCACACATTTAGCACCTCCAAGATGTGGGGACATCTCCCATTTCTTTCCACCATTGTCTTTGACCCAACTTTTTCATCTGAGCATCGATTACTGATATGTCAGTCTCATTAGAAGTATATGAGTATGTTATTTAATCCAATTAATTATATTTCTCTCTTATATTTCTATATAGAATTATAAATCCATGTAATGTATTTGGCCCCGTTTTTAGGTTTTTTTGTCTAAAATCCTGATTTCCCCCATTTCTAATTGAGTTAGAGGCTGATATCATAGGATTAGACACCTATAACTATAAGGTAGGTGGTTACAAGATTTATACATAAATTTTCTAGTGTTTTGGATGTGAGTTCAATATACAAACATGTGGGTTTTTTTGTGAGAGCCCCCTGATTAAATATTTTTTTTAAATTTGTTAACTGATGATGTGGGTTGATTTTTTTCATTCCCTTGATTTTTCATATTTTCCATGTTGGGTAAAAGGATTTTGACCGAGTAGTAATCATATGCCATTTTTTAATTTTAAATATAATTAAATTGTATATATTGATTGTATTGCTTCCATGGGAACATGACTAGCATAACCTAAGGGTTGAGGTGACATTGATCACTGGGACAGAGGCAACACAGTCTTCAGAATGAGGGCATGGCCAGAGACATATGGGGTGATGAAAATCGCAAGGTTGAGGAAACATGGTCTTAATGATTGGGGAAATGAGGTCTTCAGATTTAGGTAATGGCCCATGTGACTTAATATGGTGTTAACCATCGATATTTAGCGATGTGATCTTAGAGGAATGAGGTGTTGGATGATGTGGATTAGTTTTTTTTGGTGATTTTCATCCACCATTGTAGGACCAAGTGTTGTTGGAGTTATGTGGACATATATAAGACTCATTCATGGTGGTTTTGTCCACTTGTTGTGGGTGGAGGCCTCTGTATATATTGAGGCTTAGGTGGTGGTGTTGACCATCAGTTATTTTGGATATTCTCACTATTGAAATTCATATGGATAGTAATGGCCCATCAGATGATAGTGTCGAGACCATTGATTGTGGGATGAGGCTAACTATTATATTTTAGGGTTATGGGGTAGGATATGGTTGGATAGATAAAACTATGCCTCAAGACATTATTTTTTGAGCTAATTGTGATTATATATTGGAGGACATATATTTTGTCATAGTGGGTTTGTGAGACCCAATTAAACAATACTTTCCAATTACCAATTCTTGTATACAGTGAAATATGCAAGATGTACACTTAAAATTATAGTGTATAAATTTTGGTATCCACTATTTAAATGGTAATGTCAATAGATTAATTGTATTATGAAAAGTTAATAGTAGATCCCATAACATAATTAGAACCTCAATATACTATGACATTAATCTTAAATATATGTCCTATAGTATAGATATATTATAATGACTAAACACAGTTGATTTATGACTATAAAATGTTGGGGTCTCATAATAATTCATAATTCTTCTCATAAACATAACAATTGGTGATCACATTTTGGTGATATCATGAGTAAATACCCACCAATTGTAAAATTATATGTTTTTGGTGTCATTGGTCATTATTATCTATGGATATTTTTATTGGCATCCTAACATGAGAACATTATCAATGTGCACCATTTGATCATGTACATTGATGCAAGGAAAACCCATGATATTGAAATTATGGAGAGGTTGCTTGTGTAGAGTGCATTATTGGTGGTATGAAATTGTTTGAATGATAAAGATAAAATTTTTGAGACCCTATATTTTTGTATTACATTTGAATATTTAAAGAAATATTCTCTGAATCAAGCCCAGAGACAACATCTGATTCTGAGGCATGGTGTGATCAGAGTTCATTTTATAAAAATATTAGATATTTTTTATATTATACATGCTCTGTTTCTTAAAGAAAATGAGATAACTCTTAAATATAATATTGGATCAAAAATTTGAGACCATGGTTAAATTCATAATTTTAGGTTTACCCATGGAATGACCTAAAATTGGTTGGCATGGGGCATTCAGATATCAAGACTATCGGCAAGTGCTTTTAAATTACAATTAACTAATTAATTTTATTATTTTCTCTAAATGAATGAAATTATAAACCTAAATATGTTCATGGTTAGGAAAATTATCCTGGTTTAGCTATATAAATCCTGGGAGGATTAATTGGTTTTCTTTCCAACTCTCATTAGAAAAATGGAATCTTATGAAAATAAGGCTCTAGGTCCTATAAGGTTGATACATAGCAAATTAAATTACTCCTCTAATTCATTAGAGTGAATTTTATTCATCAAAAAATGATCCAACCTGGTAGGATCATTATTTTGTGGATTATTCCCTAATTGATTAAACTGATTGAGCATGATCATCTTCCATCTTTTATATGCAATAATTAAAATCTTTTACATGAACCCATGTATTTGTTTTAATTTATTATTAAATTTTTTCTCACCCTAGATATATCCAATTTTGTTCATTGGCCATGGAAATTTTTTCAATGACCATTCACCTTTTTTGGGTTCTTTTTCTCCCAATCATTATTCACATTCTTTGTCGTTTGGCCAATTAGGTATTGGTTCAATGTTTTTGGGTGGGATCAAACTCAATAAAACCCCAAAATTTGTGATGAATTTTCATTAAAGGGATAAATTCATGAATTGGTGTCATTTTAAGATAGATAGTGGGATATGGGTTAATCCACCATGGTTTTGTTGATCTGATGAGGTTGTGGGAGCACCATAGTTGACAGCCTTCATACGGCCCCATACGGATGAATCGAGGATTCGACTTCCGATAGTTGGTGGTAAGGAAATTAAAATAAGAGGCCTTATAAATTTATTTTAGTGTCTTGGAAGTGTGATTCAAAGCATTGGAGCCCGAATATGGAATTACAGAGGAAGATATGAGTTTCATTGAAAATTTAGACTACACTGTGTATAAATTGACGAAAACACATTGTGTAGTACCCCTTTGGCTATGATTATAGGTTTTTAAGAATGTTAAGGATGACACACTATTGGTATGGGCTACACACTATGAATCCCTCCCTAGGATGATAGGTCATGTGGTAGAGCATACGGGCCGGACCCCATGCAGAAGGACATGGATAGGTGCACAACATGTATCGTTGTACATAGACATGACCAGGGAAACTGGGAAAATCCCTCATGTGGATGAACACATCGTGTTCTTCAGTACACAAACATGGGAATACATAAACAGTCACTTTTAGGTTGATAAGAAGGACCCCAGATTCCTAAGGCATTCCATGTAGTCCATCTACACACCATGAAGCACTACACAGTTAGAGATCCATGTACTTGTAGGGATATAGCTAGGTAGATGAGCGATACCAAGATTTGTGTAGGTCCCTTAAACACTGTTTACCCCTACATTCTTTTTGAGAAAAAATTATCCTATCATATCTCATTCAATTATACATGGATGTTGGCTTGCAGATAGCATGACCAATGTGTTTTTCCACATATGACGTGACAGTGTCCTCCTTAGTGTATCTTGAGATACGGTGCAAGATATTTTTTTCATGATCCTTATTTATGAAATTCTCAAAAACTAAAATGATTAAGAAGTACAAACATAGGGATCATAATGGAACCCTCCTGTTAGGTAGGGAATGGGTCCTTGATTGACTATTGGTATGGAACCCTCTAGTTGGTCTAGGAAGGGGTCCTCTATTTACTGAATGGTACCCCCTATGACATTAGGTTTTGGGTCCTCTATCTATAGATTGGTACCCTATTTAAGTACCAAGGTGTGGTTCCTCTATCTAATAATTTGTAACCCCCCTCCCTATGGAATTAGGGTGTGGGTCCTTTATCTAATGGGTGGTACTCCCCAAATATTTTAGGATTTGGTCCGCTATCTACAGAGTGGTACCCCTATAGCATTAGGGTGTGTTAATATTTCTATTAAGTATAACCCCTCTATTAGATAGGTCACATGTCCTCTTTACAATGAGTGGAACCCCCATGATGTCCTAAGTCACATGTCCTATACTTGGAGATTGTACCCCCTTAAATGTGTGAAAATGTGGTGAGGCATGGTCCCCCACATGGTTAATTATTTGGTTTGACATGTGAGATTTTAGGCATCATTTATCGTCTCTTGTAATTGATGGCACTATTTCCTAGGATGGGTTGTGATATGAATATTTCCTTTATCTCTCATTTGGGATTCTTCTGTTTGAGAATATATATATTTTTATCCATGTTATTGGATTATGTTTACTATATTTCTTTAGGTTGAGCTATATATATATTATTATTGTGTCTCATAATACTCCCCTTCATCTTTCAAGGTGTTGTTTTGGGTATGTATATACTCACCCATCCATGGTCTTTTCTTGCATGTTTCATGTCTTATAAAGATGATATACAAGTGAAAAGTGATTGTAGAAGAGCTTAGGAATACCTGGGGCATTTTTTTGTGTATGGTGGTTAGATCTTGTAGATCTGGTGCTGGGCACTCTTAGAATTCTCTTTTCCAGCTGTTTTAGTTTGTTCCATCCATCTAGTTGGGCATGTATTGATTCCTTTACTTTTCAGTTTACACTATCTCACTCTTGTACACCCTAGAGGTTTTTGACATGCATGATTATTCTCCAAATATTTCATATTTGTATTTTTATTCTTTTTTACTTCTATATTGAGATAGTTTAGTGTATGCATACAATTACATTAGAAAAATCCCTCCCATAATATCTATACCCTTCTTTGCTTGTCTCTAGACCCATGCCTGTGTAGGTGGGCTTGGGTTGTTGCAGATTGAGCCCCTTTGGGTCAGGTCATGAAATATTGGTATTAGAGGTGGTTTTATCCTTAGGATGGTGTTTTGAGTAGTCCCATTATGAGGATTTGGTTGAGATTTAGACAAATAGGGTCAAAGTGTTTTGAGTGTGGATCTCTAACTAGGGAACCTAATGATTCTACGGACGGCTGACATATCCATTCACAAGGACTCTGACCACATACTTATCGGCTCAGTATAATGGGAAATTGGTTGCAAGGATCAATGATAAATGCATAATATATGATTGAGTCCTTTTAGAGTCCTTATAGAGTCAACTCCCCATTTTTTATATAGGATCATTTTACTATGGATGTCCTGATCAAATTTTTAGGATTCCTTGACTATGATAGCTATCAATGTTACCAGTCTTAGATAATGATGGGGTTTTTTATGAGTGATGAGGCCTCAGTTCAGGGCCCCTCCCATGATATCCTTCCTCCATGTGGATAGGTAGACGAACACCCACCTATTGAGTAGTATATCACACCTGTATAGAATGATGAAGATCTGCGTAGGATTAACTAACTCTATGAGTTCCAGTGCTAGAGGCCACTAAGGATTCAAGGAGAGGCATAACCTCATGAAGTGAAGTATTGTCTAGATTTAGTGATCCATGTATTCTAGATTATTTGGACACTGACTGATGATATGGTTAATATGACAACTTTCCTTCACCATGGAGTACCTGGGCATAAGTGGAGTCTTGTTACACAGATGCATGATGAGTCAACACTCTCATAAGCCTAATTCTTGTAGTTTTCCTATGAGTATTACCACCCCAACTTCTTGAAGTTGGTTCATATTCTGGAGATTTTGGAGTTGTAGCATGGAGGGGTGATAATGGTTGATTACATTGAGAGGTTTATGTACCATACATTTTACTCCCCTGGTATGCTCTATATTATGGATACTTCTAAGCACAGAAGTATGATTAGGGTCACCGAAGAGACATGTATGCCTCTATAGTACCCTTGTGCATTTCAACCTATATTGGGGTGTTGGAGCAGGTGCTCATGATGGGGAGATTCCCTTCAAAGAGATTCCAGGTAGCTAAAACTAATAGTGTGAATTACAGGGATGAGTCATCAGCAGTATCTAGTACACACCAGTCAATAGGATCATAGTACAGGAGACCTCTCCATGAAAAAACTCAAGAATGTGGTCATGCGATAGAAGGACCGTGCAGAGGAGTAGGGAATACTAGAGAGGGGAGGTTCTATGAATGTGAAAGTTGAGTTAACATGAAACATTATTTCCTAATATAGAATACTAGGGAGGGAAGGTAGACAAAGGATGTACCACCATGGTAGAGAAATAACCATGATAAGATATCTACCAGGTGAGGGTAAGATTTCCCCCATGGAGGTGGAGCTTTTAGAGGAGTCGGTAGAGCTCTATGAGGGGGATCTATGGGTGGAATATGACGTTCTGAGATCCTTCCACAACCACCTCCATATAGCCCACATCAGGCTCAGGGAGCTAGGTGTTAGGTCCATGAACAAATTCAAGTGATGGATTCATATGACCCAATAGCACACAAGATAATTAGAGGTATGATCTGTGTTTATTAAACTTTTGATTTAATATTAATAGATATAGTTGTGATTCATTACTTCATTTATCTGGTCTTAGTGAAAGAAATAGAGATCTTAGTTGAAGCATTTGATCAATAGAATTTACTTGAGGTTCCTATAGGGAACACTTATTATTTTTCATTTATCTACCAAAAGTGAAAGTTATCGCTTGGTGGAGAGATATTCTTGTGGGCCCTTTTGGTCATCACAATATAACCCTATGATTTCAGCTTGGGTATGGATTTACTTTCCATGGTCCAATCCCAAATTGACTATCACTATAGATGATTTATATGTATTTGAACTTATTGGATGAGATTATTCTTTATTGGTGTGAGAGATCTCATGGCAAGGTGAGTGGGTTTTGAAAGTAGGGGGATTCATCCCATCAACCTTAAATTTATGAGTGTATCCATTGGTGAAACAGTCTCTTCAAGCATACAGATTCTTTTTTCATGAAATATTTTATGAACATATTCCCTAAGGATGTTTCAAGACTACCTCTATGGAGAGATATGGAGTTTTTTATTACCTTGCACCCGGAGACTACTATGATATCATCTGTTGCATATTGGATGGCCCCTACCAAGATCTAAGAGCTACGGTTGTAGTTTGAGCACCTTCAAGAGATTTAATTCACCAGAACTAGGTTTACCCAAGAAAGCGTTGGTATTATTCATAAAAAATGTTTATGGGATCTTCTATCTTTATATTGATTATCATCTCTTGAACCAATCCATGATAAAGAAAAAGTAACAATTTCTGAGGATTGATGCCCACTTCGATGAGTCATAAGGTTTGAGATGGTTCTTGAAGAGTGATCTCTGATCCAGCTACCACTAGTTGATATTTTGTGAGGCTAATATTCCAAATCTATAATTAAGCATTTTCTACAAACACTATATGTTTTTGGTGATGCCCTTCAGATTGACAAATACCCCTTCTATTTTTATTCCTTTGATAGACCAGATCTTCCATCTATACATTGACTTATTTGTGGTTATATTCATTGACAAAATACTCCAACACTCTATGTCATAGGAGTATTGTTAAGAGAACTTATGGATGGTACTATATTTGCTTTGGTAGCACCAGATTTATGGTAAGCTATCAATGTGATAATTCTAGATTAAAAAGGTTCACTTCTTAGAGAAGTTCATTTATTATAATGTTTTAGCTTTGGAACTATTGAATATTGATAAAGGGCTTGCTTTCGATCCACCCAGGAGCATGTTATAGATGAAAATTTTTATTGTCTTGGAAGGGTACTATAAAAGGTTTTTATTGGACCTCTCCAAGATTGAATACCCTTCGACTGAACTAATGTTGAAAGGGAAACCATTTACCTGGACTAATAAGTGTTAGATAGCCTTTTAGAAGCTGAGGCTGAGGATTTTGATTGATCTTTTTGAGAATACTAGAGGAGGTAGTGGATTATGTAGTGTAATATGATACCTTAGGAGCTGGGATTGGATATGTGTTGATGTAGAGGAAGAAATTATCACATATGGGTCAAGGTAGTTGAGACCCCATGAGAATAACTACATGACTCATGACCTAGAACATATAGTATTATTCTTCATTCTTAAGATGTGGATTCACTATCTTTTGGTATAAAACTTTTTAGTTTAGTAAAACCATCAGAATATCAAGTACGTCTTTATGCTAGGAGACTTGAGCTTGAGATATTATCATTGGTTGGAGTTCATCCAGGGCTATGACATTGATATATTCTAGATGTATGGTAAGGGAAACATGGTGGTAGATTCCCATAGTAGGAGGTCCCAAACATATTCAGTGCATAAGGAATATGAGTAGTTTTTTTCCTTGAAACTAACCCTATTTGATTTAGAGGGTGAATCTTTTTTTCAATCGATGGGGTTGAATAATCTACTTCTTGATCATGTGACAGATTCCTAGTTTGGATGTGTAAATTGAAAGGTCTTTTGTGGCCAAATATCCTTAAAAGATTCACAAGATTTAATTTATGAAGAAGGGAATCATTTTATCCTTTTTTAGGGATTAATGGTGGTACCGGTCATGATGTGGGAGGATGTGATGAGGGATTTTCAAATATCTACATTTTATTTACATCATAGTGTGGAAAAATGTACATATACCCCTGCAACAGTTTTGGTAGGTCGGTATGAGATGGATCATGGTCGAGGCCACCTCTTGGTGCGTCACCAATCAGTATGATAAGGCTGAGCAATATGTTTTTTATAGAACCTTGAGATCTCATAGTGTAAATGGGACTAAATATCCAGGGAAATTATGATAGGTCTTCTATGGATTGAGATTTTCCATGATTCAATCTAGGTGATAGTTTCCCGACTCATTAATTAAAAACACTTACCTTCTATAAAGGATTAGATATTTTAGGAGTGTTTTGGGTAGACTTATTCATGGTTGATTGTTCTCCATCATCCAGTTCCCCCAACTATTATCTCTAATTATGATGCTCAGTTCACATCATTGTTATATAAAGGACTACAGAAGGAATTAAGACCCAGATGAGGATGAGTACAGCCTTCTTCCCCTAGAAATATGGCCAGATTGAGTGCACTTTCTAGGTGTTATAGGATATTATGAGGGATTGTTTTTTAGACTTAAACCAATGCTGGGAGAATCAATTTTCCTTGGTAGAGTTTACAGACAACAATAGTTTTCACTCTAGTATCAGCATGGAACCTTTTGAGGTCCTATATAAGAGACCCTTTAGGTCACCCTTATACTGGACATAGATTGGCGAGACATCTCTTGTTAGGCCAGATATAGTGTAGGTTACAAGGAAGAAGGTCCATGTCATCTGTGAGTGGATGAGAACAAATCAGAGCGGGTATAAATCTTATTAATATCGACATTGTAGGCCCATGGAGTTCGAATAATGAAACCACATTTTCAAGAGAGAGAGTGTGTGTCTCCCCATGATGCGGATTGTGGAAATTCTGGTGGGGAGGAAAGCTATCCCAAATGTTCATCGTGTAATTTGTGATATTTCATAGGGTTTTCAAGGTTTCCTTCCTCCTCTCTCTACCCCCATTGTTAGAGTGAATGTATTGAGGCCTCCATGTATTGTTGTTGAGAAGATACATGCATGACCCCATGCACATAATTTACTGGGGAAGGATAAATATCGAGGATGAGTCCACTTTTTCATTGCACCCAATGGAAATTAAGGATCATCAGGAGAGGACCCTGTGTGGATAAACCGTCCCTTTGGTTCATGTGTTGTAGGAGCACGAGAGTAAACATAAGAACTCTTGGGAGTGGGAGTTCTAGATGCGGTCTCATTATCCAGAGATTTTCATTTAGTTTTTCTTTTTGAGAACAAAAATATTGAAGGAGGTAAAAATGTATAGATCATATTTTTTTCCCTTTTATGACTTTATAATTTTTCTAGAAATACTTTTGGAGTCAAGCACTAAGATAACATGAAATTTTGAGGCTCGTTGTACACAAAATTAATTTTATAAAAATAATAAATATATTTTATGTTATGCCTGAATAATTTCTTAAATAACTAGTTAATATCTTAACCAAAATCTTGTATTAGAAATTTGATACCATGGTTGAATCTAGAACGTGAGGTTTAACCAATTTGCGACTTAAATTGGTCGGTGTGAGAAATTCAAATATCACATCCATTAGCGGATTCATTTAAATTAAATTAATTAAATAATTTAATTATTTCATTTAAATGAAATATATTATAAACCTCTAGAAATTCATGGTTATGAAGATTTTCTATGTTTATCCACATAAACCCTAGGAGGATTGAGTAGTTCTCATTCTATCTCTCATTAATAAAATGGAATCAGAGGGTGATGAGATTTGGATCAACATAGATCGACATTAAATAGTGAAATGAACCCTATTATTCAATACAGATCATGATCTTAAACTAAAAAAGAACCAAATTGAGTTTGTATTCATCAATTTTTGGATTCTACCCCAACCTATTAAATGTGTTGAGTGTGATCATCTTGCTTCTTTGATCTATGTCAATTGAAAGCCTTTTAATTCCCTCATATACTAGTTCTTTTTGATTATTCAATTGTTTCTCACCATGGATATCCTTAATTTTTTATTTGACCAAGAATTCTTGAGCAATGGTCATTCAAATTTGTTTTGGTAATTTTTCTTTCAATTATTGCATTCTTTGCTAATTGGCCTACAAGGTCTCTGATCGATATTTTCGGGCTGGATTGAGACTGAACGGGCCCCTTGATTCAAGATTTATTTGTTTCAGAGGGATATATTTATTAATTGGTGAATAATTTTAATGGATAATGGGATATGAGTTCTTTCAATGAGGTTTTGTTGTTCTAACGAGGCCGTAGGAGCACCATGGGCGATGAAGTGTCTATTACCCCTACATATGAATAAAATATTTTATATTCCTCCATAAGAGGAATTGGAAAATGATAAAATTATTTTTCTGTTTATTTTAGTAGCTTTTAGGTGAGATCCAAATCATTGGAGACTAGATCTGGATTTCCAAGAGTAAATTTGAGTTTCTACGAAAAACCCGACTGCATAGTATGTTTTGTGATAAACACATGACGTGTAGAGCCCCATTAGATATGATTTTATGGTTTTGAGAAATTTAAGGATAACACTCAATGTGGTTGTGCCACATGTTGTGTTTCCCTCACCGGGTAGGCAAGGCATGTTGAAGGGCCCATTGGAAGGACCTCATGTGGGAGGACACGGCCAGACACATGCCGTGTACGAAAGTACATAGACACAGATAGGGACATGATGTCAAAACTAGTGTAGATGGAAACACAAAGTACCATAGTACATGGACATGGGAAGACTTAACTGGACACATCCAAGAGCATGGGAAGGACCTCAGGTGCTTGAGGTATATCATTTAGTCCACTAATATCCTCTGTAGTGCTACATGGTATGTGAATTGTGTTCTAGTATGGAAACGACTAAGAATTCAAGTAGGACCACATGTTTTGTGGTTCCTTTACACATAATATACCCTATAATTCATTTTGAGCAATATTTAACCTCTCATATATCCATAATTTGGACTATGATTTTGGGAATTAAATAGTTATCTTGGGTGTTTTTTCTTGTAGAATTATGTGGTGTCCTTTATAGTGTCTCCTAAGATAAAACATGACATATTTTTGGAATGAATCTAATTTAGGTGATGCTTGAAAAAGAAATGAATAGGCATGATCATCAGAGGCATTCAAGTGGAAACCTCCTACTGGGCAGGGCATGGGTCCTCAATCATCTATTAGAGATGCACTTTCTAGATGGGATGGTCATGGGTCCTCTATAAACTAATTTTCACCCCTATTGAATTATGGTGTGGTTCTTATATCGACTTAGTAGTACCCCGCTAACATACTAGAGAACATGTTCTCTATCTACTGAGTGGTACCCCCTATGGCATTTGGGTGTGGGTACTCTTTCTAATGAGTGGTAACCCCTGATATACCAGGTTGTGGTTCCTCTGTCTACTGAGTGGTACCCCCTATGGAATTAGGTTTTTGGGTCCTTTATCTACTGATTGGTAGAACCTTATAGAATTAGTGTATTGGTCCTCTATAAAAATAGTATACCCCCATAGGATAGGGCACATGTCCTCCTTACACTGAATGGAACCCCTTGATGCACTAGGGTGGATGTCCAATTGTTAGAGATTATACTACATCGACTGTGTAGAATAATGGTGAGGCATGACCCCTATACAAAGTTGATTCTTCGGTTTTACAAGATAGATGTTGGGCATCATTGATGGACTCTTGAAATTGGGGGCACACTTTCGTGGGATGGGTTGTGAGATAGAGATTCCATTTCCATATCATTTGGATTCTTTGGTTTGATCATATATATATCAATATTCTTGTTGTTGTATTCTTTTTACTCTATTTATTTTGTTTTATTTTTATGTTTATTCCTATTATGTCTCTTACTACTACCCCTTCATCTTTCAAGGCATTCTATAAGGTATGTATGTACTCACCCCTATAGAATGTTTTCCTGAATGTGTTATGTCTTATGAAGATGACAAATAGGTTAGTATTGATTACAGATGAGGTTAGGTATACCAGGTGCATTTGGCTGCATACAATGGTCGATGGCTGGAGATTAGTATTTTGGCTTTGTAATATTTTTTTTGTTTTTTTAGTTTGGTACATCCTTTTGGATGGGTGGGTATATCACCCCATTACATTTTATTTTTCATTGTTGTACTCTTGTAACCCATAGATGATTCTTACATGCATGGTTATACTTTAGATATTTAATCTTATTATTATTATTCCTCTTCTCTTATTCATTGAGAAGGCCAGGTGTGGGCATACATGTACTTTTGGAAAAGGCCTCCCATAGTAGTTATGTCATTCAGTGTTTATCACCAACCCCTAGCTTATGGAGGTAGGAATGGGGTAGTTATGGATCAATCCCTATTGGGTTGGTTTATGAAAAGAATTTTCCTCTTTAAATTTGAGGAATTAATATCTAGGGCATGGTTGGTTATGATGATTTTACCATTATAAATCATTGTACAAGGTAGTCAGAGGTAAGTCTATCCATTTATATCAATAAATAATTATTCATTAAGGGAATATGACACAAGTGTTCATCTTTCTTTATGATATATTGAAATACTATGAGATTATATGACACAGTTAATGTTCATAGGTTGGTTATCATTACTAATACTATTGATTACCACTTTAGGGGCCTTGATGGGTTTCTAGAATCTGTTCTCAGTATGGACAGTTTCATATTGTTTCCTAGTGAGATTGTTTTTCTCTAAACATTTATCTAACCTTTTATACTAAAATTTTATATTTACAGTATCATTATCCTCATCATTGATCAAATTTGAATCAACTTAAGTTATTTTTTTGGGTTGGATTCTTCTTGCACAATTCCTTCTTCCTAAGAACTCTGTTGGTTATTTTCATCTTCATAATAAAAACAATTTACAACTAAAAAATTAATCACATGACTATTTTAAATGAAATTGACATTAAAACATTCAACTACATTGTTCATCCTTTTATTATGATATTTTTGTCCATTGTCACTTTATAGATATCTCAAAAATATACCATCCTATTCCTTTTCATCAAACTTGTCGAGTGATGAATTTTTAGACTAATTAACACATGGACTACCAAACACTCTGAAGTTATACACAATGGTATTAATTTTATATAAGATTTCAGAGGAAGACATATTGTAATATGATCTAACCAAACATCTATTCTGAATATAGATAGCAATGAATATTTCTTCTCTCTAGTAAAATTTTGAGAGACCATATTATGGCAATATAGTTCTTCTCATTTTAACAAATCTACTATTATTCATTTTACTAACTCTATTTTATAATAATGTTTACGAAGTTTTATAGTGGTATTTTATTCCATGTTTTTTAAAATTATATTAAAATCCTCTACTAGTAAATACCTTCCCATTATCAAATTTTAATTTTTTGATGAACATCCCAAAATATGTCTCAACTGTTTTTTTGAATGTTTTAAACATGTATTCTACCTCAAACTTGTGATTTAGAAACATCACATTGGTAATTAAAGTGTAGTCATTAGTAAATGTGTTGAAATAAATATAACCTTTAGTGGACTTATTTTCCATGGTTCCATATATTTCTGAGTGTATCAACTCAAGAGGCTTGGTGAACATAATTTCTACTCTTTTATGTATCCGTTTATTGATTTTCCCTTTTTAACATATCTCAAAAACTTCTACTCATTCTATTTTAATGTGACAGAAGTATGTCACCACATCAACCTTGGAAATATTTTCCAATATTCTCTAAAAATGATTTCCCAACCTTTAGGCTACAATTTATTTTCATCTTATGACATCAAGTTGCAAGTGTTTATTTGAGTCTCCAATCTAAAAAAACATCTCCACTAGTTATCTCACCTAAAGTGACAATATTACCATATTAGATTCTTTTGATGAGATAAAGTTTTATCATAAAAATCACCTCATTTACATTAAAAAAAATATTATTCACACTTAACCAATTAGGTTTCATTTCATCAAAAAATAATATATCTTTAGATTTCAATTTCTGAGCCTCTATTTTAGTTGTACTATTACCTTTAATCATTAAAGGGTTTTCATCGACAAAATTAGTTAGACACCTATTATGTTTTTCATTATTTTTAAGTATAATTTTATCTAAATTCATATTTTATGATAATAAACTATTATGAATCCATTTATTCTTCCCAAACTATATCTTAGATCCACTTCAACTATGGGTGACTTTCTATTATTGATTTCTTATTGTTTCTTTTTTCTATTAGTCATCGTTTGTTATTAACCTAGAATCATTATAAAACATTACCCTTCATGATAAAATTGTTTCTCACATATTCCATTGATCCAATCATGATAATAAAACTTTTTACTGACATGAATCACATATGATTCTTCATTCAATGTATTTTATCTCACAAATCTTCCACTTATATTTTCTATTTTAATCCCCGTATATTCTGGGCTACATTAATTACAAGGTAGAGAAATATTATATGAGGAATCATAGGATTTATGATCATATTAATCAAAAAACCAATAATATCTCTTAAATGTTTTTCATCAATGAATTTTTTGAGTCTTCCTTTGAAAATATGCACAATCTCTTAGTGAAAATTCAGTATTGTTTCTCATGTGCTTTGAATAATTTTTCTTATTTTGATTAATTTCTGCTTAATTATTTTAGTGAAACTCTTATAAATATTTCCCTTAACAAAGGTTTTCAATATTTTTATTTAGAACCTATAGTTCTAGATGAAACAAATTTTACATTTTTTAGAAATAACTGGTGCAGATTTTAGATGTGATGATGCCCAAGGGTTCTAAACATGCAAATATGATTCATCATTTACTTCAACAGCTATCTGAAAATCAATTTTCATTTTCCAAGAGTCTTTTTGGATTTAATACAATTTTACTAAGCTTGATTAATCTCTACTTCTTGATCACTGAATTTCTTCTTAATTCCGTTGTTGTTTTTTTACTAAGCCACTTTCACTATGAGAATCTTAATCTCATCAATGTGAGAATTTTTTATACTAAAATTATAATATTCAGTTGTCTTCATATTAATTGTAACACCCGAGACTTTTATGTTATATAAATCATCAAAGGAATCTTTTTCTACACAACACTTTCTTGGCTTGCTTTACACGCAATCGCGACCTTCCTCGATAGCTTGCGTCGTACGCAATACCGAGTTTCACTAAAGAACAATATGCTATTAAAACTAGCCGTTATGAATAGTAATAACCACTTTTTGAAATTTTATAAATTTTATTTTTCAAAATGGGCTTCATTTTTGGATTCAGAATATCGAAATTAGCCTAGGGTGAAATTTTGGTATTTTTCTGAAAACTTTCAATTTTTGATGAATAGTGAAACCACTAAGTGGTAGGTTAAAAACTAAATTTTGCATAAAACATAATTTTACCGCTTCTGTGAATGGAATTTCAAAAATCCGACAGACACGGTTGATATAAGTAAGTAAAATGTGGTTCAATGAGATAAAAATAATTTTTTGGTGAATAGTAACTTTTTATTTTTTTTACCGCGGTTAATAGTAAATAGGGTAACTAAGGGTAAATATGATATTATTATTACCCTAACACATGTCCTAATTCTATTGGATAAGTTTAATTCGACCAAAAACAACCTTATGAATAAAATATGACCATTTAGGCCCACCTGGATTAGATTAGGACATTTATTATTAATTTATTTAAAGAAGGGTTAAAATAGTTAAAATCAAAGTTTAATAAGTAAATCATTTTTAATATGGGGTTATACATAAGATAAATTCGACTATAAATATTCATTAGAAAGATAAAACGATTTCCTACATGACGGTATTTTATTTGTAATTTTTAGACATTAAATAATTTAATTTATTTATGACACAATGATGATGCAGTAATTATCTTATTAATGAAATATTGACATAATTGATGTTATAAACACCAAACTAAATGTAATTTAAGACTTTTTATGAATTCCACTAATTTTATAGGTTACTATGATATATTAATGTTGATTTAATCAACTTGGTTCGAACATATAATTCTGTTATGACTTTCACAAAAATCATATATCAAATAGTGTCAAAATTGACACAAAATAGTTTGTAAATCAAATATTATATTATTAATTGTTATTGTATTCCTAAAAATATAAGTCTCGGCCACATGACATAGATAAGAATATATATATTAATAATAAACAATTTGGGGTTCGTTTGGCATGTTATTGTAAGTGTATTAACCTTATAGTGAAAGAAAATAAAAAGACACGGTAAAAGTTAAATTATTTAACTTAGAGTTAAATCTAATTGATAAGGTTAAAATAATACCCTAAACTTGTCTAAATCCTATTGGTTGATAGTATTTCGACCCATCCCCACTTTAGCTTCGAAATAAGACCCTTTGGAACCATTATAAACCGATTTTGACTTTAATATAAAATAATATTTTGAGATATTCCTAAGGTGCCCCTCTCCTCCCTTATAAAAGGGCACCTCCTCCCCCTCCTCCTCACACCAATTTGAGAACTCAAGCTCGGACAACCCCTTCCATTTTCTCCTCTCCACTTCCCTAGAATAATCCTAGAGGTCCTAGTCCTCTTCAAAGACCAATCTTAGTTCCCTAAGTGGAGGATTCAAAGAGGCGTTCCAAAGAAGAGGTAATATCCATTACCGATCCTTTCAATTTCTTTCTTCTTCAACTTCTTCTTCTTTAGTTGTTTCATGATAAAGTAATAACATCAGTATTAATTACATACTGATATATTATTATAAATATGAAACAACCCTAATTCACCTTCTATCCATCCTACGGAAAAATGAAATCACCGCGCGTGCGTACGTACGAAATACCGTCTCCACGCCGTGGTGTAATCTATTTTCCACCATCACTTTACAAGGATGGGTATAATGGTGTAATGAGTAACTATTTATGATTATTATAAATTAATATTGATACTGAAATAATATATATATACTCCAATACAGTTCCACGATCATAGGAACGATATCATCACTCGTGCGTACGTACGGAATACCGTCTCCACGATGTGATGCGACTCGTTCTACATGATCATCATTACATAGTAATTATATAAATGAGTTGAATGAATAAATATGATATATGTTACACTAATACCATTCTGGATATAATGTATCTATAACCTTAAAAGAAGAATAAGAATGTATTCGGAAAAACATGCATAAGAACAAAAGGCAATAAAGACCCGAGTAACAAGTAACAATGAAATATTACTATCAAGAAGCTAAGAATATGACCATATATGATATCATATCAATATGTATGATTCTGGAATAAGTCAATAACATTATTTAAACCATTATACAGGAGCTTCGGACATGTACAAAGAAAATTGGACCTAAGGTAAGGGAAATATCACAATCTCATTTTTATCCGAGATTGTTTTTACTTTGGTAATTACTGGGGTGTATTTTATCATCCACATCCATGTTCCCTCGATATGTAATATTATTTCTATCCTTCTACAATAGTTTATATCCAATTTTACACTTCGGTGAGTTTTATTAAAAGATATGAAAGGAATCTTTTGTCGTTTTTCGTACGAGGTACTTTTTTTGACTTTTCCGACAAAAGTATGAGAAGAATGTTTTTTTTAACTTATACGGCATGAATGGATTTTTTAAACATTATTTCCAAGAAGCTTCCTTTACAAGTTTTCAAGTTTATTTTTAATCAACTTCTTTTATTTTAAAGTTTTATGACATGTTATGAAAGGAAAAATGTTTTTGAAGAAGAAAGGATATTTTCCTCAAGAATGGAGTTCAAGTGTTTTATCAAAATTATTTTACATCTAAGATAATAAAGGGTTCTGTTTTTATCCCTATTATTACATTGATTTTATCATGTTGTGATGGAATTATTTTTATGAATTCCTTTATCTTATATGAATTGATTTATGATGTCATGATGTTTCAAGAATCCCATTTTTGTTACATGTGTTATGCGATGATGTATGATTTATGAATATGTGGCACACATAAGAAAGGATTCATTATAAGATGGGTGGGACCTATATCTCCCTCCAATGCATTGGATAAAGATTTTATATCTCATGAGATAGACAGGGCTGGAACGGTACGTTATACCGGTTCAGTGAAACAGGACTGAAACGTGGGTTACTCGATTCAGAAAGGGACTTTGTCCACTAAGATAGTCTTGGCAATGAGTCATGACTAACAAGAAATGATTTTCCATGATTATGTGTGCATGACACAAAGTTTCAAGTTTTATGTTATGATTATGGGGATCTCATTTTCACTTCTATGATTTATTCCATGTTAAGATATTATGATCTCTTTTGCAGGTTTTGATTTTCAAAAAGATATGATATGATTTTTATTTCCTTTATTTTCCCTTGCTGAGCATTTGAGATCACCCTTTTATGTTTTCTTTTCCCCAGGTCAGGAAGATGGATATTAAGTAGAATATTCTAAAAGGGACCCTAGATATGATGAAATAAATGGGAGACACTGTAGAATATTTATGAACCAGTTGTTTATGTTTCCCAGTTTCTAAAGACACTATACCTATACGGTCCTTTGTGGTTTTGTCATATGTTGTAATAAGTGTGCTTCAATTTT
The DNA here is from genome assembly GCA_963277665.1 of Viscum album. Lineage (NCBI taxonomy): Eukaryota > Viridiplantae > Streptophyta > Magnoliopsida > Santalales > Viscaceae > Viscum > Viscum album. Next base: position 869,235,931 of record OY728147.1, on the reverse strand, counting down.
GAAGTATTAACAATGTATGTAAAGTATGGGTCGTTATAGTTGGTATCAGAGGAAAGGTATAGTCAACCTTTGGAAACTAGGATGTGAAAGCCTTAGTAAGAACCCTAAGGATAAGTCTAAGCATAGAACACAATCATAGTGTTTTAGAAATGTCCTTGAATAACCTAGGATAAGACCTTAAGCATGAAAATTTTATTCTTGAATTATGTGGTTTTCCTATTATAATTAGTGTTGCTCACACTATTCTTCTTGGTTTTAGTCAATGGCTGGAACCCGAAGGAACCGTGTTAATGCGGAATGCGATGGGAAATGAAATGATTTTCCCCCTGAGCAACCAAACGATATGGGAGCTGGAATGAAAAATCTTGTAGCCATGCTCACACAACTTTCTCAAGCTATGAATCATGCAGGACTTCCAAACGAGCAAAGGAAGGAGCAACATTCTGTTGAATCCTTCATGAGGCAGCGTCCACCTTCTTTCAGTGGGTCTACTGATCCATTAGTTGCTGAACAATGGATTAGTACTACTGAAAAGATATTTTCAGTTCTTCAATGTTCTGAACATGATAAAGTCACCCTCGCAGTGTATCGTTTGGAAGGAGATGCTGATCAATGGTGGAATCTTATTAAGAATACGAGGCAAAGGGATGAAATTGAGTCTATGGAATGGGACGATTTCAAGAACTTATTTTTCAATAAGTACTTCCCTTGTATTCTCCGAACAAAGATGGAGAAAGAGTTCCTTGAACTGAAGCAAAGGGGTGATGAATCTGTTGGTACCTATGAAGCAAATTTTACAAGACTTGCAAGGTACGCTTCTGGTATTATTATCCAACCTGAGAGTAAGATCGATCGATTCTTTAGTGGCTTAAAACCAAGTCTTCGAAGGGCGTTAGCCATAAGGGACTTCAATAGCTACGAGGAAATCGTTCGATGTGCTCTCAAAGTCGAGATGGAGATTGGAATAACCCATCAGTCACATGGGTTTGATAACAAGAGGAAGATGGAATTCAAAGAAAAATCTAAAGAGCACACGGAAAAGAAGATGAGCTTTTCCTTATGCTCAAAGTGTGGAAAGAAACATGGAGGGAGTTGTCTTAAAGGGACAAGTAAATGTTTTAAATGTGTAAAGGAAGGTCATCGGGCATTTGAATGCCGTGATAATGGGAAGAAGATGTCTAATGACGCAAACAAAAGAAGGGATACACAGAATGAACCTACTACACTTCAATGTTTCAAGTGCAAAGAGATGGGGCATTATGCCAATCAATGCCCAAATCCAAGGGTTGATGATGATGGTCGACGTCAACAAAATCTTAAGGCTAAAGACAAAGGAAAGTCACATGCAATTTCTATCAGCGATGTGGAGTACGATAACGAAGTGGTGAAAGGTACACTTACCATCCACTCTAAAGTAGAAAATGTTTTATTTGATTCTGGATCCACCCACTCTTTTATTTCTAAAGAATTTTCTAAGGGTATCACTGTATTACCTCAACAATTAGATGTTGAGTTAGCTGTGACAACACCTAATGGCACAACAGTCGCATCAAAAGTTTATAATTCTTCTCCGATCGAAGTTTGTGGGAAAGTGCTTCCTGCAAATATTGTGATCCTTCCTTTAGTGTAATTTGATGTGATTCTTGGAATGGATTGGCTTTCTCTACATGGAGCTCATATCAATTTCCAAAGAAGGGAAGTCACATTTCATATTCCAGATCAATCTACGATCGTCTATCAATGCAAGGATGAACATAATCTTCCAGTGGAAATTTCTTCCATCTTATGGGTATTGATTCCACAAAATGAAGGTTATTTATCTCAAATGGTTGGTGAGAAACTCACGATTAAGAATATGCCCATTGTATGGGAGTTTGATGATGTCTTTCCGGAGGAATTACTGGGTCTTCCACCAAATCGTGACGTTGAGTTTTCAATAGAACTTGTACCGGGTGCTTTGCCTATTTCAAAGACACCTTATAGAATGGCCCCAATTGAGTTGCAGGAATTGAAGAAGCAACACCAAGAGAATCTTGATAAGGGATTCATACGCCCTAGTGCGTCACCTTGGGGAGCACCTGTTCTATTTGTTAAGAAGAAAGATGGATCAATGAGACTCTGCATTGATTATCGAGAACTTAACAAGATCACTATCAAGAACAAATATCCTCTCCCACGCATTGATGACTTATTTGACCAACTACGCGGAGCTCAATACTTTTCCAAGATTGATCTTCGTTCAGGGTATCATCAATTAAGGGTCAAAAGGGAGGATATACCAAAGACGGCTTTCCGTACAAGGTATGGACACTATGAATTTATAGTGATGCCATTTGGTCTTACTAATGCCCCTGCTATCTTCATGGATCTAATGAATAGAGTCTTTAGAGACTATATTGATCAATTTGTGGTAGTCTTTATAGATGATATTCTTTTCTATTCAAAGAGAAAGGAAGAGCATGAAGATCACTTGAGAATTATATTGAAGACCCTGAGAAAGGAGAAGCTTTATGCCAAATTTACCAAGTGTGAATTTTGGCTTCAAAAAGTTGCATTTTTGGGTCACATAATCTCAAAAGAGGGGATATCTGTGGATCCAGCAAAAACAGAGGTTATCGAAAGATGGTCGAGACCAACAACAGTAACTGAGATTCGATGTTTTCTTGGTTTGGCTGGATATTATCGACGTTTTGTAAAAGATTTTTCACGATTATCTAATCCACTCACCAAGTTGACTCGGAAAGGAGTTATGTTTGTCTGGACAGAGGAATGTGAAGAGAATTTCAAGGAGTTGAAAAGAAGGTTATCCAGTGCACCTGTGATCACACTGCCTTGTAGTGGAGAAAGGTTTGTGATCTACAGTGATGCATCCAAGAAGGGATTGGGGTTTGTTCTTATGCAAAATGATATGGTGATAGCTTATGCCTCACGACAGTTGAAAATCCATGAGCAAAATTACCCCACACATGATTTGGAGTTGGCTGCGGTAATCTTTGCATTAAAGATTTGGAGGCATTACCTTTATGGTGAAAGGTGTGATATTTATACTGATCATAAAAGTTTAAAGTATATTTTCACACAAAAGGAGTTGAATATGCGTCAAAGAAGATGGTTGGAGCTGATTAAGGATTATGACTGCTCAATCCATTACCACCCTGGGAAAGAAAACAAGGTGGCAGATGCATTAAGTCGACAAGACCATGCTAGTTTATCCATGATGAGGATCACAAAAGATCCAATATTTATGGATTTACAAAGGATGGATCTTGGAATTATAATGGAAGGGGAAAAATCTTATCTTTCTCAAATGAATGTTCAACCATCTATACATGTGAAGATTAAAGAGGCACAGAAAGAAGATGACGAGTTACAAAAGAAGGTGAGAAATGTTCCTGAATTCAACCTTGATTTTGATGGGATAATAAAGTTTAGGAATCGGGTTTGTGTTCCTCCCATCCCCGAATTAAAGAAGGAGGTACTGGATGAGGCTCATAGTTCTTCATTCTCTATTCATCCTGGAAGCACGAAGATGTATAAGGACCTGAAAGAGTACTTCTGGTGGGATGGCATGAAAAGAGATGTTGTTGAATATGTCTCTCGATGCTTGGTTTATCAAAAAGTTAAAGCTGAGAGACAAAAGTCTAAGGGGATGTTACAACCATTACCCATACCCGAATGGAAATGGGAAAACATCACTATGGACTTTGTCACAGGACTTCCTAAAACTTCCAAAGGCAATAATGCTATCTGGGTCATAGTTGATCGTCTTACAAAGTCTGCACACTTCATTTCTATTAAGGAAGATTTCTCTCTAGACCAGCTTGCCAGGATATATGTAAAGGAAGTGGTAAGATTGCATGGAGTACCACTTTCTATTATATCTGATCGGGATCCGAGATTTACCTCGAAGTTCTGGCGAAGTCTTCAGCATACTCTGGATACAGAGTTGAGTTTCAGCACTGCTTATCATCCCCAGACAGACGGTCAGTCTGAGAGAACAATTCAAACCCTAGAAGATATGTTGAGAGCTTGCTCTATGGATTTCAAAGGAGGTTGGGATCAACACCTACCTTTGGTAGAATTTTCTTATAATAATAGCTTTCACTCCAGTATTCAGATGGCTCCTTATGAAGCTCTCTATGGAAAGAAATGCAGGACTCCAACTTGTTGGGATGAAGTTGGGGAAAGAAAGCTATTAGGACCCGATCTCGTTGATGAAATGGTAGAAAAGGTCAGATCTATTCAACAACACATAAGAGCATCTCAGAGTCGACAGAAAAGTTATGTCGACAACCGAAGAAAAGACCTAGAGTTTGAAGTGGGTGATAAAGTGTTCTTACGAATATCTCCCTGGAAGAGGGTTATGAGATTTGGAAAGAAGGGGAAGTTGAGCCCTAGATATATCGGTCCTTTCGAAATACTGGATCGTGTTGGGAAGGTAGCTTACCGATTGGCGCTTCCACCAAATCTCTCTCAAGTTCACGATGTGTTCCATGTATCTCTCCTAAGAAAGTACATACCAGATCCTTCACATGTACTCAGCTCAGAAGTTGTACCGCTGGAGCAAGATCTTTCTTATGAAGAACAGCCGATAGAGATTCTGGATCGTAGCGAAAAAGTCCTACGAAACAAGACCACTCGCTTGGTGAAAGTTTTATGGAGGAACCACCAACTTGAAGAAGCTACATGGGAGCTTGAGGATATGATGAGGGAGAAGTATCCTCATCTGTTTGTTACAAAGTGATGAATTTCGAGGGCGAAATTCTTTTTAAGGGGGGTAGAATGTAACACCCGAGACTTTTATGTTATATAAATCGTCAAAGGAATCTTTTTCTACACAACACTTGCTTGGCTTGCTTTACACGCAATCGCAACCTTCCTCGATAGCTTGCGTCGTACGCAATACCGAGTTTCACTAAACAACAATATGCTACTAAAACTAGCCGTTATGAATAGTAATAACCACTTTTTGAAATTTTATAAATTTTATTTTTCAAAATGGACTTCATTTTTGGATTCAGAATATCGAAATTAGCCTAGGGTGAAATTTTGGTATTTTTCTGAAAACGTTCAATTTTTCATGAATAGTGAAACCAGTAAGTGGTAGGTTAAAAACTGAATTTTGCATAAAACTTAATTTTACCGCTTCTGTGAATGGAATTTCAAAAATCCGACAGACACGGTTGATATCAGTAAGTAAAATGTGGTTCAATGAGATAAAAATAATTTTTTGGTGAATAGTAACTTTTTATTTTTTTTACCGTGGTTAATAGTAAATAGGGTATCTAAGGGTAAATATGATATTATTATTACCCTAACACATGTCCTAATTCTATTGGATAAGTGTAATTCGACAAAAACAACCTTATGAATAAAATATGACCATTTAGGCCCACTTGGATTAGATTAGGACATTTATTATTAATTTATTTAAAGAAGGGTTAAAATAGATAAAATCAAAGTTTAATAAGTAAATCATTTTTAATATGGGGTTATACATAAGATAAATTCGACTATAAATATTAATTAGAAAGATAAAAAAATTTCCTACATGATGGTATTTTATTTGTAATTTTTAGACATTAAATAATTTAATTTATTTATGACACAATGATGATGCAGTAATTATCTTATTAATGAAATATTGACATAATTGATGTTAAAAACACCAAAATAAATGTAATTTAAGACTTTTTATGAATTCCACTAATTTTCTAGGTTACTATGATATATTAATGTTTATTTAATCAACTTGGTTCGAACATATAATTCTGTTATGACTTTCACAAAAATCATATATCAAATAGTGTCAAAATTGACACAAAATAGTTTTTAAATAAAATATTATATTATTAATTGTTATTGTATTCCTAAAAATCTAAGGTTCGGCCAAATAACTTAGATAAGGATATATATATTAATATTAAACAATTTGGGGTTAGTTTGACATGTTATAGTAAGTGTATTAACCTTATAGTGAAAGAAAATAAAAAGACACGGTAAAAGTTAAATTATTTAACTTAGAGTTAAATCTAATTGATAAGGTTAAAATAATACCCTAAACTTGTCTAAATCCTATTGGTTGATAGTATGTCGACCCATCCCCACTTTAGCTTCGAAATAAGACCCTTTGTAACCATTATAAACCGATTTTGACTTTAATATAAAATAATATTTTGAGATATTCCTAAGGTGCCCCTCTCCTCCCTTATAAAAGGGCACCTCCTCCCCCTCCTCCTCACACCAATTTGAGCACTCAAGCTCGTCCAACCCCTGACATTTTCTCCTCTCCACTTACCTAGAATAATCCTAGAGGTCCTGGTCTTCTTCAAAGACAAATCTTAGTTCCCTAAGTGGAGGATTCAAAGAGGCGTTCCTAAGAAGAGGTAATATCCATTACCGATCTTTTCAATTTCTTTCTTCTTCAACTTCTTCTTCTTTAGTTGTTTCATGATAAAGTAATAACATCAGTATTACTTACATACTGATATGTTATTATAAATATGAAACAACCCTAATTCACCTTCTATCCATCCTACGGAAAAATGAAATCACCGCGCGTGCGTACGTACGGAATACCGTCTCCACGCCGTGGTGTAATCTATTTTCCACCATCACATTACAAGTATGGGTATAATGGTGTAATGAGTAACTATTTATGATTATTATAAAGTAATATTGATACTGAAATAATATATATATACTCCAATACAGTTCCACGATCATAGGAACGATATCATCACTCGTGCGTACGTACGGAATACCGTCTCCACGATGTGATGCGACTCGTTCTACATGATCATCATTACATAGTAATTATATAAATGAGTTTAATGAATAAATATGATATATGTTACACTAATACCATTCTGGATATAAGGTATCTATAACCTTAAAAGAAGAATAAGAATGTATTCGGCAAAACATGCATAAGAACAAAAGGCAATAAAGACCAGTGTAACAAGTAACAATGAAATATTACTATCAAGAAGCTAAGAATATGACCATATATGATATCATATCAATATGTATGATTATTGAATAAGTCAATAACATTATTTAAACCATTATACAGGAGCTTCGGACACGTACAAAGCAAATTGGACCTAAGGTAAGGGAAATATCACAATCTCATTTTTATCCGAGATTGTTTTTACTTTGGTAATTACTGGGGTGTATTTTATCATCCACATCCATGTTCCCTCAATATGTAATATTATTTCCATCCTTCTACAATATTTTATATCCAATTTTACCCTTCGGTGAGTTTTAGTAAAATATATGAAAGGAATCTTTTGTTGTTTTTCGTACGAGGTACTTTTTTTGACTTTTCCGACAAAAGTATGAGAAGAATGTTTTTTTTAACTTATACGGCATGAATGGATTTTTTAAACATTATTTCCAAGAAGCTTCCTTTACAAGTTTTCAAGTTTATTTTTAATCAACTTCTTTTATTTTAAAGTTTTATGACATGTTATTAAAGGAAAAATGTTTTTGAAGAAGAAAGGATATTTTCCTCAAGAATGGAGTTCAAGTGTTTTATCAAAATTATTTTCCATCTAAGATAATAAATGGTTATGTTTTTATCCCTATTATTACATTTATTTGATCATGTTGTGATGGAATTATTTTTATGAATTCCTTTATCTTATATGAATTGATTTATGATATCATGATGTTTCAAGAATCCCATTTTTGTTACATGTGTTATGCGATGATGTATGATTTATGATTATGTGTCACACATAAGAAAGGACTCATTATAAGATGGGTGGGACCTATATCTCCCTCCAATGAATTGGGTAAAGATTTTATATCTCATGAGATAGATAGGTCTGGAACGGTAGGTTATACCGGTTCAGTGAAATAGGACTGAAACGAGGGTTACTCGATTCAGAAAGGGACTTTGTCCACTAAGATAGTCTTGGCAATGAGTCATGACTAACAACAAATGATTTTCCATGATTATGTGTGCATGCCACAAAGTTTCAAGTTTTATGTTATGATTATGGGGATCTCATTTTCACTTCTATGATTTATTCCATGTTAAGATATTATGATCTCTTTTGCATGTTTTGATTTTCAAAAAGATATGATATGATTTTTATTTCCTTTATTTTCCCTTGCTGAGCATTTGAGCTCACCCTTTTATGTTTTCTTTTCCCCAGGTCAGGAAGATGGATATTTAGTAGAATATGCTAAAAGGGACCCTAGATATGATGAAATAAATGGGAGACACTGTAGAAGATTTATGAACCAGTTGTTTATGTTTCCCAGTTTCTAAAGACACTATACCTATACGGTTCTTTTGTGGTTTTGTCATATGTTGTAATAAGTGTGCTTCAATTTTGAAGTATTAACAATGTATGTAAAGTATGGGTCATTATATTAATCAAATTATTTTTGATAGATTTCACTTATTTCCTATGTTGATTATTTATATCAATACATACATCATGTTTAGTTTTAAACATGTTCACTATATATGAAATATCTTCTTCTTCATCATTTCTAAAGTTGCCTTTATTTTTCTTAATACATGCCATGAAATTATCATCCTTTATTTTACATTACTTTTTAACATAATTGTTTTGGAGATTTTATTCATATTCTTACTTACTCATAATATTATTTTTATTTGTTCTATGTGTTTTCTTTCTACCTTCATATAACTTCTTATTGTCTTTAAAATACCTCTATTTGGACTTTATTTGTGAATTCTATTCATCTTATTCTGCAGAAAAACTCTGTAGTTTTACTTATTATAAGAAAACGTTAAATAAAATTTCATATTCCTCTTCACATGATGTATTGTATTTGAATATTTCCTTTGTAATTTCCTTTTCTTGATTTAAATTTTTTTTAATACAAAAGTCATAAATTTCTTATGACTTTCATCACTCTCATCATCTTTTATATGTGTCACTTAGGGAATCATCTTCCTTATCTTTTATCTTAAATTTATTCATTGATTTCAATGGAATATCCTCTTTATCTTCTTTGTGAAAATATTTTATTTTCACATCTCATAATTCAAGATATTATTTTGTATATCATCAAGGAATATAAAATGAATTTCAGATTAATATGATATATTTGCGTCAAATCTACTAAGAATTTTTTTCAGTAGTTTCTTTACCATATTGTAAACATCCTATTTTTCCCCAAGGCCTTTGATATGACTAAATATCTAATTCACCCAAATTAAATATTCATCAACCTTATCTTATTCATATATTATGATATCTTCAAAATTTTCCCTCTATATTTGAATCTTTATTTAATTTATTTTGATGTTTTCCTCACACATGTTTTTAATCTTGTTGCACATTTCTTTATCTAATTATATCCCCATCACCTTGTTGTAAATTTTTTTAGAAAAAGAAGATAATTTTTTATTTTTAGCTTTCCAATCTATATCAAGATTCCTCGTGTTTACAAATGTTATAACACCATCATTTTCAATTAGTGGATAGAATACAGGGAAAAAATACTCACTTCAAGTCATTATAATTACAGAAATGGTATCATTTTATTTTTCAAACCATAAAAAATTTTCCCATTGAAAAATTGAACCCTTATTAAATTATAAGATTTATAACCTTCCATAACCTACTTTAATATAATATGATCTTATTGGGGTTTTTGGATTTGATACCACTTAAAGTGTTTGGATCCATTAGGGTACTACTAAGAGGGTTGTAAATCATTATAACTTATCTTTTTAAAATAAAATATCATTAAACTAAACCCATATGACCTATTAAAGTCATGACCCTATCAATGTCTCATCCTCTCCATCATGTAATTCTATAAAGAGATAAGTATCATATAAGAATTTTTACATGACTTTAATTCAATGTGAGAGCTTAATACTTGTGAGGTTTGGGTTGAGTTTTGATACCTTGATTAAAACTAATATAATAGTGATTAAAAGATATAGATAATGTGCATCCTTGATTCATTATGAGCTATTAATTATATAGTACAATGTAAGGGAATGTGATATCCTTGACCTTGTGTAGAAATAGAAGATTAATGGAATCATTTGTCTTGGTACCTATAGTATTAAAAATTAATTTCGGGAGTGTCATGAAACCTGTGGCATGAGATTATGGAAATTTTTTTATGTCTCATTGATTTTTTAAGTGGTTATCTATTTATAATTAAGTTTATTATTAAATTAAAAATTATAATAAATTAACTGAATAATTAATTATATAACATTTTTTCTTGAGATAGGTGCTTAGGATAGTTGATGTGATCATGGATGGGTCTCAAAATGGATAGATGATTGTGATTTTTAAATTTTAATGTATTCATACATGATATAGGTGGCCCTATAAGTTTCCCTTTAGTTTGTGATTTTGATATATGACATGTGATGTGTGGTCTTTCAACTTAGGGTGACTGGACCTTTTTATTAAAAGTATTTTAAAATTAAAATTAAATTCTTTTGTATGGAATGAAAAATGAACCAAGTCCATGAGGGACCTTATGTACTATCTGGATGTCCTGTTAATTGATTTTCAAGGCCTTATTTACAAATGTACGCCTTTATATGAATTGAACCAAATATGTATGAACCAAATAAAATGGAAAGAACTAAATGTAGTGGAACTAGTGATAGTTTCCCATAGTTACCAATATGTTGTGGTGGGGAATATTTGATTTGAATGGCCTAGTATCCAACAAATTAAGAACCATGAGATTCCTTAAAGCCTTATGTTTAGTTGATATGACTGTGGCATGGGCATTCCTCCCCCCACTGAGTTGTGATTACCTTGGGTATGTGGACCCTGTGAAGATTGTTTGTTAGTTTGGGTATTATAACCAACCTAGTGATTAATTAGGAGGTGATAAACGAAATGTTCTATCTCTTAAGATTGAGATCATTGAGTCTGATTTGGTCTTCTAAAATATTTGGTGACCTAGGGGACCCCAATAGTTTCACCAGTGATATATTTACCCAGATAGTGTGTGATAATGAATGTGTAGTTATTGTTTTTGGTGTCACATTAGACCTTGAATTGACAATGTGAGCTTGTTATAGCAATGTTGGAAGATAATAGTTTGTACAATTGAGATTTCAGACTCAAATTATGGGCATTGTTCATGAACAAGGTCAAACCCATCAATATATGGTGTAGGAGATGATTCAGTTGGGACACATGGGATATAGAGATATATTGATATAAATGGGATGAATTGAATTTTTATCTAGTATCTAGCCTTTATTCCTGATATTAATTGTAAATCACTTAAAAATGTATTTAAATTTATATAAAACATGGTTAGGAATTCCTTAGACATGATCCTTGGATTTGAATGTGGTATGGTTATAAATCCCTTGGTAAGGATCCTTAGATTTTTATGACACATGGTTTGGAATGTATTGGACATGTTCATAAGATTTAGGTGTGATATGGTTTGGATTATCTTATAATTTTTCCTTGGAATCAGGGGTAGTGGATGTTATCCTCATAGTTGGCCTCTAGGTATAATTTGGATTACTAAAGAAATTCTCTAAGGAATTAGATATTGACCATGATGCTGTAATATTTCATAGTAATTTCTCTTAGGAAATGGAAATGGATCTAATATTGGTTGGCATGGAGTTGTGACATGCTCAAAGAAAATCCAATATAGGCTGAAGTTGGGCTGGGTCGATCCTAGTTTTTCTATTAGAACCAAAGGATCGAAATTTGGTATTTATTTATGCTTCCTCTCTATTTTTAGTTATTTAGGTAAACATATCACATTTTCCACAAAATTTTCTATTTATATATTTGATTGGGTTAGTGATTTCCTACTGAGTTGCACTCATATCCTACTCAATCATCCATGGAACTTTCATACCTAATAATTTGTCACTTATCATGGGTTACGGTGGGGAAAGTTCCTTGTATTTTAGGAATAATAAGGATATATAACATGAGATTGGAGACTGGGATGAGGTGATGTGTGAAGATGGAAGTAGTGCCTCACTCTCTATTGTTATTATATTTTTCTTTCAAATGTGATCGGATAGGGGTGGACATTTTTTTGGTGTCGAATGACTATGAGTCTATAAGAATTTTTTATTTCGAATTCATTATTTATTATTGATGGTTTTGTTTTATTATTTTCAAATACTCTATTGTATGACTATTTATTTGGGAAAAAATTTGATTATTTCTCTTTGAAATTACACACTCTAATTTGGGGGGGATAATCTCTCCATGGTAACATCGTGGACCCCGATGTAAGCTGATAGTATTCGGTGTTTGGGTAGGTGTTTCTGGGGTCCATTTTCTTCATCAATCTAGACATTGATGAAAATTTCAGAGTTGAGGATGTTACTTTAGGTGCACAAGATCTGTGATCAACAAACCTATGTAGGTTTTGGGAGCAATGGAAGTATTGGGAGGGGAATGCCCATCATGGATTTTTGTTATAATAAATTATTAATTAAATATGTAAATTGATGAAGAATTTCATTACCAATAAAATTGAATCAAATACTAAATGACATTAGAACGTCAGAACCAAATGTTGGATTATCATGTAGTAATTTATAATTAATTTAATTTGTTAAATAATTACCTTGTAATGAATTGTTTCTTTGTTGATAAATCATAAAACGTCTCTACATCATACCTTCATTACATCATATGAATAAAGTGTATATTTTCTCTAGTGATGATCCACACGTATTCCACAAACCTCTGAGCATCATCGTTGGAATCTATGAGTTCTAACACAAAATATCTTAAACCTTGTGACATTAATCCCTCATCACAATGAGAATCACTTTCAAGAAGGATTCTCCTTGATCTCTATAGAATTAAGAAGGATAGTAGAGGCAACTCACTCTCTATTCATGAGTGAATTCTTAGTGAGGATTTTTCTAGTCCATGAGAGGATTCACCAAAGTCGTTATGCACAACCAACACAATCGATAATGTTAGGGTTGGAAATAATATAATTATATTTAACTTGTGTTAGGGGTAGAAAATAATAATTTTATATGTGCCCTTATTATTTCCTTAATCCCATGAAACCTCATGTATATAATAATAATATTATTATTATTATTTAGTGACATTTTCGAAACTATAGAATTAATTATTATTATTTCATGAATGCTTTGTTTGAAATTTCATTAAATAATATTTATTTTATATTATTTGTCATCAGACCTTTAAACTCGGCCTATCCTTATTCAACAATTTTTATTTGCACTTGGATAATGAAAATTAATTTAGTAAATACATATCATTTCATTATTCACCAATGAATAAATAAATATTATATTCACTAAATAGAAAATAAATATTTATTAAATATTCTGCTCACAAAATATTCTCTTAAATAACTAGTGACTTAATATAATAGATCAAGATAATAATAAATAATTATTAAACCACATAAGAGAATAATATTTTAATGACATGTTAAAATATAAATAATATTATTATTTAATTGAAATTCTAGATACTCTTATTATGTGACCTGATAGTCCTTTTTATCAATAGTGTTTGGGAGAGCCACCCAAAGTCTAAGGTAAGTGTCTAGAAACATGTAAAGGCACCCATAGAGAAAGATGTTAATGTCACAAAAACATAAATCCACTTTTGTATTTTTTTAGTTTAATTTAATGCCTTAATCATGATATCTATAATCAAATAGGTTGTATGCTTTTGTCATCAACCTATGTGTTCGATGTCTCTTCCTTTGAATTTCTGAGAATGAACATTCCCACATGACACAATGGAATTGGATTTATTTACATTTATTCATTCCAATAAATGGACCTAAGATATCAAAAAATTTTAATGAACATAAGGGAAAAATCTTTTCTTATATTATTCATTAAAGTAATTTTACTCAAGACGTTCCCAATGTATCCTGCTTTTCCACAAACATTTGTCATCATTGTTTTCATCAATATATAAAATTACATGACTAATAATATTCATTAATAATAATGTTAATGTATACAGATCAATATAAACATTCTTATATAGAATCATTCGATGACACATGTAAATATAGATTTCCTACTACAGGGTCCCATTCTCATAATCTCATGAACTATAAATTACAAAGGGAATAAACCATGAGAAAGTGAATTAAAGTCTTATGATTATCAACCACTAATATCATGTACCATTTTTTCCCATAAAATGATATCATTATTCTATAGAACATATATATTTAATTACACTAGCATTCCACTTCTAGGTTCTCTTCATAACGGGGAACTACCGTGACTTTTCAGTGCGGAAATTTCCCTTAAAACATTATCATAAAAAATGTAACATCGAAAAAAATGTGGTGATAAGTTCAATAATATTCAAAAACAATGAATATAGGTAATCATAAAAAAAATTAAGTGGGTTATGGGGCACCAACACCAACGGAATCCCACATTTACTAGATTCAACTGTTAATAACCTTCAGTCTGCTAGCTCTCACATGATAATCATTATTTTATTGAGGTAAATATTTTTTCAAGTATTCCACTATATTTTATTTCATATAACCTATTCCCAGAACAAATTCACCTCTTTGATAAAAAACCATTAAGAGTTGAAACATCTACATTATGTGATTAATCTGTTGGTGTGAAATTGGATCCTTTGTGAGATCCAAAGCTACAGTATTATCACAATATAATTGATAGGGTATTTATTTTTAGGAACAAGATCAAACTCTAGGGAAAATTTTGTATCAAAATAGCTTCTTTAGTTTCATTATAGGTCCCTATATATTCACAATTCATTATAAAATCAACAATAACTAGATTCATTGAACTCTTCATCTCACAGCTCCTCTATTGAGACTAATGAAATATCCCTAATATATATATGGTTATTATGATCTATATGAAATCTAGCATCAGTATAACCCATGGTAACCAACTCCACGTCTCCCTAATAAACTAGAAACAATTCCATAGTTATTCTAAGATTCTTATGTATAACCTTAACATCAAACAATTTTTTTCACATGGATTAGATTGATATTTGTCTACAATTCTCAGGGTGTAGGAAACATCAATTATAGTACATAACATGCCATATATGATTGATCCTATCATAAAAGTGTATGAGATATTACACATTCACCCTTCTCTCTCTCCTCTTTTCAATAAGGGAACTTTTTCTTGGAGAGTTGTATATCATGTGACACAAGAACCAATACCCTATTGGATTTTTCCATACCAGTATTCTTAGTGTTTGGTCTATATATGTACCTTAACATAATCCAATAAGACTCTTGGATCTATCATGAATGGTCTCCACCCCTAAAATGAACATTGATTCAACAAATTCCTTAATAGAGAATAAGTTCTTAACTAGTCCATAACTACCTATAAGACCAGTACATAATTTCCTACAACTAATATTTCATCATCATATACTAATAGGATAACGAACTAACTCCCACTAAACCACTTGTAAACACATGTATTGGATTCATTCTTAGTGAAACCAAATCCATTTATAGATTCATAGAACTGAATCTCCATTGATTTATATTTTTACTTCAATACATTAATGGATATTTATATCATATGTATCATATTTTAAATTATTGGGATCACAGAGCCTTCTTGTTGTTTCATGTAAACAAATTTAAAAAGGTTCATATTTGAAATTTCATTTTCAAGGTATGTTATTATATAAAGTAAATTTCATATATATTTAAACATAAAAACCAGAGAAAAGGTTTCATCAAAGTAATTTTATTGATGATTTTTAAACCCATGAATATTATTCATTACTTGTTGGTATTTACTTTACCGTCCATGTACATTTTTTTCTTTAATAACCATTTAAACCCAATAATAGTTACATCAACTGGAAGATCAAACAGAAACCAAAAAAAGTTCT
This sequence comes from Viscum album, assembly GCA_963277665.1. NCBI lineage: Eukaryota > Viridiplantae > Streptophyta > Magnoliopsida > Santalales > Viscaceae > Viscum > Viscum album. Next base: position 869,220,050 of record OY728147.1, on the reverse strand, counting down.
GATAAATGGAATCCATCTCAGAATTCATGGATTCTTGACATCTAACCTCTTTCGAGATCTCTATAAAATCATTATTTGAGATACGATAATTATTTTCAATCAATAATTATTCTCTATATTTGGTAACTATATAACCATGGCTTTTTTCTTCTCTTAACTCCTTGGAGTTCAAATGCAGTATTTGTGTTTTGAGAAAAACATATTCCATTTGGAGCTATGGAATCTATTCATGTACCATCTCTTTAATATCATGAGCATCAACTCATTAAAGTAAATATTTCTCCCAATATCCTTATTTTGGATGTTCTTCCTCTCAATAAATATATATTGTCTTGCGATAATCACTTTCATATCTAAGGATTAATATAGATAGTATCCCCTTGTTTTCTTTGGATACACTATAATGATGCACTTAATGCCTCAAGGATCTAGTTTGTTTCCTAAGATATCCTTAAGAAACATCTCACATACCAATACATTACTGTATCATAACATAGATTTATTTCCATACATTAACTCATATGGAATTCTGTTTACTACTTTAGTTGGTACTTAGTTTAAAATGTGTGTTGTATTAGGTAATGCATATCCCCAAAAGTATAATTTATGATTTGAATGAATAATCATCGGCCTTACCATTTAATTCAAGGTAAAATTCATCCTTTCACTAACACCATTCTACAATGGTGTATATGGTGGAGTGAGTTTTGATTAGATCTCAAACTCTCAAAGAATCTCAATAAAATATTGTTTAATATATTCTAAAACTCAATTGAATCAATTATTCTTTATATTCTTACAAGTTGTATTTCTAATTTATTTTTGAAATCATTGAATTTCTCAAAGGACGTGGACTTATACCAAATCAAAAATAGAACCCTAGTTCTTCTTAATTCATCCATAAAATATTATTAAGTAATAATAACCACATCACTATTATATTATAAATGGTCTATTAACATTAGTGTGAACCAATATTAGATTCTATGTGGCCCTTTTACACTGTTCTTTGAATGCTGGTCTTGTTATTTTTCCTTATAAAAAATCATGACATGTTTCAAGTTGTCCAATCTCAAAATAATCTAAAAAAATTCCTTTATAGATATTTTTCATATGCTTATCATTTACCTACCCATGATAGTGATAAAACAGCTAGGTGTTATATGAGTCATGTGAACATGATTCTTTATCTATTTTCAATACATATTTTTCATAATTTAATACATATAGACCATAATATATCTGGGGTATATCTAAAAATTGTTGTATTTATAAATGAAGCATTATTTATTTCCAAATATGAAAATAAATCCATCCATGTTATGTAAATAAATTGATATGGTATTTTTAGTATCACTTGGCACAAAATAAAATTTCATTAAATCCAAAATCATTCCTATCAACAATGGAAGGTGGTAGTGTCCTATAGCAAGAGTAATGAGTCATGCTCCATTTGTTACTAAATATCCACCACTCCACTGGAAATATTTCAAAATCATCATGATTCCTCTATTTAGATATATATGTGAGAACCAAATGTTGTATCTATTTCCCAATATGTAGATATAGAATGATTACACTTGATAATGAATGCATCATTAGATTCCACTTACTTTTTGGTGTATTTATTCCTCTAGTGTACATGATTTCCACACACAAAACATAATACTTCTTTTTACCTTCACCTACCATTTGGACATCTTATTACTAGAAGGATGATACATGGGAAATTTTGACATTGTATAAGTCTTGGTACCCTTATCGTTTTCTTCCTTTTCATGTTCACTATAAGGTTTATGGGTTTTTTATGCCTCATTTCCATGTCAATTTAACAAATGTGAGTAAGAAATTTCAAAAGATCATTCTTGTTATTGTTCATGTTGTAATTTTCCATAAAATAAGAGAAGGATTTAGGTAGTGATGATAGAATGAGATCTTGGTGAATCTCATTAAGGAATTTGATTCCCATGATTACTAAGCACTCTATATACCCAGTCATCTTAACTACATGACTCCCAAAAGGTGTTGAACATATCCTCATCTCTTCATTACACTAAGAAAATTTCCTTAGTTCGTCTGGAATACATAAGGATTACCTTAATAGAAAACTAATTTTTTTAAACTGTATCAGCTTTATATCTCTTACCATGACCAAGTAATAGAAAACATCAAGCCTGGTATATAACATTCCATATATGATTGACCCTATCATAGATGTGTATGATGTATTAATCAATCCCTCTCTCTCTTTCTCCTATTGTGACTAAGGGAACATTTTCGTAGATATATTTATATCATGTGACACTCTAACGAATACCCTAATAGATTTCTTCTTCCAAAATATTTTCATTATTTGGTCAATTTATGTACCTTAAAATAGTCCAATAATCCTCAAAGAAATATCAAGAATGATATTAATCCCAAAAATGTAGACTACTTCACTAAATTCCTTCATGGATAAGTAGTTCTTTAACCTATACTTAACTATCTATAAGACCGGTAAATCAATTCAAATAATTAATATTTCATCAAAATATACTACTAGGATAATGATAACACTCCTGCTAGACCACTTGTAGACACATGGCTCAGATTCATTCTGAAGGAAACAATATTATATGATAGCTTCATTGAAGTGAATGTTCCATGACATAGATACATAATTTAATACATAAATGGATATCTTTAAATTACCGATATTTTGTTCATTTATTTGGATCACAAACCCTTCTTGTTGCACCATATAGATATCTTTCTAAAGTTTCCCATTTTGGAAAGTTTTTTTGACATCCATCTACCAAATTTCATAGTCCTCGAAAGTTTCTATATAAATTTGAATTCTTGTGAATTTAAACATAGAAAATAGATAAATAGTTTCATCATAGTCAATGTCTTGATGCTATTGAAACCCTTTTATCCATCAGTCATGCCTTGTTGTTGTTCACTTTACCATACCTAACTAGTATTATCATGAATAACTATTTACATATAATATAATTTACATCAACTGGATGATCAAAAAGAACTACAACTTTGTTATAATACATTTAATACATCTCAAAATTCCGGACTTTTGGCTTTCTTGTAGATTCTAAGCTCTTTACTACAACTTTTTTGGAGAGGGGTTTATTATTTTAAATCAATAATGAGTCAACATCTTTGGTGGCTGTAAAATCATGTATTTTTTGTTCTCTTTAATCTCTAGTGTGTCTATACTACATTTGTTTTGAAAAAACTAGTTCTACAGGGACCTGTGGGTTCCATTCTTGTTTCAAATCATGTATATCTTGGGCATAATGTTTATAAAATTCAATCTTTCTCAAATAATACTTATTGTGGATGTACTCCCTCTCAATAAATATAGCATTCCATATAATAATCACTTTCTTATATAAGAAATTATATTGATAGTATCCCCTTTTTTATTAGGATAACCTATAAAGATATATTTCATTCCACATAGTTCTAGATTTATTCCTGATATGGACTCTACAAACACCTCATATCCCTGTACATTATTGTATAGAAACATAGATTTCCTTCCACACATTAACTCAAATGGGATTCTATTTACTACTTTAGTTTGTACTCGTTTTAAAATGTATGATGTAGTATGTAATTCATATCCCCAAAAGGAACATGGAAGATATGAATGAATCATCACCTAACATACCATGTCATAAAATGTGTAGTTCCTCCATTAACTAACACTATTCAATGATGGTGTATAAGTTGGAGTTATTTGGGATAGAATCCCAAACTCTATTAGAAATTCAATAAACTCTTGCATAAGTTCTTCACCACATCAATTGAGTTAAAGATTCTTTATCTTATTACCATGTTGCCTATATACTTTACCCTTGAATTATTTTAATTTATCAATGGACTCAGACTTCTTCTACAACAAGTAGATAAAGACACATCCACTTAAGTCATTAGTAAATGTTATAAAGTATGAATACCCACCTCATGATTCTTCTAAAAATGGTATATATACATCTGTGTATACCAAAACAACAAGCTTTCTGGCCATTTTACCGTTTCCATTGAATTTTGGTTGGTAATATTTCCTTAAAAACAATAATTACATCTTTTAAGTGGTATTATCTCAAAATAATCAAAACTAATTTCTTGATGGAGCTTTGTTAAATTCTTCTTGTTTACTAGACCTAGACGGTGATACAATAACTATGTTTTATATGAGTCATGTGAACATGATTTCATTATCTATTTACAATACATATTTTTCATTATTCAATACAGAAGACCATTATATAGTTGGGACATACATTAAAAATTATGTCTTTATAAAAAAACATTATTTATTTCCAAATATGAAAATATATTAATCCATGTTAGGAAAATAAATTGAGATATTATTATAGGAAACACATGGAATAAAACCAAATTTATTTTAAACCAAAATAATTATAATCAATAATGGAAGGTGGTAGTCTCTTATATATAGTAAAACAAGACATGCTCCATTGACTACATGAACATCCACCTCTTATCTTGAAATCATTGAAAATCAACTTGGGTCATATACATGGATGTATATATGAGAACCAAAATTTATATATAATATCCATTATGTAGATAAAGAAATATGACACTAGATAATGAACACCACTTTAGCTTCCCATTAATTTTAGGGTCATTTATTTTTCCATTATCCTATCTTTACACATACAAATCATACTTCTTCTTTTTTCCTTCACTTACCTTTAGAACTTATTATTTTTTGAAGAATGGTGAATGGTCACTTTATAATTATTATGAGTCTTGTTACCCTTATCATTGTTCTTATTTTTCTTGTTCACCATAAGGAATGTAGGTTTTTTATGCCCATGACCTTTTCAACCTAGGTAATGAATTAAAATTATTTAAATGAGTCTTATTTCTATTTATCATGTTTTAATTAATAATAAAACTGGATACAAATTTAGGAGGTGATGATATAATAATATTTAGGAATATCATTAGGTAATTTAATTCCCATGATGTCTAAGTGGTCTATGTACCTAATCATCTTAACTACATGAGGCACTGATGGTGATGACTCTCCAAACTAGCACTCAAACAGTGCATTGGAGATCTCATATATCTGTTTTATGGCCTTCTTTTGATAGGTTTTATGAAGGTGAATCATCATGTTATAAACATACATATCATCATGTTTCCTTAAAATATCATTATACATGGATGATACAATGAAACATTGGAAATTCTGGGCATCATCCAAATGTTTCTCATAGAGAGGCAACTCTTCCTCACTAGCCTCTTGACCACTTCAAGAATAGGTTTTTCCAACACATATGATTTCTTTTCATGTAATAAAATAACATTTAATAACATTTTACATTATTAGAAATTAGTTATGGTGAATATATTATATTAATTTGGCATGGATCACAATGATATGGTGGAATTCATAATATCCATTTCTATAATAAAGAAGATATTATGTTAGTACATTATTTCATAAAATTAGATAATATAAATTAAAATTTTTTAATATCGCACTATGTTATTGAATCATAATATCCCATGTAGTTAGTTTATAAATATATTGTTTCTTGGTTATTTTTAGGGAAATGATCAATATTATCCTTCTCATAACTACTATGGAGGTCGGGTAATCTATTCGAAGGTGTTTAAATAGGCATAACATTCCAACTGAATTAACTCACGGTTCATTGATCTATTGAGTGGACTCTAAAATCCTAAAATCCTTAATTTATATTTCCTCAACACTTTTCCTGTTAGTTTCATTAAGTCTTACAGATGTGATTGACCCTTAATTCAATATTGGTTAAGTTGGCCTAAAAATCAAGATATAAATTCTTTAATAATTGGAAGCACCCGAACAGTGGTTGGTCAATCACTTTTAACTATGGTTTGATTCCAACCTATGTAGTGAAAGGTCATACCAACATATTATATATTGTTTAGGAACTTTAATCTTATTTGTAAATATCCCACTTTTATATTTATTATATTATTGTTAATATTAAGTGGATTTACTTAAGTTATTAACCTTATCTTAGATAATGTTGGTTAATAATCAAATTAATTTTAGTTTTATCTTGATTTTTTATTGATTCAATATTTAACGTGATATGGGAAAAACATCCATAATTATATTAATTGTGAAACATGATAGAAATAAAATAATAAGAGTGGTATGATCGTTATATTTTCTTAATTGTTATTTTATCTAGTGGATGATAAATTAACTATCGGCCAAGGGGATAAACAAGATAAACCATGTCATGATTTTTGATGAATCTTTCCACATGTACACCAATGTATCTCTTAGATTGGTTTCACAACATCTCCAAACTTGAACTGTCTCTACTCATATAGGAGCCTCAACCATTACATAATATTTAATTCAAGAACAGGCGGGGAAACAAAGGTTTTTTTAAGTGGGTTTACATAAAAGGAAATCATGGGAACACATTCCTTTATATAATGATAGGATGGGTGATTAAGAATCTATGAATTTAATTTAATAATAAATTAAAAGGAAATAAATTATATACAAAGGTACACTCTATGCTCATGATCATCAATATACATGAAAAACATTTTTCATTTAATAAAATATAATTAAATCCAAAATGTTATTATTTAAGATAAATCATGATCAAATCAAATAATTGTATTCTTTAATTAATCAATTATTTTATCTTAATGATAAACTAAAATTTTCGAGATTATCATCAATCGTAATTTAAAAAAACTAAAATAAATTTAATTTAAATTTTATATGTTGTAAACGTGTAACTTGGAGGAAACCCAGTGAGTACCCATCCAAACTACCCATTTTGTATTATATCATTATATTTTTCACTCATTCATAATATAGAATACACATCATATCATGGGATTTCATGGAAATTATGAGTGAATAAAATAACACATTGAACACATATTTTTTACAATGCATTCTATGTTTTCATATACATAGATTAATTGTTGTATCAAGAATTATACACGATATGCAGTTCCAAATATTTCATAGAAATTAACTGGAAATTTAATATATATAAATCTCATCACATGGAATGTATGATTCAATTGAATGTCACACATATCATGTGTTGATAATATTAAAACAATATAATAAATTAATTTTATGTTTTTTGTAAAAAAATTTAATATACATGGCATGTACTAGCCATAAACACATCGTTTGTAAATCTTCATCGTCTATCCGTGAAACATAACTAGGGACTATACATGTTGGGTTGTTTTATACATTAATGGAGTAAAAAATGTATAGGAGTTAAACATTATGTGGTCTTTTAGTTATATAGTTACCATTCACATGTGCCGTGTAGAAAACTACATGGCATGTCTTTAACTAATAGACTACACATTGTGTACGCATGTTACATACCATGCACTCTGGATAACCGTGCACTAAGAGAGCCTGGTCAACATGTGGTGTGTTAAATACACACCATGAGAAATTAAGTTCACATTCTTCGTATTAATTTTTGAGTCAACCTGTTAAATTAAATATAGGTACATGGTGTGTACCAATGAGCAACACACCATGTACTCTTGTGATATCTATCCAGAATCCTTATCACTAATGAACGAGTTCTTCGAAAGCAGTTCAATAATAATTCATCCATTTTTCTATATTTGTGAGAATGAAGATGAATAATAGAAAATATATTAATATATATTAATAAAAATTAAACTAAAATTAAAAAGCTAATGATAAAATCCACAAATCAGTCAATGATCATTAAAAAATTATAAATAATTATGAAACCACTTTGATACCACTTTTAGGATTTTGGTGTAGGGGAAAAACAAAGAGGGGCATGTACAACTCAGTTTTATTGTTGTAATTGATGATTAATCCAACATTTAAATTGATGAACAAAATTGTGACAAACAGAATTAAATCAAAAATTAATTTAAATCAAGACACCAGAACCAAAAATCAGATTATCACATATTGGTTTATAATTAATTTAAGGAGTTAAAGAATTAACTTGAGGTGAATTCATTCTTCATTGATGAATTTGACAATGCCTTTATGTGGTACAGATTTTGTGTCTCAATAATCAACTGTAGATTCCCTCTAATTGTGATCCACATGTGTACCATGAACCTATGAGTTTCATCAGATGAATATTTGAGTGCTAGAATGGAAGATACTAATGCTTGCATCATTCATCATTGATCACCATGAGAATGTCTTCCAAGAATGTTTCTCCCTAATCTATTTAAAATCGAGTGGGGTTTTAGAATACCACACTATGTTCTTGAGATAATTTTTAGAGGCGATCTCTATGGGGGTTGAGAGGATTCTCTAGAGTCATTGTGCACAACCAACATAATATCTAGCATTGGAGTTGAGAATAATATAATTGTGTTTAAATTGTGCTAGTGTTAGAAAATAATAATTGCATATGAAACCATATTATTTCCATAATCCACATGGAAACCCATGTAAATATTATTATTATTATTATTATTATTTAATGACATGTTCAAAACTAGTTAATTAATTAAATATTTTTTCTTAAATCAATTGTTTAAAATTTATTCAAATAGTATTTAATAAATATTATTTCACATCGAACCCTTAGACTCGATCTATCATTCCTCAAAAATATTAATTATTTCTTGAATAATTACTATTTATTTACTAATTAAATATCACTACATTAGACGGTAATAAAAAAATAAATAAATAAATACTACATTCAATTAATAGAAAATCAATATTTATTAAATATTATTTCTGAAAAAATATTCTTTCAAATAACTATTCGATGAATATAATAGATCAATATAATCTTTATTAATTAATGAACCATGTAAGGGAATAATATTTTTTTGACATATTGACTAATGAATAATATTATTATTTAACTGATTTTCTGGATAAACATAGTGTGTGGCACTCTTGGACTATTTCTCAGTTGTATTATGTGGAGATTCCCAAAGTCCAAGGTTAGGATTTAGAAACACACAATGAGACTATATAGAAATAATTTAATGTTTAGCCAACATAAAACCTCCTAAAATCACTTATATCATAATATAATCTCTTTACCATGGTATCTATAATCAAACTAGTCGCATGTTGATTTCATCAGCCAATGAGTTCGATGTCTCTTTCTTTGAATTTTCAGAAATGAACCTACCCACAGAACATCATGTTCACTAATTTATTTAGGTTGCTTCATTCCCATAAAATTTTATAAGATATTATATTCTATTAAAGTGAAAAATGAAAAAATCATTTATCACATTATTCATCAATTCAATAATTCTCATGATGCACCCAATGTATCCAACTTCACAGTAAACATATGTCGTCGGGATTTTCGTCAATACTTGAAAGTATTTAACTAATAATATCCATTAATAATAATATCAATTTCTATGAATCAATAAATTTATCTATATATAGGAACATCCAATGATACGTATAATTGTTGATTTCCTACTAGCAGGTCTCGTTCTCATAATCTTCTGCATTCAAAATTACCAAGGGCATGCACCATAAGAAAGTGTCTCAAAGTCCTATAAGACTCCACCGCTGATATATCATATAATTTATTTCTTTTCAAATGATATCATTCATCTATAGAACATATATGTTAAATAATACTATTGTGTCACTTCTAGGTTCTCATAATAATGGGGAAATACTATGACCTTTTAGGGCGACTAATACTCATAAAACATTATCACATATTATGTGATGCATAAGAACAATAATGTTTTTATAATATGTTTATTAATAATATAAAATAATAAATACATTTAGGAAAAAATTATATAGATGTTGGTTCATGGGAACCAACTCCAATAACCTCAACTTTAATTCCTTATGAATTTGTCACGTAACTATTTGAAATATTAGATTTCAAATCATGGATAATTCCACATGATCCTTCTCCTAGAAACTCGAATTTAGTTTTCCCTATTAATTTTCAATATTGTTCTTAAATATTCACTTATTGATTCATTTTAAATTTTTCATGTGTGCAATAGGTTGCATAATTACAATGTGGCATTGGTTCTTGCAGCTTTCAACTCGTCTCTTCTTCATAGAATCACCTTTTGTTTGATATTAAGATCTCAAATGGAATGACAATATCCCTATGATGTTTGAACAATTAGGAGTGATACATGATGGGTTTCTTAATTTATCCAAATATTATTTCCTAGGAAGTAATATTTTGAATTACTTCTCAAATTCCATCTAAAATTAACACTTCATTTTTTTTCTCGGAATATAAATTATTAATTCTTAACATACATTAATGTATGTTCAGAAATATCTTTATATGGCCAGAATGTATCTTATATCACAAAAATTATCACTATTTTTACACAAATATTGAGATCCTTCAAAAATATACTAAAACTTTATGACACATTAGTGGGATCAAATGAAACATACATAGTTTCAAAGGATACATACATAGGTCAGATGACACATACGTAGATTTCCTTCATCCGCACATAGATGTTTATTCCCTCATATGAAAAGAAAAAATGACTCATGTGTACATTTATTTACCACTGAAATGACACATACACAGAATCTCAGACACTCATACATAGGCTACATTTACTTTCAGACAAATTTAAATTCACTCATATGAAAATATGGAATGACTTGTACGCATGTCCCCTTCCTGCTAAAATGCCACATACGTAAATGGTCAAACACTCAAACACACCTGGGGAATTTTTCATTTTTGGATTCAACTAAGAAATTTCATCCTTCTCTCTAATATATCAAGAACTTATCTAACTCACATCTTATACAGGGTTGAAAATAAATACAACTTCTTTAATTTTTCAAAGGGTACTTCAATATTCATACAGAAGTCATGAAACTCACAACAACTACATTGTGAAAAAAAATTGAAGGACTATAAAAAGATACTACCACTAAGATATTTTTGAGTGGATTCACTTATTCTTATACTCTTAATTATATCAATTTGGATTAAATATTGAGCTTAAAGATATTTGTTCATATATTACATTTTTATTTCTATTCTTTTAATTTTTTTCATTTCATTTTTCACCTCTCATTCAGAGCTAATCATTTAGTATTTTTAAATTCATCTATATATGTTTTTATCTACTAAGTCATTACTATGGACTAGTTTACACAAGTGATATTTTATTTCACTCAGTGTTGAGATATTCAGATTTGATTTTATATTCTTCTATATCATTGAGTTGAAAGTAAATAATTTCTAGGTTTTATGAACTTGTGTATCTAACTAGTTTAGAAATACAGAATTATATATTGTTTGACTCGAACCTATTTATCATCTAGAAATCTTTTCAATTTACTATAAATATATAAGCTTATTTTTTTGTTTCATTTTACTTCATATTTTGGATAACTACTCTGTTTTCCCTTACCTTCTGAATTGCGTTTATATTTTACACTACATAATAAAGTTCATAATTTCCATAAATTTATAGTTTATTTACAAAATTTTATTTATTTAAAGAAGATTTGAATTTAATTTTGTTGAAATATTCAATTTACCCTCTCTTGAAATAGAATTACTTGGATAAAAGGGGGATAATTTAAATCTTGAAGAATATGCAGAGAGCAAGCATTGTAGATTGGTGTACATTTACCTTCAGTTTTCTTTCTCTTTAATTTTTCGAATCAAAATTATAAACTAATACTATTTTTTCCTCAATGTGGTATAATAAAAATTTAATGTCTCTACTTCACAATTGATGGAAGTGGAGGGAAAACTAGGAACAAGACATGATTCCAAAACTACCATAAAAATCGTATTCTATGGGTTTTGATCACCTTCATTAATACAGTTAAATAAATAATCTATAAGTCATTTCTCATTTTTACATTATTGTAAAGACAAATAGAAATTCATGGTTACCACTTTCTGTACTCTAGAATTAACTGGATACTTTCTAGTTTTCTATAGTTGTTCACACAATTGAGTACCCAAACTGATACAAGTCCATGTCTAGGGTTAATTATCTCAATGAGAATAGAATATTCCATTAAGAATAGGGGTTGGTTTGGAATAGTTCCTGACATAAACATTGAGGATTCATGCCTCTCTAATTATATGGGACAAACAATGTTTCTCTATATGAGAATATTCTTGATATCATATAACAAATTCATGTCATGGAGCATCAAGAAGGTTGTGGCATCCCCCATCTTCCCAACATGACATGTATGCCTGATTTGATATGTTTACATCCCAATATTTCCTGTAATTTCATAGCTAATCACATTGGTGACATAATTTATGTCTATACCAGGACCAGGAACATTAATTATGACCGAAACATTTCATGTCTTGGTTCCAAAGAACTCAATGATGATCTCCCACAGATCCTGTGACCTCCCATCATAAAATGTGGTCACCCGATAACTTACCTTGTCTATAAAATTGGAAAAGAAATCAAAATGCTTCTTGATGTTGATTAAAAAAATGGTTTTCATACGTCCAAGATCATCCAATGGTTTATGGAACCACAACATATTCTCTTATTACATCAACATGATGACATGGTGGATGAATAAATCAGTTGCCTTGACTTTCATGCCAATGTTGACCACTACAGGGTTTCTTAAATATTTCCTGGAGATAAACTCCACAACTTGAGGTATGGTGGAACTAAACATGTATGTGGTTCACGGTATCATATTCTCATCATGTTCGTCATCCTCATTCTTAGGCTTCAAATTATTTGATGTCATGGGATCCAATATTTCCACCAAATATGAATCGAAACCCATACCAATAATTCGGTCTTCCTAATCAAGAACAACATATTTTTTTGGTTCAAAACTACATAGGTCCTCTCTAGGCAGTTAATCATATGGATCGATGTGGTGAAAAACACCTCACACCCATGTTAGGTACTAAATTGTTTCTCTATAATAGACTACCCATCGATGATGGAGATAAAATTGATACATAAATAGTTTGAAAATTTTACATTATCATCCTTAATCTATTGTGTGAGTTCTTGCAAAGGAACCATCATCATAACATAACATCCCCCACCCTTATTTTCCTCATATATTAGAGGGAGTCTAGAGATTTAATTCATCATTGGTAGAACAAATGTAATGGTCTTTCTCAAGCTAGTCTCTATAATAAAAATCACATTATTATATTATGTATTGCCTCTATAGGATCCATTTAATGTCTAAGGATTCATGTAACAAACCCTCTCCACTACCCTAAATAGCTTGAGGATCAGCTTCCTTTCGGCCTATTTTCTCATCTGGCAAGTAATTTTTGATCTCTTATAGGAGATTCCAAATCCTCTATGAAAATACTCTAATCCCACTCTATCATTTCTTAGATCATCTTTTAAGTCCAGTTCTGATCAACCCTCATTTCAATAACATTGTACATATTGGCCGCCCCTTTCTTAAGCCTTTAGGTCATAGCCTCCTCTGGCTTATTCTCTACTCTCTGGTATTCCTTTTTGGGATTTTTTGATCCTAGATACTACTCGGCCCCCCATCTATCCATTATTCCATCGTCCATTCAAATAGTAGGAGTGGGACCAAGATTTGGTGTGGTGGTAAAAGTCATCAAAAGGATCTGAAGGATTTGAGGTGGTAGAATGGATGGATGAGTGTCTGGACTATTCAAAGTGATGATTTTTGGAATAAACTTCATCCTGGTGGTGTTGTAAGGATAACTTCTCACTCATAGGTGTAGAATGATTGAGAATAAACTACTTATTTTACACTGTTTTAGGGAGGATGAAAAAAATAAAGTATAAAATACCTTCGCATGAGGAGGCCTAAATCTGAGACCTCTAAAACAATGACATAAGGGTGAAACCATTAGGCTGCTCCCTACGGGGATTGAAAAGACACTACTAGATAGACCAAAAAATTTACCATTCAAAACAAAAATACCAGCACAACATTAAATAAAATGTGTTCAACACAATATTATAGAATCAAGGTCTAGCTTGATTGAACCATTATTGATATTTATTTGAAAATCTATATGAATTTAACATTATCAATTAAAATATAAATTTTTCAATACAAGTGAAAAAATGGAAACTCTACCTAAAATTTTGAATTCAAACATGATAAGATGGGAAAGAAACTGATAAAAACAAATGGATTTGGGTGATTCAGTCTAATTTCACATACATGAACAATAAGATCATTATAAACATTTTAGGATGCAAGAAAAACAAGAATTTACAAGATATGGAATACATTGGAAAACAAGAACCATACAAACTGCTTGAGGGTATGTTATTATCACTCAAGGAACACCTAATCAACCAAAATTTGATATATGAATAATCTTATTTTTGAGTGTCATTAGACATTATAGCCTGTGAGTGTTTATTTTTATCTCAACATGAAATCATTTTCAATATAAATCATTCATAAAGTTATTTGATATAAAGACACATGTCTGATTTCATAGGTGGAGAACTCCAAGTTTCAAGACCTAATGATGCATGGAATAATGAAGAGGTTTAATGACATGATGAGTGCTCATCTCACTTTATTAAAGTCCCAATACAATTCAAAAAGTATATATGGATCAAATTACCCCATAATATATCTTATTCAATCCTATATATGACGTATCAAGTCTATAAAAAGTGGTTTCATGAATCTCAAAATCTTATCCCATGTGAATAATATCTAAACTTGTGATTAGTGGAAAAAATTCAATGTCAATGTCCTAGTCAATGGTGAAATAAAATGTGAATGTAAATTAAGGCTTAAAGTCAAAAGTGAATGTCAATGTCATATATCAATATTCAAATTACTGATGGTTTTTGGGGCCTGGATCCAAATACATTTTATTTTTTATTACCTTCATATTAATGGTTATTAATTTTAGTAAAGTTCTTATCACATCATGATTATAATTTTGTGTGATGATGTATATGATAATGTAATAAGGGTTCTTGCACTGAAAGGTTACAACAGTTTTCTCCTATTGTGAGAACTTTGAATTTTTTTGATAATATACTAAAATTCATGCTCTATGACTTGATGATATCATCTTATAACAAACATATGATAAATTCAATAAGGGATAGGACAATCATAACACATTGGAACTTCTTATCAGGATGTATTCCCTTGGTAATCTCTAAGATAGGAACTTAGGAGAAATAACCCACCAATAAGAAATCTATATATTATATGTGTTATTTGAAATTTTTATCTACTGATGTGTGTATTGACAATAAAATGTGAGATTATAATTAATCCATATCCTGAGTCAAATAATTTTACATATTGATAGAAACTTTGAAGTCATATTCATATGATGAGATAAGATATGTTGCGTGTTTCAAAATTGATTTGACATTAAATAACAAGTCAAAAAAGGATTTGTCCCTTCTGAGTTTAATGTAATTTGGTATTTAAAGCCATTTTATGGGAATGGAATAGAATTATTAGGTCTATGACCATGATAGTTTATAATGATAAATTCTATTTCTGAAAAATTATAGAAAGGGATTCAATCATATAGATTGATGACACATGTGATGTGACTTTCTTGATGAGATATCTAGAACAAGAGATTATAATACACAACGAGAGTTTATATGATATTTTTTCATTATGAGATTAATTTATTTATCTTTGTGTGTCTTAACATTTTTCTAGATTCTAATCTTTACCTTTAGGAAAGTTCACCAGATTCCATTGAGAAAGTTTCCTTGAGGGCCACACTGAGTGCATCCAAAAACTCAATTAATCCATAAAATAATTTGATATTATAATTAATATTGTTCTCTTATTTTGAGAAATAATAATTATTCAGTTTTGTTTAACCACATATATTTATTAACTAGTTATTTGAGAGAATAGATAAGTTAATTTTATATTAAATTAATATTTATTCATAAGGTAATTATTTATTTAATTATGAAAATATATCATATTTATTTATCTTCGGTTAATTCATAAGATAAAAAATTTATTTATTATGTTATCAAAATATTTAATAAATATTTATTTTATATTTTAGTGAATATAATATATACTTTATTTATTAAATGAATAATTTTTTGATATTTATTTATTTGAAAAAATAGTTGTTTTTCATGTTTCATAAATCTCAAGGTGGAAAGACTAACCGAGTTATGGATCCAATGGAAATGATATATTAAAAACATTTAAATAAATATTAATGAATTAATTTAACAAATGATAATTATTTTATTCGTGAATCATCCACATGTTAAGGGTATAATAATAATAATATCCTTACTCGACGTCCAGTTAAAAAATGATTAAGATAATTATAAAGGGACAATGTTAAAATATTTATTATCTTACCTAGCTCTATAAAATACTTTGTTATATCAATTCCTAAGGTTATTTTAAAGATACATCATTATGAACAATGAATCATCTCGAAAATATTTCTCTCAACCCTAGATAGAAAACCCTCTAGTTTTGTAATTCCTCGTGACAATACAAGCTAGTGAAATTCAAGACAAGTTTGATTTTATGAATTACTGGAAAAACTAAATATTGATTTAATATGTGGAATCATGTTCTGAGAGGTTTAAAACTTTCAAAAAAGTATTATATACATTTCTGAGGGATCAGGATACATCTCAGGGGCCCATATGAGCCTTAGGGTGGGTTAGTTGGATCCTACAGCCAAAGATGCAATAGATCCTCCTGCAAGCCAGTGGTGTCTGGTAGAAGCATAAGCTATTTCTAGTGGAAAATGGCTAGAAAATGGGTCTTTAATGGGGAATAATGATGTTTCTTCCCCTTCAAACTTAATATGGGTCTTCTCACTCTTCTCCTCCTTCCTTGGATCACATGTCTAGGGGTGTAACCACCCTCTTCTTTCCTTCTCTCCCTTGGTTTGGGGTGACCTTGATAGCATTTTTGTGGAACATTGAGGTACGTCTACCCCTCTAACAAACTCTATTGATATTATCCTATATCATGCTCTAATTTCACCTTCTTTTCATAGGGATTAATTTATTATTCCAAAGGATCATGGTGGAATCATCTGAACTTGGTAAAGCTTTCACTCTTCCTAGGATGTTGGTAACCCACAATGTTGTCGAAATGTGGTGGATCATCACTTCAGTTGAGTTATGTTTCACATTAAATTTATTTTATGTCTTTGACTGAAATTTTATTTAAATTATTATTTATTTGGTTTTCTATATTGGGTATTTCATCCAGCATAGGGAGGAGAATGTGAGATAGACCATTGGGGTGTCGTTTTGTGTGGTTACACCAATTTGGATAAAATGGGTAAAATGATTGTAAATGGTAATAATTATTCGTGTGCGACATCTTGGTGTGGCTCAGGTTCGTAGACCGTGAGTGGTGACCATTTGAGCTATGGTAGATCATGTAAGAGGTCAAGCAATGAGTTTTAGAGCAGTGTAGAAATAGATAAATGGATTCAAATGAGGTAGGTGGTCTTTTGTCTTACCCCTATGGTCTTTATTCTTTTGATATGTGGCTAGTGTGGAAAGATCCCACTACTGTATATAGTGCCATTATATTTATTTGAGTTCATGAGTTAAATTAAATGTTATAATTGAAATGGTTTATTATATTAAACTTATTTAACTATGCAAATAAGAACCTAGACCATGTCTGTCCTAGCATGATAAATTTACACATCAATCACCGATATAAGAGGAATTATCTTGAGTATTTCCCTTATCAATTTTACCCCCACACCCACCCTAAGGGGTGAGGTTTATGTTTATGGAACAAGTTGAACAAATTTGAGTTTCCCTTGTATAAGAACCTTGGATTCTAATAGCTATGGTGTACAGAGGCCTTACCATAAGCGACCTAGGAATTCCTATGGTGCCTCTACATAGATTCCACAAAGATATTGGGCTCATAAGGTTGACTCAGGGTGGGTGAACCTCCCCCTTTTGAAGTGACCAATCCTATGTGGGAAAACCATTGAAATGTCATGTTTGGGTTTGGTGGGAAGGCCAATATAGTGAAACCATGGTATATAGATGGGCCATGGTCCGTCTCCCTGGATTAATAAGTTGTGGCCTCCCTTGGAGGCTAAGAGGTTGATCATACTTTGATCTTTTTGGGAATCATGTTCTTATAAGATACAGGTGTTTCCTTAAAGGGATATTTGTGAACTTAAGGATCCCATGAGGGATTCCATTTATTTCATACATACCTATAAACATTTGTGGGTGTCATTGATAAAATGACCATTAGTGGTTGTGTAGGATTGGTTATGATGGTTAAAGGTGTAACAAAGAACCTGGGCTAATGTGTGATCCTGAGGGGCTATGGATTTCTGTATTGGATGTGGGTGTTTGACCAGCCCTTGTGTTTTCTTTTATTTATGGGGGGTTATGGAATAATCCCTTGGGGAAGACATGACACAGTTGGACTGCCATGGAATAGAGCTAGATATATCTAAAGGGGCTCTCATGGATATAGATCATGGGTATGTGGTTGGATCTACCATGGATTTAGAGCTTTTTGATGTGGATTCCATGGATTTGAATTCTGGATATGGATGTGAGTTACCATGGAATTGTATCATGAATGTTTGGACTACTGTGGGAATTATCCTTGATGTTATGAGGATACATATAGTATATTCCTTGGATTTGGATCTCTATGATTGGGAAACCATGGATCTAGAGCTCGAATATGGATGAGAGCTACCATAGACTTGGATATCATATTTCTGGAATTTCATGAGATAGATACATGTTGTTTTATGGATATGGATTAGAGCTTCCATGGATTTGGAGATCGGTATTGGGGTTTCCATGGGTTTGGAGCCTATATATTTGGGTTTTTTGTGTGATGGGACCCTAGATTCATGTGGATCAGTTGAGGATTCCTTGGATTTAGAGATTCCATGTCATGATCATTACAAAATACCCAAAGACACCATGAGACTAGCTAAAGAATGTGTGGTCAATCAAGATCACAAACCTGATGACATAAAATGGTTATTTATTGGTTTATTTTTCCAAGTATAGTTATTTTTTCTAAGCATGCCCCAAGCACATGTCACAAAATTTTAATTATTGTATGATTCCATGTTTTTTGTTCTATAATAAATTTTTTACTCACACCATGCTTAGACAACCATTTCACTTGGGAACTCATGTATAATATCACTTGGTTGTAGGAACAATTTGGGTTGAATCACGAGTTTGATCAAGTGGGGTGGATTGGGTGAGTATATGGTGATTTAGATGAGGAATGGATCAGAGTAGTAGTGGGGTGTTGGTGTATTTTATTTATTTTTCTTCTCTATTTGTATCTATGATCATCCCAGTAGGTAATCAATCTTGAGTTCTATCTTGTACTGCATTTCATTTATTATTTATATTGTTCATATTTATTACTTATGTTCTTAGTTTTTTGTGATGGTTGATATTTTGTTATTATATAGGTTATTCCACACTCTGTAATATGGGGCATAGACTCCCCAAAATACTTCTTCATAACCCACCACTAGTCGATGGCCTCTGGTGTTCGAGGAGGTGTGCTTGAGGTTATGTGGTGAACCGATCCAATTACTATTCATGTAGTGATTTTGAATTAGATGTTACAAAGTGGTATCAATGATTATTTTTATTTTGTTTTAATATTTATAGAGATGTTAGATATGAGATATATTAATTTGTCAAAACTTGTGATGGAACTCAGACAAGTTTTTTTAACACATTTTCTAGTGGAAGTCTAAGATACCATGGGCATGGGATTGATTTTCTTGGTTTTCATTATTATGGTTGTTGTGATTTTCACCTATTGTGATGCAAGTGAGGATTCATATTTATGAATTATGAGTTATTGGATTTTAGCCTCTTGAACCATTATCAAGAAGACACATATTGATTTTTATTCTAGCCTATAGAAGTAAGAGGTGTCTCATTCATCATATTAGGCAGTTGGATTCACATGAGATTTAGGGTTCTTCTTGTGTGATGTTTATCAATGATAATTGATATGATTAGTTGTTTCATTGGTCAGCAATTATTCATAAATATTTTTTCTATATAATTACTTGGTGGAAATCCACTGATATGGGTATACTGGTAAAGGTATTTATATCTGATGGAAAGTCATGTGGATCTATGGCAGGATGATCATTAATGATGAAGATGGTATAAAACCATGTGCACTAGAGGTGAAATTACCCTAATAGTTCAACATAGGAATTTCATACCTTAGTGATGAACCTCTAGTGGGTGTTGTTGTTTAGCTTTGATTACTTAATGTGAAAGTAACATCCTATATGGTCTTTTATTCTATAACATGGTATGTAATTTAATCTAATCAATCCTTTTGATTGTAACTTATTGCGAACAAATTCTGTAGGACGATGTTGATGGTGGATATGGTTGTGACAGATGAGGTGGTGATTCTCCAAGGGATTTTCCATGTAGGGATTCTCATGAGAATCATTTCCCTTATGGGTAGTGAGTTGGAATGTGAAGAATTTTTTATGTGATACCTTAGATGTGGGTGTTTTTACATGCTTGATTCCATGAATATTTGAGATAGGAGCATGGGTGACATCTTGTGAGTAGTGAACTTAAGCATGTTTTGACTTTGGTATGGTGGGATAATCGTAGACCCTTAGTTCTCAAAGGATACGTACTGGATCCATTTTTTTTATTATTTCAGGGAATCCATTGAGAGGGGTTGACCCATAATTTTTTGGTTCAGTTGATGTAGGAATTCATGGGTATGTTCTTTTGTTCCAAACTAGTGCACACTATACGAGACCGGGTATGCAACCTTAGAATGGCGATACATTATTGGATTCTTGGTGAAATAACACCTTGAGTGTTAGTGATTTTTTTTAAATTAGAAATTATAGGTAATGAAAAATTGGTTTTATGGACATATTGAGTTTGGTCACACTTCCAACAACATGGTTTGTTCATGGAAGGGTGCTTTCTGTTTGTAACAACATCGATGGTATGGATATGTGATGAAACCTATCACTAGTAACATGACATATTATGAAGAGGATTTCTATGGGATATCCTAGTCGGATGGGGTTAAAATGTTTTGTATCATGGTCAACCTAGTATGATGGAATGTGACTCATAGGATTGGTAATCATGTTTCGATGATCGGGTGGTATGGGAATGGTATGCATCATTACAGGTGGTACCTAATTAAATTAAAAATCATTAAATAATCATGTGTGATCCAAGGGATGATATTTTTTTATGTGGAACTTATAGTTATGATGGTTGGGAGCTCATATGAGGATTTTTTAAATGTTCCTTTGTGCTATAGGAGACACTAGTAATAGATCGGGTGCAATGACATGATTGATCCAGGTGTAGTTAAAGGTAGGTGTTTCAGGGGATGAAATGAGTGTGGCTCGAAAAGAGTGACATACACATAGTGATATAACAATATAGGTGGTTTTAAAAGAGTATATAATGTAATCTATATTGTGGGGGTGTACCATTGGGTATTTGAGGGATTTACCCTTGTAATAGTTGAAAATTCAGTGGGTGCCAAGGATGATATTCCAATGATTTAGTAACAAGAAGAATTTGACGGTTTTTTGACACTCAATAATAGGTGAGAGAATAACATACAGTCATCATGTCAAGCTATGGAAGATACATAGGATATATAGATCTATAATTGATCCAAATATGTGATGAAGATGTCACTCATATGGTGAGTAGTTTGGTTTTATTTTTGTAGATACAACCCTTGCACTAGATGAATCATGGATATGTGGAATGAATAATTTGATGGTAGTTTTTTCTTGGGTATTTTGATGACTGAATGGTTTTGGTTTTAATTTAAATAAATGGTGAATGCTTGGTGGAGATCCAAATGTGACATTAGGTGGAGATCAATCATCAGTATCGGGATCAAAATGATTTCAGGATATCAAAACATGATCAGATTGGGGATACATTGGTACTCATGGTATGGTAGATCACGATAAACTCTTTGGGATAGTTGAAGGTGTAACAATTTAATGACACCATAAGTTGGATATGAACTTTAGTTGAAATATTTGGATGATAGTGGGATGCCTCCAGTTATAAAGGAATCATGATTAGTTATTTTGGGAATGTGTAGTTAGAGGTAACTGAGTGGTTTGAAGAATGATGGTTGGAGGAGGTATAACTGATATATAGAATATAATTTGGCATGGTGAGCCCTAAAAACATCAATCATGTTTTTCTAGTTATGATAGGTGTGCTTCCTGAATTTCTTGGGTCTTTTCATGGGAAGCTGGTGTGTTCAGGATCCTCATGTATGGGTAGTGGGACCCATTAAATTTGGTTCATAATTGAGAAAAAGGGATGTTACCACTATAGAATAATGTTTTTACAATTTTTGGGGCTCAGTGAGTTGGATTCACATTGGGCACATCATTAGAATGTGGAATTGAGTTATGATGGGGAGAAGCACCATGATTCAGAATTGGCCATGTGCACCAATAAGTTTTTTGGGAACCACAATAGGCCTAATGATGAATTTTATGATGAAAATTGTATGTCTCTATATGAATGAGTTTCAGTAAGAACCATCTTGGTGTTCCCATAATAAATTAGAAATGGTTTAGTATCTTATGTTTAAACATGTTATTTAGTAATGCTTTCAGTATTCAAGGATGGAACATGGACACATGGATGATAATTAAAGACCCAAGTAGGTAGAGACCAATGGTAGAATTATTTATGGTAGTTATAGATGATGATAAGTGTTATTGTAGGGATTTTGTATTGCCTGATGTCTATAAGGGCTTGTGAAATTCAATATGAGGTTGAATTTTCGAATTAGTTGATGAGATAAATTTTAAAAATACATTTATAATGATGTTATAAGAGTTTTAATGCCTTAAAAGAGGATTTTTATACATGGTTAGGGTCTTAAGAGATGTATCTAGGGATCAAAGGAGCTTCAGGTGAGGTTGGATGACTATTTTAGCAGAGCCATTGGCTTACCGGTGGTGTCTATCAATATTAGAAGTTACTGTTAGTGGACACCAACTAGCTAGTGGGCCTTTAATGGGGATGAATAATGATTCTTCCCACTTTAACATAAGATGGTAACCCCCCCCCCCATCCCCAACCAATAACCTCAATTGGTCTCTTCCTTCCACCGACTCTGATTTCTACTTCTTCGGTTAGGGATTTAGTTCTAATCCTAGAATAGAATATTGGAATCTGCAAAAACAGAAAATTTTTCACTCCTACTATGAATATGGTGACCCATAACAACATCTGAATGTAGATACAGATAATTTAGGATTAGTTAAATCACACCATAAATTTATTTTAGGTTTTTTTATTTAGATTAAATTTAAATTCCTATATTTTTTAAATTATTTTTGGGTATTTTACTCACCGTAGGGATGTAACAGTGGGTAATTCCCTTATGGTCCTATTAGGTGTGATTTTGGAATAAAGATGATGTTTAGTGAGAAATTATACATTATGAATATTTCGATAAAATGGTCAAAATGATTGTGAAGTGTTATAATTTGTTTTGTGTGATGCCTTGGTGTGGCATAGGCATCAGGAACATAGGTGCTAACTGGTTGAGCTAAGGCTGATCTTGGGAGAGGTCATGTGTTGAGTTTTGGGGTGGTATAGAAATGGTTAAAGGTATTAAAATGTGGTATTTGGTCTTGCATATGATTCCTTTGGTTCTTATGATTTTGATAAATGGGTAGTGAGGTGCGGGATCACCACGTTGGTGGTTCCCTTCTATTTATTTGAGTTCTTGAGTAACATTAAATATTCAAATTAAAATGGTTTATTAAATTTATCCCCTTTAACTATGTAAATAATCTCATTGGCCATGTTGGTACTATAATATTGACTTGAATTCTCATACTCTAATATTATAGTACTTAGTTTGAGGATTTTCCAAATATATGTGAACCCTTGTGGGGTGCCACCTATGTGGATAAAAATAGTTGAAATAAATTGAGTGGATTTTATTTAGGAACCATGGAGGACCATGGTTAGATTGTATAGTGACCTTGACATACTTATACCTTATGGGCCTTGGGTATCCTCAAGTATGTCTTGGTCCCATTAGGATAATAGTACTAACCTGGGGTGAGTAAACCTATAATTTTTTATGTGACCAAACCTAAGTGGGAAGACCTTGGGCAAACCAAGTTCATGTTGGGTGAGTTGGCCAACCGAGTGAAACCATGGGATTGATATGGTCTATGGTTAAACTCCCAAAATTGATGAGTTGTGGCCTCTTATAGAGGCATGGAGTCTTTTCATGCATTTTTAGTTCAAGGAACCATGATTTCCTTGAGAGACAGGCATTTCCCCAAAGGGATAGTTGAAACAGATAGGATTCGAAGAGGTATACCTTCACTTGCATGATGACATAGAGGACCATGTGGTTGTAGTTTATTGACCTACCCTATGATATAACCCAAGGTGTAGAAGAAGTTGGGAAAACAAGTAATTTAAAATAGTGGGATTGGATTCATGTTAAAAATACAGAATCTACAAAACCCCTTCCATGGATTTATCAAAGGATCACATGTAATTCAGTTCTGACATGAATAAAAAAATTGAAAGGAACTATAAATGTCACATTGTTAGATTGAAATAAATGATTTTATTTGATCATAAATTGTTTTTCATTACTTCAATAAAATAAGACATCAAGACCAATAGCTCTCATTTCATCATTCTCAATTCATGTGTGTCATCATTGGAAGTCAAAGTGATTTCCAACATCCCTTTAATTTTTTGAAGCACGCAGACTAGATCAAGAATGATTTATTGATCCTACATGGTTCTTCCTTTTGTTTCTCACTTAATAACAGTAAATAGACAGGGATAGAACGCACAATTAGTGAAAATGGTGGTGAAAACTTTTCTAGAGTTTAAAAAACACTTATATTCTTAGTTTATGCTTTCAGAAATTACACTTTATTACTTGGAAGGTTATAAGATTCATTTTATACATTTCTACACACTTATGAATTAATTAAACTTTTAATAAATTTCATGAATATTTTATCATGATATTGTTAGGAATGATTGTGTGTCATGCTCGAAGACACAATAACACTATCCAAAACCATTTTGGGTCGATCTTGGGTTTCCTATTAGATCCTTTGTATAATGAACTTGACTTAATGTACATAGACATTGCATCACTTTTTCAGAATACTAAAAAACATTATACAAATAGATTACCAAAGAACATATTAGTTTAGTTCCTTTATAAACATGTAAACATAAACAATGGTACATAATTGAGTTACATTATCTCCAACTATGTTCTTCAGGACTAAAAACCTTATTATATACATCATAACTAATACATATCTTCATAATAAGGGGAAGGAAACATAAAAAGGGGTGAGATCATATGCTTAGTAAAGGTAAACAAGGGAGACATGTAATTATAAATATGAGAATAGGGGTATGAGAATGTGATCATAACATTATAAGTTCATACCCTTCATATCAAATATCATAACCATGAACAATAAAAGAAATCTTAGCAGTTCATAAGACATGAATCATAATAAAATAAAGAACATAATCCATGAAATCATTATATAGGAATAAGACATAGAATTTTAGAATACATAAACATGTGATATCATTCCCTATAAGTTAAGTTACATTGCTATAACTTATCAAGGCGCATTATGGGAACTATAAATACTAGGAGAGACACCCCACCACCCCCACTCACAGTTCTTTCTATGTAAGGGATCGGGGTTTTCCCATATTTCCACGGTGAATTGGGTTTCCCCATCATCCCATAGTGGATCGAGTTTCCCTATATTTCATATCCATGGTGACCATACCTACTGGGTGGGACACACCAATATCCCCAATCACAGTCCTTTCCTTGTAAGGGATCAGTTTTCCCCATCTTTCCAGAGTGGATCAATCATATCAACTTGATTCCCATAATTAACACATGAGATAACAAATTTACCCAATGGATTGGAGGGGGATATAGGTCCCACTAATCTCATAATAAAATCATACATACTTATTCCACAAAATAAAAAAAATTCATTTCATAAACCATAAAATTAAATGAGTGTCATAAAAATGTATCATATCTTGTCCTTTTAAAAAAGATATAGGTTTCATAATATTTACATCAAATAAAACCCCATAAAGGAAAGAAAGTTTCATTAGAATATAACTAGTGAAAATAAATGGGATCTATAAACATATAACCCCTGAAAGAGAAATAGGATTCATAAACATCATTCTATAAAAACATAAACCATTCAGATAAATAATATGAATGGAACCTTTGAATCATTTCCCTATAAAGTCATGAGTGACACCAACGGATGTCATCTTAAATGGGAAATAATTTGTAAAGATCATTTAAAAACATTTCATGATCAGATTATCCTTTCTCCTTTGAAAATTTTTTCTTACAAAATAATTCCTCTTGACAACCATTTTCTTGGAAATAAACATGAAATTATATAAAGGAAGTTTTTAAAACATTTTGAGAAGTATTTTCTTTAAAAAATTATAAATAAATCTTGAAAGTGTTTTGAAAACCATTTTCCATGAAAACATATAAATGAATCGTGAAAATGTTTTGAAAATAATTTTTTCCCATGAAAACATATAAAATATTAATTAAATCATTTTTAAAACCTTTTTCCCTAGAAAACATACAAAATAATCTTGATAACCTTTTCTGGTGAAAAATTATAAAATCAGCTTTAAAACATTTTGTAAACCATTTCATTGAAAAGTAGTTTAAAATAATGAATTCCTACAATATTAGGGAAAAATTATTTAAAAAATTGTAATCTTTTAAATTAATATTTAATGTAATAGAGTTCATGATCATGGGTAAATCCATATATTTTGAACACATATTTTTCACCATAAAAAGTTTAGAAAAGTGCCTCATCCAAAAAATGAAAGGAAGATTATTTTTATAAAAAACCCATTTTGTTTAAAAATTTAAAAAGTCAGTAAAAATGGATTTTAAAGATCATAGGATAATAGTAGAATTTTTTTAATACTTTTAAAAAACATGGTATTTCAAGAACACATATTTTCAACCGAAGAGAGTGGTAAAGTCGGCCATTATTAAAAACACTTTCTTGATCATCTTGTGTACCAAAGAGGGGGGAAATGGTACAATTACACAAATATAAAATGAATAAGAAAAGTTTAAAATATCATTGAATGTCTTGAGATATGGATCATAATATTTCATCAATGAATCATAATTATAAATAATATCGATAAACGATGATATTGTTTCAATAAAATATTACCATTAGGTAACTTTGAATAATACTGCCCATGATAAAAAATGGAAATACATGGTTCATAAAAAATATTTAAAATAAGGATATTTATTATATAACATTCTATATTGAAGTATATAGACCTCAAAAATGATTACTGGTTCATAACAAAACATGTGTCTGAAAGAAGGAAAATTTATATAAAATTATCTTACTGATTTGGTAACTGTTGAAAAATTAACCACATGAAAGAATGATCATAAAGTGGATATTTAAATACCCATAAATATAACAATAAGATTCATATAATACATTTATGAGTATTTTATACACCACACAAATGAAATGAGTGGTGAATAAGGCATGAATCTCATGAAAATAAAAAGTGAGATGAAATCCATTTACCGTATATACTGACTCTCATCAACCTTTTACAAACCTCCTGTAAAATAAATATAATTTTATTAAAAATGTATTAAATAACCATATCTAATACCATATATTATTTTATTATTAATTTATATTACCCACTTTTTAACAATTCAATGTTAAGGTTACGCTTTGGGTAATAATCACTTTATTTTTCAAATGGGTCTTAATTTATTAAATCATTTGTTGTTATATTTATATCATAGTTTAAATAATGTAAAAAATAAAATAAATATTTATAATATTCATTATATTTGTATTATAATAATCTATATAATATAAAATTATAAAATGGAATACATCTTTCATAGAGATAGTATGTCGTATGTACACATGAATGTTGTTATTGTTTTATTGAGGTATAGAAAGAAAGTAAGTCAATAACATATGTGTATATGTATATATATAAATTTAAATAAAATTTATAGTAGAATAACTATTTCATATATATAATATAATTTCACTAAATACATCCTTAATACAGTCAATGTAAGTTGCGAATGATTCACATCACTTTAAGGAGGTGGTAGTCCATACTTACCCAAAAGAAATTATCATACTTACAAAAAATGGAAGGTATAAAGGAATGTGTTGAAAAATTATTACATAAGAATAAATAAATAATAAATTTAATATATATAATATCTAAACATCGTTTATAAAATAATTCTTAACCATGAAAGGTGGTAAAGAAAAAACTAAAAATCACCATTTTGTGAGACAGTGGTTCGGCGTTCACATAAACAGTTTGTGTGTTACCCATTAGAAAGATTTTTGTTTAAGTTTAGGTAAAAAACAAAGAATAAAAACATATTAGTATATTTATGAAATTAATTTTGTTTTAGAATCATGTAATAAGGATATTGTAGGGGTTTGATAATGAAATTATGGTAAAGGACCTTGAGGAAGGATGTTACCTCTTCTTTGGGTAACTCCTTTTGGTTTTCACCAAAGGGATTCCTTTGATTCAGTCCATACAAAAGGGAGGATTCAAATATAAATTTATGGATGTTGTTAAGTCTATTGTTCTGATCATTTCCGAACCTATGTGGCTTTAGAGGTGTTAATAAGGGAGAGAGATGGTGACCTTTCATATGGAATGGAGGGGACACACATGGAATTTTTTTAAAACAAGTTATGTGTGCCCATGTTATTACCTAAAAAAGCCATTACAAACAAAAAAACTCATTAATTGAAGGTTTATGGTATAAATATGAGCATAAAATGGGTTTTTAAAATGTTTTTAGTTCATTCTCACCCTTAAGTGTAAGGTTTCTTCCCCTGTTATACTTAATTTTACCTTAACCACTATAAATAATTTTAACTACATTCACTAATATTTCTGGTAAAAAACTAATTTGACCATATTATAAATTATAAATTATTATTATTTCAAATATTTAATTCATTTTTCAAAATTCCAATCACATAGGTGGAAAAAATTAGTTTAAAATTAATCCCACAGATGGGGCGACACTGTGTGTTTTAAA
The DNA here is from genome assembly GCA_963277665.1 of Viscum album. Lineage (NCBI taxonomy): Eukaryota > Viridiplantae > Streptophyta > Magnoliopsida > Santalales > Viscaceae > Viscum > Viscum album. The sequence continues at coordinate 869,190,853 of OY728147.1, read as the reverse complement.
ATTAAAAAAAGTCAAAGGTTTTTTATGTTTTTATATCTAAATTAAATGTGAAATTTGTTCCAATTACCTAAATTATATTAATTTAAAGATTATTTAATTAAATTTTCTTTAAAAAATAAAATATAATTTAACACTATAAATAAATTTGATGAAAAAGAAGTTTCAAATAAAAATCCAATATTGTTCACTATTCTTTAAAAAAGTTAAATTCATAGAAAAATACAAAATATTCACCCTAAGATAAATTTTATGTTTTGATTTAAAATATGAAGTTTATTTTTACATATAATATTTATAATATTTGGAAAAATTGGATTAAGAATTGATTCTCCATTAAATGTGGTAAAAGTATCTTTTTAAAAATATAGTATTTTATGCGAAAAATTGGGTTTGTTCTCATCCTATGCTTATCAAATATATTGTATGAATATGAAAAATGTTTGGTCGAATATATAATATACATTAAATTAATATCACTAAATCATTTTAATTACTTTAATTTACTAGGATATAAAAACCTTGTGAGCATAAAAATAGTTTTATTATAAAATCATTCCCTTTATATTGATTTGGAATATATATTCATTTTTAATGAATTCAACCATATATTTTATTAATATAGTTAATACTATTCATAACCTACTAATTTAATATCTAGGTTATATCTTATAATATTAAATAATGATTTTTTAATAAAATTTTATTGTTCGGTTGAACTGGGTATTGCGTGTAACGCAAGTCATCAAAGAAAGTCAGTATTTCATGTAATTTAAGTTAACATAGGTGTTCCGTATAGATAAAGGTAACATTTATGTTTTTTTAGTGGATTATTAACATGGTTTTACGTATAACACAATCCAATAATAGTTATTTAATATAAAATATACTATTTTCATTGTTTCAAGAAATAAAAAATATCAAAATGATTAAATTAATTCAAAATATATATTTCACAAAATCTCAGGGTGTTACATTCTTCCCACATTAAAATGAATTTCTCCCTAAAATTTTTTAAGGGTTATCAATGTTTTAATACTTGAATGTTTCATTCAAAGAAACTCACATTGTAAAAATGAATAAAAAATCATTTTAATAAGGAAATTTTGAACCATAAGGTTACCCAAAGCAACTCACAACTATGTTTTTACATAAAAAAACTAGGTTGGAAGTAAAGATTATACCTACCGGAAAAGTGTAAATAATTATTCGAAGCAATTGAGTTCATCAATCACAAAAAATTTAATGATAAATGAAAATTTTATGACCACAAAGTCATAGATTAGTGATGACTTAAAAGGCCATCGGTTCAGTAAAAATTAAGGTATGGGGACAAAATTTTATTTCTAGATCGTTTTTCCAATAATATAAAAATTTTCATGAAAATTTATACTTTCATGATTTCAGGACATCCTCACCCTTTATTGTTCCTTCATCCACTTCACCACTTTCTCTAAAAAATAAGTTGAAGAAACTATCTTAACATCGATTCACCATATATCACAAATTATCACTTGGTTTTCACATTCCATACATGTGAAGACTCTAATCGTATATTCCCATAAAACCTGGTAATATCCTAATTTACCATAAATCCTTTTAGAAAAAATGCATAATTCAATATTCCAATGATTATTGGGTATGTTATTTAAATCCAAGAAGTTGTAAACTTCATCCTTGATTACATAGACAACTTTTTCAATAACCAGTTCTAGGGTAATATATACCATAAAATTTACTTATTCATATCCCACATATCTTTATCTAAACATCATTACCTCGATGTCAAGCATTAATTAACGGTTTCCTTCCCTTAATCAAAATATTACATTTCAATGAAATTAATTTTCTATGTATTTATAACCATTAAAAACATCCCTTTAAATCATTAATTAAAAGTTATACTAAAAATACTTATATATATTTCATGATTAATATAACATCATATTTTAATTACAAAACATAAAGACATTATTCGTCCACCTTTATTCTTACACAATTTCTTAAGCTTCATCAACTTATTCATTAATACCTTTTTCCTATAATATAAAATATAAATCGTGTCTTAAGGTTCCTTGACCTCAATATAATCATGCTTCTTTGGTTTAGTGTAAACAATACATTAAGAACATCATGTACCTTTCACATTTCATTTGAAGTCTCTTCATCATTAGCAGAAAAACCATTACATTTACCCCCTCTTGAATCTCTTTATGAACATTCTACATAAGAAATAAATTTTCATAATAACCATAATTCCCACATTTAATTAAGTCATCAATTAGTAATACCTTATAATATTAAAAATTAAAATCCATTACGTAAATTAAAATTTTTATTTTCCATTTTCAGTTAATTTACTTCTCACCTTATTTTCCACAGTCTATATATCTTCTTGTTCCTCTAAGACATTCACTTTTTTGATTCTTTCCACATTCCTAAAACAAGGGAAACTGAATATTCTTTCTTCAATGGTCTCAATTACCCAAACTCTCTGTGAACTATTTCCTTCTCTTCCTTGGTGAGTTCGAGAGTTTGTTAGGGAACATGTTATTAATCATGTTCCTTGAGAACTAATTAGGCATGATCACAACGGCCTTCACTCCAGTGATCATCCCATTTGTCTTATCATCTCCAAACTATCCATCACATTCAACATTAACCATGTTCCTTCATGTTCCCTCTATTGACCAAAACCAGAAAGAATAGTGTTATAAATTACTATCAAAATAGACAACCATATTGTTAAGAAAAAAACATATAGGATTCCCAAATCACAACTCTTAATTATTTAATATATAAAATCATAGGTTTATCCAAGGTTATTCATATTCAACTTATATTTAAATCCTTCTTAATGGTTCATGAATATTTTTTTAATTCCTAAATCATATCCATTGGGAGTGTCTTACTAGGTGTGTATGAAGGATCATTATTGTGTTCTAGATTATGCTGAGTCAGGATCGATGGAGCTTGTTAGAGTTGTTACTCTTAGGAAAATTTGTGCAAGAGCCACATATACTTGTAATATCCATACAAGGATGTATTTCTAGTAAACCAATCACTCTATCCTTTACAAAAATTCCAAGACATTTTTTTAAACGTTAACTCATCCATATATATATCCTTAGATACATCCCTAGACATATAATTAGAAATAAACCTAGGTGTCTCACTAATTATTCCTCATCCTAGTTTACAAAGGCTGACTAAACCTTCTCTCTGATACCAACAACAATGAACATGTATTAACTTATATAGAAACTATATCACTTTTTCATAATACTTAAAACATTATACAAACTGGCATCCATACACTATATTAGTTTTGTGCCTTTGGAAACATGGAAACATAAACACTGGTACATAAGTGAGCTACATTATCCCCCACTATGTTCTTCATGATTATAACCCTTCTTATAAAAATCATACATAATACATATCTTTATAACTTAGGGATGGAAACATAAAAATCAGTGATCTTAGATGATTAGTAAGGGTAAAAAAGGGATACATGTAAGCATAAACAAGAATATAGGGGTATCAGAAAATGATCATAACATTGGAAGATCATACCCTATATATAAAATATCATAAACATTAATAATGTAATAAATCATAGTAGTTCATAATACATGAATCATAAAGAAATAAATAACATAATCCATGAAATCATAAATTAGGAATAAGATAAGGAATTATTGAATACATAAATATATGATATTATTCCCTATAAGTAAAGACACATTTCTAAAAATTATCTAGGAACTTCATGGAAACTACACCTACTGGTTAGGACACACCCCTATCCCCCGTCAAAGTCTATTCCTTATAATGGATCGAGTTTCTCCATCTTCCCCTAGTGGATTGGGTTTCCCCATCTTCCGTCTTCATGGTGACTATGCCTACTAGGTAAGATACACCATCATCCCCAGTTGTACTCCTTTACTTATAAAGGATCAAATTTCCCCATCTTCCCATAGTGGATCAAATCCTTCGACTGGATTCCCATTATTATATCATGAAATATAAATATCTACCTAATTCATTAGTGGGAGATGTAGGTTCCACAAATCTCATAATGAATTCATACATACATTCTCCAAAAAATCATAAACAATCACTTTATAACCCATGAAATAAAATGGGTTTCATAAACATGTAATAAAATCTTAACTTGCTGAAAAAGAGATAGGTTTCATAATATTTTCATCAAAGCATAACCCATAAAGGAAAACCGGTTTCCTAATAATATAACTCCTAAAAAGAAATGGGAATCATAAAAATATAACACATGAAAGATAAACAGGTTTCATAAACACCATTCCATAAAAACATAAACCATCTAGTTAAATAAAATGAATGGATCCTTTAAATCATTTCCCCATAAAGGACTGACTAACACCAAAAAATTTCATCTTATATTGGAAATAATTTTTGAAGATATTTTAAAAAAATCATGATAAAATTATCCCTTATACATTGAAAAATTATTCTTAAAAAATAACACCTTTTTGAACCATTTTCTTTAAAGTAAACATGGAATCTTATAAAGGAAGATTTAAAATGTTCATAAAAGTGACTCAATAAGAAAATGACAAGAATATTCCTTTAATATAAAACCCTTTTAATTAAAAATTTAAAATAGTGGTAATTTTTTTTAAAATATCATAGTATAATATTTTTTGAATCCTTTTAGAAAACATTCTTTTGAAGGAACAGAGAATTCTGAATAAAGGGAGTGGTAAAGTTGAACTTTCTTAAATGAAAATTATTGATCATATTATGTACCAAAGAGTAGTATAATGGAACCATTACATGAATATAACATGAATAAATAGAGGGTATTAAAATAAATGGTACTTCATATTAGATGGATCATAATATTTCTTAAATGAAATCATAATAAAAAATAATCTTGATAAACGATGAGATTGTTTCAACAAACTCTTACCAATTGGTAACATTGAATCATAATCCCCATGTAAGAAAAATGGAAATAAAAAAAATTAAAATATCAATAAAATAAGTATATTCATTATAAAACATTCCATATTGAATTATATATTCCTCAAAAAAAAAATCGTTGGTGCATAACAAAACTTGTGTCTCAAAGAATGAAAATTGAGACAAACCTATCTAACAGATTTGGTAACTTTTGAAACATTAACCCCATGGAAAAAAGATCATTAAATGTATATGTAAATAATAATAAATTTAATAATAATAATAATAATAATAATATAATACATTCATGGGAAGTATACACACCACATAAATAGAATGAGTGGTGAATAAGGCATGAAACTCTGGAAAAAAAGTGAGATGAAATACCCTTACCTTATGTCTTGATTGTCGTAGAACTTGTAAAAACATTATGTATAATAAATATAATTTTATTAAAATATTTTTCAGAAACATATATAATAACATATTTCATTTTATTATAAATTTATATTACCTTCTTGTAAACAATTCTATGCTAAGGTTATGCTTCAGGTAATATTCTATTTGTTTTTCACATGTGTCTTAATTTGTTAAATCAATGGTCTATATACTTATATTAGGATTTTTAGAATGTAAAAAATGGTGTAAATATAATTAATATTAGGTATATGTGTATTATAATAATTTATATAATATATATTTATTAAATTGAATACACCATCCATGGAGACGGTAGGTCATAGGTAAGCATGAACGCTGCTTCCGTTTTATTATCATATTGAAAGAAAGTAAGTAAATGACATATATGTATAGTTATATAAGAATAAATCATAATTAAAGTAGAATAATTATTTAATATATATCATATAATTTTACTAAATTCATCCTTGATATATTCCATGTAAGTTATGAATGAATCACATCTCTTTGAGGAGGCGGTAGTCCGTACATCTCCAAACAAAATTATTGCACTTACACAAAATGGAAAGTATAAAGGTATGTGTTATAAAATAATTACATAATAATAAATACATAATAAATATAATATATATCATATATAAATATTTTTCCCATCATAATTTCCAACCATGAAAGGTGGTAAAAAAATAGCAATCGTCATTTTGTGCGGTAGTGGTTCATCGTGCACATAAACAGTATGTTCGTTACACATTAGATGGAAGTGTGTGTAAAATTAGGTCAAAAACTTATCATAAAATCATCTAATTATATTTATAACACTTATGTTTTTATATAAATGGAATAAGGATAGTTGAGTGGTGGAGAATGAAATTATGATAAAGGACCCTCGGGAAGGATGCCACCTCTTCTTTGTGTAACTCCTTTTGGATTTCACTAAAGGGATTCCTTGGGTAGATTTCTTCCAAAAGGGAGTATGCAAGGAGTACGATAGGGATTTTTGTAAGTGTATTGGTAATATATTTTCATAAGCTAATAGGTTTGAGATTTTTTAAGAAGGGGAATAGGTTGTGGCCTTTTATAGGGAAGGTAGGGGACACACTTGACTTTTTTGAAAACAAGTTAGGTGTACTAACATTTTTCACTATAAAAAGTCATCAAAAACCATAAAAAATAAATAATATAAGGTGTATGGCCTAATTATGTTCATAAAAGGGGTGTTTGACCAGTGTATAGTTAGTTTGGGACCTTAATATTAATTTTTTCCCTTTTTAAGCTTAATTTTTCCTTATTCATTATTATTAATTCTATATACATTCACTAAAAATTTTGGTAAAAAATAAATTAATATTATTATAAATTATAAATTATTTGGATTAAAAATATTTAAAAAAATTTTACAAATTAAAATAATATAATTGGTATAAATTAATTGAAAATTAATCTCGCGGATGAAACAACAGAGCGAGTCTTAAAAGTAAAAAATATCAAAAAGATTTCTAGGTTTTTATATCCAATTTCAACATAAAATTAGTACCAATGAACTGAATTAGATTAATTGATAAATTATTTATATAATTTTACTTTAAAGCAAAAAATAAAATATAATTTATCACTATAAATAAATTAGAAAAAAACCAATTTTGAAAAAAAAATCTGTATTTTTCACTATTCATTAAAAAATGAAACTTAATAGAAAAAAAATTCACCATAATATAATTTTTATTTTTTTATTTCAATTATTATTTTAATTTTGATATATAAGATTTATAGAATTTCCAAAAATAATATTTAAAATTGGTTCTTCATTGAAAGCAGTAAAAGTGCCTTTATAAAAATATAATATTTTATACATAAAATTTAGTTTCTTCTTATCCTATGCCTATCAAATAAATTGTATTAACATAAAAAATATTTGGTTGAAAATATTATATATCTATTAAATTAATACCAATCACTAATTTTAATTACATTAGTTTATTAGGATATAACAACTTTGTGAGAATAAAAATGGTATTTTTCTAAAATATTTCCCTTTATATTTGTTGGGTATCTATATATTTTCAATGAATTACACCATATATATTATTAAATTAGTTAATACTATTAATAAACCCCTAATTTAATAGTTCGTTATATCTTATTATATTAAATAATAATGTTTTAATAATATTTTGTTGTTCAGTTAAACTAGGAAATGCATGTAACGCAAGTCATTAAAGAAAGTTAGTCTTGTATGTAATGTAAGATAAACTGGGTGTTCCGTGTACTAAAACATAAAATTTATGTTTTTTATATAACATGATTAACTTGGTGTTGTGTATAACACAATCCAAACACAGTGCTTTAATAAAAAATAAACTATTTTCATTGTTGCATGAAATGAAAAATATCAAAAAGATTAAATTAATTCAAATAAAATATTTCACAAAATCTCGAGGTGTTACACTAAGGATCGACAGTGGGTATTAATTTAAATTTCAATAATTTATTTAATTATTTACCTAAGAAGGGAACTTCTATAAAATGCATTTATTTGTTATATACAATAATATGTTGGTGGTGCCCTACTAATTTTTAATCACACCCTGTTCAAGTATCTATGAAACTTTATTACCAGATTATCCTTCACTGTTTATAGTTTTAGTTGGGTAATAGACCATGTATTTCAAGATTAGGTAGGATAACATGGGTGGGATTAGATATTTAGATGAGGTGAGGAATAGGTTTGGCAGTAGAGCCTCACTTTCTTTTATTCTATTATTTGTCTTATATATGTGATCAGCCCAGTGGGCTATATAACAACCTAGGTAGTGATAGAATAAATAATTTTAATATTTATTAGTATACAAGAATTATGTAGTTATATTCATTCTAAATATATTATTTAATTTCTAAAATCATAAAGGAAATATTTTTATTAACCTCATTTATTATAAGAATTTGTTTTAAAGTATAGTTTTTCTATTATATAATTTTAATTTGAAAAAATTGATTTCATTTTTATATTTAAAAAAAATTATCTTAGAATGAATTTTTTAGAATTTTTTAAAATTGTTAATTTTCATGTAATAGTGAAAATTATTATTTTATCAATGAAACCTGTATTTTATTTTAAAGTATTTACAATATAAAATTATTTTTTGATTAGTTTTAAATTTTATTTAGTTAATTTTAATATAAAATAATATAATTATAGTTTTTTAAATGGATTTAATAATTCAATTTAGTATAAAAAAATTATATTTAAAAATTAATTGTTCTGAAAAACTTTTTTTATTGTGTTTTCTTGATTTAATTTTAAATTAAATTATCCAACTTATGAGTTTTCAATTTTGAGAAATACATTCCATATTTTTATTAACTGGTTCCAAATTTATTAAATAGACACCTCTTATTTTTCTATAATATGAAAAGTAACTATAGTGATTTTTATTACCATAGTGAAGGATAAATCAACTAATTTGGATTAAAATATATTGATAAGAACTGTTAAGTGGCAGAAAAACTTACCCAAAGTTTATTTAATAATTATATATATATCATATGTGTCCAAGGGTATAATTAATTACCTTTTGTGTTCACATGGATGATATTATGACCTTTATAATATTTTATTTAAAGAAAAGTCAAACATGTCACACTATAATTTTTAGTAAGTGTAATATTTTTAATATGGTGTTCTATAGAAGATACGTTCAGCTATTAATATTATTTTTAATGATAAAATATTTATATTCATCATGGAAATTTATTTTTAATTTTTATTGAAGTAATTATTAACTTAACTACTTTCACAACGTTGATACAACAATGATTTAATTAGTAGAAAAATAAAATAAATGATATTGAAATATTAAAAGAAAAATAATTTAAGAAACATAATGTAATCCACATATTTTCAAGATGAACCTAAAATGTTATGGGTATTTTAAAATAATTGTTCATAATTTTATGTTTTATCATTATATTATTAAATTCAATGTAATGAATAGTTCTTAAAATTTACATTACATGTATTTTATAGTAAATAATATTTTAATAAATTATATAAAATTACTAAAAAACATAAATTTGCCCAAGTGGTTAGAGTACGGATTAAAATTTCAGTCATGTTCTATTTATGGGTATATTTTTATTTTACAGTAACTATATTGATATTAAATGAATTAAAATTCATGTGGTCATGGTAAGAGTTAAAGGGTTTAAATAAGGGTTAAAACCAAAAGATGAGGGAATAAATATAGTCAAAACTTATCTATTTTTTATTGGATGAGGTAATTTAGACCCATGGTAGTATTATATTTAAAATAAATCAATTGGGATCAATTTATAATTGAAAATTAATGTATATTAATTTAATAATTTTAGAAATCCAAAGAGTGCCCCTCCCCTATAAAATAAAAAGGTAACATCTTCATATCATTTATTCAAACATCAAAAACCATTTGGTTTAGAAGATACATACTAAAATACCTTTCATTAATCCCTCCCATAATTATATAGGTCTTTTTTTATGAAAAATTCCAATATTAAAGGTCTTAAGGGGTTAAGAAAATGAGGTTTTCCAAAGAAGGTGAAGATAAATAACGTTTGTTACAAGTCATACTCAAGGTATCAAACTTTCTTTTAAAAGTAATATTTTTAATATTACATTAAACTCCCCTTTTCTCCCATATCCATATTTTTTAAAAATTTCCTAAAAATGTTTCTATTATTCTTCTATCATTATTTAAAGTAATTTTTACGCATGTTTTCCTTTTTAGAAAATGGTTTGATATGAATCTTTTTTTCATTTTCTAAGAAATGTATTTTTTATTTTTTCTAAAAAAATATAGAAGGAATGTTTTTTAACATACACTACATGAGTGTATTCTCCAAAATTCTTTACTAATATTTTTCTTTTAATATACAATTACAAGTTTATATGGTTCTCTTCAAGGGAAATGTTTTCCATTATAATTTCACTATTTTTTAAATAAGATTTTTAAAAATAGAAATCTTATTTTCCTAAGAAATTTTTTGAATAATATTTTCTTGAAATAAAAACCCTTTTTAACTTTTTAATGGTATTTTGGTATTGAAATTGTTTTTAAAAGAAAATGGTATTTTTATATCTAAATTTTTTTTACATATGGGTTTTAAGGAGTTTATCAAAGGTTTTATGATGAAAAGTGAAAGAATAAAATGCTTTATTCATAATATGGAACATGAATTTTATATTTTAATAATTTGATCTTGATACATATTATATGAAGGTTTTATTCCCATTATATCTCACAGGTGAGACTGATATAGCATATACATTGGGTGCACTCACATAGGGTTAGGTGAGCTCGTTATAGCTTTGGGTGCATCTAGATAGTAATCCAATGAATTGGGTACTTTACAATGTCTTTTTAGGAAAAAGGAGGTATTTACCAAATGGTCTCTCTTATGGATTCAACTAGGATCTAGTTATTTCTAACATAGGATTAAAATGGGTTATGATTGTGATTCTCTATATTTAGGGTTTTTATTTTCATGCTATGAGTTTTTATGTTTTTCATTGGAAAAAAGTTGTGTGTGATTTTAAAATGAGATTTTTTATTTAATACACCCAATTAAATTTGAAGATAAAGGTAAACATTACATGTGTTTTCATTGTTTTCATTGGGATAAAAAATTTCTTCTTTTTATGTCTTTTGGTGAGCTTTTTTTGTTCATCCCATGTTTTTTTAAAAGAATCATAGGGTTTAATGATGGAAAATATAAATGAAGAAGTAAAGATAAATTTTGTGAATATTTTTCATAAAATGAAAACAAGTTTTGTTTTAAAAGTTTTATATTGTGAAAAAATGGATATTTAGTAGATGTTTATAATTTTAAATATTTAATTTGTTATGTATGAATTATTACTTAATTATCTAAAACCTTAAATTAAAATGATATTTAGGATTATTAGAATTTGAATTCTTGTTTGAAGACACTATAACACTTAATACATAGGGTTGGTTCCTTATAGTTGGGATTAGATGAGGGTATAGACAACATTGGATATAAGGATATTTTCATGTGAGGTTATCTTAAGAGTTATGGATATCATCATGGGTTTATAATTTGAAGGGTGATCATTAATACTATTTATTATAAACCCCTTTAAGATTTCAATTTAATAAATTTTAAGGTGGATGATGGTATTTTTAGAGACAAATATTTTTGAGTGAAATATGTGTTATTACATTTTGGGATGCCAAATGAAAATTTTGAGATAACCTTTTAGGTTAAAAATATTTCATTAATATTTAATATTTAAATGTAATTTCATGGATTTTATCACATTTCTTGGAACATTATAAGGATTATATTAATATAATTTTATAAAAAGGGAAACCTACTGGTCGGATGACAACCCATCACATTATAAAAGGTAGTGAATTTTGAACCCACAGATGAAAGGTGACAAGGATAAATCACGTACCACTGGCCAACATAAAGTCCCAGTTTGTAAGAAATTTTACTTTTAGTTAAATTACTTGATGTATGAATAATATATTGATTTTGGGAACATATGTTTTATTTTAATAAACCTATTGTAATTGGAAACCGACTTTGTGAATAAGTTATTAGTGGTATTTTGGAATAATATCACTATAATTGTACGATCCAAATTTTCTATATTAGGATTTTATTTGATAAATAATGGTTGAATTTTTTTTTGGAAGCATATATGATTTTATTGTAGCGTCATAGTGATTTAGGTTATCTATATAAATGACAAGAACATCTTAGAGATTATATGATTCTGGTATATACATTGTAGACGAGATATTAAGAGTCCTTGGTGTTATTTGGAGATAAATGATAAATTTTACCTTGGAATACAATGTGATTAAATACTTATGGTTTTGATGTTATTATGAATTTATACATATTATAAATATATTAAGAAAATCTTAAAATCAATTAGGAAATTGTTTTATTAAACTCATTTCTTAGAATATTTTACTTAAAAGATTAATTTTAAAATTACAAAATTTTAATTTGACAAAATGGATTTAATTTTTAAATTAATTATATCAAATTATCTAAATGTGACTATTTGATAATTTTCTATTATATTTATTTTTCATGGAATTGTGATGAATACTATTTTTCTTTAAAAACTATCTTTAGTTTTAATATACTTATAAGTTAAAATTATGTTTTAGATTAGTTTTAGAATTTCATTAGTTAATTATGATTTAAAATAGTTGAATTATTTTTATTAAATAGATTTTATACTTTAATTTAGTATAAAATCATTTTATATTTAAAAAGTGTATTTTTTAGAAAAAAACAGTTTTCATTGTGTTTTGCAGGTTTATATTTGAAATAAATTCTAAAAATTTTTTGTTTTTAATTTTTAAAAAATAGATTACATATTTTTAATCATTGTGTAAAAATTTATTAAATAGTTCTATTTTATTCATGGACAATATGAATATTAACCTTTTAATTTTTATTACCTCCATAAAGGGTAAATCTGGTAAATTAGGATAAAAATACAATGATAAGTACTATTAAATGACCCAAAGACACAGATCATTCTTATTTTCTGACTATATATTCACCATAATCAAAATAATTTCAAATTTAGGAACTTTTTAGAGCACATGGTTCAGATTATGTCCTTTATAATATTTTATTTAATGAAAATTCAATCATGTTAGTCTCTTATTCTTAATAAGTGTAATATTTTTAATGTGGTATTATCTATAGGATATGTTCTAATGTAAATATAATTTTGAAAGATAATATATTTAGCTTAATTATGGTAATTTGTTTTTAATTTTTAATTAATAAATAAATACCTTATTTTATTTCATAATGCTAATGCAATAATTATTTAATTAATAGAAAAATAAAATAAATGATATTAAAAATATTAAATGAAATATAATTTATGATACTTAATTTCTCCCACTAATTTTATTGGATATCTTGATATAATAGGGATGCTATTTAATAATTGGTTCAAATTTAAAGACTTATCATGATATTATTAAATTCATTGTAATGAATAAATTATAAAATTTACATTATCTATATTTTATTGCAAATAATATTTTATTAAATGATATACAATTAATTAAAATCATATATTCTGCCATGTGATTAGGATAATGGTCAAAATTCTAAACATGAACCATTTATTGGTCTTTTATAATATATAATAACTTTATTGACCCTCAAATAATAAAAATCCATGTTCTCACTATAAGAGTTAAAAGGGTTAAATAAGGATTAAAACAAAAATATAAGGGTATAAATATAGTAAAAACATTCATATTTTTTTATTAAATTTGTGGATTTAGAACAGTAATCATATTATAATTAAAATAAATCACTTTCTAGCTAATTTTAATTTAAAATTAACTTATATTAATTTAATATTTTCAAAAATTCCAAGAGTTCCTCTCTCTTCACATATAAAATTGAACATGTTCTTCTCATTTATTCACACATAAAGTAAATTTTATTTTCCCAATCCCTACTAAACTCCCTTAAAATAATCCCCAAAATAATTATAGAGGTATTTTTTAGATAAAAAAATAATATCATAGGGATTAAGGTGATATTAAAAGTAGGTTTTCTAAAGAAGACAAAGATAAAGAATCTGTATGATGAGTTAGACTCAAGGTAAGAGTCATTATATTAGAAATTATTTTTTAATGATTCCCTTAAAAAAATATTTATTCCATATCAATGATTTCTAAGAAGGCTCTCATATTTGTTTTTATTATTCTTATATGATTTTTTATGTTATATTTATCTACATTTGAATTTTTACAATATGGTTTGAAGGGAATCATTTTTTCATTTTATAAACAAGGTGCTTTGTGATTTTTTGGAGAAAAAAATTGGAAGGATTTGATTTCAACTTATACAGTATGATATAATTTTCCCACCCTCATAAGTCATATATTCATTGAATATTCCTTTACAATTTTATATGGTTATTTTTAAAGAAGGTGTATCCTTTATAATTGCGATGTTTTTATAATAATTATTTTAAAATGGAAATATTAATATCTTCAAGAATGTTATTAATGATATTTTTATCAATACAAATACCTCTAACATATTCTGGGTATTTTGGTATAGAAAATGGTTTTCTAAAAAAATGTTATTTGGATATCTGAAAGTGTTTTTCATATGGTTTCTAAATGGTTTTTAAAAAAATGATGAAAAATTAAAGAATAAAATGTTTTATTCATAATATTGTACTTGATAATTATTTGTGAAATTGGTGAGTAAAATAAATCTTATATGAATATTAGATCCCCATTATAGATCATCAATGATCCCAATATATCTTATACATTTGGGTTCACCCTAATATCAGTGAATGAGCTAGATGTAGCTTTGGGTGCACCCAAATTTTTCTCCAATGCATTGGGTAATGCACCTTATATATTTAAGAATGATGTAGCGAGTTAGTGAAGGTTTTTTTCTATGTATTTAACTTGGATATAGTTATTTTTTGATAGGGGATTAAAATGGGTTACACATATTCTTCTCTATGTTTTCAAAAAGGGTTTTTATTTTATTTCTTTATGTTTTAATGTTTTTATTTGAGAAAAAAGTCTTTGTGATTTTGAAATGAAAGGTTTTATTTCATATGATCAAAGAATATTGAATATAATGTTAAAAATTATATGATTTTCATGTTTCTCACTATAATAATGGATTTCTTATTTTTCTATCATTTACTAAACATTTTTTGATCATCCTCTTTTAAAAAAATCATAGAGATTAAGGATTTGTAATATAAAAGATAAATTCAAGATAAATTTAATGAAGATTAATCATAAAAAACATATTTTATTTTAAACTTTTTGTATTCTAAAAAAATAGATATTGAGTTGAAAGGCATAGTTTATAATATATATGTTTTTATGTATGACTAATGACCTAATACTATAAAACTATAAACTAAAAATATTCTTATAATTTTTAAAATGTGAATTATAGTTCAAAGACACAAGAATATGTAATGCCTAATATTAGGTCCTTACATGATATCAATTTTTGTATGATGATGTGACCGTGAGTTTATATGATTGTTTTCTTTTTCATTCAGAATTCTTCATTGATGGCCATATTTTATTTATTTTTCATACATTTTTGGATGATTATTTATTTTGGATTATGTTTTGATATTTTATTTGATATATTTTTCTCAGATATGGGGGTATAGTCTTCCCCTGGCAAAACACTAGACCCTTATTTCTATTAAACTACCTATGGTGTATGGAAAGGCACACTTGAGGTCTAGTAGAATCATTATTCCAAAAACTAATGAGTCATCATAACCTAGGGATATTATATTTCTCATGAATTTCGGGTTCATGATATCTCTAGTCAACAACCTCAACTTTCCTTCCTTAAGAATCAACCAAAGAATGATTTCAAATATTTAATTTTATTTCACCAAAACAACCACAAGATATTTCTCATTAAAACTCAGCTTCAAAGTTCCCAAGAAATTTTAAATATTGTAAAGAAATATGAAATTCTTAAATAATTTTAAAATATCCATATGTGCATGAGGTTGCATCACTGCCACATGGTGCTAGTTCTTGCATTATTATATACATATCTTATTCAAAACATCACCATTAGTCTGTTGATGATATCTCATCCAGAATAAAAAAACATTTATAAAGATTTATTAAATGGGAACAAAAAAATAGTCATCTAATTTATCACAATATTATCAATCTATTCAGAATTAAAGTTTTGAATTTCTCCTCAAATTATTTCTAAAATTATATTTTCATTTTACCCTCATATTATTAATTTGTTCTTCTTAAGAAACCTCTATGAAGGTCTTTTGTTACCGTTTTATGGCCAACATGTTTCTTATATCACACATATGATCAATAACTTAGCACTTATATTGAGATCCTCTATACATTCACTCCAACCTGATAACACATAAAGAAGATCAAATGACACATACCTAGAATCAAATGATAGATACACCCATTTCCTTTATTCACACATAAATATAAATCCACTTATATATAGATACAGAATTTATCATATGCAAATGTCTTATCTACTAATATAAAAAATACATAAATTCTCATAATCTCACACTCATCCTGAGAATTTTCCATTTTGGTATTCTACTTCCAAATATCTTCCTTCACTCATGTATCATTGAATTTCCTTCACTTACCTCTCATATTTTGTTGAAAACAAAGAAAAAACTTTCAAAAATTCAAAGATCAATTCAATCTACTCACATTGGATTTATTTTCAATCCATCAAACTCTTTTGTTAAATCATCCAAAAAAATCCATTTCTCATTAAAGAGACACCAAACCATATCCTTTTCCAAAGGAAAATCTTATTGACACCACACTGTGGGTTATAGAATTTATTTTGAGAGAAGTACATCCCAATGTGATAAGAAATAGGTGGAAAAAAAGATAAAGTTTTGTCCCTATTAGTCCATTAACTCATCACATTAAAAAAACACCCCTTTTCACAATAAACACAACCATTGGATAATAATAAAAAATTCATAAAAAATCTCTCTCCCAAATTGAAAAACCGAATTTGAAGAAATTAATAGTTCACTTACTTCTCTCCCATTGAAAATACAATTAAACTTGTAGTTAAGGAACCTGCCAAAGCCTTTTAATGATATAGGAGGGGATAGACGTCCATGTTCATCCTTAATAACTCCAATCATTTTTTATGGATATTCTTGGTGAAAATTAAATCCAATTAGTCTTTAGTAGGAATAAATTCCTATATGATGTCCCCATTGAATACCCTCTCTTTAATAAAATTAAATCTTATATCAATATACATAGACCATGACCATTTAACCAAATTTATATAATGGTTTATAGAACATTAATAATCACAATGAATCATGAGAGGTCTTTCCACTTTCACCTTAATAACCTTGTTGCTCCTTCAACAAAATCATTTGATTGAAAGACTTGGTAGAAATAATATATTCATCTTTATTTGTACTCAATGTGACTAATTTTAGTTCTTGTGGTTCAAAATCACACTACTATCTCCCAAGAGAAAAATTTCTCCTAAAGTCTACATTCAATCATCATATTTACATAACCAAAAAATATTTATAAATCCAGAAAAAAAATCAGTTTTTTTCCTTTTGTAAAGAATCCAAGAAACCGTACTCTCATTGATATAACTGAGAATTATTTTAGAATCAATAAGATTTAACTCATTTGGGTCACTATCATATCTGGCATAGAGACTCACCATATAAACAATATTGGATATAGAAGCTTTGAAATAATGAATACAATTAGTTAGCCTTTATCATTCTATTTGATTAACTCTCTTGCCTTTGGTATCTTTAGACAAATTTATTCCCACTTTAATTGGTTTAGACCCTATATTTTATTCTTCCATTTCAAACCTCTTAAAAACACTTTATAATGTTTCTCTTAGGATAATAAAATAAAACATTCCCTTTTAATGAATTGTAACCCAAAGAAATATCTCAAATCACCTAACATGGAAATCTAAATTGTTTCTTTATTGGATTATAAAATTATTGAAAATAATTTTCATTTTCACCTATAAAAGTGATATCATTAACATATACAATTACAGTAAGTGTGCTTGTATTTATTTCATTGATATATAGGATATTATCTCATTTTCCTTTGATAAATTTTAGTTCCTTCATGAATCCATCTGGTGTTGAATACTATATCCTGGTGAATTTTTAACCCTTAAAATAATTCTTCAATTTTCATACTCTTATGTCATCACTATCAAGAAAAAATCCATCATGATACTTAACATATTCCTCTTCCTCATGATTACCATTTAAAAAAGAAATTTGACATCAATTTGATAAATTTTATACTTCTTGTATGCTACAATAAAAAGGAACATCATGAAGGATTCCAACCATGCTACTGGAGAAAATGTTTCTTTAATATAAACACCTTCTACATGGTATTATCCCTTTTGTACAAGTCTGAATTTTCTCCTGATTAATTTTCCCAAATCATTCATCTTGTTCCAAAAAACCAACACGGTACCAATGAAATTATTATCATTATGTATTGGAAAAATATACCATATGTAATAATTTTTTATTTTTATTAGTTCATCATCAATATTCATGATCTAAACCTAATGTTCAAAGGCTACTCTCACTAATTTAGTCTCATCTAGAGAGATAAGTGAGGTACTGTTTTCAAACCTCATCATTTTTTTGGTATTAATAATCTGAGACTATTATCTAATGATATTATTTGTCTCCACATGTTTATTTAACATTTTTTTACTTCTATTTTTCATTCTCATTAGACTTATCTTCATAATTAATCTTATTTTAATCAACTACAATAATTTTTGTCTAGTATTATACTTGTAAAACTTCTTCTTCAATAGAATTATGCTTATGGTTTTCATCTTCATAATCAAAATTCATTGCAACTAGATCATTAATTATACGACTGTTTTCAGTGATTTTTACATAAAAATATTCAACTACTTTTTTTATACTTTTATTCTGATATTTTTATCCTTTTCACATTATAGATATCTCAAAAAATACCCTCACTATCTTTTTCATCAAACTTTCCAAGTGTTTAATTTTAGTGATAATAACATAGGGACTATATGAAACTCTAAAGTAGTCCATATTTGTATTCTTATTATATAAAATTTCATAGTAATTAATATTGTAATATGGTCTAACCAAACATATTTTTATAATATAGAAAACTATGAACACAACTTCACTGTAATAAAATTTTGAGGGACTATATTCTAGAAATATAGTTCGTCTAATTTCAACTAAGTTATTATTCTCCATTTGATTAATACTATTTTATTGGGATTTATATAGAGTGTCATAATTATTTTTATGCCATGTTTTTTAATATAAGATAAAAATACTATACTAGTTAATTCCTTCTAATTATCAAATCTGAATTTCTTTATACGCATACCTAACTCTTTCTCAATTCTAATTCTAATAGTTTTAAACTTTTACACTACCTTTTAATAGTTCTTTAGAAACCTCACATTGTACATTCGAGTGTAGTTATAAGAAAATGTGATAAAATAAATATCACCTTGATTAGAATTATTTCCCATGGGTCCACATAAATCTGAGTTTATCAACTCGAGTGACTTAGTGATCTAAATTTCAATTGTTTTGTGCCTCCCTTGAGTGATTTTTCCTTTTTTATCATGTATTACAAACGTACTCATTTTCCCTTTTAAGGTGAGGTGTGCCTCGCACCACAAAACACTTGAATAGTTTTATAAATATTGTCTAATAATATGACCCTACCTTTTATTCCACATTTAATTTTTTATCTTTTGAACTCATGTAGTAAAAAAATTAAGTCTCCATGTTGAAAAATATTTCCACTAGTTCTCTCACCAAAAATGAAAATATTATCATATTTTATTCTCTTGATGAGATAAATGTTTCTCATAAATATTATATAATTTTAATCATCACACTTCTGAACTACACTAATCATATTAGTTTTTATACCTTCAATAAATAATCTATCATTTGATTTATAATTTTGAGCCTCTATTACCTTTAATATTAAAAGTGATTTAATTTCCAATAGTAAATGCACAACCATTATGTTTTTCATTATTTATTAATATATTTTTATATCAAATCATGTGTGATTTGAATACACTTTAAAATGACCATGTCTTTCTCCCCCAAATTTATTTGAAAGCCACATTAACAATGAGTGGCTATTTAGTCTTGATTTCTTATTGATTCTTTCTTTCCTTACTCATATACTTTTTAGCCTTCAATCATGATCAAATATTACTCTATATGAATAAATTTTTGATTGCATATTCCAGATATCTCGTCAATATAGTCAAACCTATTTTTTATAGGAATCGCATATGAGTATTCATTCACTTTTTGTTTTCTCACAGATTTTTTGAAATATGTTTTTATATAGTCCCCCCAATATTATGGAAGTATATAATTCCATGGTTGAGATATATTAAACTATAAAACATTAAATTTATGATAGTATAAACCAAAAAACCAAAACTATCCCACAAATGTTTTTCCATAAAATGTTCCAGTCTTCCTTTAAAAATATACACATTGTCTTAGTGAAAAATCATTATTAATTCTAATAGGTTTTGAAAAGAAATTATTATTTTGATTAATTTACACTTCCTTGTTGTAGTAATCTTATTATAAATATTTCTATTAACCTATGTTTTACCATATTACTATTTAGAACTCACTTATCTATATGAAACATATTTTACATTTTTTGTAAAAATTGTTGAAGATGTTACAAGAGCTGATGCACATGGGTTCTCAACATGCTTATAAGATTCATTCTATTCTTCAACAAAATACTCAAAATCAATTTTAATTTTCTAGGAATAATTTTAGATTTAATACACATTAAAATATCTATTTTATAAACTATTCTTCTCATTCACTTACTTTCTTCTCATTTTCATTATTGATTTTTTATTACTAAACTGATTTCCCCATAAGAATCATAATATCCACAATGTGATCATTTTCTATACTAAAAATATCATATTTATCATTATTCATCATCATCACATCCATATTAAGATATTTACCATTTTTCTTGAGTTTATTATTCTTATTAATACATACATCAAGTACAATTTTTATCATTTTCACCATATAGGTCATATCTTCTATATTTTCTTCATTACTAAATTTTTCTCAATACAAGGAATAAAATTAGCTTCCCTTATTTAAAATTAATTTATAGAATCACTACTTGTGGATGTGTAGTCATATTCTTCCATACTCAATATATTTATTTTCTTTCTCTTTGTTTTCTTTCTGACTTCATGTGATTTATTATTTTCTTTGAAAGACCTTCCTTTGACTTTACTTGAGATTTAATATCATGTTATTATAAAATAAACTCCATAATTTTCATTCTTCTAAGAAAATATGAAATAAAATTTCATATTCCTCCACATCTGAAGTAGTGTATTGGAATCTTTCATTAGTACTTTCCATTTCTTGGTTTCATATTTTTTGAAAAAAAATCATTACTTTCTTATGAATTTCGTCACTCTCATAATATTCATCTGATTCACATGAAGAATCACCTTCCTTCTCTTTGATCTTAAATTTATTAAAGGATTTAATTGGAATAAACTCTTAATATTACTTCTTTAAAATCATATCTTCTCTCATCTAGAAATTCAAGAGAGTATTTTTTAGATCATTAAAGGATATATAATGAATTTATTATAAATCTAAGATATTTTGGTCAAATATATCTAAAAGGTTTCTCATTAGTTTCTTTGAAACAATAAAATAATCCAGCTTTCCTTGATTTATATGATATGAAAAAAATATCACATTCACCCTACTAGAATAGTCATCAATATTTTCTTCTTTATCTATTATGATATATTAAAAAAAATTCCTCTATATTTGAAACATTTTTTATTTTATCTTGATGTTTCCCTCACGAATGTTCTTAATATTTTCTCACATTTTCTTAGCTATCTATATCCCCACAAACTTTTTGTACAATTTTGTACACAAATATGATAATATTGAATTCTCAGTTTTCCCATATATATATAGATTCCTCTTTTCTTTGAATGCCATAGCACCATACCTTTTAATTAGTGGAAATCTGAAAATGAAAAAATCACTCACATCAAGTTCGTATGATATTGGAAATGAAAACATTCAGTTTTTCAAACCATAAATAAATTTCCCATTGAAAAGGTAAACCATATTATATTCATAAAATTATAACCTTACATAATTTACTTTTAAATAGAATGATATAATCGGTAATTCTGTATATGATACCACTTGAACTTACCAGATCCATTACTGTACCAATAAGAGTTGTATGAATCATTGGTGGTTATTTTAAAAAAATCACTTTAAATTAAACCCTTACATCCTTTTAATTTCATTTTCCAATATCAATGTATCTTCGTCACATGTATGCAAGTTTATGAAAAAACAAGTAGTTGATAACAATTTTTACAATAATAATCCTTATTGTGAGATTCTAATACTATCCCAGTTTCAATCAAATTCTGACACCTGGATTATCGCTAATAAAATATTGATTACAAGACAGGGTTAGTGATATCCTTAAATCATGACGAGATATTGATCATATAGTATAAATTAAGGGAAGGTGACATCATTGAACTTATGAAGAAATAGCATATAAATTGTATTCTTTATCCAGGTACCACAGGCATTGAAAATTTCCTCCTTAATTTTTTGATGAATAAAATAATTATAGAGCTTTGAGATTCTGTTTCATCTAATATCATGTCTATATATTTTTTCAAAAATGCATGTAAGCCACTTCTCACCTTATTCAGGATGATCTATTCATGAATGAGAGTATCCATGCATAAACCAACCACCTTCCTTCCCAATAGAAAGTTCCTAAATATTCAATGGAATATTCATATTTCCATCTCTTCCTCTTGGATCTCAATTGAATTCGATAATAATAGTTTTCAATATAGAAGAGTATCTCTCAGTTTTTAAATTAACTCATATTCCTAATTTATCATTTTTATATGCTCAGAAATATATTTCCATGATTATTATAGAAATTTACTATAAATACCTACTCCATTCCAAATTATTAATTTCGTAGATAATTTTAATGTTTATAAGTATAGATTAGGGACCATTAAAATTTTTATATTTTTATCATAATTATGAGAGTTTGATCATCCCAAGTTAATGTTTTTATATGGTTTGAGTCTTGATATGTGCCTCAGGTGATCATGTAAGTAACAATAGCTTCAGGTTATGTTTTATTTATTCCATGGTGAATGGTTATATATGCACAGTTTTGGTAAAACCATGCATCACCTTTTGTGTGAGGAGTTTTCTACTTCATTTTAGAAATTGAAAAATTGGTGTTCATGGTTAATGCATGGTTAAGGGTAAATAGTGTGGATTACAAAGTAAACTTCATAGTTTTTGTTTGGATTAGTTCTTGGATCATGGTTTTTTTATGGTTTTAAATAGGATATGTAAAATCTAAAATTAGATTTGCAGAGGGTTTACATGGATGGAGAACATTTTGTTTAATTGTGGGGCCCAAAAATGTGATAGAGGTGGCCTTGGAATATAAAGGTTGAATGGTGGGTGTGTGGTTTGACCAACTAGGTTACCAATTAAGATAAGGAAAATGATTGTTTTTCCTCTTATATTATTAATAGGGTATCCCCTCTTCATTATCATCCTCACACATGATGAGCCAGCTGACCTCCCCCCTACTCCTATTTGATTCCCCCTCAGTATGGGGAGATTCAAAGCTGTTATTTGGTGATTATTGTCAGTTATCTTATTATGTTTCCTCTCTTCATGGTTTCTCTATAATTTTTTTCTCTAGGATAAGGTTTTATTATTGATTCCACTTGTGCATGGTAGAATCAATCGATATAAATGGGGATTTCATATGGTGTAGATTGAGCATGTCCTCAGATGGTATCGCATTCCATTTTAGATTAGGTACATCATCCGATGAATTTTTCAACGGATTCACCTTAAATTAAACTACATTTACTATGGAATTGAAGATAGTTGTTATGGATTTTGAGTGGGGGTGTTTCAGAAGCATGCTAAGGGTCAATTACACACTATTGATCATAGTTTCAATATGATGATATGACCTAATTACTAATTAGGAATTTATTACAAATTGATTGAATTGTTTAATTAATTATGAATAGTTATAATTAATCAATGGGATATTACAGATTATATAAGATTGAATGTCGGGAGTTTCTTGTAACATGTGGATTGATATTTTAGAACTATTTTATGGATCTATTAATTATTAACGTGTTATTCCACTTTAATTAAATTTTTTATTTAATTATGAATTGTTATAAATGAACTAAATATTTAATTATAAATCATTTATAATAAATTATTAGATGTTGTGCCTCGAGATAGGTGCTTAGGGTTTTGATGTGGGATTGGATGGGTCTTAGAAAGGATGGTTGATCATTATTTTAAAAGTGAATATATTCATACATGATTTTGGTGGTCCCTATTAATTTCCATTTGGTTTATTGATTTGATATACTTCATGTGAATTGTGGTCACACCACCGAGGGAGATTGAACATTTTTATTAAATTAATTTTATTAATTAAAATTATATTAATTTTTATGGAATAAACAAAGTACCAAGGACATGATGGTCCTTGTGTTCTATATTGATTCCTTGGTCATTAATGGTTGTGGCCTTACATAAAAATTTATGCCTTGATATATATAGACCTTGAGTGGTGTGAACCAAATAAAATGGAAAATGGAATGTCATGGACCTAGTGATAGGTTCCCTTAATGGTACCCATTTAGATGTGGGTGATGAATTGATATTAATGAAATTGGTATCAATTAAGTAAGAACCATGATATAAATTAATGACTTCGGGTATGTTGAGATGACTCTAGGGTCGGGGTTCCTCCCCCATTAATATGTGATTACTTTAGGTAGGTGAAATTTGTAGATATTAGTGGTTATATTGCGTTTGAGGACCAACCTAGTGATGAATTGTAACACCCCAAGCTTCCACTGTGTGTTTCCCTTTGAATAATGCAATAGCTTGCATTGTACGCACTTTCGAGATTCTAACACACCGTGACTAATCATATTAGCCATTATGAATAGTAATACCCACTTTTTGAAATTTTTTAAATTTTATCTTTCAAAATGGACTTCATTTTTGGATTCGGAATATCGAAATTATCCTAGGGTGAATTTTTGGTATTTTTCTGAAAACATTCAATTCTTGATGAATTGTGAAAAAACACTAAGTTATAGTTTAAAACTGAATTTTTATTTAAATAATTATTTATTTTATTTAAATTTAATTTAGGTAAAAATAGATACATAATACCTATATATGTTCAATATAATTCATTGGAGTTAGTTTAGAATAATTTTAGATATATAAAAATTTTATTGAACTTTTCACCTTCTTTTAGCCACCTCCTAGGAGAATTTGCAATTTCACAGAAAACATAATTTTACCAATTCTGTGAGTGGAATTTCTAAAATCCGAGAGACACGGTTAATATCAAGGAGTAAAATGTGATTCAATAAGATAAAAATAATTTTTGTTTAATAGTAACTTTTTACTTTTATTTACCACGGTAAAAATGTAAATAGGGTAATTAAGGGTAAAAATGATATTATTATTACCCTAACACATGTACTAATTCTATTGGCTAAGTATAATTCGACCAAAAACAACCTTAGGAATAAAATATGAACATTTTTGGTCCACTTAGATTAGATTAGGACATTTATTATTATTTAATTCAAAGAAAAGTTAAAACAGTTAAAATCATTGTTTAATAACTAAAACATTTTTAATATAGGGTTATACATAACATATAAACAATTATAAATATTAATTATAAAGATAAATATATTTCCTACAGAATGGTATTTTATTTTTAATTTTTAGACATTAAATATTTTAATTTATTTATGACACAATGATGATGCAGTAATTACCTTATTAGTGAAATATTAAAATACTTGATATTATAAATACCCAAATAAATATAATATGAGACTTTTAATAAATTCCAAGAATTTTATTGGATAATATAACATGTTAGGATTGATTAAATGAATTTGGTTCCAATTAATAAAGTTAATAAAACTATAAAAAAAATCAATTATTAAATAGTGTCAAAATTGACATAAAGGAGTTTTTAAAACAAATATTATATTATTAATTGATATAATATTCTTAAAAATCTAACGTTTGGCCAAAAGACTTATATGATGATAGTTATGTCATTAATGAACCACTTGAGGTTCTCTTGGTAGTATATATTAAGTTTATTAACTATATAATATAAAAATACAAAGAGACATGGTAAAAGTCAAACTATTTAACTAATAGTTAAATCTAAAATATAAGGTTACTATAGTGACCCAAACCTGTCTAAAATCTATTTTTTGAGTTTTTTTCGACCCATACCCACCTTATAATTTTAATAATCCACTTTGGAGCCATTATAAACCGAATATGAATTTATTATAAATTAATACTTTAAGTTATTCCTAAAGAGCCCCTCCTCCCCCTTATAAAAGGACACCACTTTTAACCAATTCCTCACAACTCTAAAGCCTTTTGGCTTGTCCAAACTCTTCCCAAATAAGCTCCCTATATCCCTATACTCCTCCTATAATCCTTACCTTAGGTAGAAAGCACATCAAGAGTCCTTTTTGGTTCAAACCAAAGGGAGTTACCCAAATTAAAGGTAACGATTTCTCTTAGCTTCTTTTCTTTTATTTTACTTCTCCACCCCCTAAACTATTCTTATTATTTTCTTTTGTAAAAAAACCCAGTATCATAAATATACTAGGATATTTTTATGGGATTTATTCGAACTACACTTACAAACAACTCCATCTAATGGGTGAAGAACATAATGTTTCTGTGGATGGCAACCAAACGCCTCACGAAATGATGATTGTTCAATTATCTTCTACTGCCTCTCATGGTGGCCATTATGATGGGAATATAATAAAATATGATATTTATGATATTTATTTTGTATATAAGCTTATGTAATTACATTTTATATCATACCATTATTCTTTTCATGTTGTATATATATACGATAATTTCATTTGAGGAAGTGCGGACTACCGCCCCCTCAAAGTGATATGACTCGTTCATACCATACATGGAACGTATAAAAGATGGTGTTAATGAAATTAAGTAACACATATAAGATATTATATTATACTGGAATAATAATATACCTATGTATCATTTGGTTTTGATTCCTTTTAAAATGAAAAATGAAATGGAAGTAGCGTTCATGCGTACGTACGTGATGAGATTCATTTCCCCATCATATCCATTCAAGAATAATTATCATTGGATGATTAAAATTAATGTTTAAGGACTTGATATCATTAATTTTATGAATAATATACAACCTTTCCATAACAAACACGGTTTACGTAACGAAGCATATAAAGGAAAACGAATCAGTTAATACCCGAAACGATGATAATACTAAAATATTATTAACAAAGCAATATTAAAAGATAATATATGATATCATATTTATGTATATGATTCTTGTATTATTTAATAACAGTGATTTAACTATTATACATGAGGTTAACCTACACTCTATCAAGGAAAAGTGCAAGGTAAGGGGTTTTCATCTCACTCGTTATTCCCGTGAGATTCATGCCATATTGCCACTATTATCTTTTGTGTGGTGTATGTTCTACCCATAATTAAATTCTTTGTTCAATACACTTTAATTTATGTGTATTTACATATTAATTGTATGATACCTCTTTCATGGGGTGTATGTTTCGTAAGTTACCAAATTGGTAAGGGTTTATTTCACAATCCCTACATTATCTAAGGTTGTTTCTACGTAATTATCTACTGGGACCTCTTTATCATCCACATCCATGTTTCTTAAAAATGTATTTCAAAACATTATTAATATTTTAAAGACTATGGGTTAAAGTAATGTATACCCTTTTTTACCTTTTATAATAAGTTTATATATGAATCTTTCTGTCGTTTTCCAAACAAGGTCCTTTTTAACCTTTTCAACTGAATTAAGGTAAGAATGTATTTTTTAACTTATACGGTGGGTGCGGCTATTTTACGCCATTATAAAATCATCAAAGCTTCACTTACAAGATTATAATAATATTTTTAAAATAAATTTTTTATCTTATAATTATGTGACTTTTAAATGATTTCAAAAAAAGAGATATTTCTCTCAAATAGTTTTGATTTCAACTATGTCAACATCCTTTGATGGATTTTAAGATTATTTGAAGTTGATTTATTATGATAAAAAACTTCCATATTTTATTTATTGTTTTGTTATATGTTTGACTATGGATGTGTTATTTTTATACCATTCATGGTTTATGGAGAATGTATTTACATTTCGTATGATAGTTTTAATACGAATGTTTATGTTATGTTTAAACCTATTCATATGAGGACTGCATTGGACTTAGTAAGTGACAGGTGGAGCCGGATATAGCTCCTCGATGAATTGGTAGGTCTCATGAGACAAACTAGTGTCTTGGCATGAGGCCTTGACAAAATCTTATTTGTATTTTTGGCACGAGGCCTTGGCTACGTGGTTATGATAGTCTGGCATTATGCATTTCATCATTATGAAAGTGGTTATTGATATGGAATGTGATTATTCGATTAGTAGAATATCCATGTGAATTAGTAAATGGAATTATTTCATTTTATTTCGGCCATATTATGCTGAAGATCAAGTTTAAAAGGCTTTGGTTTTAGATATATATTGCCTTAAATTTTTATGCTTATTTATGAAAGTTTTCGCTATATTGTTATCCTCACTGGGCATCTGAGCTCACCCCTTTCTATGTTTTATTTTTCTCAGGATGTGAAGAAGTATTTTATGAATGACCTGCAGGGATATTATGAGGGGATATTAATGTGGACTATGGATACTATGTTGTTTTAGTTTTCATTTTATGATGTAATGTAATCTTTATGAATGTATCTAGTGTTTTCAAGGCTACAAAACTAATCGATCTTTCGAGATATGATCTTTTGTGATCATGCCAATGTTATTTAATAAGGCACCAACTCTAGGAAACTGGGGTCAACGCGTTACATGAATTTAGAGGTGATACATGCTATGTTTCATCTTTTGAGACTGATATAATAGATCCCAGGTAGTTTTTCAAAATTTTGATGTGATCTAGGGGAACCCGAAGGGTTTCTAGGTGATATTTTTACCTAGAGTGGGTGTGAGAAGGAATGGGTAGTTATGGTTGTGGGTGTCACCTTAAAACCAAAATTTAACATGTAATTATGACATGGATATATTAGATAATGAACATTTTTTAAATTTAGATATCGACCTCAAATTATGGGAAGGGTTTGGGAAGAAGGTCAACCCTGTCAACATATTATTTATGAGATAATTCATTTGGGATGTATGAACTGCCGAGATATATTGAGATACATGGGATTCCTTGGATTTTTATCTTGGATCTGGACTTTATTCCTTTTATCAATTTGGAATGCCTTGTAAAATTTCCTTGGATATAAATGAATCATGATTTGCAATGCCTTATAATTTATACATGTATTTGGATGTGATAGGGTTTGGAATTTCTTATATGTAGTCCTTGGATTTGAATGATATATTGTTTGGAATTTGTTGGATATGCTCCTTTGATTCATGTGTAATATGGTTTGGATTGTCTTACACATATTCCATTGAATCATGGGTAGTGGATGTGACTCTCCTAGGTGGCCTCCATACAAAATTTTTATTACCTATGAAATGATACAAGGAATTAGATATTGAGAATGATAATAATGTATTTCCTAGGAATTTCCCTTAAAAATTTTCATATGTCTGATATTGGTTCGAACTATTGTCTGCTGATCTTGAAGACACTCTAACACTGGCTAAAGTAGGTTTGGTTCAATATTATATTTTCTATTAGAACTCAAGGATCGAAGGTGGGTATTTATTAATTCTTACTTTATTTATTTATTCATTTAAACATATCACATATCTTCACTACATTTACTTGTTATATATGATATTGATTTAGTGATTCCCTACTTAGTTGTACTTGTAACCTACTCATGCATCCATGGAACTTTTGTAATCTAGTAGATTTCATTGTTCATAGGTTCAGGTGGGGTAGAGGCCCTATAATATAGGGTTTAGTGGGATAGCTCACACAAGATTGGATACTGAGACAAGGTGAGGCCCAAGGATGGAATTAGATCCCCACTATCGTTTATTATTTTATTTTTCTGGAATATGTGTTTAGAAAGGTGGGTGATCAGTTATTGTGTACTGACATGACTATGATTCTATAAGACTACTTTCTTCCACATTGATTATTTATTATTTATGGTTGTGTTTTATTATATTCATGTAATTTGTCGGAATATTATTTATTTTGGATAAAATTTGGTTATTTTTATTTGATATTACATGCTCTAATATAGGGGTATAGTCTCCCCACAGAAACACCCAAGACCCTCAATGCAAGTCAGAAGCCTCTAGTATATGGGTAGATATTCTTGAGGTGAGGTAGCATCATCACTCTCGACATTGATGAGTGTTCATGAGTTGGGAATGTTAGTTTGGGTGCATGAGATCTATAGATAGTAATGTCTATATGTTACAGGAATAGTAGAAGCACCAAGAGGGGCAAACCCAAATCGTATTTTTTCTTAATAGAGGATTTATTTAATATGTATATTAATGAATAATGGAACGAACAATGTAATTTAATCAAATATTAATTGGTATGTGAATATTAGAACTAAACACAGGAATTTCATATAATGATTTATAATTAATTTAATTTGTTAAATAATTAACTTGTGATGAATTATTTCTTTTTAGATGAATCTGATAACATCTCTACATCGTACCATCATCGCTCATAGGAATTGACAATAAACATTATCCAAAAATGAACCACATGTGTACCAAAAACCTCTATGTACCACCATAAAAATATCTGAGAGATAGCATGGAAGATATTAATGCTTGTATCATTCATCCTTGATTCCCATGAGAATCAAACTGAAGAAGAATCCTCCATGATATCTCTATAATTGATAGGGGCAGTATATGATGGTCACTCTACATTCTTGGGAGTGTTCTTAGAGAGGATATCTTTGTGGATTGTGAGAATTATCCAATGTAATTGTGCACAACCACCAAAATGGCCAAAATTAGGGTTGAAAATAATATAGTTGGTATAAATAATACTAGGGTTAAGAAATAATAATTGTACATGATCATTTATTATTTACTTAATCCCAAAAAAATTCATGTATATAATAAATATATTATTATTATTATTTCATAAAATGATCAAAACTAGTTAATTAATTAAATATTATTTCATGAATACATTGTTTAAAATTTATTCAAATAATATTTCATATATATTATTTATCACCAAACATTTATACTCAGTCCTCTATTCCTCCACTATATTTATTAGAACTTGAATTATATAAATTTATTTAATAAATAAATATAATTGAATTATTCCCTAATAAATAAATAAATATCATATTCACTAAATTGAAAATAAATATTTATTAAATATTATGATTACAAAATCTTCTCTCGAATAACTAGTGACTGAATATTAGTGATAAAACTAAGAATCAATAATTATTAATCCATGTGAGGGAAAAATATTTATTTAACATGTTAAATGATAAATATTATTATTATTTAATTAATGTTCTGGGTTCAATATACTCTTATTGTGTGACCATATAAACCTCTTTTTCAATGGAATCAGGTGGACCCATACAAAGTTCAATTCTAGAATCAAAAAACATGCCCATTCACCCATAGACAAAGAAGTTAATATCTCAACAACATAATTCAAAATATTGATTCTTACGATATAATATAGTTCCTTTATCATTATATCTTTAATCAATTCATTTTCATACTGGTGTCATCAACCTATATTCTTGATGTATCTTTCTTTGACTTTTTTGAAATAAACCTGGCCATATAACACCTTTTCCTTGTATTTATTTAGGCTATTTAATTCCTATAAAATGTCATGAGATATCAAATTACATTAAATAATATAAGGGAAAAATATTTTCTTTTTATATTCATTAATGTAATATTACTCATGATGTTCCCAATATATCCTCCTTTACCACAAACATGTGTCATCACATTTTTCATCAATATATCAAAGTAAATGAAAAATAATATCCATTAATAATAATATTAAATTATAAGGATAAATATACATTTTTGTGTACAGGAGAATCCAATGAGTTTTATAAATATGGATTTCCTACATGCGGGTCTCCTTCTCATAATCTCATGCACTGTAAATTTCCAAGGGCATACACCATGAGAAACTGCATCAAAGTCCTGTGAGTCTCTGCCTCAAATATCATGTATCATTTTTATCCCATAAAATTAAATCATTCAGATATTAAACATATATATTTAAGAATATTATCATGGAACTTCTATTTTCTCATCACCATGAGAAACTATTATGACTTTTCAGTGAAGAAATTACTCTTAGGACATTATTATATACTATGTAATACATAAGAAAAATATTAATATGATAAGAAGTTTATAAATATTAAAAATCAATAAATAGAGGTAATAATAAATTACATAGAATAGGGTTCTAGAGAACCAACTTCAACAGACTCTCACTTTCACTAGAGTCGACTATGAATAACCTCCAATCTTCTATCTCTCACATTGTACTCTTGCTTCTACTGAGATTAGGGTTTAGTCAAGGGGTCACTAAATTTTCTTCCATAGAAAATATTGTCGCCATAACTTCACCCCACTAAGAAAAAAACCTCAAGAAGTGATACTTCTAGAGTAATTGATTCATTCATTAGTGTGACCTCGGCTCCTTACGAGATCCGAAACTATAGTATTATCACAATATAATATGATAGGGTCTTTACTATTAGTCACTAGATTAGGTTCTTTTGAGAAATCAAAAATTCACATTACTTATCTGGATACATCATAAGTCATTATATATTTGTACTCCATTATAAAATCAGCGATAACTATATTATTTGATCTCTTCCATCTCATAGTTCCACTGTTGATATTGGGGACATATCCTGATTTCAAATTCATATTATTCAGATCTATTTGAAATATAGCATCATCATAACCCCTGATGACTAGCTCCTTATCTCCTTTAAACACTAGGAACATTTCCTTAATTATTCTCAGAATCCTAAGGACATCCTTAATAACAAAATATTGTTTTTCTCTTAGATCATCTTGATATATTCCTATCTTGTTCAAGGTATAGGAAACATCAAGATTAGTACATATAATATCATACGTGAATTATCTTATCATAGAAATGTGTGATATCTTCCTCATTTTCTCTATCTCTCTCTCCCCATATGGCTAATGACACATTTTCTTGGACAGATGTATACCACGTGACACTAGAACCAATACTCTCTTCTATTGTTCCATAATGAATCTTTTCAGTATTTTTTCAATGTATATACCACGAAATAGTCCAACAAGATTCTCAGATATATCATGAATGGTCTTTATCCCCAAAATATAGGCTACTTCACCTAAGTTTTTCATGGAGAAGCACTTGTTTAAAAAATCCTTAACAAACTATAATATCATTACATAATTTCCAATAAGTGATATTTCATCTATATATACTACTAGTAAAATGACTGTACTCCCCCAAAAACACTTGTAAACCCATGGATCAGAATCATTATTAATGAAAAAAAACAATATATTCATCAAATGGAATTGATCAAAAACTGTTTAAGTTGTGTTACATAGAAATCTTTCTAAAGGTTCCTATTAAGGAAAAAAAAATTAAATCCATCTTCTAAATTCCATATTAATGGTAAGATACTATAGCAGGTAGAATTATAATGGATTTAAACATAGAAACTAGAGATAAAATTATGTTATAGTCAATTTCTTGATGTTGTTTCAAACCATTAACTTTTGGTCATTCCCATTGGTATTTAATTTTCTTCTATGTACAATTTTATCTTAAATAACCATTTTCACTCAATAGGATTTACCTCAACTAGCGGGTCAACTAGAACCCAAAAATGGTTTTGACACATGGAATCAACCCTAGAACTCATGATGTATTTCAATTTTGAATTTTATAAGGTCTCTACTAAATCTTTGTCGAAGATAAGTTCATTATTTTCAATCAATAACCCGTTTCCATATTCAGTGACTATAAAACCATGTATATTTTTGTTTCCTTTCATATATGGTTATCCTATATAGTATTTTTGTTTTAGGAACTACTTCTTCCATGGGGACATGTGGAATCTATTCTTGTACCAACTCTAGTATATCTTGAGCATCATCTTCATCAATGTAAATCTTTCTCTAACTAACCTTCTTGTGGATGTGCTTCATCTCAATAAATATTGATTTTCATGTGATAGTAACTTTCTTGTTTGAGGAATTTTATAAATAGTTTCCCCTTATTTCCTTGGGATACCTATAATGATACACTTCATGCATCAAGGTGTTAGTTTTGTTCCTGAGATAGCATTAACAAACATATTACATCTCCATTCATGAGTATATGACAACAAAAATTTATTTTCATAAATTAACACGTATGGGATAAATTATTCCAACTCATTTGGTACTCAGTTTAGAATATGGGATGTAGAATTTAATACATATCCCTGAATGGATAATAGAAGATCTATATGAATGATCATCGACCCTACCAAGTCAGGCAGGTTATGGTTCCTCCATTTACTAACACCGTTCCACTATGGTATATAAGGTGGAGTGAGATGGGATAGAATCTCAAACTCTCATTGAAATTTAATAAAGTCTTAGTTAAGTTATTCACCACCTCAATAGAATCAAATATTATTTATCTTCTAACCATGTTTTATTTCTACATTATTCTTTAATTCATTTAATTTCTCAAATGACTCGAACTTATTCCTCATCAAGTATATAAATTCATATCTACTTAAGTCATCAGTAAAAGTTATGAAGTAAGAATACCGGCCTCAATATTCTAGTATAAATGGTCTACACACATCATTATGTACCAATCCTAGAAGCTCTTTAGACCTTTCACCCTATCCATTGAATGGTGGTTTGCTCATTTTTTCATAAAAACAAGCATGGTATCTTTCATGTGGTCTTATCTAAAAAGAGTATAAATAACTATCTTGATAGATATTTTTCATTCACTTCTCATTTATGTGACTGATAAAGTGATACCATAATTAAGAGTTGTATGAGTCTTACAAAAATCATTTTTATCTACTTACAATACATGGTTTTCATAATTTAGTACATAAATATCATTATATAGTTGTGAATACCATAAAAGATGTTGTATTTTTTAAAAGAAGAATTATTTATTTCAAAGTATTAATATAAATCCATCCATGTCATGGAAAAAAATAGAGACAGTTTTCTTAGTAACACTAGGTAAAAAATAATTTTTCTTTAAAAAGAAAATCATTCCCATCGATAATGGAATGTGATAGTATCCTATAGCCAAAGAAGCGAGCCATACTTCATTGGATTCTTGAAGATCCGCCTCTCTATAAATATTTCAAAATATATATGGCTCAAGTATTTGGATAGAGATGCTACCCCCAAAAGATTTATCTAATACCCAATATGTAGATATAGAAATATTTAACTTGATAATGAATCTAGATTTATCTTCACCTTAATTTTTGGTGTATTTCTTATTTCAATGGTCTAGCTCACCACATACCAAACATACTACTTCCTATTTATTTACCTACCTTTTTAACTTCTTATTATTTTAAGGATGAGGCCCATAATATTTACACTTAGTATAGGTCTTGGTAACATTATATTTTGTTCTTCATTTTCTTATTTACCATAATGACTTTCTATTTTTCAGTGCTCATATCCTTGTATTCTTAAGGAATGAGAGTAATAATTTTTTAAAGTGTCTTCTCACTGTTTCTCATGTTGTAATTAACAATAAAATTTCATGAGATTAAGGAAATGAGGGTATAATTAGATATATTTGTATCTAATTGGAGAAATTAATACCCAATATGTCTAAGCACTCTATGTATCCAATCATCATTACTACATGAGGCCCAACATGTGTTGACTATCCATTCTTGCATATGAATAGTGAATTGAGGAACTCAATTCTATCATGTCTTCTATTTTCTTTATAGAGATTATAAAGGCGAGACATCATGTTATTCACATACAAATATCCATGTTTCATTAAAATCCCATTGGAAAAGGAAGATAACATGAAACATTGGAAATTTGTGGCATCATCCAAACATTTATCAAAGTGAGATGATTCTTCCTCACTAGACTCTTGTCCAGGTGATTTAAGAACAATTTTTTCATGAACATATAATTTCCTTTCATGGAATAGAATGATGTATAAGATCATTTTATATTATTATAAATTAGTGGTGGTGAGAATGTTATACTTTCCAAGTATGGATTTCTGTGATATATTTGAAATCATATTTTTCATTTCTATAGTTAATAAGAGAATAATTTTAGTAATTTATCTAATAAAATCAAATAATAGATATTAAATTTATTAATCTCCCACTATTTTCCCGAAACATCATAGACCTCACTTTTAGTTTTAAAATATCATGTTTCTTGGATATTTTAGTGGAAAGGATACAAATGACCCTTCTAATAACCCATACAATGGTTTTCTAATAAATTAAAATGTATTTATATAGAAATAACTTCCCAAAATACATTAACTCATGGTTCCTTGTTCTGTTGAGTGGACTCTCCAATCATAAAATCCCTAATTTGGACTTTCTAAAAACTTTTCCTACTAGTTAAATTAATTATTACAGAGGTGATCAACCCTTAATGAAAACTTGGTTATGCCGACCCAAAACACAATATATAAATTCATCGATAATTGAAAGCACCCTGATAGAGGTTGTTTATTCACTTTGAACTATGGTTCAATTCTTACCCAGGTAGTGGAATTCTATACCAACATAATATTTTTTTTATGGACAATAAACATTATATGTAAATAACCTATTTTTTGTCTTAATTACATGCTTGTTAATATTAAGTGGATTTAATTAAGTGATTAACTGTGTGTTAGAAAAAATGTATGCAAAACCAAATTATTTTTAGTTCTACCTTGCATGCTTTTTAATTCATTAATTCATGTGATTCTTCAATAACAACCATAATTAAATTAACCATACAACCTGACAAAATTAAGATAATAAGAGTGGTATGATCAAGATATTTTCTTAATGGTAACTTTATCTAATGGAAGATAAATTAAATTTTGACCTAGAGGTAAAATAACTTGAACCATAAAATGGTTTATGTTGTAGCTTTCCACATTTCAACCCTTGTATCTCTTAGATTAGTTTCACCTCAACTCCAAACTTGAAACGTCATCACTCACCTAATATATCTATCCATTAAATAATCTTTAACAAACACGTATTTGGGGGAATCAAAGGATTGATTAAGGGTATTTGCATAAAATGAAATCTTGGGCATGCATGGCCTTACATAATAAAAGTAGGGATGACGTTTAGGCTGTAGATTTAATTTAATGATAAATTAAAAAGAAAACAATTATTGAAAAAGGTCTTCTCTATTATCGTGAGCATCCACATAAATGAAATAAATTACACATTTATTAAAAGATAATTCGATCCAAATAATTCTTATTTAAATTAAATCACACTCAAATCAATTAATTATCTTTTTTAAGTAATCATATTTTTTATATTAATTCTCATCAAAACATTCTCAAGATTCTCACTGATCACAATTTTAAATAGATTAAATAAATTTATTTAAAATTGATGATATACAAAACATATACCTTGAAGGAAACACAACAACTCCCATCGAAACCACCAGCATGTATTATATCTTTAAACTATTTACTCATGCATCATATAGAATACAAATGTTATTACGTGATTTCATGGAATGTATGAGTGAACTAAATAATAAAAATAACACATTTCATTTACATAACTTGTTTGTTGAGTCAACAAGGTTTTCCTGATGACTTTTCCATTCCTCATGTAAAGGGGAAGATTGTTATCTCATTAATCCATTCCTTATGACTTTACCATTCCTATTGTTTTGAAAATCACAAACACCTTATCTTCATGAAAATTTCACTTTACCCTATATTTTACCCCTATAAGGAAAAATTTCTTTTCCAAATGAAATTTATCCTTATCATGCTTACCTTGTTCAAACCATAATTTGTCCAAGTATAAAAATCGGTTTGTAACAAAAAATCATAGGAATCATAGAATACATAGATATGAGGCATTCTGTTTAACACTCTGAATTCTAGATACAAAATCTCATGAAGTTCCACTCCGAATTCTGAATACAACCCTTCATGAAGTTCCACTCCGAATTCTGGATACGAACTATCATGAAGTTAAACTCTGAATTCTAGATATGAACATTCATGAAGATCGACTCCGAATTCTGATTACGAACTTATCAAAAGATCGACTATGAATTCTTGTCATGAATTCTGATTACGAATTATGGATACTAACTCTTCCGATTTCTGACACTGAATTCTCATTATGAATTCTGATTACAAACATTTCTATGTTCTGACTCTGAGTTCTCTAAATTTAGACTCTGAACTCTTATGAGTTATAAGTATAAATTGTCATGAACTCTGACTCCGAACATTGTAAGTTATGGTTATGAATTCTTGTGAATAAAAAATCTGAATTTCTTTGAAATTCGGACTTCGAAATTCTACAGAATTCAGGTTCTAAATTCCTAAAAACCAGAATATGAATATCCTTAAGTTATAGATTCCGAATTCAATTTTTACCTACATTACAAACATTAACATTTTCCACTCCGAACTATAATTTTCTTCATTCTGAATATCAGTTTTTGGTTATTCATACACTTGTTCTAAAACAAAACGATGCCATGCTTTCAGTTATTAACTAACCGTTGTTTGAGTGACATGTGTATAGGTCCCTCCGAAATTCAAGGAAGAATATGACTGTTGGAGGAGGGAGCTGACCGTTAGAGTTGTGCCTATAAATAAGAGCTCATCTGAAAAGAGCTCAACACACAAATTTGAAAACTTTGCCTACATGCTGTTGAAGTGATTTCTAGAGAGAGATACTCTTATCCACTCTCAAGCTTCATCCAGAAAGTTTTAACGGCTTGTTAAAACTTTTCCTTGTGCATATTTTCATCATACGGCTCCGATTGATGTTGTGTAGAATCGAGGGCTTCCGGGGATAGGAAGACAGAGGTTCCAACACCTTGAAGTTGATGGATTCCTTGCTGAGGAAGACAGAGGTGTCGACTACCTGATAGTTGAGGGCTTGTGGGGATAACAAGACAGACTCTGATCATCGTATCGAGGGATTACCCTAGTGTAGGTAAGATAGACTTTCTTGAAAGTATAAATCAAGAGACTTTTATCCATGGTTGTTGGATACCCATATCTTTGGGTTAAAAGACTTATTACTTATTAATTGTTTTGTTACAAGTTTTTCCAATGTATTTGTATTGTTAAGGAAAGTATAACTATATTGTACTTCCTTAATCTATTACTATGATATAGTTAGATTCTATACGATTTAAGTTAGAATCTTCATCTTTGTAAACTTTAGTTAAGTTCCATTTCCGAAATCACTTTTCCAGAATCCTGAAAGTGATTAGCTATTATAGAGGTCTTGTGAATTATCTTGTGTAACCATGTTAAACAAAACAAACTTTATAACTTACAACTAATTTTTAAAAGGTACAATTCACCCCCACCCCCTCTTTTATCTGAGAATCTCATTCTTATTTCGATCCTGCATTTGGTATTATAGAGTATATCATACTCAGACATACCATTATATCAATTGGTATCATATCATTTAGTTCAATCTGAATTAATCTCATGATTAGATTTAGAAGATAATTCTCAAAATTGAATTTTCAGGATTCATTTTTTTGGAATCTGTTTTCGGACTCATATAGTTCGGATTCACTTTTTCATAGAGATACTTTTGTGATATATTTATTTAGAAATATTTTCCTTGTTCACAAACTTTTTTTACTAAAATGTTTTTGTGGAAGGACATTTCTTAAAAATGGTGGGAATCAATATTGGTTCCATAGACAATCTAAATCCAAACAGACCACCTATCACTGATGGTAATGATTACTAATATTAGACAGATCGCATGAAGACTTTCATTATCAACACTGGGGTTGAAAATTTTGTTATTCTTATCAGTGGATACCAAATTCCAGATAAGGAATTAAGTACCTTTACAAATAAAGAAAATCATGAATATCAACTGAATTATACGTTACACAATACTTTAATTTGTTCAATGACTAGAAATATTTACAGCCAAATTTCATCTTGTGAAGAAGAAAATTATATATGGAAGAAACTTGAAGTTACTCACATTGGAACTTCCAAAGTAATTGAGACCAGAAAATCCATGCTTAGAGCTAAATATCATGGTTTTTTTCCTTATGGTGAACCCATATGCAAGGTGCAACAAAGATTCATGAATATTGTGAATAGTTTACAATCAATGGGTGAAAAATGATTGGATGATGAAGACCTTGTTGACTAGATCATCGACATCATGCCAAATGAGTTGGAATCTAAAAGGACTACAATTGATGAGAATAGAAAGTTTACTCAGATTACCCTTGATGAGATATTTGGAACTCTTCTTCAGCATGAGACTAGAATGAAGATAGATGTTGATATTGTGAAGAAGAATAAGGGAAATGGTAGTGTAGCTTTTACTACTATTTCCAATCATATGAATGCCAAGACTCCTGATAGAGTTACTAGATCCAGATCTAAGAAAGTTTTTATCCAATCTGAATCTAGTGGAAGTGAATCCTTAGAAAATTAATTATCAAATCTTGCTCAAAGGATGAAAAAGATAGCTGGACAGAGGAACTTTCAATTAGAATACAAGAAGAAGGAAAGGAAATAAAAAAAATATTCTGAAGTTACATGCTATGAATGAAAGAGAGCTGGACACATAAGACCTGATTGCCCTGTGCTCAAGAGAAAAGACAGAAAGGAAAGTTATTCTAAGACAAACAGAAATAAGTATTACAAGTCTAAAGCTAAGAAAGTGTTGAAAGCTAATGACACGTGGAGTTCTAGTGGTGGAGACTCTTCAGAGGAATCAACGGATTATGAATCTTCTAGACAGAAGAATCTTGGTTTAATAGCCAGTCTACCTATTGAAAATCATAGATTGATGGCTAAGGTAAACAATGTTGAATCAATGACCTATGTTTCTATAAATTCTAATGATAGTAAATATTATAACTCTTTGGATGAAGAATCTTCTTCTAGTGAAGATAATACTTTAACCACATATGAAAAAGTTTCTAGGTTTTCCAAACTCCTTGAGAATGAGAATTCAAAACTCATGAAGAAACTTGATAGAGAAAATTCTAAGAATAATATTCTTACCAAGGAAATATCAGATCTTTCTAAAGATCTTGATATGAAAAATGCTTGTTTTGAAAGTATTTCAAAAAATCTTGATGAAGTAAGATCTGAGAAGAATAATCTTTCTAAATATCTAGAAAATGTAATTTCTAAGAAAAATGTGTTCGAGCCTAGCTCTAGTTCAAAACCAAATGTTTTTTAAGATATGAACTTAGTTATAAAACTCAAATCTGAAATATTTTCCTTGAGAAAGTGTTTGTCAAACTTTACCCTAGTTAAGAAAATTTTTGATAAAATTTATTCACAAATCCGACCTCGAA
The DNA here is from genome assembly GCA_963277665.1 of Viscum album. Lineage (NCBI taxonomy): Eukaryota > Viridiplantae > Streptophyta > Magnoliopsida > Santalales > Viscaceae > Viscum > Viscum album. The sequence continues at coordinate 869,149,091 of OY728147.1, read as the reverse complement.
GGAATACTTCTGGTTTTGGTTATGCAAGTTCTAAACCGATTTGTAGCAACAATTAATATGTTCCTCAAAGTGCCCCATTATGCACTATGTGTCAATGTGTTGGTCACTAGGAAAAAATTTGTTCTCTAAACAAAACCCAGTCTTTATGATTTCATAAAGCTTATTTTTCTAAGAAGATGTGGTTTCCCAAAATTTTACTTTCTAAGATTTCCGGATCCAAGCATGTCTGGATTCTGAAAACCTAACTTTTTCTTATTTTCAAGAAAATTGGGAAAGTATCAATAGAAATACTTGGAACATGGATAGTGGATGTTCTCAGAATATGACTGGTAACAAAAACTATTTTCAAAATATTATCAAGACGAAAGGAGGAAAAGTAACTTTCGGAGAAAATGCTCAGGGAGAAATTATTGGTATAGGTAACATCGTTCTTCTTAGAAAAACATTGATTTAAAATGTTTTATTTATTAAAGGTCTTAATCAAAACCTCATTAGCATAAGACAATTATGTGATGAAGGCTACCTTGTGAATTTTAGGAATGATAAGTGCTTAGTACACAATTCCAAGGAAGAGTTTATTCTTTCTGCCCATATTCAAGAGAATGTTTACACACTAAACTTAAAAGACCTTAGGAGCCAAGACTTACCTTGCATTAGTGCAAAGGATGATCATTATTGGTAATGGAATAGAAATCTAGGACATTCTAACCTTAGGAACTTATGCAAACTTTCTAAGAAGATATTAGTTAAGGATCTACCGAATCTTATATTCTATTCTTCAAAAGGTTGTGACCCTTTTCAAAATGGAAAGCAATACAAATCAAGTTTTAAATCCATTGGTGATGTCTTAACTACTGATTCATTACAGCTAGTGCATATGGATCTTTTTGGTCCTATACAAACTGGAAGCATTGGGGGGAAATATTATGTATTTGTTTTGGTTGATGATTACACTAGATTTACGTGGGTCTATTTTCTAGCAAAGAAGTTTGAAGCTATTTCTTATTTCAAAAAATTTAGAGCCCAAGATAAAAATGAGATAAACCTTCCATTTATAACTATTCATAGTGATCATGGAGGAGAATTTCAAATTTCTGATTTTGAAACTTTTTGTAGTATAAAAGGTATTGCTCAAAATATCTCAGCATCCAGAATGGTGCTGTTGAAAGAAGAAATATAATTCTTCAAGAGATAACTAGAACCATGTTGAGTGAGTATTATGTAGACAAACATTTTTGGGTTGAAGCTGTAAGTACAGCTTTTTATACTATAAATCGAGTTTTGATTAGACCTTTTCTTAATAAAATTTCTTTTGAGTTATGGAATGGTAGAAAACCTAGACTTTCCTACTTTAAGGTTTTTGGTTGTAAAATATTAATTTTGAATACTAAAGATAATCTTCAAAAATTCACACCAAAATCTGATGAAGTAATTTTCTTAGGCTACTCCCCAACTTCTAAGGAATATAAAGTTTTCAACAAAAACACATGTACTGTTGAAGAGACAGTACATGTTAAATTTGATGAAACTGATCCTTTTGTTTTTAAAAAACCTCAAACTACATCCTTATATGTGTTTTCAAAAACTGATTATTAACCTATGATAGAAGATCCTTCTGATAAATAAAATGTACAAGAAGATACTTTTGAAACATTTTTCCCAGAAGATTTCCTACCCTATGTTGATGAACATGTTTTACGAAACCAAAATCAGTTGTTTCTTAAGAATCATCCCAGTGATAGTATCATTAGTGATGTAAATCAACCTGTAAGGACAAGAAGTTTCTTAAGAAATGAAATAGAACATCTAGCATTCCTTTCCCAATTACAACCAAAAAGCACTGATGAAGATTTAGGTGATGATGATTGGGTAAAATCCATGCAAGATGAACTAAATGAATCTGAAAGGAATAAAGTCTGGACCTTTGTTGGAAGGCCTAAGGAAACTTTTGTTATTGAAGTAAAATGGGTCTTCAGAAATATGTGTGATGAAAATGGAGTCATATTTAGGAATAATTCTAGATTTGTTGCTAATGTCTATAATCCACAAGAAGGAATAGACTATGAAGAAAACTATGCTCCAGTAGCCAGACTTCAATCTATTCGTATTTTACATTCCTTTACATCATTCTTCAATTTCAAACTTTTTCAAATGGATGTGAGATGTGCTTTACTTAATGGTTATGTTCAAGAGGAAGTTTTTTTTGAACAACCTCATGTCTTTGAAGATAAAAAACATCCTGATCAAGTTTTTAGACTTACCAAAGATTTGTATGGCCTTAAACTAGAACCTCAATCTTGGTATGATAGAATTATAGTATTTTTGCTTCAAAATAACTATGTTAAGGGAAATGCAGATCCAACCCTTTTTATAAATAACTATAAGAAAAAAAAATTCATTATTCAAATTTATTTTGATGACATTATATTTGGTTCAACTCAGCAATCTTCAACTAATTCCTTTGCGGAACTAATGAAATGTAAGTTTGAAATGAGTATGATGGGTGAGTTAACATTTTTCCTTGGTTTTCAAATATCTCAAAAACCAGAAGGAATCTACATATCCCAACATAAGTATATTAAATATCTTCTTAAAAAGTATGTATATGAAAACACTAAGAGTATAAGTACTCCCATAGGTACCTCAAATACACTTGATCGTTATGAAGCTGGGAAGCCACTAGATCAAACATATTTTAGATGTATGATAGGAAGTATACTTTACTTGATAGCTAGTAGTCCAGACTTAATGTTTGTAGTATTCTTATGTGAAAGATATCGATCCAATCCTAAGGAATCTCATTTAAAGGTAGTGAAAAGAATTTTTCTCTACTTAAAGGGAATCATGGATTTATGACTATTTTATACTTCTGGAAATGATTTTATTCTAAAATGTCTTTCAGATGCTGACTTTGGTGGATGTAGAATGGATAGAAAGAGTACATCTAGAACATGTAATTTTTTAGGAGATTCATTGGTTTCTTGGTCTTGCATGAAGAAACATTCTGTAGCACTTTCCACTGCTGAAGCTGAATATGTAGCAGCTGTAAGTTGTTGTGCTCAAGTGTTGTGGATGCAACACACACTCACAGACTATGGCTTGAGTTTTACCAAAACTCAAATTTTGTGTGATAACAAAAGTTCCATTTCCCTTAATAAAAACCATGCACATCACTCTCGTGCTAATCACATAGATATTAGGAATCCCTTTCTTAGGGATCACACACTAAAAAGAGATATCACTCTTCAATTTATCAGAACGCAAGATCAATTTTCTAATATTTTCACAAAATCATTACCCTCTGATAGATTTGAATAAATTAAATAGAAGTTAGGAATGATAACCATAAGGTAATATTCCTTTATTAACTTCTTGTTGAACCATTCCCCTTAAAGTAATAAACTCCTTTTCATAGGGGGGTACATCTTTTATTAAAGCTTTTCATATTTTCTGTAATAATGTTTTTCATATTTTTTCCGTAGTTCATTTTTCTAATTTTTTTTCAATGCAAATTTTCTTAATGAATTTTTTTCGAGATGGAAATTTTCAGAAATGACGTTTTCATAATGAGATTCTTTGGACGTTGAATTTTCGTAATGGAAATTTTCATAATGGAAATTTTTGGAACTGAAATTTTCGTAATGAGAATTTTTTTTCGTACTCATAATTTTCAGAATGAAAATTTTCATACGCAAAATTTTTTTAGTGGATTTTTTGTAATAAGGTTTTCGTAGTCAAATTTGTTTGTTCAAGAAGAATATCACCTATTACGAATAACCTTCCTAGCAATCTGAAAGGTATGATCTCCTTCTTAAGCTTTTCGTAGACATTACTTTATTGCTGGTATTTTCTTTTGTATTTCAAACTCTCGGATTCTAGTTTTCTCAAATATGATTTTTTTTTAAAACCTCAAAAGATCGAAATCACAAAAATTTTCCGTGTGTAAATTACATCAACCGTCAGATCAGTTTAGATCACTTCTCAACCTTTATATTGGTTTCGGAAGTAAAAAAGGTCACTTCAACGCCTATATAAAGGGGACCCCCGATGGTTGTCCCACATCGATTATAAAGCTTGTGCGTGATGAACCTCTGACCCTCTACAAAATCCCATTCTGAATTCTTCAGAAGTGCTCCAGTCCGAATGTCTGCAGAAGTCACTTATCAAGAGATGTCATCAGTTAAGACAATTGCAGAGTGGAAAATATATACGTAAAGGTTGGTTCATCCAAAAATTTTCAATAAGTACGACTCTATAATTTCCATGAACATCAAGCTCAACGGATGGGAGAGTGTAGCTATATCTAAGACTCGATCTCAAGATGTGGTATATCCAGATTTACTCATAGAGTTTTATGATCCAGTTTGTTTTTTCAAGGAAGATGGAAGGGAGAAGTTCTCCTTCAACAGCTATGGGAAGACATATGCTCTCTCTTACACCAAGGCGGCTAGCATGGAAGGCATACCTTGTAGAGGAGAGGCTGAATTTTTCTCTCACAAGTTGATTGAGGTTTAGGGATGTTTCATTGAGGCAAAGGCTATAGAATTCCTTGGTCTTTATGATATCACTACTGCAAAGAAGATCACCCATCTTTCAACCAACAATCAGATTCTACAGCTTTGGGTACAAGGGTTTATCATACGGAGGAAGGGTGATAAGGATACCCCTAAAAAGAGTTACATGTATATTATAGATCTTTTGGTAAATCTAAGGAAAGTGAATCTCATGAGACACATCCTCATTATGATTCAGAACATCAAGAATGGAAATCTTAGAGCTCATATCATTAAGTATCCAGCATTGCTTTCAATGTTGATAGTTTGGTGTCTTGATTCCTTCAAAATTCCATTCATTTCCAAGCCGAGGAATTTCAAGGTGATACTGATTAGTGATGACACCTTAAAGAGGATGAAAGTATGTTTTTCCAAAGAGATAGGAGAATTTTATGATTTTCCAGAGGAGGAGGCCGAACCCATTCTGGAAAATGTGGAAAAGGATAAACCCTCAAAGAAGTCCAGTAAGAAAAGTAAGTTAAAAGAAGTGGAAGCTAAAGATAAAACTCCTAAATTTAAGGAAGTCCAATCTACACCTCCTAAACCAAAGAGGAAAAAGGCCTACCTAGATGAGGTGGTATCAATGTGGAGAGAGAACAAGAAGAATAGAAGAGGAGGGGATCCACACTTTGGTTTGGATCCTGCTGAGGCTAAGGCCTTAAAAGAAACATCTTCTGAAGAGCTTGAGAAGTAGGCTAAAGAGAAGAAGCTGAAGAAGAAAATGTCTGAGGTAGAGATTGTTCAATATCTTATGAAGGCTATAGAAATTTCATCTGAGAACATTCTAGTGCCAAAGTATTTTTTGGTAGAACAATTTCCTAAGACTCCATGTAATAAGACTCCGGAAAATCTCAAAGAGAAGGAAGTTTAGAAAGAAATGATGGAGGAAGTTCAGGAAACTGTGGAGGAAAGGCAACAAGCTGAGATGAGTGGTGGATCTGATGATGTAATCAAGGAAGTTGAAGAATATCATGAGAAGGATAGTGCTTCTGAGAAATTTTTACTCCGGACTTCTCAAGCTGGATCTCCAAAGCTTTCTACACCTGGAGATGGTGAGAAGGATGAAGAAGAGGTAAACAATCTATCTGAATAAGAAATTCATAATCATGACTTTATCCACCCTGAGGATGTTGAAGCTGGTGCAGGAAAAGAGAATGTGGATGAAGATATGGTTGTTCAAATTTCTGTAAGTGAACATGAATCCCCTGATGAAGAGGTCGTTTGAAAAATTAGTAAGGGAAAATAAATAGTGGTGGATACCCCAAAAAAAGAAATTTTTAGGAAGAAAGAAGTTGGAGGTTCTTCTAAGAGAAATCTGGTGGAAATAGAAGAAGAAAAATTTCCAAGTAAATTGTCATATTCGGAGTCATCTTCTTTAGGGCACGATTTTTTTGTACAGTATCTAAAAAATCTGGTAGATACCATTCTGATATTTCTCACAATTTATTCTAGATGCCAAATGCTTTAGCACGGTATGAATCAGAAGTCAGACATCATATCCATGGTGATGGATTGATGTGTTAAGATAGAGTCTGATCACAAAAATTTCCTGATCAACTATTAATCCCACAGGAAATCATGCATGCATATGACTAAATGGTCTAAGAAAATTATTGAAGATATGGAAGATCTTGATTAGTTCCAAGAAGATGTCAAGGAAGCCTTTGGTACCGAAGATGCCAAAATCAAAAATCTTTCAGATAGCTTTCAGTAAAAGCTAACCACTAGACAAAATTCTCAGATTCAAGAGGTGAACGATCTTAATGGGAAGCTGAGTTATATTGTTCAAAGCTTGAAATCATAGAATGATCTCTGGAGTGAGATGCAAGAAAAGATTTTGAAACAAGATGAATTGCTGAAAGCTCAGGCAGAGGCCCTGAAGGATCAAGAAGAAAAGATCACTGCCTTAGAGAAGTAAGTATAAGAGGACCACAAAGAGATGAAGAAGTTGAAGACCATCGTCAAGAAGATAATAACCAAGGAAAAAGAAGAAAAATAGACAAATCCGATCTTTTGTTTTATTTTTTCCCTTGTACTAATACTTCTATTCATAATGAAATTTTCATTGCTTTTATGTATTTACTAATATTTCAGGTACTTTATTTATTTTCCATTCCCTCAAACACTTTTTGAAAATCACAAAGGGGGAGAAGGGAAAAATAAATCTAAAAGAGAGATTAAAAATATTAAGGAGAATACTTTTATGTATAATAAGATACATCCATATGTAAGGGGGAGTTTAAGTGGTAGTGATCATTACGAAGATTTACTAACCCAATAATAATGAAATTCTATTCCGGAAATATAGAATATGATCCTTAGAGTTTCAAAGCCTAAGGGGGAGTTAGTGGTATTCATCCTTTTATTGTGAAAAGGGAGACAAGTTTTATTTTCTAAGTCAAGAAAATTTTGCTAAGTCCTTTTATTATTTTTCGTAAGAATGGTTGTGATTTCCAAAAAGGGGGAGATTTTTGAGTCAATAAGGTTTTCCTTATGACTTTTCCATTTCTCATGTAATGGGGGAGATTTTTAAGTCATTAAGGCTTTCCTTATGACATTACCATTCCTCTTGTTTTGAAAATCACAAACACCATATCTCAAGGCGAATTTCACTTTACCCTATATTTTACCCCTATAAAGAAAATTTTCATTTCCCAATGAAACTTATCCTTATCATGATTTCCTTGTTCAAATAATAATTTGTATAAGTATAAAAATTGGATTGTAACCAAAAATCCACGATATCATAGAATACATAGATATTAGGCATTCTGTTTAACACTTTGAATTTTGGATACGAACTCTCATGAAGTTCCACTCCGAATTCTGGATACAAACTCTCATGATGTTCCACTCTGAATTTTAGATACGAACTCTCATGAAGTTTAACTCTAAATTATGGATACAAACATTCATGAATCTAGACTCTAAATTATGATTACGAACTTATGAAAAGATCGACTATGAATTCTAGTCATGAATTCTGATTACGAATTCTGGATATGAACACTTCAAAGTTATGACTCCGAATTCTCATTACGAATTCTGATTATGAACTTGTCGATGTTCTGACTTTGAGTTCTCTAAATTAAGACTCTTAACTCCTATGAGTTATGACTCGAAATTCTCATGAACTCTGACTCCGAACTTTATAAGTTCTGGTTCTGAATTCTTGTGAATACAGAATCCCAATTTCTTTGAAATTCAGGCTCCAAAATTCTATAGAATTCAGGTTCTAAATTCCTACAAAACAGAATACAAATATCCTTAAGTTATAGATTCCGGATTCAATTTTTACGTACATTCCAAACTTTAACTTTCTGCACTCTGAACTTTCATTTTCTCCATTCCAAATATCAGTTTTTGGTTATGCTTACACTTTTTCTAATATACAACGATGTCGTGCTTTCAGTTATTAACTAACCATTGTTTAAGTGACACATGTACAGGTCCCTCCGAAGTTCAAGGAAGAATATGACCATTGGAGGAGGGATCTAACCGTTGGAGTTGTGTCTATAAATAGGAGCTCATTTGAGAAGAACTCAACACACAACTTTGACAATTGTGCCTACATGTTGTTGAAGTGATTTCTAGAGAGATAAACTCTTATCTACTCTCAAGCTTCGTGTAGAAATATTTAATGGCTTGTTCAAACTTTTCCTTTTGTAGTTTGCTTCGTGCGACTCTGATTGTTGCTGTGTACAATTGAGGGCTTCTGGGGATAGGAAGACGAAGGTTCCAACACCTCAAAGTTAAGGGCTTCCTTGATGAGTAAGACAGAGGTGTCGAGTACCTGATAGTTGAGGGCTTGTGGGGATAACAAGACAGACTCTGATCTTTATATCGAGGGCTTACCCTGGTGTGGGTAAGACAGACTTTCTTGAAAGTATAAATCAAGGGACCTTTATCCAAGGTTGTTGGATACCCTTCTCTTTGGGTTAAAAGACTTATTACTTGTTACTTGTTTTGTTACAAGTTTTTCCACTGTATTTGTTTTGTTAAGGAATGTATAACTATCTTGTACATCCATAATCTTGTACCCTAATTTTGTTAGATTATATATTCTTTAAGGTGGAATCTTCATCTTTGTAATCTTTAGTTAAGTTCCATTTCCGGAATCACTTTTCCGGAATCTAGCAAGTGATTAGAACTTACAGAGGTCTTGTTAATTATCTTGTTTAACCTTGTTAAACATAACCATCTTTAAAAGTTCCCAAGGAATTTTTAAAAGGTACAATTCACCCCCCCCCCCTTGTATCTGAGAATCTCATTCTTATTTTGATCCTACATTTGGTATTATAGAGTACATCATACTCAGACATACCATTCTAACAATGTTATGTTTTAATGTGCATAGAGTAATTGTTGTGTCACGACATATACAATATATGAATTTCAAAATATTATGTAGAAATTAATTAGACATTTAATATTTATAAATCATATGACATGGAATGTATGAGTCAACAGAATTTCAAATGGAAAACATGTTGATAGGGTTTAAATAGTATAATAAACTAATTTTAAATTATATATAAACAGGTTATATATATGGCTTATACTATCCAGCAACAAATCATCTGTAAATATTCATCGTCAATCCACAATACACACCTAGGGAGTTTAATGTTGGGTTGTTACAAACATTAATTATATGTCCCCAGACTTAAACCTTACTTAATCTTGAGTTATTACAAGGTTACACATTGAGAATCTTTTCAGGTTTAGAGTTTTAGATAATTAGATCATAAAACTTGCATGACATTCAACATTTAAACAAAGTGGTTACATAAAAGATAGTATTCATTTTTTCCCATCAACGGAAACATATTTAAAAATAATGCATGGATTCTTTCTTGAGAATTCCGTGACACTATCATCATAACATGTACCTTTCCCTTGACCTGTGAAGAACATTTCAAAAAAAAACTTGGGATGAGCATAAAAAGCTCAGTAAGGGTTATAAAAATATGGAAAGGAAACATGAGTTCATATATACATAAGAATGAAATTATAATTTACCCATAAAACATAGGCACTTTAATATACCTCATCAAATCATGAATAAATCATAGAAATCATAAGACATAAAAGGTAACTTGAGGCATTTATAACATTCTTACGTAGGGAGTAACCCTCTTGGTTACATTTGGAATACCCATCACAGTGTATTCCCTAAATCTCTTTGGAGAAACCTTAACGTTTCACTCCTTCGCATTACCCAATGCATTGGAGAGCTATATCGGGCTCACCCGCCCTTAGTTTATCATAGAACCACCCGTCTTCATAACAATGCCCAAGAACCATAACATAATCGTATCACATAAAACATACATAAAGGAAACATAAAATTTCCACATTTCAATCACAAGATATCAATAACACTGTGATACAAAAACATTATGATACCCATTTTCAATACCAAAATAAAAGAAAATTAAAACATGGTATTTATTTTTCTTTAAAAAAAGGTATGGCTTGTAGAGGAAGCCGAAACTCAAATAATGGTCACGGCGGTGGAGAAGTCGTTGTCGCCGCATACGTACGAAAAAAACATTCCCTTTTGTCATTTAGTTAACGCTTCGTATAAAAAAGATTCCTTTTGAATAAATGTAAAAGTCAAAGGGGTTTATACACCGTATAAAATAAGGTTTTTTATAAAATAAAATATGCCTCAATGAAAGGAGATTGAGAAGAAGTCTCATACAAAGACGATATCCTTGGTTTAAGGATAAATCAATTACATAATTATGTGTGACAAATGAATACAACAAATATAAGTGGATATTAAGTGTAAAACAATCAGAGGTTATTCACACATATTCATAGAACGTCATATTCAAGGATTACAAGTTTATCCCAAAGAATCAAATTTGGGTTAAGAAGTTCCCCTGCAAAAATTTGACAGCCTAACGGCGTCACTACAAAATTTAGAGAATGAGTTGATGAGAGATAAAAAGGGTATCTCATCACATGGACATAAAATTTAAATCAATAAGGATATAGAAGAACATATCCCAACATAACAGTATGTGAATTAAAAGACATAACAAAAGAAGTCTTTTAAAAAGAGGAGGGTGAATGGTTCCCTACCGACATGGGTATCTTTCGAAACATATGCCTTGTGAAAGAAGGAAAATACAACATTGATGTAAATACTCATAAATGAATTTATATTACACAATGAGTAAAATAATGGGCAGTAAATACACCACTCAAAATAAATTGTGGCAAATGTAGCATAAATCTCACGGGAATAAAAGTGAGATGAAAAATCCCTTACGAAAACTCGGCAGCCTAACGGCGCCACTTAAAACAGAATAATGGATTGATGAGATCGAATAGGGTCTCTCATCATATTAACATAAAGTTTAAAGAAAGATTAATATAAAAGAACATCCCCCAACATAACAAAGAGAATCTTAAAATAAGTGACATAAAGGAGAGTACTTAAAAAGAAAGAGAGAGGTTATATCTCTTATGAAAATTCGGCAGCCTAACGGCGCCACTCAAAACATCCAAAATGGTTTTATGAGAGAGAATAGGGCCTCTCATAATATTAACATTGAAATTACAGTAATATTAATATAAAATAACATCCCAACAATAAAAAGAAATATGAGCTTTAAAAGGAATGACATAAAAGAGTGTACTTAAAAAGAAAGAGAGGAGTAGGATCCCTTACCTCAAGTCCGACTTGTCTTGTTCGTTTCATTATATTTCTGAATAATAAACTTTGGTCAATTTATAATTGCCTAAGGACCTCCTTTAGAGATTATTATTCAGTTCATATCACATATTATAATTTTATAATAATTTTTTAATAATTTTAGTTCATATCAGACGTTTTTGCTGATGTTTGGTACATGAGTCAAAAATGAACTTGTTTGAAAAATGATTTCCCATGTAGTTATAAGTAAATAATTTCCAGAATAGTATTAATGATTAAAAGATCATATGTATCCAGTACATATTCATTATATACTATTCCATATCATTTGGAGATAAAAAACGAAAACCACCGTTCATGGAGACGGTAGGCCGTACGTACGCATGAACACTACTTTCATTTTTTCTTTGTCATATTAATGGAATTAAAAATAAATGATATATATATATATATTATAATTACAGTATAATATATATTTTATATAGGTCACATATGTTCATTAATTTCATTCTTTATACATTCCATGTATTGCATGTACGAGTCACATCACTTGAGGGGGCGGTAGTCCACACTTCCTCATATGAAATTATCGCATTTACACAACATGAAAAGAATAAAGGTATGTTTTAAAAATAAAATAAAGAAGCATATAGTAAACATAAATACCATATATATCATATATAAAATACAGTGACATCATAATGGCCACCTTTAAAGGTGTTAAAAGAATATTGAACAATCATCGTTTCGTGAGGCAGAAATCGACAACCACAGAAACAGTATGTTCTTTAACCATTAGACGAAAGTGTGTGTAATTGTAGCTCGAATCCTTCTTATAAAAACATCCTATTATAATAAATATACTGTATTTGTTACAAAAGATATGAATAAAAAGATTTTAGGGGGTTGGAGAAGCAAAATAAAATAAAAGGACTCAAATGAAGACATTACCTTAAAATCGGGTAACTCTCTTTGGTTTGAGCTAAAATGCTTCCTTGTGAAGACTTATGCCCAAATTGAGGCTTCAAGGAGTTATAAGGGTATGTGGAAAGACAAAATGGTCAGGGTTTGTCTGAGCCAAAGGCTTTGGAAGTGTGGGTAAGGAGGTAGAGGTGGGGGCCTTTTATAATAGGAGGGGAGAGGCACTCTTGGAATGTAAGGAAATGTTACTTTATTTTAGAATGGGTTTCGGATTTTAATGGTCCCACATTGATGTTTTTCAAATATACGGTGATAAGGGTTAGAAATGAACCCATCCAATAGGTTTTGTACATGTTTAGGTCTTATATTTTACAATATCTTTCCATTTTATTTAAATTGTAAAATAATGAGGTCATCGCTGCATCATCATGATGTCATAAATAATATTATTTATTTAATGTCTAAAACTTATAAAAAACTACTATGATGTATTAAATCTTTTTAACTTTCCAATGACTATTTATAGTAAAAAATCTGACTTGTATAACCCCATGTAAAAATTGTTTTAGTAAAACATTTCATGTTTGTGTCATTTTTACTTTAACATTAAATAAAAAGGTATTTATGTCATTTTCCAACCAATGTGGCTCCATGGGGTCCCCAAGTTGACCCATGGATTGTCTTGGTCAGCCATGACTCATCCAATGAGGGTAGGACATGTGTCTAGGTCATTTCATTTTATTAAAACATTATTCATACCGTAAACTACACTAATTACCTCTAATCGCGATTAAAAACATAATAAGTTACTATTCACCAAAAAAATTATATTAATACTATTGAAGCACATTTTACTTCTTAATGACAACCATGTATGTCAGATTTTCAAAATTCAAAACACAAAGATGGAAAAATTTCATTTAAACGGAAAATCAGTTTTTATAACTACCACTTAGTGGTTTCACTATTCATCAAAAATTGAAGTTTTTCAGAAAATGACCAAACATTCACCCTAAGAGATATTTGATATTCCGAATTAAAAAATGTTGTTTATTTTACAAAATTAAAAACATATAATTTTCATTAATTAATGTAATAATTAATTCCCACTGTCAAAACAAATAGTGTGTTTTTATGAAACAAAATGTATCAAAAGATTGACAGTAGTTTAAGTACGATTTCAAAGTGAAATTAATTCCAACGACCACTATTGGATTACATGGTAAAAATATATTATAATTTCACTTTAAAACCAATTCAAAAGATAATCTATTCATATAAATAAAATAGATTAAAAAGAGGTTTTGAATTAAAATACAACATTTTTCACTATTCATTAAAAATTGAACTTTTTTGGAAAAATACCAAAAATTTACACAAAGTAAATTTTGATGCCCCGATTCTAAAGAAGAATTTTATTTTGTCAAATATAACACATATAATTGTCAAAAGGTGGATTTAAAAGAGGTTCTCCATCAAAAGGCGGTTAATCGACCTTTTAAAGAATATTAAATGTTTACGCTTAAAATTGGATTCATTGGCATTTTTAATCTTCTAACATTTATTGTAAAAAGTAAAAATACTTGACAAAAATATATAATAATTTTGTAGTTAGTTCTATTCATTCCTGCCATTACAACAGCTATGCGTTAACTACTATTTAAAATAATATTATTTTATTATTAGAGTGCAACGTACGATTCCCAAGAAACTCGTTGTTGCGTATTGGGTACGCCATCGAGCATAGAATTCCCTTTAAAGTAATATTAATATTTTATTCACAAATATGGCTAAATTTGAAAATGTCATACTCTTTATTTACCTAGGGTGTTACATCCTTCCCCCCTTTTGGGAATTGTGTCCTCGCAATTTTAAAATTGATCTTGGAAACATCCTTGAAAGTACTACATCGGAACAAGAGTCGGTAAAACAATCACTTTAAAATAAAGGAAGATAAGTACAGAGGTCACCCGAGTTAACCCACACTAGGATTCCATGTAGGAAAACATGGACATGGAGGAGAAAACATAGGGTCATGTTTTGATGGAGAGTGATAGAAAACATGTTTAGGAGAAATTTAACCACAAGAAAATCACAAACTTGTGATGGTTTAAACGGTATTAGATTCCCCAGTAGGAAAATTTAATAGACAAAATTTTTGGTTTCAGTTACTCTTTATTGAGGAATTTATTCATAAGGAAACATAATCACTTATCATGTTTACTTTAAACTTTTATTAGATTCCTTACACAAACTCATATTTTCTCCAAAAGACGAGTATTTAGGAAGACTTGTTCACATTAAGAGTACTATAATCAAATTATAGAGAATCACCTAATCCACAAAAGAGAACTATATACTTCCCATGTATTTAGACTTTAACCAAAACCAAAACAAAAAAGGTTAGTACAAGATCAGATAATACAGAAAAGGATAACCATTTATAAAAAGAAAATCTATTCTTAATCTCCAAAATTTTTCCAACAAAACCCAAAGTTCAATGAGGACCATTCGATAAACAATTTTTCCATAAAATTCTTCAAAGTAAACCAAACTAAGATTGAAACCCAAATATTTGACAGATTTAGTCACATAGTCTTCCAAGTTAAATTGTAACATTTATCTCCAAACAACATCAGTTGCTCTTAACGTCTCGTATTGAAAAGTAATTAACCTAATCACATATCCTCCATGATAGGTTAACAAATTTCCATAGATAACCCAAAATCAACTTACTCTTAATTCATAGAATCATCTAACTAAAAATAATCAGTCAAACTAACCAGGGACTTCACGTAGTCCAGTGGTAGGCGATAAATACATGTCGCACTTTGGTTGTGGGTTCAATTCCCGTAGCTTTGTCCGACGCGACGGGTTGTCACAAGGTCTGCGTGTTGTCCATTTTATAAAACTCCAAAAATAACCCTAACATGTTTTAACCTCAATATTTTCCTTATACCTCTCATTTTCATCCAAATTCGTTACCATCTCAACATCTTATTTCTTGAAGTCTTATTTCACCACCATAAGATAAAATAAAACAATTCCCAAAATGAATAACATCATACCTTGATCACGGCGTCCACTTGGTTTCATCATCATCTTGCTCACGTAGGTAAAAGTCTCATGCATTACAACAATGATTTAGAGATCCTTCAAAATCATCTGCTTCCTCCATCCAAATACACCTTGTACAACATGGGTCATATGGGTGTTCACAGAAAAATAGTTTTGGAAAATAATCAGGTATAACATATAATTCCAAAACATCTGATAAAACATGATTTCTATAAAATACTTGGATAGAATTTGAGTTGAAACTTTCTATTATTGGTCCTTTTAAAAAACCATAAGTATGTACTGAGAGGATATATTTTAAAAGCAAATATAAATAGGTTGTGCAAGGGTCTCCTTCCTCAGCACCATTTTAAAAATCATAATATGCTTCAAATTCTTGTGATAAGGTAAAATATTTGAAAATACCTTGATAATATTTACCTTTATTGAAAATATGAGAATATTGTGAAAATAGTATTTGTCTAAAAACAACCCATGATCCACGATGATAACGAGGTATAGTGGAGGTGTTTGATATCTCAAACAACTTCTTGCAAGTCAGTTGTATGCTAGAAAAAGTTTCACAATCATCTGAACGTGACTTTGCAATAATTTTTGGAAGCATGTCATCAAGAAGAGATAGGAATTTCGTTTGAGATCCTTCTCATTCCATTCATAGCTGACTTTACTTGACCTGAAAAAAGTTATAAAACTAGGATCTAACTGAAATAATAGATATAGGGACTAATCATGTGTCTAACAAAAACTCATAATCCCTAAACTTGTCTAAACCAACCTCTGATACCAACTATAAGTCCCCAGCCTTAAACCTTACTTAATATTCAGTTATTACAAGGTTACACATTGAGGATCTTTTATGTTTTAGAGTTTTAGAGAATTAGATCATAAAACTTACATTACATTCAACATTTAAACAAAGTGGTTACATAAAAGATAGTATTCATTTTTTTCCCATCAACGGAAAAATATTTAAAAATAAAGCATGGATTATTTCTTGACACTTATTTGACACTATCATCATAACATGTACCTTTCCCTTGACCTGTGAAAAACATTTCAAAAAAAACTTGGGATGAGCATAAAAAGCTCAGTAAGGGTTATAAAAATATGGAAAGGAAACATGAGTTCATATATACATAAGAATGAAATCATACTTTACCCATAAAACATAGGCACTTTAACATACCTCATAAAATCATGAATAAATCATAGAAATCATAAGACATAAAAGGTAACTTGAGGCATTCATAACATTCTTACGCAGGGAGTAACCCTCTTGGTTACATTTGGAATACCCATCACAGTATATTCCCTAAATCTCTTTGAAGAAACCTTAATGTTTCACTCATTCGCGTTACCCAATGCATTGGAGAGCTATATCACGCTCACCCGCCCTAAGTTTATCACGGAACCACCCGTCTTCATATCAATGCCCAAGAACTATAACATAATCATATCACAAAAAACATATATAAAGGAAACATAACATTTCCACATTTTAATCACAAGATATCAATGACACAGTGATACAAAAACATTATGAAACCCATTTTCAATACCAAAATAAAAGAAAAGTGAAACATGGTATTTATTTTTCTTTTAAAAAAACGTATGGCTTGTAGAGGAAGCCGAAACTCAAATAATGGTCACGGTGGCGGAGAAGTCATTGTCGCCGCATACGTACGAAAAAAAAATTCCATTTTGTCGTTTAGAAAATGCTTCATATAAAAAATATTCCTTTTGAATAAACGTAAAAGTCAAAGGGGTTTATACACCATATAAAAGAAGGTTTTGTATAAAACAAAATATGCCTCAATGAACGGAGATTGAGACGAAGTCCCATACAAAGACGGTATCCTTGGTTTAAGGATAAATCAATTACATAATTATGTGTGACAAACGAATAAAAAAAATATAAGTGGATATTAAGTGTAAAAAATCAGAGGTTATTCACACTTATTCATAGAACGTCATATTCAAGGAGTATAAGTTTATCCCAAAGAATCAAATTTGTGTTAAGAAGTTCCCTTGCAAAAATTTGACAGCCAAATGGCGTCACTACAAAATTCAGAAAATGAGTTGATGTGAGATAAAAAGGGTATATCATCACATGGAAATAAAATTTAAATCAATAAGGATATAGAAGAACATATCCCAACATAATAATATGTGAATTAAAGGACATAACAAAAGAAGTCTTTTAAAAAGAGGAGGGTGAAAGGTTCCCTTACCGACATGGGTATCTTTCGAAACATACGCCCCGTGAAAGAAGGACAATACAACATTGATGTAAATACTCATAAATGAAATTATATTACACAACGAGTAAAATAATGGCCAGTACATACACCACTCAAAGGAAATTGTGGCAAATGTTGCATAAATCTCATGGGAATAAAAGTGATATGAAAAATCCCTTACGAAAACTCGGCAACCTAACGGCGCCACTTAAAACATAAAAAATGGATTGATGAGATCAAATAGGGTGTCTCATCATATTAACATAAAGTTTACAGAAAGAGTAATATAAAAGAACATCCCCCAACATAACAAAGAGGAGCTTAAAATAAGTGACATAAAGGAGAGTACTTAAAACGAAAGAGAGAGGTTAGATCTCTTACGAAAATTCGGCAGCCTAATGGTGCCACTCAAAACTTCCAAAATGGATTGATGAGAGTGAATAGGGTCTCTCATCATATGAACATAAAAATTACAGTAAGATTAATATAAAATAAAATCCCAATAACAAGAAATATGAGCTTTAAAAGGAATGACATAAAAGAGTGTACTTAAAAAGAAAGAGTGGAGTAGGATCCCTTACCTCAAGTCCGACTTGTCTTGTTCGTTTCTTTATATTCATGAATAATAAACTTTGGTCAATTTCTAATTGCCTAAGTACCTCCTTTAGATATTATTATTTAGTTCATATCACATATTACAATGTTATAATAATTTTTTAATAATGTTAGTTCATATTAGACATTTTTGCCGATGTTTGGTACATGAGTCAAAAATGAACTTGTTTGAAAAATGACTGCCCATGTAGTTATAAGTAAATAATTTCCAGAATAGTATTAATGATTAAAATATCATATATATCTAGTACATATTCATTATATTCTATTCCATATCATTTGTAGATAAAAAACGAAAATCATCGTTCATGGAGACGGTAGGCCGTACGTACGCGTGAACGCTACTTTCATTTTTTCTTTTTCATATTAATGGAATTAAAAATAAATGATATATATATATATATTATAATTACAGTATAATATATATGTTATATAGGTCACATATGTTCATTAATTTCATTCTTTATACATTCCATGTATTGCATGTACGAGTCACATCACTTGAGGGGGCGGTAGTCCACACTTCCTCATATGAAATTTTCGCATTTACACAACATGAAAAGAATAAAGGTTTGTTTTAAATATAAAATACATAAGAATATAGTAAACATAAATACCATATATATCATATATAAAATATGGTGACATCATAATGGAAACCTTTAAAGGTGTTAAAATAATATTGAACAATCATTGTTTCGTGAGGCAGAAAATCGCCAACCACAGAAACAGTATGTTATTTAACCATTAGACGAAGGTGTGTGTAAGTGTAGCTCGACTACTTCTTATAAAAAAATCCTAGTATATTAAATATACTGTAGTTGTTACAAAAGAAATTAATAAAAAGAGTTTAGGGGGTTGGAGAAGCAAAATAAAACAGAAGGACTCAAATGTAGACATTACCTTAAAATCGGGTAACTCTCTTTGGTTTGAGCTAAAAGGATTCCTTGTGAAGACTTCTGGCCAAAGTGAGGCTTCAAGAAGTTATACAGGTATGTTGAAAGACAAAATGTTCAGGGGTTGGCCGAGCCAAAGGCTTTGGAAGTGTGTTTAAGGAGGTAGATGTGGGAGCCTTTTATAAGAGGAAGGGAGGGGAACTCTTGGAAAGTAAGGAAATGTTACTTTATTTTAGAATGCGTTTAGGTTTTTAATGGTCCCACATTGATGTTTTTAGAGTATAAGGTGATAAGGGTTCTAAATCCACCCATCCAATAAGTTTTTTACATGTGTAGGTCTTAGATTTTACATTATCTTTCCATTTTATTTAAATCGTTAAATAATGAGGTCATCGCTGCATCATCATGATGTCATACCTAATTTAATTAATTTAAAGTCTAAAAATACTAAAAAATATACTATGATGTATTAAATCTCTTTAACTTTCCAATGACTATTTATAGTCAAAAATCTGACTTGTATAACCCCATGTAAAAATTATTTTAGTAAAACATCTCATGTTTGTGTCATTTTTACTTTAACATTAAATAAAAAGGTATTTATGTCATTTTCCAACCAAAGTGGCTCCATGGGGTCCCCAAGTTGACCCATGGATTTTCTCGGTCGGCCATGACTCATACAATGAGGGTAGGACATGTGTCTAGGTCATTTCATTTTATTAAAACATTATTCTTACCTTAAACTACACTAATTACCTCTAATCGCGATTAAAAACTTAATAAGTTACTATTCACCAAAAAATTATTTTAATCCTATTGAACCACATTTCAATTATTAATGACAACCATGCATGTAGGATTTTTAAAATTCAAAACACAAAGATGGAAAAATTTCATTTAAACAGAAAATCAGTTTTTATAAGTACCACTTAGTGGTTTCACTATTCATCAAAGATTGAAGTTTTTCAGAAAATTACCAAAAATTCACCCTAAGATATATTTGATATTCCGAATTAAAAAATGATGTTTATTTTACAAAATTCAAAACATATAAGTTGCATTAATTAATTTAATAATTAATTCCTGCTGTCAAAACAAATAGCTTGTTTTTATGAAACAAAATGTATCAAAAGATTGACACTAGTTTAAGTCCGATTTCAAAGTGAAATTAATTCCAACGACCACTATTGGATTAAATGGTAAAAATATATTATATTTTCACTTTAAAACCAATTAAAAAGATAATCTAATCATGTAAATAAATTATATTAAAAAGAGGTTTTGAATTAAAATACAACATTTTTCACTATTCATTAAAAATTGAACTTTTTCAGAAAAATACCAAAAATTTACACAAAGTAAATTTTGATGTCCCGATTCTAAAGAAGAATTTTATTTTGTCAAATATAACACATACAATTGTCAAAAAGTGGATTTAAAAGAGGATCGCCATCAAAAGGCGGTTAATCGACCTTTTAAAGAATATCAGAATGTTTACGCTTAAAATTGGATTCATTCGCATTTTTAATCCTATAACATTTATTGTAAAAAGTAAAAATATTTGACAAAAATATATAATCATTTTGTATTTAGTTCTGTTCATTCCTACCATTACAACACCTAGATGTTAACTACTATTTAAAATAATATTATTTTATTATTAGAGTGCAACGTACGATTCCCAAGAAACTCTTTGTTGCGTATTGGGTACGCCATCGAGCATAGCATCCCCTTTAAAGTAATATTAATATTTTATTCAAAAATATGGATAAATGTGAAAATGTCATACTCTTTATTTACCTGGGGTGTTACATTGATGGAGTACACGATGTGTATAGGAGTTACATGTCATGTTGTCTCTGAGTTACATGGTTACCATTCAAATGTTTCATGTAGAAAAACACTTGTTCTATCATTTATTAATGAACTACACATCATGTACACATGTTATATGCCATTTAGTTTGGATAACTATTCACCTAGATGGACCGATCAACGCACGGTGTGTTAAATACAAATTGTGTGAAATTAAATACACGTTATATGAATTAAATTTTGATTCATCCTGGTATATAAATCATGGGTACATGGTGTGTACTAATGAGATAATTTCTATTTACTCATGAGTTATCTACTTAGAATCATCCACACCTCTGTATGAGTTATTCTTATGTACTTCACTCATACTTCATCCATTTTGTATTATATTTGCAAGAATTAAGGGGAAATAGAGAAGTTCTCATGATTCAGATTAATAACAATTAAAAAAATTAAAAACCTAATAACAAAAAGTGTAAATTAATCCACAATCATTAAATAATTATAAATAATTATGCGGGAACTTTGATACCAATTATATGTTTTTGGTGCAATGGTAGCTTTGATAGGGGAATTCTTAACATATATTTTTGTCATAATTGATGATTAATTTAAGATGTAAATTTACAAAGAACATTGTGACCAAAATGATTTAATAATAGATTAATTGACATGTGGTAGCTAGAACCAAATTTTGGATTATCACATAACGATTTATAATAAATTTAAGCATTTAAAGAATTACCATGTGATGAATTATTTCTTCATTGATGAAGTTTACAGTGTCTCTACATTGTATCTTCATTATTTTACAAGAATAAAGTATAGATTAACTCCATTGTTGATCCACATGGGTTCCATGTACCACCAAGAATCACCATAAGAATATCCACGGGATGGCAAGGATGATCACAATGCTTGTGTTTTCCTTCCTTGATCACCAGTAGAATCACTTGTAATAAGAATTGTCCTTGATCTAAAAAGAATCGAGAGGGGTGGTGGAGGACAACACACCATTATTAAGAGCATTCTTGGATTGGATCTCTCTAGGTATTGAGGTGATTCCTTGGAGTCATTATGAACAACCAACACAATGGATAGTGTTAGGGTCGGAAATAATATAATTGGGTGTAAATAGTGATAGGGTTAGAAAATAAAAATTTCATATTCACCCTATTTATTTCCTTAATCCTAAAATAAACCCAATTCTATAATAATAATAATATCATTATTATTTCTCGACATGCACAAAACCAGTGAATTAATTAAATATTATTTTTCTAATAATTTGTTTAAAATTATTTCAAATAATATATATATATATTATTTCTAATCGAATAATTAAACTCATTCATTAATTTCTCCACAATATTTATCATGCCTCAAATAATGACTATTTATTTACTAAATAAATATCACTTCATTATTTTATAATAAATAAATA
Organism: Viscum album; assembly: GCA_963277665.1. NCBI lineage: Eukaryota > Viridiplantae > Streptophyta > Magnoliopsida > Santalales > Viscaceae > Viscum > Viscum album. The sequence continues at coordinate 869,126,856 of OY728147.1, read as the reverse complement.
GATATTATATTCACTAAATAGAAAATAAATATTTATTATATATTTTTATAGTAAAATATTCTCTCAAATAACTAACTACTGAATACAAGAGATAAATCCTATAATTTATAATTATTAAAAACTATAGGGGAATAATATTTATTTGAAATGATAAATAAAAAAATATTAAAACTTACTGAATTTTTTGATACACTTAGTGTGTGAACCTCGAGGCCACATTCTCGGTGGTATTAGGCGAAGCTCCACAAAGACCAACATTAGCGTTTATCAACATGAAAAGAAACAATAGAGAATGTAGTTAATATTTCAATAACATACAGGCTATTATATATTCTAATAGTGTAATATAATCTCTGAATCATGATATCTCAAATCAAGTTGGTTGGATATTGGTGTCATCATCCTAGGTGTTCGATGTCTCTTTCTTTGACTATTCAGAAATGAATATTCCCAAATAAAATCATATTCATTGATTTATTTAGGCTATTTAATTCCAATAAAAGTTTATGAGATATCATATTCCATTAAGGAACAAAAGGTATGAATCCTTTATTGAATTATTCATTAATGCAATATTACTCATGATGCACAAAATGTATCCTACTTCGCTGAGAACAAATGTCATCATGATTTTTCCAATACGTCAGAGCTCATGACTAATAATATTCATTAATAATAATCACAGTGTAAGAATCAATACACACATCCATAATTAGGAACATCCCATAACACATATAAATTTTCATTTCCAACTGGTTGGTTTGGTTCTCATAATCTTCTACACCGAAAATTACCAAGTGTGCATACAATAAGAAAGTGTCTCAAAGTCCTATTAGTCTCCAACCCTGATAGCTTATATCATTTGTGTCTCATAAAATGATATCATTTGGATATATGATATATATATTTATGAAATATATTATGGAGCTTATAGGTTATCATCATAATGGGGAACACCTATGACCTTACAGTGTGACAAATGCTCTTAAGAAATTATCACAAACAATGTCATGTAGAAAAAAATCATGATGCGATAAAAATTTTATTAATATTAAAAATTAATGGATACAGGTAATCATAAATTATATAAAAGTTGGTTCAAGGGAACCAAGTCCAATATCCTCAAATTTTATTCCTTAAAAATTGTTCAAATAAATATTTCATATATATTATTTGAAATCAAAAAGAATTACTCATGATATTTCACATAAAAACTCATCTTCAGAGATCCCACACAATTTTCAATATTGTGCTGATATATATGATTCTTGATTCATTTGAAATTTTCTATGTGTGCATGAGTTTTAATTATTTCCACATGGCACTGGTTATTATAGTGTGAAACTCATCTCTACTAGAAACCATTACCTTCAGTTTGATATTGACTAAAAGCTACCATTTTTATTTAAATAAAAGACATAGTACAAAAGAACCACAAAAACACATCAAGGTGGTCAAAAATAGTGCAAACACATAGCATCATTGGCCACAAATTTCATCCCCTACTTAGGAAATGCACCCAAGAAAAAAAATAAATTACCCTCTGATCTGAGGAAGCCATGGAAGACAGATAATCCACCACCATATTCTCCTCCCGCCATGTGTGAGACACCGTCATATTGTTCCCCCTGAATGTGTTGCATTTTCTACTGGTTAACGAGATATGCCAAGGAATATTACCCTTTCCAAGAATTGAATTACAGAGCAGCAAAGAGTCAGACTCCACCATATGAACCTCGATCTGTCTTTGACTACACATTTCCAACCCCGTGGCCATGGCCAGAGCCTCTGCCTGCAGCACATCACCTCGCCCAATGAATGTCGTGAACGCTGCAACAGCAGAACCCCTATGATCTCTTACAACCCCACCCTCGCGCATCTCCCCCCCCCCCAATTAGAGATCCGTCCATGTTGAGTTTCAGACCATGTCGAGGGGGAATCCAACATACCCAGGTGCCATGTTCTGCACATCCAGACCGAGGAGCAGTTGGAAGAAAAGGAGCAACTGGACTCACAGACGGAGCATGGTGACAGTCAGGACAATGGAGAAGCAAATCGAGCAGGGTATTCTTCATCTTGAAGTGAATTCTTACTTGTGATCCCTATGCATCATTGTGTCGCGCCTCATTCCTGTCCTTCCAGAGTGTCCAGCAGCCTGTAATCAGAATAATAGATCGGGTATTCCTCTCCGCACCTTGTGAGCCTGCTCCTCTAAACCACGACACCGTGAAATCCTCCTGTTATCCTCTAGAATGAACCTAGCCGAAGAAATCCCCAAAACATGTCTAGATATCAATATCCCATTCACTCATATAAAAAATATGCTCCACTGTGTCTTGGATCGGGATCCTGCAGCACCATCACCTGGAAGCCAGATTCACGCCCATCCTCTTTAAAACTTTTTCAGTTGGCAGAGCCTTGTTCCTCACTCTCCAAAAAAGGAAGTTGTATTTAGATGTAAGTTCCTTGAACCACAACTGAGCCCCCCAATAATCTTAACCTGAGATATCCCTCGTGATGGGCATAAAATCTTTGATGGAGAAGATACCTGACATTGATGCTGTGAAAATAAGTTTATCTGTGACATCGCTGGAGACAATGCTATTGAAGATGGAAATTTGATCCTCAACAAGAGTAGCCTGAATAAATCTGGGATGACCACTTGCCTCTCTAAAGGGAATGTTCAGAGTGGGGAAACCTGAGAAGTATAGTCTCCCTGCCCCCCAATCTCGTTTCCAAAAGTTGACATTCCCTTTACCCACTAGCCACCTAGAGTGGTGTTGCAGAATCTCCATGTAGGGGTGAATCACCTTCCAGATCCTAGAAGGTCTCGATCACTGTGCACAGTGATCCTGCCCATAAATATCCTACATAGTCTTGCCCCAAAGGGATCTACCTTCCATAGCCTCCCATTCTAGCATGGCATTAAGTCCCTTCATGGTTGATAAAGCACTCCTTAGATTAATACCCCCTTCATCAAGAGGCCTTGCAAGACGTTTCCCTAAAGCTCAGTGGTGCTTTCCTTCCATCTGACCATCCCATAAAAAGGATATCAGAATCATCTCCAAATTAGAGGTTACACACTTAGGAACCTTTAGGGTGGTAAGAATATGCATTGTAATGGAAAACAGAACGCTGGTAACTAATGTAATATAACCTCCAGAGGATAAAAACTTTTTCTTCTAGTTGAGAATACGACCCAAAATTTTGTTGATGAGCTTATCAAAATTCTGGAACCTTAAGGAAGAAGAACTAACCAGAGCCCCGAGATATTCCATTAGAAATAATCCTCACTCTATATTCATAATAGACCCTACAACCCTCACCCTCCTTTCTGACAAATTCCTTGATATGTAAAAGTTACTTTTCTCTTTATTGACAACCTGCCCACTCCACATACAGTATTCCCCGAAAAGATCATTCAAACCTTGCACTGACCGGCTACTGCCATTAATAAAAATTATGGTGTCATCTTCAAACATAAAATGAGAGATCCCCTTGTATCCGGCCTATTATGATAGTGTAAGATTGTCCCCGTGGTAAGATCTTGATTGATAAAGACACTGAGCACATTTTGGGAGATAATGAAAAGAGTGGTAGATAAGGGATCACCTTTCCTAAGACCATGGAAAGCTTTCAACAACCCAAATTGCTTACCCATAAACGAAGAAGAAATCTGAGCCGAGCTAAATCACCGGAAGATTAAGTCAGAAGTCCATGTTGAAAACCCCCTGCAATTCAAGACTCTGAGCACAAAACCCCATTCCACTCTATCATAGGCCTTGCTCATAACTAACTTAACCACCACATTTCCCCCAAGTGACTTGTTATTAATTCCACTTACCATTTCATGGGATACTCTAATAGCACCCTGGATAGACATCCCTTTAATAAATCCATGTTGTTCCAAATCCATCTAGGAATCCAAATTAAGGGCTAGATGTTTGTTTAGAATGCTATCCAAAGTCTTGTACGGGATGTTACACATTCTAATGGGTCGGTAATAGTTAACAGACTAAGGATTACACACCTTCAGAAGATGAACCATCTTTTTGGAACATTCAATCCGCGGCAATTTTCACCCCTAGAACAAGTATTGGATTGCTCTCACAAGATCCCCTTTAATAAAATCCCACAACACCCTGTAAAAAGAACCAAGAAAACCATCTGGCCCAGGAGCACTCTCCAGGTTCAAGGACCAAAGAGCCTCACAAATTTCAGCCTCCTCTAGAATCCTCATCAAAGCCTCATCAATTCCCTTCTGAAACACATCTATTAATCCCTCCAAAAAAGATCAAAGTCTCCCCGCGGGTACCCCCCTTCCATATTTGGATTGGGGTCAGCTAGTAAGGATCTGATAGCCCCACTGATCAGGCCCCCTACCTCATCACGGTCACTGGATTAAGACCCATCTTCTCTCAGGATGTTTGGCCGCTGAACCCTGTGTCGTTCTATGATGCAAGAATGAAATTACCCAGAGTTCTGGTCCCCCTCACGAATCCATCTGATTCTAGCTCCCTCCCTGGCCAGCCTTTCTTGACGTAAGATACTATCAGTAAGCTTGAACTTTTTGGTCCTAAGATCGTTAAATAGAACATCATCCCACTCAAATTCCCGCCGCTTCTCCATGTTTTCCACCTCTTTACTTATTTTACTCAAAGCCTGATCATGAGCAGGTATCTTCTTTACCTAGGGTTAGAGAATAGATTTAAGCCATATTAGCTTGTTATGTAGAGTAACCCATGGATTTCCTCGGTGTTGTAAACCCCACGCTTCCCTAACCACATCAAGAAAGTCAGGTTCCTCCATCCACATTTTGGAAAACAACACGGTCTCCACCCTTGACATCCATGTTCCCAAAGAAACACGAAGTGGCGAATGATCAAAAAGGCAATGAACCAGGTGAGTAACTTTGGAGTCTGGGAACATTGTTATTACAACCTCATTCATCATGCACCGATCAAGCCAACAGTACGTTCTTCTATATCCTCGTTGATTATTGCTCCAGGTGAATCTATTGCCCTTATAACCCACATCCATCAAGCCATTCCTGGCCATGAAAGAACCAAAAGAAATACTGGCATTCCTTGGGAAGATGCCCCCCCTTCTTCTCTTCCGGGCAAGCAATGATGTTAAAATATCCCCCAACAATCTAGGGGAAATTCTTTGGATTAGTAGAATCTAACTAAATTCATTTTGATATTGAGACATTTTAACGAATCACAATCTCCTTGTGATGGTTGATCAATGATGAATGTTACATGAAGGGTCACTTGATTTATCCAAATAAATGGTACTCAAAATTAATATTCTCAATTTCTCCAAAAATTCCTTCGAAAAATAATTCTTCATTTTTTTCTTGAGAATATAAATATTGGATTCTCAAAATACCTTAATGTATGTTCTAAATTACCTTTACATGGACATAATGTATATTAGATCACACATACAATCAATGGTTTTACACCTATGTTGAGATACTTCACACATACATTGCAACCTAATAACACATAATTAGGATCAAATGACACATACACAACTTTAGAGGATACATACATAGGTCAGACGACACATAAGCAGGTTTCCTACACTCATACATAGATGTTCATTCACTTATATGAAAATACAGAATGACTCATACACACATCCATTTGCTGTTGAAATGACACAAATGATGATAGTCAAACAATCATATGTAGGGTTTTTTCACTCTCATGTTGATTTTAATTCACTCATACAAAATGACACAATTACTCGTACCCACATCCCTTTGCCCCTAATATGAGACATACGCAGATACTCAATAACTCATATTTAGTTAGAGACTTTTCTATTTTTTGATTCAACTTCCAAATTTCATCCTTCACTCAAATCTCTCTAGAACATCTTTAACTCACATATAACATATGATTTAAAACAAAGAAAACTTTTTCAAAAACATAAATGGATGTTCGATATTAATTCAGAATTAATGGAAGTCATGACAACTACTGTGTGAAAAAAATTGAAGGACCATTAGAATATCCCTAGCGCCTGATGATTTTGGAGTGGATGCACAAAGTATCATCTTCTTACTTCTATAAATTGGGAGTGAAGATTCAACTCAAGGAAAAGTTCTTTTATATTACTTTGTGATTTATTTTGAGTTCTCTTTTGCTTATGATTTTATACCTATTATTTTTAGCTAATAATTTTATCTTTGTAATTTAATCTATTGATGTTTTTATAATAGAAGTTTTATCTATGGACTAGTATACATAGGTGAGAATTACATGGACTCAGAATTTATCTATTCAAATTTTAGGTGAGATTATCCTATCATTTTGAGTTGAAATAATTTAATTTCTATGTTTTAGGAACTTCTGTTTTTGACTAGTTGAGAAATATAGAATTGTATATTTTTAAACAAGAACCTCTTTAATATATAGCAATATTTTCAATTTACTACAACTACATAAGATTATTTTTTCTATTTAATTTTACATTATATTTTCGATCACTACTAAGTTTTATCTTACATTTTGAAATGTGTTTATATTTTCCACTACATAATAATGTTCAAACATTCCATAAATTTATAGTTTATTTACAATTGTTAATTTATTTAGAGAGGATTTGAATTTAAATTTGTTGAAATAATCAATCCACTCATATTTAAATAGTATTTCTAGGAAAGGAGGATAATTAAAATATTGAAGAATATTCATAGATCAATAATCATATATTTTGGTACATTTACTCATAGATATATATCTTTTTTCTTTTAATAATCAAAACTCTCAACTCAAACTACTATTTCCCCACTATAGAATAGTACAAATTAGAGGTTTCTACTTCACAGCAACTTGATGTGGAGGTAAATATTGGCCCAAAGACATAATGTTAGAACTCACATACCAAAATAATATTCCATTGGTTTTTAGTTCCATAATTAATACAAGTAAATGAAAAATCTACAACTCACTTATCTATTAGAAATTATTACAAAGTGAAATAGAAAGGTGTGGTTACCACTTCATACACTCTAGATTCAACTTTCAACATTCTAGTTGTGGGAAGTTATGAACATAAAAAGGATATTGAAACTGATACAAGTGCATGGATTGGATTAAAGATCTCACTGAGAAAATATATTGTCATTACACTTGGGGTGTCAGTCTGGAAAAGATCCTAACTTAAATTTTTTGACTTACTTCCTCACCAATTCTAGGGGAATAAATTTATTTATTTGGATGATCATCTACTTGATATCATAGAACACATCCATTTTATGTAGCATCAAGAATGTAGTGGTATCCCTGGTCTTCCCATCATGAATCGTATGCCCAATTTGATGTTTGTACATATCGATTTTTCAATTCATGTCATTGTTAATCACAAAGGTGACATCAAGTATGTCAATACCAAAACCCATAACACTAATGGAAACTAGAAAATAGTATCTATTGGACCTAAAACAATCTATGGTGGTCCCCCTCAGATCCTGTGACATCCCACCATACATGGTGGTAACCTGATTGCCTCTCTTGTCTAGATAATTGGAAAGAAAATCAACAGACTTATTGGTGTTAATGAATGTGATGGTTGTATTTTCTCCATGATCATCCAATAGTTTATGCATCCTTAGAATCTACTCTAATTCCATCAACATGATAACATGATGGATAATTAAGTTAGTCATCTTGTCTATTATTCCAATTTCAACCACCAAAGAATTTCAGTAATAATTCTTAGTGATCCCTTCCACAGCTGGTGGGATAATGGCATGTAATATGTAGTTTGTGTAGTTTATACTCTTATCATGAAGTTATTCATACGTATTCTCATGCTTTATATTTCTAGATGGAATTGTGTCCAAGATTCCCACCACCTATGACTTAAAACCCATTTTGATCATTTGGAAAACCTCATCCAGAACAATATAATTGCACTCGTTCAAAACTGTATAGTGACTCTTGATAAATTCAATAAGATGGTTTGGGATGGAGATAAAAACCTAACATACTTGTTAGATTCTAAATACCATCTATTAGATAGACTTCCCACTAATTATGGAGACATATTTGATCCCAAATTAGTACGCAAATTTTATAGTCTCATACTCAATATGTTACTTGAGTTCTGGGGTAGGAACCGTGACCACAACATAAGGTCCCTAAAACTCATTTTACTATGACATCAGAGGGATCCCGGAGATGTATGTCAGCATTGGTATCTCAGGGATCATATATCATTCTTCCCAATTTCTTATTGGATGATGAATTTTTGATCTCTTATAGGTGATGTTAAAACTCTCTCTAAAAAACTTCCAGTCCCTCTCCATCATTTCTTCGGGCTTCTTCTGGGTCTAGTGCTGATCTACACATATATGAAAATCATTATACATATTGGTAGCCTATTCCTTAATTGTTATCCCAATAAAAGGATAATCAAAACTTATCACTGGGTTTCATCACCCTATTTTTGTGTTTTTTAGATCCCAGATACTTCTCCATAATGGAATCCATCTCCTTACCTCACTCTCGCTCTAACAATTTCTCTATTTGAGCCTAAAAATGAGTAGTTATCTTTACAAGGTGGATAGGAAAAGGTTTATATCAAAAAAGGATTTACCTTGAATGGTTAGGCCACCCATACATTCATTCAGTCGCCACCACACTTCACTCTCGATGACCATCACCTATCAACTTTCTAGGTGCAGGAGTGAGACCGTGATTTAGAGAAGTGGTGACAGTCATTGAGAGGATCAAAGGGACTGGTTGTGGAGGAATGGATGGATGGGAAGTGGGTATATTCATAGTGAATATTTTTTACAGTAACTTCTTGTTGGATCCACTATAGGTCTAACTACATGTTCTCAGATCTGAAAAGAAAGACTCTATTAGGGATGGAGCTGGTGGTGATGGTTTCATTTTCATTATATAAGGATCCTTTATTGGTGACAAGCACTAAAAATTATAATAACTAGAAATATTGATCAATCGGGTTAGGTTTAGTGTTTCAAGGGGTTCTATCGATGTGAGGCCATTTTTCGTAGATATATTTCAATAAACATAGAACTATTATTGGTATATTGAAAAAATTTAAAAACCAAAGATCACACATATTAAAAATTAATTTGATGAATTGATCATTATAAAAAAAATATATTATTGATAAGAATTCAAAATAAACTATTGATATTACATTGATTCAAAGAGTGGGATACATAATGAAAATCTACATGACATGGGAATGAGGAGGCTTGAATTGGAGACCTCCAAAACACCATCACTAGGGTGTAAACACTAGGGTGCACCATATAGGGAGTTGAAAAGAAACTACTGAATATACAAAAAATGTATCCATTCAAAATAGAACTACCATAACAACAGTACGTAAAATGTTTTCGACAATGTTTAATAGTAACAATGTATTTATTGATTTCAACATTATTAATAATGATTAAAAATATATATCCTTTTAAAATTATGAATTCATATAGAAATTGTTCAACAAAAGAGACAAAATCTAAACACCATCTAAAATTATGAATTCAAAATTAATAACATTGGAAAGAAAATGATAAAAGTAACATAAGGATTTGTGTATTTGGGTCCAATTGGACTTACATGAACAACACACTACCACATATTGGGCCTTTAACACTGTGAAAAATGGGTTTTTACAACACTAAAAAATGTTGTTTCCTATGCATCGTTAAAATGAGGACCCATTTATCCATGCTAAAAAAGCATAGATAAATGTTGATCTATATCAATTCTACTTATATCATTGATAAATGGAATACTTTATCAATAATTTTTCATCACTAATAATGGGTGGCCATTATCAATGCTAGAAATAGCGCTGATAAATCCCTAATGCTACAGTGTGGTATAAAAGTTATAGCACACTATAGAAAATACACCTATATAAAAACACACTTGTATGAAAAATCATAATTTAATTGAAAATAAATTTACATCACAAATACAAAAAAACAATATTATATACATTTCAACTATTTTTTTACACAATTGTATTAGTAATTTATTTCAAAAACATCTAAAAACATCAATGTTTCATTTTCCTTGGCACCTGTGACCCCCTCTCAAAAAAGTATGATAATGGTATAAGATGTTGAGAAAACCACCCCAGCCCGAGAAAAAGAATCAATTTGGATAATAAAACAATTATTATGTTAGTAATACTATAAAGAAATAAATTAAGCATAAATATGAAACAATAAAATAAAAAATCTTAATTTTATATAAAAGGACGCACTTGGAGTCATACCAGTCAAACCATGCATAGGATTAAGGTTTGTAAGACTCTTACATGTAATAAATAACATTTGGATCATTTTATTAAAGTATTAAAACAATATGGATGCATTTTATTTATTTTCAGTATATCACTTATGTTTGTTACTAAAATGTCATTTTAAATTTAAAACATACACTTTCAGTCATAATGGTCACATCGTGTGTTTGTTTGAATTGAGACAGATTTCTACACCTTAAAAAACTAGTGAATTATTTTCATAAATTATCAATACAATATAAGTGTGTTATCTTATTTTTTGATGAGTGAAACATATTTTGAACTAAAATGTCAATTTTAAACTGATAAGGTCTACTTTGAGTCATACCAGGAACACCATGTATCTAATTGAGGCAAGTATGATTTTTTAACACCGAAAATAACTAATGAATAATTATTTTAAAGTATCAAAATAATATGAAGTAATTTTCTTGGATTTGAGTTTATCAGTTTATTTTTTACAAAATTATCATTTTAAACTGAGAACATGAAATTTGTGTCTTTTTAGTCACATCATATGTTGGTTTGACATGAGACTGATTCTCACACATTACAGATAACTTTCGAATCATTTTTTATAAATTATTATGATAATTTGAGTGTGTTTTCTCATTTTTTTTAGTGAGTAACACATTTTTTTAACTCAAATGTCAATTTTAAACTGATAACGAACATTTTGAGTCATACCGGGAACACAATGTATCAAATTGAGGTGAAATTGATTCCTACACGTCAAAAATATCTTATGGATCGTTATCCTAAAGTATCAAAACAATATGAATTCATTTTATTCATTTTTATTATGTCACTTATTCTTTTTACTAAAAATTAGATTTTAAATAAAACGACATACTTAGAGTCATGCCGATCACACCATGTGTTGGCTTTAAGATAGGATGATCTATACATGTTTCAAATGACATATAGATCATTTTCATAAATTAACAAAATAATCCAAATGCATTTTCCCTATTTTTATTATGTCACTTGTGTTTTTTACTAAAAATTACTTTCAAAACTAAAAACATGCACTTTGAGTCATATTAGTCTCATCATGAATCAGTTTGGCATGATTTTAATTCATACATAGTAAAATTGACCTATGAATCATTTTCATCAATTATCCAGGTAATCGAATCCTTTTGTATTGGGTTTCCACTGAGTGACATGTGTTTTGAACTAAAATATCAATTTTAAGCTGATAACGGACAATTTGAGTTATATTGGGCACACCATATATCTTATTGAGGCATGGATAATTCCTATATGTCACATACGACTTATAAAAATTTTCCTTAAGTATCAGAAAAACTGAATATTTTCACTCAATTATGAGTATGCCACGTTTCTTTTTAATTAAAATGAAAATTTCAAATAAAAAGAAACAATTGGTGTCATAATAGTCACACCTTATATTTGATTGAGTTGATGATGATTTCTAAATTTCATAAATTACATATAAATTGTTTTTCAAATGTATCAAAACAATATGAATGTTTTTTCTCATCTTTGAGCATGTCACATGTATATTGTTTACTAAAATGTCTTTATAAAATAATAATACACACTTTGAGTCATACTAATCATATAATATATTGGTTTGAAATATGATTTATTCTTGGACATTAAAAATGAATTATTAATCATTGTCCAAAATTATCAAGATAATACAATAATGTTTTCTCTATTTTCAGTGAGTGACATAAGTTTTGATATAAAATGCCACTTTTAAAATTATGAAAGACACTTTGACTCTTATTGGGTAAACCGTGTATCAGATTGATGTGGATCTGATTCTTAAACATTTAAAATGTATTATGGGTCATTGTAAAAAAAAATATCAAAACAATCCGATTTAATTTTATAAGATTTTATCTTTTCACTTTTTATTTTTACCAAAATGTCAATTTTATCTTAAAAACTCAATTTGAGTCAAACTAGTCACATTTTCTATCAAATTTATGTTACACTGATTATTACACATTTAAAATGGATTATGAATTTTCATTTTAAATTATTAAGACAATATTAGCATGTTTTCTAAATTTTCAGTGAGTGGCACACATTTTGAATAAAAATGTCAATTTTAAACTGATAACGGACACTTTCATTCATACATGGAACACCATGTATGAGATTGAGATGAGGATGATTCTTACATGTCACAAATTAATTATCGATAGTTTTCTTGAAGTATACAAAAAATATGAATGTTTTTCATTTATTTTGAGTATGTTCCTTTTCTTTTTCACTAAAATATAAATTTTAAATAAAAAGAAACTTTTGGAGTAATACTGGTAACATCGTGCACTAGGTTGAGGTGAAGTTAATTCCTACATTTCAAAAATTATTTATGGATCACTTTATAAAATTATCAAAAATAAATAAATAAAAATGTTTTTTTATTGGTTATGAGTATGTCACTTTTATTTTTTACTAAAATGTCATTTTAAACCAAAAACATATACTTTCAGTCATACCGGTCACATCATGTGTCATTTTGACGTGTGCCTAATTCCTACATGTCAAAAACGAATTTCAAATAATTTTCCAAAATTATGATGATAATCCAAGCATGTTTTCTTCTATTTTTTTGAGTAAAATATATTTTTGGCTAAAATTTGAATTTCAAACTCATAGCGGACAATTAAAGTCATATCAGGCACACCGAGTGTTAGATTGAGATGTTGGTGATTTCAACACATCAAAAATGACTTATGTATCCTTTCCTAAAGTATTAAAACAATCCGAGTGTGTTTTCTTAGATTTGAGAATGATAGATTTCTTTTTTTAAAAAATGTTAATTTTAAATAAAAGACGCACCTAGAGTCAAACTGGTCACACTATGAATCAGATTGAGTTGAGGATAATTCATAAACATCACAAATGACGTGTGATTATTTTTTCTAAAGTATCAAAACAATATGAATGAATTTTATTAGTTTTGAGTATTCCATTTTTGATTTTAACTAAAATTTCATTTTAAACAGAAAACATTCACTTTGATTCATATCATTCACATCCTGTGTTGATTTAACATGAGTCTGATTCTTACACATAAAAAATGGATTATGAGTCATTAAACTAAATTATCAAAACAATCCAATTTTTTTCTTGGTTTTTAGTGATTGACACGTTTTTTCAACTAAAATGTCAATTTTAAACTGATGACACACACTTTGAGTCATACGGGAACACTGTATATCATATTGATGTGTAGGTGATTCCTACAAGTTAAAAATGAATTATGGATCACTATAAAAAATTATTAAAATAATCCAAATTTTTTCTTTATTTTGCATATCTCTCGTGTATTTTTACTAAAAGGTCAATTTTAAACTAAAAACATAATCTTCATGTCATACTAGGCACAAAATGATGAGAAATTAAACTAAATAAGTAGTAGGCAGTCACCTTTTTATTATATCTGTATACATTCTGATACCAGGTATGCTGCCAATTCATTTTTAAACAAAAAAATTTCCTCTTCTTAATACAGGGAATATCTAGAGTCATGGAAGTATTAGAAAAATATAAATAAAAAGGGGATTAATGAAATTATTTTAAATTTAATTTCAATTATCTTCAAAAATACCTCTTTGAAGATTCTAGTTTGGTCAGGATATATGATATCTTTCATAAATTTAATAACATAATAAATGAAATCATTTCCATTGGTTTTTTTGACCACTAGAGAAACATTTAGAAAAATAATTAATTTTTTTATATATGTGTTGATAGTAAAATATTATTATATATACCCTAATAGTTTTTGACTTGTAGAAATAAATTGGCTCCTTTCATTCATGTACTATCATTATGACAAGATTATGATTATATTTAGAAACCTCCCTATAATAAAACAGTTTTCATTAATACAAAATATAAAACTTATAACATGATGTTTAGATATAAAATATTTCATTAAATGTATTAAATATTGATAAATGTCATCATGTGTGGTTGGTTTTTTGGCTACCTATGCATTGAATCAAGAAAATAGATTTTGGAGTATCCAAGTTGACTGCAATGAGTAACCAATGATGCCTAAAAACAAAAATTAATATTTAATTAAATTAATGAATTTATATTTTATATGATTAAATTATAGAGTTTTACCCATGTATCATGGGTATTAATAAGATTCTATCATCTGTAATTTTTCTTTCAAATATTTTGACTAGTTTTTTCACTATTACTTCAATTTGATTTGTTTCCCACTTTAATTCTTGTGTAGAATTGATGTGAGGAAAAATGAGGCCAATTTTTTACAAGGTTTTTCCTTCCATTGTTATTCATATATACTCTTAAAAAAATATGAATATTATTCAGTCAAAATTAACATAGTAAATTTACTATTAGATATACAAATCATGAAACCACACCTCATGTATACATTTATAACTAATAATTCTAACCATTATTTCATGATGATTTCATTTACATTCTCAAGAATAATATAGTTTGTAATGGACTCCCTATACATCTATTATTCATCGTCAAATACGTTTGTAGCACCATTTTCTAACATTATATCTGTATGAACCATTAATGTTAGTAAATTAGTATGTTGAATTATTGGGGTAAAATTACTTTGTGAATATCTTTTTGATTGGTTGATTGATCCTTTAGAACATTTTTGTTTGAACTTTCTTTACACCCCTTCCCTTTTTTCATCTGTAATCACATTCATCAGTTCAGAATTTTTTTTATTAATTTTAATAGTTTTTATATGAAAAATTAATTGGAAAGGAATACCTCATTATAGACATGTTTCTTTACAAGATCTAAAGAACATGATATGAATTTTATAATACCTTGCTTGAACATATTAATATATAAATCATAAATTGGAATAGGTAGATCAGTGGTCATATTGTGAATAACATTAATCCTTACCCTCGCATGACCTATTAGAAGTTGCCTGTTGTGTAGAATATCTTCTAAGATATTGAACACTATTTCCCTCGCAAGAATATGATGGGTGGGTGTAGATAGATAAAAATCACATTCATTTTCACCCTATTTAATATCAGTACAATAAAGGTATCAGTGTATTCAAAATTCACATTTCACATAAAAATTATGAGAATATTGATTAGCTCATCTATGATAGCTCTTTAAGGGGAATATCTTACCTCAAAGTTCTGTGGTGGGGGATCTTCATGTAGTGGTTGTTCATGTGTTTTTTATTATAATTTATTCCTTACCATTACATTTTCTAACAACTCAAAATTCTAATTAAATTATTTTTCAATAGTATCTAATCATGCCTACAACTCTTCCATTTTCTTATCTTTATTCTACTATTCATTTCATTTATCAAAATATGTTTAGTGTGACACCCCAAAAACTACACCTCTAATATGAAAAAACTATTATAACTACTTCAATGCCACTGATGTTAGTTTTTTATTTGGTATAGCTGATGATGATTCTTGTTTCTAAGTCAGATAAAAAATATAGGAAATAATTAATCATTGTTATGTAATACCGATATAAAGAAAAATAATTTTTTTATTATTTTATGGTTATACATTCTTCCCACAGTTTATATGTTTTTTCATATATTAGTAACCCTTCTTTATTTACACATTAATAATTCCATAGAACATGTAGTGGGATGGAAGAGTCATTGAATTTGGAATCATCAATCTGTATATAAATATAGGAACATAATTATGTTGTTTCTTCATGTCATAAAATATTATTATAATATATTTAAAATATATACCTTTTTTCCAATAAAGCATTCCCAATTCATACTTTAAGGTAGGGGTATGCTGATTTTTCTACCCATTTCTTATTTTGAACCCCCATTTTTTGTATCATAAATTAACAATTTTTAATCATTTTGATTAATACATGTATTGTTAATGAATGTATTACCAATCACAATGTATATGAAACAATGTATCCTCACAATGACTTAGAAATTAATCCCATGCTTTTCGGTGAATTAGGTGTTCATACATATGTGGTGGGTGTGGATTTATTTTCCTTTAATCATTATTGACATGAAACTTCATAAGAATTGTGTTAAATCCTATATGATCCTTTCTATAAAACATTAACAATAATTTAATTTGGGATTCATCTACTAGAAATTCACTCTGTAAGGGATAATGAAGAGTAAATCATAATTTCATTATTTTGTATTTTAGTATAACAAATAATGTATATCTTAATGTTACCCAAATATATTTCTAAATTAGTGTCTTAATAACAATAAAAACATTGTTCCATGAATCTACATCAATTTTAATAAACATGTGAGTGGTGATCCCAATGTAACTATTGAATATGGTCTTGTAGTGGTTAATAGGATGGCCACATGAATTCCATCTAACCTCGAATTTGGTGCCTTTTTTCTCATATTAATAATTTTTTTTCTAACACCATCATGCTATGGTGCTACTATTTTTTTGGGACCCTGGTTTTTCACCATCTACCATTTCATAGGATTCAACATCATAAATTTGTTTCTCTTCATTAGTAGCATCTGTATATGAAGAATATTATTCTTCCTCTGTATTTGGAGCTCCATCATGTTGAGAAATTTGTTGTTCCTCAAGATTTGGATCATCAATATGTCCAAAATTCCTTATATGATTATGTTTTAGAACATTTAATTTAGGCTCTATAAATTAAATAATAAATAGATAATAATATGGGGTATCATAATATATAATAAAAATATATATAACTTGATTATTGAAATCACTTTTTTTAAGGTTGAAGTTGTTTGAACCCTTTATTGAGTATCAAAATCCCATTATTGTGGTCTCCTCTAACATAAAAGACCCCATATACAATGGTACTGCTATGGAATCATTATAATGTCCCAATGAAATGGTCTTCCTTAGTTGACTTGATGTCTGACCCTTTAGTGGTTTTGGTCAACAATAGAAAAATTGACCATTTTTGGTTTCCAGGATATGGATCATAACATACTTATTCTTCATGTGATTCCATTATATGTGGGTTTTCATTGTACCCTTCTTTATTAAATCCATATTCATTAATCCAAATTCATCTATTTTAACATCACTATTTTTATCAACCCACATTCATTGAAATATAGACACTTGGGTTGTCTTATAATCCAACTCCCATATTTTTTATGATGCCAATGTATGAAATATTCGCACAAATTGGATTTTTTTCATTGGTACTAGATTTGTGAATAACTTAATCCATTAATGTAACTCTTTTATTTTAAATGGTACTATGTTCATCATGTTAATTTTCATAGAATTTATAACCATTAATTACATAACCATTATAAGATAATACATGCACACTTGGTCTAGTAACTAGATATCAAATTCATTCAAAAATTGAATCTATATTTTCAGTTAACTCCTAAAAAATGTAGTATGAAAACCATCATATAAACTATGGATTATGTGTATTTTTTATCCAACCTTCCTCCCTTGATGAATTAAAATGCTTAAGAATTTATTTGTGGGTCTCAACATACGAGGAAATCTCTAAACTGTTATTCAAAATGTAAGGGTGGAACTACTAGAATTATAACTTATACCCACGGGTTAAAACCATGGGTATATCCCAGGGAACCATGGGTATAGTCTATAACATGGATTTATGAACGGTGGGTGCTTAATTATTCAGGATAGGACCATACCCATGGTTTATATAGAAACCATGGGTATCAAATATTCATATTTTTTTAATACCCATGGTTATCATTAAGTAGTGGGTATATGTGGTTGTCCAGAAATCATGTATTCCAATGGTTTTGTGAACCATGGGTATGGAGACATTCCACTTTTGGAAAGTAGCAGCATCATCCAGCACCACTCATAAAACATGTAATAAAATTACAAACCTTGATACACATTTAATGCAGTACACTAATTATATATTTATAATTCAAATATCAAGTTATAAATAGTTTTCAAACTATTTAAAATAATATAACTTACATATGCAATCCACATTATTAATAAGTTTTAGCCATCCACACATGTCTCTACATAAACAAAAAAATTAAGGGGGTTAACATCTCCTTCTTCCCCGTAATTTCCATTATAATCACCACCAACATTAGTTCTCAAAGAATAACAATCACCACCACCACCACCACCACCACCGTCATCATCATCATCCACATCATTAGCACCACCATTATTGTTGTCGCTACCACCAGCACCATCAGCTCGACGGCCACTAGGAGCCTCATTAACATCACTCAAGGAATCATATATAGAGTGTATTAATTACATACATGAATAAAAAATAGTAGCATTCTCTGATTTAAGTGATGAACATATAACTGGAATAGATTTTAGAAACTGTTTGGTGACCTGTTTTCTGCTTCCATGTTCTTTTATAGCTGTTTTTTCCTCATCTACTTATGTATGTGTGTTTTTTGGCTTGGTGTATTGATAGGTTTTAGAGGTTTCCAATGAGGTCTAGTACCTGGTGTGGGTGATCTTTTTCCTAGGTCGACATCAGACTCTCCCCAGGTGCTCCTCAACTAATACCTATCTCAAATGGTCATTTAGTCTGATTTTTTCATCTTTTTTATTATCAAGGACCTCCTAAAAAAACTACTAAAAATATAAAAAAGATATTTTATTATTAATCACAAATACAAATTTGGGATATCACTAAAAATACATACAAACTTTTCTTAGTCTTGTGCATTTACAAAACTTACATTCATTTTATTTCTACTTAAGAAAAATAATTTTTCTCAAGGCACAAGACCTTTGATTCCTAATTCCACTTACTACAAATGTCATTGATTAGTATAGTACTACATTATTTAATAATATGAATGTGAATACATAAAATGAATTAAAATTATAGAAGGTGAAGAAATCTATAAAATGAATAAAAATCTATATATATATATCTAATTAGAAATTTAATAATTGTGGAATAACATAAACAATACATACTAATTAGAAAATGGCCAAATGGACATTTGGTTTTTTAGTAACTTGTTAATTTTGATCATTTGGTCATTAGGTTATTCATTCACCTAGTAAATTTGATCATTGGGTCATTAGGTAAATTTTTTGTTTGGTTTTTTGGAAATTGTTTCGATTGACCAACTGGTCATTTTATTATTTGTTCACATAGTAATTTTGATCATTTGGTCATTAGGTTAATTTTTTTTAGGTTTTTTGATACTTTTTCTATTTATCCATTTGGTTTTATGGGTATTTGGTCATTTTTCCATTTGACTGTTTGGTTATTGAGTCACTTGGTAATTCAGATCATTTGGTCATTATGTTAATTTTTTCGTTAGTTTCTTTGGCAATTTTGTCATTTGAATATATTTTTTCTATCCCTTGGTAATTTTGATCATTTGGTCATCATGGTCATTTTTTGGTTAGGTTGTTTGTTAATTATTTCATTTTGGAATTTGTCCAATTGGCCATTTGTCCATTTATCCATATGGTTAATCTCTCCCATAGTAATTTTGATCATTTGGTTATTAGGTTCATTTTTTGCTTTGTTTTTTTGGTAATTTGGTAATTTTTTAATTTATCCAATTGTCCATTTGGCCATTTTTACATTTGGAAAATTTTCCAATTAGTCAATTAACCATTCTACCATTTGGCCATTTGGTAATTTGTTCACTTGGTAATTTTGATCATTTTGTCATTATGTTTATTTTTTGGTTAGGTTGTTTGGTAATTTGGTCATTTGTCTAATTATCCATTTATTCAACTATATGTTTAGATATTTTTTCCATTTATATAATTGGGATAATTGGTCATTTTTTAATTTTTCCATTTGGTTATTCATTCACTTGGTAATTTTGATAATGGCTAATTGGCCAAATGGATAATTTTCCATTTTTCCATTTTTTCCATTTGTTTGTTTTGTTATTTGGTAACTTGGTAATTTTCATCATTTGGTCATTAGGTTCATTTTTTAGGTTATTTGTTCATTTGGCCAACTGTTCATTAAGAAATTTGGTCATTTGGAAGGGGAATTTTCCACCTTATATTAAAGGGATTCCAGGAAGGAAAACATAAATTTCAGCCTGAAAATATAACTATGTAACAATATATATATAGATATTAATTTTATCTTATTTAATTTACCTAGAGCCTCTCATGATTGATCATTGTAGAGTTCACTAATATTTTAAAATATGTCCTAGAATCTTTGTTCATTTTGTTTTTTTCCTAAAGTGTCCTAAAATCAAAATTTCAATGCAATTAATAATAATTAAATTTTCATTTCAAACCAATAAATATTATGAATAAATTAAACTAATTAATATTCCAATATGTGATCATATCATGGTATTGTGATGTTGGATAGTTGTTGAATATTGGTACACCCTCTAGATCAGAACGGACTCTACTCTTCTAACTAACATATAACACGTTCTTATATGATTGATAGAACTCCCCAAGATCCATCAGATGTGTGATGTTAGAAGATTCACAACCGATAATGTTAAAATAATGCTACAGCAGCCATCTTAATTAATATACATTCAATACTAATATAGATATCAATTTAAGAATTTTTCTTACCCACATATCTGCCTATGACGTTTTCTTGATTTCATTACTGATATTCCTCTGTGAGATTGGTTGCACCATAATGATATCATTATATTTGTTTAAGGTTTCTATAAAACATCTACATTTCCAAGAATTTTTATCTATCATCTGCTTGACTTAATTTTAGTCCACCATTACTTATGTTAGGTGATTCCGGGATTTATGAATATGGGTTCTCCCACGTCACCTATTAGAAGATCCCACAAAATAAAATAAAAGAACAAAACATGAATTAAGTCACAGTACACTAGAAAACAAATGGTGTGAAGTAATGTTACACCCATATAATAATAAAAACATGATATAGGAAGCTCATTAGGATTTAATGGATCTGTAATATGGCCTAAATCAATATCCTCTAAAGGATGTTCCTATTCTGATGCATGCAATGGGTGATTTTCATGCACTATAGAGGAAGCTGAAGGAGTATTATAATCATATCATAGATAGATATTAGGAAATGTATGTGGAATATACATGGGATGATAAGGATAGAAAGGCTGGGGATATGTCATATGATATAGATATGGTAAATGTGTGAAAATCCCTAGAGGTGGCGTAGACAAGGTATGTGAAAAAGAGGCTAAATAACATGATGATAGAGGCATGGGTGGGAACATCTTCAAAGGCTCAAGTGGAGGATGTAAAGGTGTGGTAGATGGGGTATCCACCGGTGCTTCATGGCGTGAATGGGTATGATGGGTGCTCTGTGTAGATCTAGGACCTCACCTACTTAGACCCATATTAGTAGTATGATGAGAAGCCAACTCTAGTTGAGATTATTGTCCCTAAAAAAATTTTATAAATAATAATAACAAGGAATTTATTTTAATTCAGAATAAAAAAATTTCAAATATTATAATCATAAAGGGAACTAGAGGATGCAACTCAAGCTCGCGCATCCATTGGTCATTATCAAATAACCAATTCCTTCAAAATTATTAAATATCTTTCATAATCCATAGTAGAATAAAATATAACTTTTTTGGAAATAGTTTTTAAAAATTCTACATACAACTTGGAATTCAAATAATTCATAAACAATGTCATGAATGATTTATAAAATACTACTTAAAACTAATTAATACATTTTAAAAAAACTGGTTTTATGAATTTAAATAAATAAAATTATAATCAATGAAAGAAAACAATACTAAAATAAATATATATTCAAAACTAAAACTAAATTAATGTAATTACAGTAGTACAAACCTGAGAAACCAATTTCATGGTAAATTAAAAGAACTGTCAATAGATATGGTTGCTTTTATATATTACCCCCCACTACTTCAAGTTCAACATCAATTCTCACAATTGGAAATTTTATGGCATCAAAAAAAATGGTCAAAACCAATGAGGTTTCAATGGTCTCATTTTCATCCCCACCACCAGGAAAAATATTTCTTGGGATTACCTCAGTAATGAAACCATGATCAGGTCTCGGATGATCTTTTACATAAAACATGTATTTTCCATTAATTACAAAATATATGGTTCGTTAGTAGACATGAATCAAGACATGTCAATAACTCTGAATCCTCAATCATCAATAAATTTACCATGTCAATTAATTAAATCAAACCATTTATATCTCATCATAGTGACTCCACAGTGAGAGTAGTAATCCAATAACATGTTTTTCTCAACAAGTCCATAATAAGAAAAATTTTCATATCTAGGCCTACTATCTGATGTAATAGAATAATATTTTGTATTTACATTTAACATAATTACATCATGTTGTTTTCTCATTTACACCACTCGATAACTTTTAATAAACTTATACCCATTGATTATTACTGATTTACATACATGAACTGATGAATTGGGACCAAAATTCAGTGACCTAAATTTTAAAGAGGTGGAACCAACAGGTAAACTCAATGACTATAATATACATGAATAGTATAATTAAATGAATATATTTATTTTAGATTCATTATAGTAATGGTCATACCTTTAATTTTAACCCAGAAGGAAACACTTTACAATGCAATGACCCTCTCATTATCAAAATCAAAGATTGATAAAATCTACTTATAATTTGTTTATTTTCACTGTATAAAATGTTAATAAAATTTTGATGTATATATAAAATTAAATAATATTATATATTATATAAATATCTCGATTACATACTTGATATAGAAATTGAAAAAACCACAGTTAAACAATATTGTGTAATGTGCCATATGCCACTCTTCAAGGATCAATGTAGCCAACTTATATGACCCAAAAAATTATCTTATTTAGGGAAGATATGGGAATTAGGGATCAATTTCCCCACACTAGTAATCTTCATATCTCATTGGATAGTTATGTCTTGTACTAACATTAGAAAAATACATTGAAAAAAAGGCCATACATTCTCAAGACAGATAACCTCTCACAATAGAACCCTCTGGATGATTATTTTCTAGACATACGATTCAATTGAGCACATATTTCATTCATTAGGATACTTCCACAAAATGAAACATGTCCCCCAAGCTATGTTTTAGTTGGAAGATGAACTGTTAAATATAGCATGCAAGTGAAAACTGGTTAAGGAAATTTTATTCCAACTCATGCAAAAATTAATGACAACTCCTACTGTATTTTTATCAAGAAATTCATCAATAAAATTTTAGAACAAAGGTCACTAGTAAAAGGTACAAGTGAATAATAGTATTATTTACATTATTGGGTTGTAAAATTTGGATTTCTATTGGAATGAATTTATGTAGATGGATATGATAATAATGAGTTTTATGGATTTTAGTTTCAACACCCTTATGTGGACTAAATTCGATATGCTTTTGGGATATCCATTAGGAACCTTTATATTCTCCAATACTTCCAGAAATTGATTTTTGTCTAAATGTGTCATCACATAAGAAGCATAGGTAGCATTCCATTTGTTTTCACTGATACACATAGGATGGAGTTCTGGTCGAATACCCTAATCCAACAAGTCTCAGTAAGATCTGAAGTCATCTTTGGTCTTCCCCTTTTAATTTAATAAAATTTAAATCCAAATTTCACATATATTTATCTCAATTTTCATTAGGTCTAAAAAATGATGTAAAAAAATTGGTCGACCAATATGGAAACTCAAAAAAGATATTTTCTATTTCCAATTGTATGTTTATTCAATATCAAATTTCATTCTCTTTTTAAATTTCATCTGAACATTCTATAATAAAAAACTAAAATTATTTAATTCAATATGCACATTAGTTCATGACATAAGTTGATTTAGTTGTTCAATGTCAATAGTATTATCAATCCATTTTTTATTCTTCCTATATTGATGATCTGTTGGTAGAAATCATTTATTCCATATGAAACTAAAACTATGATGATATTTAAGCCTTATCAATCATGTTTCATTCATATAAATAAGAAATGATGGTTTCTAGTTTGTTCTATAACCAGAAATCTTTACATAAGTATAGAAATCATTTATAGTCTATTTAATGGAAGCACACCTCTAATTTATATTTTTTGAAGAAACATCGAATGTGCACACACCCATATCCAAAAGCTACTGCAACTCTATTATAAACGGTTGCAAGTATACCTCTATATCATTGTAGTATTACAATGCCCTAATATCAATATACACAAGAAAGTAAAAAAAATAATACACATACATGGAGTAAGATTATAAACATGAATATAAATTGGTCATGCGTTGTGAGTAGTAAGCATCTGGACAAACGGATTAAACCATCAAAGGATACACCCAAACTGATAGTACGCACCTTAGGAGCAAAATCAGGTTGTTTGAATCAAATTTATTCCATGTTAATCAATATTTAGGATAAAAAAACTTATCATTACATTTAATTTTATTAGAATAATTCCATTTCATATTGTTTCATATTTCTATAGACATGAATTGATTTTGAATCCATGAAATTAATGAAAAAATCCCCATGACTTTATGTGGCATACAATATGGTGTTCCATAAATATTTTCCTTCCATCGAGATTTACCTCATTTTTTACAGTCATTAAGGTCTATTGTTTCCTAAAAAAATAAACCTCAATCTTTCATACAAGCATAAATTTTATAAGTTAAAAATATAACCTTGTTAATTAACATTTATACCTTATAATGATTTGAGGGTATATATGCACCATCAGAAAGATAGTCCTTCAAAAAGGTAATAATATAATAAATGGAGATATAATAAATTCAATAATTTTTTTCCATGATATAACCACATTAAAAATTCCAACTTCGTCATTTTAGTAAATTCCTGATATATAGGAGTTCTGGCATTAACCATTATTTTTCTCACACTCTCAATGTCATCATCAAAATTATTTTCCTCATGTGTATTGATATCATTGTATTCCAGCAATTTAATATTACCTCTCTAGTGATGATGCACAAATAGAAATAGATCAATTATCAAATTCTCCAAACCACTCCAATATTTCCATTCATGAATAGTATATGATTTTCTTATCTCTCCATTATGATA
The DNA here is from genome assembly GCA_963277665.1 of Viscum album. Taxonomy (NCBI): domain Eukaryota; kingdom Viridiplantae; phylum Streptophyta; class Magnoliopsida; order Santalales; family Viscaceae; genus Viscum; species Viscum album. The sequence continues at coordinate 869,101,517 of OY728147.1, read as the reverse complement.
CTAAACATAATAGTTTATTTGAAATCTAGATTTTTTATATGGTATCTAATTTATTCCGAGATTAACCATGGTATTACAACATAATTATAATGTGGACATTGTATATAAACTCTATCTGAATCATTTTTAAATGAAAAATATAAAAACAAATATCCAACTTCTTTTGAAACTCTATTAAAACCTGATTAGTATGATACATCCAAATTATATCCATTATATTATAGTGAAAAAAGTTGTGTTTCAATAATAAATGTTAACCATAATTAAAAAATTCATTTAAACCAATTATAATATACAATTTATCAAGTCATTCTAGTATCTAGAGAAACAAATAATAATAGAAATAACATTTTCTATAATCGAAGCATGAAAATAATGAACTAGAAAAAGTATAAGATATGGATTAAGAAAAAACTATTACATAATCCAATTAAATACATTTCTTTATAGAATAATTTTTTTAACATACCCATTATTTTATATTAAGATTAATCCAATTAAATACACTTGTCTCTATGATGGAAAACATTTACTCAAGAATAACTACAATGTGTCACCCAACATCAAAACCACAAAAACATGGTATAATAATATCATAGAAATTTTACCACTATTGATATAAATATAAATAATCATCTGATATTAATATCAAAGAAACTATATCAAAAATGTAAAAAAAAAATTGTTAATCCTTAATGTTATATGATATATGAAATTAAATACAAAATTTGTTATAAAAAATTACTAATATCTAATTGGAATGGAAAAATGCATCACTTGTCTCCTTCCATAATCCTGAATAATATCCAATGTTTTATGAAATATAGAGGTTTTGAATATGATTTTGAAAATGGAATCTAACAGTGATTTTTAAATGGAAAGGGATTAAAATCGGGACATGGATTATTTGAGTGACGAAATTTCTGTGAATTATATTATTGTTGAATACCCAAATTTGGTCAACGATGTGATAGGGATCCATCCTTAGGGAGGAACACTTTCACTCAAGACCTGTTCTACAAAAATAATTTTTTAACTAGGTATCCCAAATGATTCATTTAGGTTTTTATAAAAAGGAATGATGTACTTCATTTATAATATAAATAAGGCCATGAAATTTGTTTTAATAAGAATATTTTTATTTCATATAATGAAATTTTATTCAAAACATATTATAAATCATGTTTGTATTATCAAGATATCTTAGCGAAAAATACATATTATTAGATAAATTTTTTTATCATGAAAACATTTAAGAAATCATTTACAATCCCAAATGTAATCAAAATCATAAATAGATCTCATGAAAGGAATAAATACTATAACCATTTTACTTGAATAATATAAAGATCGTGTTCATTGAAAATACATATATATTTTTTGATGTGTTTTGATACAACCAATAAAATAAAAAATTTATATACTTTATCTAAAGGCTAATAAATAAAAATTGGAAAAATTATTTAAAAACAATAAAGGGACATGAAAATATATAACAATGTTTAATAAAAATAATGGAAAAAATTAAAATATTTTTTATTCCAATATATCTTCTAATTAAAAATATTTTCATTAATATACAAAAATTCCAAGAAAAACTCCATAGTTATAATTTCAAACATAATCATTTAACTATTTATTTCATATTATAAATCAAGTGTAGTCTCATCATAGTCATATTATATAAAATGACATGTATGGAAGAGACTACTTTCCAATACAATCTATTAATGAGCTCCCCAATCTTCGGTAAGAATAAATCTACCTCCTATAATGAATATATCAATTTCTATAACCAATTTAGTACAAATGAATCTTATATAGAAACTGATAATAAAAAATATATTAATTAAAACCATGAAAATATAACTTAATAACCTCAATTAATAAAATTTAACAAAACCCATAATTTTAATTACCTAATAAGTGAATGATTTCAACCCATATTAAATAAATCCCTACAATAATTTAGCAAAAAACTTACCTCAAAAAAAATAAAGAACATTTTTTAAATGATCCACCTCAAACTCCATTTACTAGACCATAGGGAATCATCATAACCTCGACTGAATTTCACCATGACATTATAAAATAAAATCGAAATATTCATCCCATAATGTGGTATATATGATTGATAATATCAACATAAATTGTGGGAAATACCTAGAGGGAAACTACCCATATCAACACCATTTATTCTTATTAATTAAAAAGTAAAATCATAATAATTATTCCTGAAATTAAAAGCAAATTCAACCCATCTTTAGACTAGGTAAAACAATATCTAATGAATTATCTCATCCACAAGCCTCATGTAATGTTATAAATAGGTCTAGTTCATTATAGATGTATACATATTATATATCATAGTTCCAATTCATTATATTACTACATTTTCCATTTTCACCAAAAAAAAAACTCAAAATAAATATGTATATATATTATACCAGAAACCATCACAAAATAGAGAAACCAATAAAAACTAACTCCCACAAACTAGTACCCACATATATATTGTATAATCTCATATAACAAACTCAATATGATGAATTCAATATATCTGTGTCAAATCATCAATATAATAACCAATTTATAAAAATATATAATAACAAGTGGAGTAGGAGATGGAATATTATAAATAAAATTAGGTTATTTTATCCACCGACTAATGGTTAGTTTACACATTATAAAACAAACTTTATATGGTGGATATGAAAATACTGGTACTCCCGTCATATATATAAAATTAAAAATCAAACATCACCCACAAATATAAAACAATATAATACTAAAGGCTCATCCAAATTAATATCATTAAACCAAAACCTCAAAAATAAAAAATCACCCTAAAGAACCTTATTTCAAATAATAAAGAAGAATCATGACCTAACTATATCTTGGTTAGGTTTTCATACATAGATAAAAATGAAATAAATAGTCCATATAATATAAAAATTCTTTGTAACTCACTATCTAAAAACATTATAATCATGAAATCATTGCAAAAGGGGAGAACACTAGAGGAGGAGAGTCGTCTGTCCTCTCTCGGGTGAGGGAAGAACACGAATTGTCTGAAGGGAGGAGAAATGACTTGAGTATATGGGGGATGGTGATAGGATGAGAAACTGTGTGAGAGTATACCACAATTTTTTTTTAAAAACTATTGGGATAGTATGTCTATACACACAATTTATATAAATCGTGGGTATAGGCATGTTCCATAAAATGTATACCCACAATTTCTGTAAAATCTGGGTATATATCTATAGGGATAGCCCCATTTTCTAGTATAGTGGGCCTACTTATGATCTGTATTAGTTATTGTGATGACATATATTCTATAAATTTCTTCACCCACAAGTTTCTCAGTGTGACGAGGTTTTGGTAGACCAATTATTTCCACACCAGACTGGCAGTCGGTATATAATTCAAATGATTCCTCAACAATAAATCACTCTGTAATACAACCTTATGTCCAACATAAATTTTTAACATACCATTATAAATTATTTATGTATATTTCAATGGGATACATCCATCTACAGTGTACAAGACCACCTAGTCAAATCCCTCTTATCAAGAGAACAATCATGGACAAGGATGTCGATGGGAAGAGCATCTCTAGTTCATATAACAAGAAAATATTCCCCTTTTAAAATGTTTTCAATTTAATGAGTTCTATATATTTTTTCATATATATTTTAAAAAATAGATATTGGATAATATATGATGGACATTCTTGGGTAAAATGAAACATAAATCTACAAGCATTATATCTCCCATCAAAACATGACAGTAATGTGATATTATCTCCTTTAACATTAAATTAGTCATTGAAACGATATTAATGATATTTTATGAATACCCCTATGGAAAATTTACATCATTTGAGTAGTCAAAAAACTGATATCTCACTTTCCTAAAAATATTGTAAGCATTTGGAGGAAGAAAAGTCTCTTTTTCACCCTTTACTAGTGCCAAATATTCTTGTATTCCCATGTTAGTCATGTTTAACCAATCCTTAATTCCATCCTTTGTTTTATCAAGTTAATTTATTAACAATACAATAACACTATAACATTCATTTTTTCAACATGCATGACATCAAAAAAATTAATGATGTAGAAACAATTTGAATACAGTAATTTAGAATAAAAATGTTCTATTTTTTCAATCGATTTTAATAAGGTTTTTTGATATAGTTTATAAAAATAAGTGCCCATTTATTTATTTTATCAAAAAATTGATGTTTCATATTCTTATGAACTCATATCGAATGACTTTTTCCAATATTGGTACTTATGTCACTAGGGTAGAAATCTTTGATGTCCTAGAAACACAGTCCTTGAGGAATGTTTCATCCTAATTGAATATGTAACTTGTTCAAAAATGGGACACCCTTCAATTCCTTTAACTCTATATCTTTAAAAAATTGTATAAGCAGGAAATTCATTTATCATCCTGTACAACATTTTTTCAATGTGTAATCCTCATTTTTTAAATAATCATACAACGTAACTGTTAGTGTTAATGTCTTAGAACCATCTACATTTTACTTTATTCATTAATAAATACCTTATCACATCTTGATTGTTCATATATATGAAAATTAATGAGATAATGTCCTAAGGATATCTATTGCAAAAAAGGGTCATAGCGGATCTCTGCTATGATAAGAACCTGGAAGTGGCATAACACTATTCTTGAATATATGTTCTATGGTCGGATGATTTTATTTGAGGAACAAAAATAATATATTCGAATAGGGTTGAGGAATCATAAAACTTTGAGGTACCTTCTCATTGTGTGTGCCTTAGGTAATCTCCTGGAGGGTATTATGAGAACGAGACTCTCCAGTAGAAAATCCACATTTCATAGTCTCATTGGAAGATCCTATCTACGGACATGTGTATTGGTCCTTAGACTTTATGATTATTATTAATGTCTATTATAACTCATGAAATTATATTCATTGAAGAAAACTATGAAGACACACCATTCATAGTGTGGTAGGATGTGTTAGGTGTGTCACGAGTAATACTGTATTAATAGATAATGTGAAAATGGATTTTTCCCTTCTATTCCATAACAGGAGTTGATATATTAGGCCCTTTGATGGAATTTATATAGCCTAAATAAATCCTTTAAAATGGTGAGGAATGGTAAAGTTCAATTATGGGAAGTCAATGAAAGAATAATCGAGCACATGGGTTGATGGAACTTGCATAAAACTCGCTTGATTCGAGATATCGAGACAAAGGGATTACATTACATGATAAGCATTCATAAGAGGTGACATGTCATTGTGGATTTAACTTATTTCTCTATGGGTGCCTTGGCATGTTCCTAGATTCTAACCTTGGACTTTAGGCAGGCTCTACCTAATTCCACTAAGAAAGAGGCCTAGTGGGTCACACACTATGTGTGTCCAGGTATCTCAGTTAAGTGTTCATTTGATAAGTTGAATAAAGATTATTCCTGATTGTGGTTTAATAATTATTCAAGGATGTATGATCTCATTTATTTCGAAACTAGTTATTCTAGGTAATATAGTGTGGGTGAAAAAATATATTTATTAGCAAGTAATGAAGTGATATTTATTTCAGAAATAAATATTCATTATTCAAGGTCTAATAAATGTGGTGGGGGAAATAAAGAAAATGGGAAAACAAAAGTACCCACTATGTATATTAATATATACACACTGTCTAATTTTTCTGAGGATTTTTTGAGAAATGATATTATTTATTTAATTAAATAATATTAGGTGTAATTCACTGGGTTCATGTTAATTAATAATAATAGTCAACTGTTATTATTAGACATGGGGTAATACTAAGAATTAAATGAAATTATTAATGATTTTGGGTAATTAATTTGTTTTATTATTATAAGTAATTAAAATACCAATTATATTATTCTCATGAGACCCATCCATTTTGGTGGTTGTGCACAATGGATCTGAAAATCTCTCAATCCAAGAGAGAATTATTTATCCACTAAGAAAACTCTCAAGTTATGATAAATATACTCCTCCATCGGATCAAGGAGAGTGCTTTGGAAGCGGATCTCATGGAGATCTAAGGTGTACATCGCAAGAGGAGGATCTTCCATGAAAGCACCCAGATATCCCTTCGGGGATGTCTAGAGATACATGGAGAACGTGTGGATCACCGTTAGAGTAAGCCTACACTTGGATTCTATGACACAATGATGGATCACATTGGATAGTGACCAAAAACATAAACTAAGAGAGAATTACATCAAGGTAATTCTTGTCTTTTAATTAAATTAATTATAACTAACATATGATTATTCTCTCCATGGTTCTGGGACTCCCCTCTTTTCATATGTTCTTTGTTCTATTCTGATGATATGGAATTTTATCATCATCATGATCTCAGATTGATCATTTTTGACAGAAAAAATTAAAGTTGGGTAATCCCACCCATGAGCTTCTGTTGCACTCGAATCATACAAGTGGTATCAGAGGGGTCATATCGTTAATTAAAATTATTTATTTTTTCATTGATTATTTACACATTTAATAATTTATTTTTTTCAATTCAAGTTAATCATTCTACAAATCTGAATCTCAAGATTTGTTCCTCCACATTCGTTTTTTGTTCACCTTACAGAAACAATACATTCATTTAATTTTGATTAAAATAAAATAGAGGATCGCATCCTGAGGTTACAAAGATTTCTGGTTATACAAAACCATAACACATGACCTATATTTGACAGTACACACCGTGTAGTCAAGATTTAATGCATCGAACTGATCCACCAATCCAAGTTGTGTGTTGGAGAATTTCTATGTCTTAAATGACTCTGTGGGTTGACCAGGAATATGTGGCATGTGGCTTTTGGATTACACACCATGTGGCCCCCTGAACACGGTGTGTAGTCTATTTGGGTTAGGGTTGGACTATGAACCACATACATTGCTTGGCTGGATGGAGACTATGTAAAGAGGACACTACATAGGGTGTGGCCCACTAGACATGCCATGTACTCTAAAGATTTACAAAGTACATATACATTCTATGTCCCCAGGCGTGTACTTCATATAGATGGTGAATGATAGTACATGACGTGTAGTCAGAACTATATGTCGTGTACTCATCCAAATTATGTAGATTTATTAAAATTTATTATTATATTATAAAAACCCTTGAGACATGTACAATGGTGTGGGCATAAAGCAGGGCCAAAACACGTGATAAGTGTTATATATATATATGGGTTTAATTTAACATCTCGGAAATGTTCATTTCTACTCATTGGGTAGTTATGAATGAGAATTCACCGGGTTGCCTCCAAGGTACATGTTATGTACAAAGATAATTTTAATTGAATTTATTTTTTTAAAATTATGATCAATGAGAATCTCAAGAAAATTTAGAAAAAGGGTTTAAGATAAAAGAATTGATTAATTAAAGATAATTAATTGACTTCAGCATGACTTATCATAAATAAGAACTATTAAATAATTTAATACTAGTTTTATTTATAAATAAATATCTTTTCATGCATGGATGATCTTGAGATAGAATATGACCTTTTTATGTGTATGTTTTCGTTTAATTTATTTATTTAAATTAATTTTGTTGGCCTGCGAGCCTATCTTTATTAATATACATGGGCTGGGTGCCTAAAGTTTCTTTTATGTAAAAGATTATTTTAACCCTCACCTTTGAGTGAGATAAAAGAATATGTAGTGGATGGAGCTCCAAAGACAGTGTATGTGGCTAAAGTTAGGATCCAAGGTGAAACCAATCCATTGAGATACAAAGGTGGACATGGGGAAGGCTGTAAACACAAACCAAAAAGGTTTCAAGTGTTTCTCTCCTAGGTCTTGGGTTAGTTTATCAACCACTAGATAAACTAACAAATAGAAAAATATCATGATCATACCATTTATTTTATTCCTGTCATTTTTATGGTTTATTTATTGTGGGTTTATTATCATGATCACACAATTAATGAATTAAACAAGCATGTAGGATGGAACTAAAATAAGACTGGCTTATGTGTAAATTTTATCTTAGACATGGTTCATCACATAAGTATATATCACTTAATACTAACAAGAATGTATAAAAAATATTAAAATGGTAATTTACATGTAAGGATAAAATCCCTCAAAGAAATATTAAGTCGGTATATCCTTCCATAATCTTTGTTAGAATCGAACCATAGTTCAAAGTTGTTCACCAACCCTAGTTGGGGTGGTTTAAATTATTAGGGAATTATAATTCAATGTTTTGGGTTGACTTGACTTGGTCCACATCAAGAGTTGACTACCACAATATTAATTGGTGTGACCAAGAGTAAAAGGTTGAGGAAATCCAAAATAAAAGGTTTTCAGGATTGGGGAGTCCACTCAGCGGAACAAGGAACTACGATTTAATGTAGTTGGAATTTGGAATGCCTACACAAACCCATAAATTTCTTTAGAAACCCAAGTTAGGGTAATGCGGAGGTAAATATAAATCCTTTCCACTAGAATATTGAGGAAATAGAATATTCTGAATCCAATGGTGAGTGCTATTGGATTTCAATAAAATAGTGGGAGACTAAAAAGTATTAATTTATTTATTTTTCTTATTTTTATCATGATAAAGTACTAAACCTTTTCTCATCTTAATTTTTAAAAATGGATAGAAAAATTAATTCAAACATATCGTTGAGAACCATATTTATAAGGAAAAACTTCTCACCAGCACCAATTTCTAGGAGTGGCAGAGGCATTTACGCGTCATCCTTAACCATGAGAGGAAATTTTATGTGCTAGAGGAGCCTATTTTGGTTGTGGATGGAAAAGAGTCCAGTGATAAGAAACTATCTCTCTATATGAAATATTTAGATGAATCCACAAATTTCCAATGTTTCATTCTATTAGCCATGTCTAATGAGCTCTTGAAGCAATATGAAAACGTAGATGTGTATCGCATGATGTCTCACCTTAAGAATCTTTATCAAGAGAAGGCAATACATGAGAGATATGAGATCTCCAACACTTTTTTTAACATCTAATCATAGATAGTAGGTTCTTGCTGAGCCTCATGTATTAAAGATTATTGGCTACATTGAATGCATGGACATCTCTGGGATTAAGTTCTTAGATGAGTTACATAAAGATCTCATCCTATTATCACTACCCAAGACCTTGTCTAGATTTATTGTCAACTATAACATGAGAAAAAATAAGAAGATTCTATCAGAACATATGACATTAATTGGCTAGGTAGTTAAGGACATGGGGCATGAAAAACCTGCATTACTTATGGTGAATAAGAAATAAAAGGTCAAGGAAAAGGGTCCAAAGAATTATAAATAGTCTGAAGCCCCCGAGCACCATCCCTCTAAGAATGGGAAGTTCTAGAGGCAGGGTAAGTAATAGGAGGTGGTATGTTTTTCATGTCGTAATCCAGGCCACTATAAGATGAACTACACCCAGAAGTGTGGGGATGCTAAAGGTGTGTTTGTTATCGAGTGTAATCTTTCAATTTATACACATTGGGTATTAGGTACATCTTATGGGGCTCAAATCTGTATCCAAATGTAGGAACCAAGTACGTTTATAAAGATTTCCAGAGGAGAGGTGGATCTTAATGCTTCCAATGGCGCGAGGTTGGCTCTGTTTTCCATTGGTTATTATCATCTCCCATTTCCAACTAGGATGCTTTTTGTTTTACATAACTGTTATTATGTACCTAGTGTTACCGAGAACATAATTTATGTATCATGTTGGGATATGGATGGATTTATTTTCATGTTTGTAAATAAGGGTTGTTTCTTTTATAATAACAACATATGTTATGGTATGGTTAATTTAAATAACGATTTTTATGTATTAAATTATGAATACCAAGTGTTGGAAATCGATAAAAAAATTACATGACACATATAACACCCAGTTGTGGCATCACTTTCTTGGTCATGTAAATGAGAATCACTTGAAAAATCTATTGCAAGGTGGTTATTTAGACTCTGCAAATCTAAAACCACTTGATAGACGTCACGTTTGTTTACAAGGGAAAATGACCAAGCTGCCTTTTGGGGGATAGGGTGAAAGGGCGACAGCGCTTCTAGGATTGGTATATACGGATGTGTGAGGGCCATTTACAGTAGAATATAGAGGTGGGTATTCCTACTTCATTACTTTTACTGATGATTTGAGTAGATATGGATATCTCTACATAATTATGTATAAGTTAGAGGCGTTAGATAAATTTAAGTAATTCAAGAATTAAGTATAGAATCATCTTGTTAATAAGATAACGAAGCTTCGATCGGATCGAGTTTGAGAATATTTGAACTAAGAATTCATCGACCTTTTATGGGAGTCTAGGATTCTATATCAAATCACACTGTTTATACACCATAGTAAAATGGTGTTATTGAAAGGGAAAACTGCACCTTGTTGGACATAGTGAGGTCAATGATGAGTCATGCAGATCTTCCATTATCCTTTTGAGGATATGCATTACAAACTACTGCATACACATTCAATTGAGTACCAATTATGGTAGAAAATTGAATTCCCTATGAGTTATGGAAGGGAAAGAAATCCATTTTTTCACACACATGTGTATAGGGATGTGAGGAATTTGTTAAGGTCTTCTCAAGCAACAAACTAGAACCTTGGGTCACGAGGTGTATCAGTATAGGATATCCCAAGGAAACAAAAGGATATTACCTATATAATCCTTCAGAAAATAATTTGATTGTCACCAGACAATTCATATTTCTTGAGCGGGAGAACATCCTCAAGTAGGATAGTGGGAACAACAATGACTTTGACGAAGTTGATGCTCAAGATACATAAGAGTTGGTAAATGAAAAAAGTTCCACAGGTCACTATGGAAGAGGTTCCAGAAATACAAGTACTTCGTAGGATCTCAAGAGAGGTAAGGGAACAAGAGATATTTGGTTTCATAGTCACCGAGGATGGTGAATCATTATTATTGGACAATGATGAACCTATCTCCTATAAGGATGCAGTAGAGAGATCAGTAGCTACAAGATGAATAGAAGATATGAAATCTGAGATGGATTTCATGTAGCAGAACCAAGTCTTGGTTCTGGTCGATGAGCCAGTTGATGTAAATTTTTTTGGATGAAAATGGGTATTCAATCTAAATCTAGACATGGAAGGTCAAGTTAGAACCTATAAACTAAGGATAGTGGATAGAGGATTCAGGCAATGTCAATGAATTGGATATAATGAAACCTTCTCGCAAGTTTCCATGTTTAAATCCATAATAATCATACTTACCATAGAATCTTAGCATAATTATGAGATTTGGCATATGGATGTAAAAACAGCATTCCTTAATGGGAACCTTCAGGAACATGTCTATATGACACAACCTTAAGGGTTTGTGACAATAGGTAAGGCCAAATGGGTTTTCAATTTTCATAAATCCATTTATGCATTAAATCAAGCATCTAGGTTATGGAACAATTGATTTGATGAAGCTGTAAAGTAATTTGATTTCATTAAGAACGAATGTGATCCATGTATTTATAATAGGTTTAAGGGGAATGTAGCCATTATCCTAGTAGTATATGTCGATGACATATTAATTAATGGATATGATGTACCAGTCTTATAGTGGGTTAAGGACTAGTTTAACAAGTGTTTCTACATGAAGGACTTAAGTGAAATAGCCTACATTTTATGGGTCATGATCATTCGTGATAGATATAGGAGGATTTTTGGACTAAGTAAGGGTACATATATTGAAGAGATACTAAAGAGATTTAGTGTGGAGCTATCCAGGAGGGGATTAGTTCCAGTGTCACATGGCCTACATATTTCTAAGAGAATGTATCCTTAGACACAATAGGTGAAGGATAGGATGAGTAAGATCCCATACGCTTTGGATATAGGATACATCATTTATTCCATGTTATATACCAGGCTTGATGTTGCCTATGCACTGATCATGGTAGGTAGATATCAAGAAGATCCAGGAGAGCAGCATTGGACTTCTATTAATACTATCATTATGTATCTGAGAAGAACTTAGGATATATTCCTGGTGTATGGAGGAGATGAGGATCTTGTCATCAGAGGGTATGTTGATTCTAGTTTTCAAACAAATTAGAATGATATGAAGTCACAATCTAGAAATTTTTTCTATCTCAACAGAGGATATGTGAGCTAGAAGAGTTCAAAGCATCCAGTTTTCAGTGATTCTATAGCGGATTCCGAATATATTGCGGCTTATGATTCAGCCAAGGAATCAATTTTGATTTATAACTTTTTCCAGGATATTGATGTGGTACCTAATAGTAAAGATCCTATCTTGATGTGGTGCATAACATTGTATTTATGTGGTGCCTATCATTAAAGAACCAAGGTCACATCAACAGACAAAGAAAATTCTCTAGAAGTATAACCTCTTGAAGTATTTCTATAACATGTGTGAAGGTGCAGTGATAAGAGTTTCCATAGAAGAGAACATGGAAGACTCCATGAATAAAGGCCTATCTCAGTAGAAGAATGAATATATTGTGAGAGCTAGCAGGTTAAAGGTTGTTAGCAGTTGGCTCTAGTCCAAGTGGGAGTCTGTTGGAGTTTATGGCCTATAAACAACTAATTTTTTACTTTATTCATTAATAAATACATTATCACATCTTGGTTGTTCTTATACATAAAAAACTGTGACAATGTCACAAGGATACCTGTTTCACCAAATGGTCCTAGCGAATCTCTGCTATGATGGGAACCCAAAAGTGCCATAACACTATTCTTGAAAATATGTTCTATGGTCGGATGATGTTATTTGAGGGATAAAAATAATATAGTCCATTAGGGGTGAGGACTCATAAACATTGAGGAACCTTCTCATGGTGTGTGCCCTTGGTAATATATTAAAGGATATAATGATAACGAGACCCACCTATAGGAAATCCACATTTCATAGTGTCCTTGGATGTTCCTATCTGCAGATGTGTGTATTGGTCTTTAGACTTTAATATTATTATTAATGGTTATTACAACTCATTCACTTAAATGTATTGAAGACAAATTTTTGACGACACACTATTAGTTGTGAGGTAGTATATTTTGGGTGTGTCATGAGTAATACTGCATTAATAGATAATGCAAGAAAGGATTTGTCCCTTCTTTTCCATAACGGCATTTTATATCTCAGTCCCTTTTATGGAATTGATATAGCCTAGATAAATCTATGGCCATGGTGAGGAATGGGAAAATTCAATTTTGGGAAGTCAATGAGAGAATAATCAAGCACATGGGTTGATGGAACTAGCATTCAACCCGCATGATTTGAGATATCGAGACAAAGGGATTACATTACACGGTATTCATTCATAGGAGGTGACACATCATTGTTGTCTTAACTTATTTTTCTATGGAATCCTGGCATGTTTGTAGATTCTAACCATGGAAATTAGGCAGGATCCACCTAATTCCACTATGAAAGAGGCCTAGAGGGTCACACACTAAGTGTTTTCAAGTATCTCAGTTAAATGATAATTTAATAAGTTGAATAAAGATTATTCTCGATTGTGGCTTAATAATTATTCAAGGATGTCTAATCACATTTATTTTGACACTAGTTATTCAAGAGAATATAGTGTGGGTGAAATAATGTATTTATTAGCATGTAATGTAGTGATATTTATTTGAAAAATAAATAGTCATTATTCAAGGTCTAATAAATGTGGTGGAGGAAATAAAGAAAATCAAAAATCAAAAATACACACCGTGTAGTTTTTCTGGGGATTTCGTGAGAAATAATATTATTTATTTAATTAAATAATATTAGGTGTAATTCTATGGAATCATTTCACATCATAATAATAGTAAACTATTATTATTAGACATGGGGTTTTACTATTAATTAAATGAAATGAATAAATGCTTTTAGGTAATTAATTTGTTTGTTTTTGGACTTGTGCACAATGGATCTGAAAATCTATCAAGCCAATAAGGAATTATTTTTTCACCAAGAACTCTCTGGAGTTACAAGATTGATCCTCCTCCACCAGATCAAGGAGGGCGCTTTGGAAACATCTCTCAAGTCGATCGAAGATGGACATCGTAAGCAGAGGCTCTTCTTTGATAGCACCCAGAGATCCCTTCAATGACGTCCAAAGATACATGGATCACATGTGGATCACCGCTAGAGGAAGCCTACACTTGGATTTTATAATGCAATGAAGGATCACATTGGATCATGACTGAAAACAAAAACAAAGAGATAATTCCATCATGGTAATTCTTGTATTTTAATTAAATTAATTATAACCAACATATGATGATCCTCTCCATGGTTCTGGGACATCCCTCTTTTCTTCCATTCCACGTTTTATTCTGAATATCCGACATTTCACCATCGTTATGGATCTCGGATTGATCATTATTAAGGGAAAAATTAATGTTTGGTAAACCCACCCTCGTGCTTCTGTTGTGCCCAGAACCTACATTTGCACCTGAATCCCATGATAATTTTAAATCATTGATAAATAGAGACAAATAATCATCAATATCCTTACATGGTTTTTTTGGTACTTATATAAGCATAGAAAACATAAATTATTTTTGTTTCGTGCATAACTATAATGAAAATTTATAATTTTCCAAAATAACTAGCCATGTACTATAAGTGCTTTATTGAAAACTAAAAGTATTCACTCCATCTATAGATAGATAATGATTAAGGTTTCTTGGCTTGTTTGCAAATTTAGGATACTCGTGATAAATTCTCTTCTACTAAGGAGAGTCTTCTAGATGAAAATGTTTCCCATATTTATTTCTTGTATTTTCATGCATGGTTAATTATCTTTTAGGCTCCTCACTTCCATATAGGTTCCCAAACCATGGAATGATTGGAAATTACAATAACACATTAATAGGACCAGATTCATCTTTCTTGTAACAAGAAGCACCAAACAATGATAATTTTTAAGTAATTCGTGATCTTTATGTAATGATATACAATTATTTTTACATGCATGTAATCTTTCAGAGATCATAACCATTGAATGTAACATTTTTTTAGCATCATGTGTTCATTAAGAAATCTCATTATATATTGGGATCATATCATTCAAGAGATAAAGTAGTTCAGTAATACAGGTGTCACTCCATCCCTACCATCTTATAAATTATACATCTTCATTATGAATGAAAATTTTAAATATTTAGTAAAACCAGAATATAATGGCATCTTTTCCCAACTCTTTAACTTCTCAAACAATTTTGGACAATAATGAAGTTCTTATTCAACTGTCATTGTCATTTCCTAGATATGATCTTCATCATCATTCACACTTTTAATCACACCCTTGATACGGTCTTCATCATTTTCCACACTTGTAATCATATCTGATTATCCATAAAAGAAATTCTTATCTCAGTCACTAGCTAAATTTGGTTTTTCCCCGTGTTTAGTAAAAAAATTATAACTTTAATATATTCTGTGATGATAAGTAAAAACTAATATAACCCATTGGAGGCTCTCCTCTTTGGTGGATAGCCTAGGGTTTTCTAGGGTTTTCTCCCAATGGCCCATGTAGACGTGGATGATTTTGGGAATTATGTTTGGTGTTTGATGGTGTGTGATGGGTTTGGATAGGGTCTTGAGTGGATATCTGGCCATGTAAATGGTTTCAGTTCATGATCTGTCCATGAGGAAGAGATCTGGTTACTACGTGAGTTCCGATGGGGATGAATTCTCCTATAATTTTTCTTATTGGCATTATTAGTATCTTTTTCATTATATATTTGGATCAAGTGTCTCTCTGTGATGGGTGTGGTGTGGAAGAGGTAGGTGGTGAGGTGGCGGAAACACTTCCTAGGTGGTGGTGATGATGCTTCGTGTGGGTGCGGTGAGGTGGAGGTTGATGCTAGATCTAGCTTCAGATATGGTCTTCTTTGGGTCACTGCTGCTTCGGAAGAATGTGGCATTCGGCAATCTGGTTTTTGGTTGAGGGGGATTCGGACTACATAGACTCAGCGAGGCAGGCCGATGTGGGATGCGGTCATGGTGCAGGCTGCTTCGGGCAATGAAGGGGGTGATATTGACTCAAGGGGAGATGCCTATTAGGGCTGACGTGGCTATTTCGTGATGTTGTGTAGGTAGTTTTTCTTTATAGGGTTTTTTAGTTTTTTACATTATAATGGGACTTGTACCATTGAGCTCTTCTCGGTCCAACTCTAAGGCTCTACACCTCTGACCTTCAGGCATGTATTGGGGTTCTCCCTTACCCCCTTAAAAAGAGATCTCTATTTTCTTTTTTCTTTTTAATAAATGGGCTGGTCCCAACCTATTTGAATAAAAAACTATTTTGTGATATATCATGTGTTATTCCAACTCATATGGACTAATTAGTCTTGAATAACAACACCATAAACATGGAAAAATGATTTAAGAAGGGTTATATGTATGATCTTTTACAAACTTGATGAACTCTTTTGCATAACCCTCATACTCATTTTTTATATGATTGGAATCATTCCATTTTCAATTCATTCCCATCCTATTTTATTTTGTAACATTAATATTTAACAAAATAAATAAATCATAAAACACATTTCATAGAAAAAGTCCATTATATGATTAAAATATTACTATAAGGTGTGATTATTAATGATTGTGATTTTAATGACATAAATTGGTTTATTAATAGTAATGATTTTATTAATGTGGGATATCATTTTACTAATGTAGTTTATCATTAATTTTATCTATGTTATATGAATATAATATACCATCTCTTGCAGTAATATTGGTCCCAAGAGAGACTGCACCCCTATCAAAACAATCATATATGTGATCAACATATGGAATTTAATACAAAGCTTCAAAACTAGATATCTATATCAATGTTTGATTACTATTTTTATACAGATATTGAAATTTCTATGATTTAACGTTTTCTCACTCAATGGTTGGAACAATATACTTTGTGTATTTTGGTTTCCAGAAAAGAAGATAACATTGAAATATGATACTATAATGGTCACTAAAAATAAAATACACAAGATAATGACATGTTTTAAAAATACATTGTGGTTTTAATCCATGGGAGTACGAGGGATACTTGGAAGAAAATGGGAAGATCCAAGAAAAATAAGATCGTTTACACAAGCACTATTCAAATTGTTTGGGAAAATCCAAAACAAACAAAGATGTTCAAGGGGGAGAAACAGATGACAAGTGATCATATACCTTGATTTTAATATATCATTATAATCTCAATACATCAAAATTAGATAAACATTAATCTAAGACAAATATGTTGATAAAAATATTAAAATTTAAAAAAAAAATTAGACAAAGAAATGACTGTAATTTTAATTTCTCTTTATTTTGTTTCGATGTAAAATTTAGTGAAAAAAAATAAATTATTATAATTTCTCTCCATTTTGTTTGGTAAAAAAATTAAAATAAAAGAAAAGGATTTTTTTGGAAATAGGATAAAAATAACACTTATTAAAAATATATTTTCCCAATACTCAATTATTCAAAATAAAAAAATATTATAATTTTAAATTGTATCTTTGATTTTTAAATAAATATATTTATTTATTATATATATATATATATTATAAATAAATATATCTATACATATATATATTTCTTAAAAAATATTTATATAATTATTGATATATATATATATATATATATCTTTATAAAAGTATAGATATATATTTATTTATATATAATTATATAAATATGTGTTCATAAATATATATATATATACACTTACAATAATAAATATATAATTATATATATATATATATATTAAATATATATTTAAAAATATATTTATAATTTTTTTATTATTGTTTATAAATTACGTTGAACAAAATATTTATAGATCATAATCAAAATTATTTTTACACACATAATTATTTATAAACACATAATCAAATTTATATATATACATATAATCAAAATTATCAATTCAAGGTAATTAGAATTATTTATAAATTATTAATATAATTTATTAATTCTAAATTATTAATTCTAGATAATAAAAAATATTAATTCAAAATTATTATTAATTCAAATCTATAAATTCCATGTAAAGATAATAATTTATAAATTATTTGAATAATTTATTAACTAAAATTTTTTTATTCAAAAACATATTAATTCAAAATTATTAATTCAAAATTATTATTACTTCCAAATTATTGATTGAAGATAAATATTAATTAAAAATTATTATTAATTAAAAATTATTTATAATAAATATTATTTATACTCACATAATCGGTATTATATATATATATACACATAATAAAATTTATCAATTCATGCTAACAAAAATTATTTATAAATTATGTATATAATTTATTAAATCAAAATTATTAATTCAGGATAATCAAAAATATTAATTAAAAATTATTAATTTAAAAAAATATTAATTCCAAATTATTAATTCAAAATTATTAATAATTCAAAATTATCAATTCAAGGTAATCAAAATTATTTGTGAATTATTTATATAATTTATTAATTCAAAATTATTAATTCAAGTTAACCAAAAATATTAATTCAAAATTATTAATTAAAAATCATGAATTCAAAATTATTAAAAATTAAAAATTATTAATTTGAAACAAATATTAATTCAAAATTATTATTAATTTCAAAATTATTTATAATCAATATTATTTATACACAAATAATCAAAATTATATATATACACATTATCAAAATTATGAATTCATGGTAATTAAAATTATTTATATAATTTATTAATTCAAAATTATTAATTCAAGATAATAAAAATTATTAATTAAAAAAATATTAATTCAAAATGATTATTAATTAAAAATAATCAATTCAAGGTAATCAAAATTATTTATAAATTTTTTATATAATTTTTTAATTCAAAATTCATAGTTTAAGAAAATAAAAAATAAAAAATCAAAATTATTAATTGAAAAAAAATATTAATTCAAAATTATTAATCAAAAATAAATATTAATTATAAAATAATAATTCAAAATCATTATTATTTCAAAATAATTTATAATAAATATTATTTATAATAAATATTATTTATACACACATAATCAAAATTATATACATTAAAATAATCAAAATTATCAATTCAAGGTAATCAAAACTATTTAAAAATTATTTTAATAATGTATTAACTAAAAATTATTTATTCAATATAATAAAATAATTTAATTCGGAATTATTAATTCAGAAACATTAATAATTCAAAAATTATTAATTCAAAATTATTATTAGTTCAAAATTATTAATTTAAAATAAATATTAATTCAAAATAATTATTCATTCCAAATTATTTATAATAAATATTTTTTATATACACATAATTAGAATTATATATATACATAGAATCAAAACGATCAATTCAATGTAACCAAAATTCTTTATAAATTGTTTATATAATTAATTAATTCAAAATTATTAACTTGAGATAAACAAAAATATTTATCCAAAATTATTAATTCAAAAATATTATTAATTCAAAATGATTAATTTAAAATTATTAATTCAAAGTTGATATTATTTCAAAAAAATTAGGAATTCAAAATTATTGATAAATTATTTATACAAATTATTAATTCAAGATTATCAAAAATATGTATAATCAATATTATTTATAATTATTTTTTAATATATAATATTTTTAGACAACATCTAAATATCCCTAAAATAAAAATATGAGAAGACTCCTACCATTCTTACTCAAGCAAATAGATTTAATCATGACCTCTCCATCTCTAAAAAATAGTTGAACTCAAGAAATAATATTCATACATCAAAAATTTACAAAGAAGAAGAGATCAAACATTATCTTCATGAGAACCTTAATTGTTGGATAACCAAAAACTAGACAAATATGGAATAAATAATGTAGGGTGGGAGAACGGAATCATGGAATCAACAGGGAGCCATAACCATATAGAAAACCCAATGATAATTGAATTCCACCTCATGTATACCCCAAAATACCATGAACATAGCTGTGAAGGACCAAAACTAAAGAGTGAGACAGTAAGGGAAACAAAGAATCCCGATTGATTCCCCAACATCATGAAACTAAAGATCTAAAACAAGGTCGGTTCAAATCATTACTAGTAAAGATCTAAAACAACTTTGAGGTCATAGGGGGTAGACCAAGTTGTAAAAAGATTTAAATTAGATATGAGATGATATAATCACATACATTAGATCTTGAGAGGATCGATTCGTTGAGATGTTTGATGAAGAGCGATGCTGAGAGTTCGATTCTGTGAAAGCATGAAGGCATGAGGGAGGAAGACCCTATTAGGGTTTTATTTAAAAAATCAGGTAAGGATTTTATCAATGCTAAAATTATAAGATCTTATAAAACGTATATTTACCAGTGCTAAAATTTTAGCATTGATAAAGTAATGTCTTATCAGTACCTTTTTAACATTGATAAAACTCAATATTTTTCGGGGCTAAAAAGGCACTGATAAAGACCCAATTTTAATAATATAAAAAAAATAAAAAAATAAATATTTATAAATAAATATTTTAGGAATTAAAAATATGTATTTATAAATAGAATTGAGGTACCTAGCCCCCGAAGTCAGAGTAGGCTGTGTGCAGCTCTAAATGAGATCTGTGTGCATGGATCGACATCGATCAAGGATCTGTTGAGAGGAGGAAGGCCGCAATGTGTGGTCTTAGTTGATTCTTGAGCTGGGGAGATTTTTCCCCAGTATGTTTGAAGGGTTAAACCGGGTATAATGTTGGCTTGGTGTGGGGGATGGTGACGAAGAAGCGCATCGGTAAGGGTTAGATGCTAGGAAAGGAGGAAACCCCCAACCAGTAGTGGGGGTATATAAAGAATAACCTATGATCGATGGGGGGTTAGTGGAATAGTGGGATCCCAAATTATTGTAGGGGTTGGAATAATAAATAATGGGAGTGTGACTATAGCACCGGTCAGACTATGGGTTGGATGTTCAATACTTCCGGACAAGACGGTGACTTTGTGGGAGCCAGTCATAGATGACCTCAGCCTCGATGTCTTTGCGGGGTGGTGATGAACTCGAGATGTGTGGTATCATAGTTATTGGGATGTGGGGACCTCAGGATGTGTCGATGATCCTGTCGAGATGTTTGGTTGCAGTGCATGGGTTTTAACATCGATAAGCGAACAAGGACTGTAGAGTTTCTTGATGAGTTGGGTAAGTATGTAGGGTGTGTTACATCAGATAAGTGATTAGGGCTGCAATGCTCAGGATCCAGGAGATGGTTTGTTTAAAAGGTTATGGGATTCATGGATAGGAAAGGGATACAATTCTCATGATCCAGGAGTTGGCCAGTATCAATGGCTTCAGGACACTTAGAGCTGACAGAGATAGATGGAAATGGGGAAGAACTCGGGCGACGGAAGACAAAAACCTTAAGCGATGGAAGACAACGACCTCTGGACTCTTTTTCTTCCTCAGGATGAATTTTTACTGATTTTAAATATTATATTGGGATGTTGTTGGTCACATGGGTGGGGTGGAAATTGGATGGATTTGTAGGTCTCGATCAGAAAGGTGATGATAATGTAAGGGTTTGGAAGACTGGGCAGGTTTGTTTGGTAGTTTTCTAGTCAAAATGTGAATTGGCCCTATGAACGAAAGTAATAATTTCTAGGCTATGTGTGTAATGTTTGGGTTTTCTTTTGGTGTGTGGCCACTTTCATGTAATGGTGGTGCTTCGTGTTCCCATATCATGTTTTCACTACACTTTCATTTTTTATAAATTTTTAAGCTCGAGTTCACTCTGTGCCTAAACATCTCTGGTATTTATAAATATATTTATTATTTAATCATATTTATAATAATTTATCATTAGCTGTATATATATAATAATTATTATTATTACCAATAAATTTATTTAAAATTATTTTTATATAATTTTAAATATATTCCTATAAATATATATAATTTTATATATATATATATATTAATACATTAATATATATAATTATAAATATATTAAATATATTTATTATAATTTTATAATTATTTAAATATATATATCTATATTTATAATTATATATATATATAACTATACAAATAGATATAAATATATATATTTATATAAGGGGGTTATGAACTGGACTAGACCTTGAGGGAATATGTTTGTACTTAATTATAATTATACTCTTGACACCTAATATATTTATATTTTCTGTTTAGGGTTTTCCTCAATGGTTGAAGTTCCCCATAATATTGAATCAGTCTTGGGCATGCTGGGGTTCAAATCCTAGTTACTACAATCATTTTCTCTAATTTTTGGGGGTGTGAGAGTGTGGAAAAAATTCCATGTAGGCATGGTGTAGAGAAATGGATCTGACTACGATGGCTTGAGGGGGGATGTGGCAGCATTGATGGAGTTGATGGTTGAATTGGAAAACCCCACTCAACAACCAAGTGGTGGTTCAATGAACGAAGGTGGTGGGATGATCATTTCGGTGAACATTTTTCCAATGGAGGGGGTTCGATTCCAGGTTTCAAAGTTAGGTCGGCCTCATCACAATGTTTTGTTGAGTGATGGGGCTGAGGGTTCATGGATTCAGTATGAAAACACATGGCCCAGGCATTGAGTACCAGACCATCGAGGACGATAGGAGGTTCGATCACTGGTGGCTTGGTGGTGGCATGATGTTGTATTTTGGGGAAAGTATGTATGGGAGGGGGCGTTCGCTCTGATGGTGATAGGATTTTGAGTGGTAACCTATGATGGGATTTGAAGGGAATGTGGGTGAGTAGTTTAGCTGGGTCGACTAGCCTAGGGGCAGAAGTAGTCAGGGAGGGGTGGAAGCCCTGTCGGTGACTAGCCGAGGGGGAGACCTCTGACGCGATGCACTGGCGGACGGGCCCGATGGAAAGTAGGTTCCTGGGAATATGGGTGCCAATAGAGTTAATATTTTCATTATTTTTCTTATATTTTTCAATTATTTAATTGTAAAGACCTGTGTTTTTTCCATGTATTTTTTTAATTATATGGAATTATTATGAGTTCGTGAAAATTGATGGTGCATGATTCTGAGGCCTGGTGTGCCCTAAATGAATTTCTGAACTTTTTTTGGATACGTTCAGTAAACGCGAGAGTGACGTTTTGTATCTTTTGAACCGGTGATCAGAATTGAAATCTAAGGACACTGTTGAACTCTCAGTGCCAATATTCACTTAAGGAGACCTTCACCTCGACCGTATTAGGTCGAGGGTGAAAGTTAATTTTCGGACATTCGTGGGGGAAAATAGAATAAACATGATTTATTTTATTTTCGTTAAAATTGAAACCTCCCATTTGAAACATGAAGGTGGGGACAACACGAGGGTGGTCCGGAAATTAATACTGGGCATTAAATTCCTAGTTACACAAAATGTGTAACCACATTTCTCTTAAATTAATAGGATTTATTAATTAGGAATTAATGAATCAACATTAACCCTTGGAGTTCCCCAATTAATGTGCCAATAAATTAATAGATTTATTAATAAACTTAATCCTATTAATTTGGCACCTCATATCTAATGGGGGAAAGGGTTGGAAAAGGGAAGGATATTTGGGAGAACATTCTTCATCAAAGAACACCCTCTCCAAAGAAGAGAAACCTCCAAAAACGAAGAATGAGGACGAAGCTTGATCCCGGATCGGAAACAACTTGCGGGAGTGACGAACGCCGACATCACCATATTCATCGACTTCATCTTCTTCCTCACGACAACTCCAACGAATGAACATCAAGGTAGGGGTTTTATTTTATTTAAATATGTTTGAATTTATATATCTCTTCTTTATATTCTGGATTCACAATGATGATGGGAAAACTAACATGTCGATCATCCCACACATATACCTTGCCTCTTCCTTTTTTATTCTCCGTTCATTCTTCGTGTGTTATTCAATGCCAAATATTTAATGATGTTGGAAACATAGTATTTTGTTGAGTGCGACAAACAAACACGGATCCCCCCACCTGAGGATCGTGAATATTTTTTCGGGCTATGAATGGAGATGCAGTGACCTGTGGAAGAGGAGGAGGGTCGGCACACTGGCCAGCCGCATGAAGGTAGGTTGGCGCGCGTCTACGCCGCCAGATGAACAGAAGATTGTTGCCGCTTGGCCGTGGTGGAGGCCAAAGATCGGAAGGCACATGTCCGACTGCGGTGGAGAAGCGGAGTGCGATCACACCGCTTGGATAAGGACCGACCAGAACACCCGACCGGTCTTGGCGGATCGGTGGGACCCGCTTGGGTCCTGCGGGTGACGTAGCAGTGCCCTAAGGCGCTGCCCTTTGACGTTCCGAATGGAAGGGTTGATCCCCTTTCGACGTCAGCTTGGGTGAACCGCACCAGTGGGATGCGCCAGACCCAAGTCGGGCCAGGTCGACCCGAAACAGGTAGGGTTATCCCAGGCCGGGTCGGGCCAGGTCGGTCCGACTAGGTCGGACCGGACCCGAGCCCATCCAGACCTATTTTCACCTTTTTGTTCGTAACATGAGTATCGGGCATCAATTTGATGAACTGTATACAGAACATGAATCCTTGGATTGAGATGGTCCTTTTGGTATACTTCACTAGAGTTTTGGAAAAAGTTGGACCGGCCGGGATGGATCAAACCCCAAATCCAACCGGGCCCTCAGAGTGAAAAGGCTAATAACTTACAGATCGGGCATCCGATTGATGCATCGTATATTGGTTTGGGTCCCTTATGACTTGATGTACCTTTTGGATACTTATTTGTGGTAATTCGGGGCGGTTGAAATATGACCAATGGCTTGGGGAGTGGTTCCCCCAAGCGGTCTACGTACAGAACCCTGCGACTGGGTGAGACTTGACGACTACTGACCGTTTCGACTCAGAGCGACTCGACATGACCTGTGGGGAGCACCTCTCTGTGATGCGGTAGACCCATATTACGGAGAGACTCGGTGTGAGGCAGAAGACCCATGGTACTCAAGAGTAGGAGTACCTCAGCAGGCCACGAGGGGGAGCACCTCTGTGTGACGTGGTAGACCCATGGTGGGGAACGCCTCTGTGTGACACGGCAGACCCATGGTACTTGACAGGATGATTACCTCATCATTCCACGAGGGGGAGAACCTATGTGTGACATGAAATACCCATGGTGGGTAATTCCTCTATGTGATGCAATAGACCCACGTTACTCGATAGGATGAGTACCTCAACAGTCCAATGTTAGTGGGAAGCACCTCTGTGTGATGCGGCAGGCCCACTATACTCGTTAGAGGAGGATTCCTCCAGCATCCAAGGTGTTTGACGTTGTTACATTGAATGTTACTTCTTCATAGGCCTAGAAAATCTATGGATGGATCTCAATATTAATAGTGATCACTTGTGGGTCAGCATCATAATCCTGTTTCTTAGAGTTGTATACCTGATTTGTGTTGAGACCCTAATTGAGCATTGTTTATTTATTTGTGCTTTTTGATTTAGATCATGCTTTTTGGTTTTCTTTAAGGAATTATGAGAGACCTTCAGGGGTCTCGGGGTCCCTACTAAGTATTGTTATACTCTCCCATGCACAGGCAATGCCCGCACCTTGTTGTTCCTTGTGCGGATGAGGAGAAGCTGGGCTGAGGTTTGAGGGAGCCAGGACTAGACGGTACGCAGAGGAGACGAACAGACGTGGAGTGATGAGGAGGTGATCTATACCTACCATTCATGTAGGAACCTCGGAGGATGAAACAGTAGCTATTTTCCTTTTTCTTTCAGTTGTACTATATTTTTAGTTGTTACGGTACCTTTACAGTTAGGCTAGTATTACGACCCCTTTTACTTTCAACACTCTTTTACTACTGTAGTTTACTTCACAATTGCTTCTTGTTGTGTTCTTAGACCGTGTGTTTGTACAAGATTAAATACAATGCCTTCCCATTTTAGGAAGTATGTCTTTCGGTGATAGTCACCAGCCCCTATCCTATGGAAGACGGGCTTGGGGTAGTCACGGCATGGGCCCTGGGGGATGGGTCATGACAAAGTGGTATTAGAGGAGTTCAGTTCTACCAAAAAACTATGACTCTGATATTTTCTGTGAAACAATAGTGTTAAGTGTTATGAGTGTGGTTTTTAGTTTTGGGAGTCCATAGTTGGTGCGGCAGCTGAAGTAACCATACATCAGGACCCTGACTTCTGATTTCCGACTCAATTCTTGAAAAAACAGATTTTGTATGTGTTTTTGAAAAGTTTTCTTTATGATCTCTTTGAGTTAGCTCACCAAGTATAACTTAATGACCGTGGCGCACCTATTTCGTTCCAGGTTGCCTCCACGCAGACAACCGGCTAGAGTTCTGGGTAGATTATGTGATGACATCCCACCGAGCGATGTGGCTTTGGTGCAGGGCCCCCTAACAGTAGTTGTACCATCGGTTGGTGTACCAGCAGCACCACTACCTATTTAGAAGCTGATGCCACCATCCCCAATAGTAGACGGTGCACACATCTTGAGCATGTTGCACGAGTTCTAGCACCAGAGGCCACTGAGGTTCTAGGGTGAGACAGATCCACAGGCGGATGAGGACTAGCTAGAGGCCGTGTTTAGTGTTTTTTTGACTGGTAGGGATAGTAGCTGATCTCATGGTGATCCTTGCTGCCATTCTTCTTCAGGCAATAATGGGAAGATGGTAGAACTTCATGCTTGAGGTGCATAACGTGTGAATCTTGTCTGGGTAGATTTCAAGAGCCTTTTCAGGGCAGAGTTCATCTCAGCGACCCTACGCTCAATGCGTATACATAAGCTTCTCCACATTCAATAGGGTAGTATGACTTTGGGTCTGTATTCAGCAAGGTTCACCGACCTCTTGCACTACTCCACTGACATGGTGCGAGACCATTTCTTCATGGATCAGACCTTCGATGAGGGGCTCAGACATGAGATTAGATCTTCGATGGTTTCTCTCAGCATTACGACCCAGGCAGGGGGTGTTAGAGTGAAAAATCTTACTGGAGAGATTCCATGTTGAGTAGTCACCAGCAGCGAGACCCACCACCAGACGACACGTAGTAGAGTCATATGTGGATGGTAGCAGTCAGATGACATAGAGGTCCAAGAGGACCAGTTCTATAAGCAGAAGACTTCTGGATATAGGGTCGGTGGTGCGGGGCTCTTGAGGTGGAGCAGAACAGGAGAGGATCATGCAATGTTACTCATGCGGTGGGCAAGGTCACATGGCTCATGACAGCCCGACCTTCTGTACAGATGACCATCAGATGGTCGAAGGACCGCCTGGGAAATGGTGAAGATTCGATCAAGGAGGTCCACAGGTAGGAGGCGGGCATGGTAGTGGGGTAGGCAGTGCAACATGTAGTGGGAGGAAATTTGAGGTTCTACTGCACCACCACCAGGAGGTCCACCCCAACCACAGGGAGCAAGTGGATAGGGACGAGCTCAGCTCTAGGCAGTTGATGCCTATGGCCATGGTGCTATGGAGATGATACAAGGTACGATCTGTGTCTACTCCACCCTAGTTGTGGTACTTATAGACACAGGTTCCAGTCACTCTTTTATTTCCACGACCCTCATTTGGAGCACGGAGATTCTGAAGGATGACTCAATCCTTACTACTAGAGACTTCTACGGGAGTAGATTCAATGATTATGCACTACTGCTGGTAGTGTAAAATTACTATAGGAGGTGAGAGATTCGGCTATGATCTTCTAGTAGCATCTTTGAGGCCTTACGACATCATCTTGGGTATGGACTTGTTTTCCACAGTCCGTGCTCAGATTGACTGTATTTGGTGCAAAGTGTGGTGTGTCTGCACAAATGGGACGAGGTTTTCCTTCACTGACAAGAAGGGAACCTTTGTAGCGTAGGATGAACTTACCTGGAGGAGGGTGTAGTAGATCATAGATCAGTTGTCTAGTCATACCCTCAGAGCGGTTGATGTTGAAAGTTCGATCTATCCTATAGTGGTGGACCAGTACAGTGATGTTTTTTCTGATGATGTTCTAAGTTTACCTCCTCATAGAGAGGTGCACTTTTACACCAACTTGTACCCCATAACAACACCGATATCTACTTCATCATATCAGATGGATCTCATAGAGCTTCGAGATATTCGGGTAAAGCTAGAGGACTTGCAGAGCGAGTGGTTCATTAGGCCCAGTGTTTCCCCTTGGGCAGCCCTAATTTTGTTCGCTAGGACGGAGGATGGGAGCTTGAGACTCTGTATGAACTATCAGTGCCAGAACCAGGTGATCGTGAAGAAAAAGTACTCACTACCAAGGATTGAAGATCTATTTGATCACATGAAGGGAGCACGATGGTTTTTTAGGATAGACCTCACATTAGGCTATCACCAACTCAGGGTACGAAGTGAGGTTGTGTAGAAGATGGCCTTCAGATGTCGAAATGTCCACTATGAGTTCTAGGTTATGCCATTCAGTGTGATCAATTCCCCAGAAGTGTTCATGGGACTCATGAACAGGATCTTCTAGCCATACCTTAATCATTTTATGGTAGTCTCCATCGATGATATCCTGATATAATCAGCGACGGAGGAGGAGCATACCTATATTCTACAGATAGTTCTGGACACACTCTGAGAGCACCATATTGATGGTAATATCTATAAGTGCATGTTCTTGATCTGAGAGGTTCACTTTATGGGATAGGTTATCTCGGAGGCTGGATTTGTGGTGGATCCAATGAATATTGAGGTTGTGCTTGCTTGGGATCCACCCAAGAGCGTGATGGAAGTGCAAAGTTTCCTGGGTTTGGCCGTTTACTACCAGAGGTTTGTGCCTCACTTTTCCAGAGTTGTAGAATCTTTATCAGTGTTGATGAAAAAAGGGAAACCCTTCATGTGGTCTAAGATATGCCAGCGGAGTTTCCAGGAGCTGTGGTTGAGACTGACGAGTGCCCCCATCTTGAGGATACCGGATAAAGTCGTTGGGTACGTAGTCTACTACGATGAATAAGGGACTGAGCTCAGATGTGTCCTAATGAAGGAGCGATCAATTATTGTTTATGGTTCTCAAAAATTGAGACAACATGAGCAGAACTAAGCTACCCATGACCTAGAGTTTTCATTAGTGGTCTTCTCCTTAAAAATGTGACGACATTACTTGATGGTTGAATGTTTTACAGTCTACTCTGATCACAAGAGTCTCAGGTATATCTTCTCTTAGAAGGACCTAAACCTAAGACAACATAATTGGCTTGAATTCCTCCAGGACTATGACTTTGAGATTGTCTATACTTCTGGGAAGGAGAATGTAGTAGCAGATTCACACAATAGGATATCTGGTATACAGTTGCTGAGTTAGGCGACAGAGCAGCTATCCGCTTTTTGGATATCCTTTGTGGATCGAGATGGAACGGCTTATCTTCAGTCTCTAATAGTCACTACACCACTCCTTCAGCGAGTTAGGGAGGTGCATCTTGGGGATGCTAACTGCAAGGCTCGACATGCACAGATATTCACAGGACATGCACCTGATGGATTTTCTGAAGGTGGGGAGCATGTCATCTTCTTCATAGGGAGTACTATGGTACCGATGGTGCTACGGGAGGAAGTGTTGAGGGAGTTCCATACATCCCCTCTAACGGTATATCCAGGAGTGTAAAAGATGTACCAGGATCTTCAGTGTCAGAACTAGTGGCCGAGAATTAAGAAAGGTGAAGCAGGGTTTGTCTCTCAGTGCCTCACTTGTCATCGAGTGAAGGCAGATCATCTGGTTCAAGAAGTCTTAGTTCAGCCACTAGAGGTGTCAGAGTGGAAGTGGGATGGAATTTACATGGGATTCATGACATGAATTCTACTCACATCCAGGAGTCATGATTCTATCTGGGTGATCATTGATCCACTCACCAAGTCGGACCACACCCTACCTATCAGAGAGCAGGGATCAGTAATTAGCTTGGGATTCCACTAAATACAGGATATTTTATAGCTTCATGGAGTGACATCTACGATTGTCTCCAGTCATGATGCGTGTTTTACTTCTCGGCTATGGAAAGGGTTAAAAGAGGTGTTCGGGATACAACTTCGGTTGATCACCGCATTTTATACTCAGAAGTATGGTTAGATTGAGCAGACCATTCAGACCCTTGAGGACATGCTACATGCTTACGTCATTGATTTTGGCCTCATCTAGGAGGATCACTTTCCTTTGGTGGAGTTCTCATCCAACAACTTCTATCACTCCACTATTGGTATGGAACCATTCGAGGTGTTGTATGAGTGACTTTTCATATCACCACTGTGTTGGAATGTCCTCGGGGAGTCAACACTTGTGGGACAAGAGATGGTACAGGATACCACGGAGAAGGTGCAGATCATCCAGGAGTGGATGAAGACTGCACAGAGTAGGCAAAAGTCCTATGCTGATAGGAGATGGAGACCTCTTGAGTTCGAGGATGGTGACCATGTCTTTCTATGGGTCTCACCTTGACGGGTTTTGTAGAGTATTGGCTACGGCGGTAAGTAATATTCAAGGCTCATTGGACCCTTTCAGGTCCTCAGTAGAGTTGGCAAGGTGTCTTACTACTTAGCTCTTCCTCCTCAGTTGCATCAGGTGCATGACTTTTTCCACGTATCTCAGTTGAGGAGATACATACATGATCCTTCGAACATCACTGACTGGGGTGAGCAGGACATCGATGATGGGGTGATGTTTTCGGAGGTTTTAGCGGATATTGAGGATTGATAGGAGAAGGTCCTTCGTGTGTGGTCGATACCTCTAGTGCACATTCATTGGCAGCATGGAAACATCCAAAAGAGCACATGGGAGTGGGAGAATTAGATTTGTGCATAGTACCCCCACTTGTTTCCCTAGTTTTTGTTATGGCTTTTGGGGATGCAAAGCCCTGAGGTGGGGAGAATGTAAAGAATCGGATTTTTTCCCATGTAATTGTTTTAATTATATGGAATTATTACGAGTCTGCAGAAATTGATGGCATGTGATTAAAAGGATTGGTGTGCCTAGAATGAATTTCTGAACTTTTTTTTGGGTATGTTCAGTAAATGTGTGAGCAGCATTTTTTAAAATTTGTAGGAGTGCTCGGAATTGAAATCTGAGAACACTATTGAACTCATATCACTGATATTCACCTAAGGAGGCATTCACCTCGACCGCAGTAGGTCGAGGGTGAAAGTAAATTTTTGAACTTTTGTGTGAGAAAATAAAATAAACAAGCTTTATTATATTTTATTTCAAATTGAAAACTCCCATTTAAAACATGAAGTTGGGGACCACACGAGGGTGGTCGGGCATCTAATATTGGGAATTAAATGCCCAGTTACACAAAATGTGTAACCACATTCCTCTTTAATTGATAGGATTAATTAATTAAGAATTAATGAATCAACATTAACCCTTGGAATTATACAATTAATGTGCCAACAAATTAATTGATTTATTAATAAACTTAATCCTATTAAATTGGATCCTCATCTCTAATGGGGGGAAGGGTCGGAAAAGAGGAGGAGATTTGAGAGAACATTATTCAATAAATAAAACCCTCACCAATGAAATAAACCTTTGAAAACGAAGAACGAGGATGATTCTTGAACCTGGATCAGAAACATCTTGCGGGATCAATTAACGCCGACGTTAACATATTCATCGACTTTGTATTCTTCCTCGTGACAACTCCTACAAGAGAACCTCAAGGTAGGGATTTTATGTTATTTAAATATGACTGAATTTATTTATTGATAGTTTATCTTCTAGATTCAAAATGACGATGGAAAAACTAACAAGGCCATCATTCTGTACATATACCTTGCCTCTTCCTTTTTGATTCTCCACACATTCTTCATGCGTTCTTCAACGCCAAATATTTAATGACATTGGAAACACAATATTTTTTGAGGGCGACATATAGACGTGGATCTCTCGACATGAGGATCGCGAATATGCAATCTGTTTATTTTTCAGGCTAAGAACGGTGATGCAGTGACCCACGGAAGAGGAGGAAGGTCGGCACACTGGTCAGCCGCATGAAGGTAGGGTAGCACATGTTTGTGCCGCAAGATGAGCAAGATACCACGGTCGCTTGGCCGCGGTGGAGGCCGAAGAGAGTCCGGCACCCGGCCGGACGCGGTGGAGCAGCGGTGTGTGACCGCGCCACTGGGAGGAGGACCGGTCGGAGCACCCGACTAGCTGTGGCAAATCGGTGGGACCTGTTTGGGTCCAACAGGTGATGTGGTGGCACCCTAAGTCACTAGCCTTCGGCATTTTGAACGGAAGGGGGTTCCCCCCTTCAGGGCCATCTCGGGCGTGCCGCGCCCAGTAGGCCACGCCACCGAGTCGTGCCAGTGGGTCGGGCCAGGAAATACCTTATGTGGGTTGAATCTTCCAAGGACCAGGACATCCGAGCTGGACCCGGGTCAGGCCAGGGTGACCCAAATACGGTCAGGTCGGGTCGGGTCGGGTCGATTTGACTCGGTAGAACCGGACCCGAGCCCAGTCGAACCCAGTTTCACCTTTTTAGAAATAACTTAAGAACCGGGCATCCGTTTGATGAACTTTATACGGCACCAGAATCCTTAGATCGAGATAGTAATTTTGGTATAATTCATTTTAGTTTTATATAAAGATGGAGTACGGGTGGGTTGGATCAAACCCTGAATCCAACAGGGCCCTCGGAGCGGAAATTCTAATAACTTACAGACCGGGCGTCTGATTGACATGTTGTATGTTGTGTCGGGTCCCTTATAATGTGACGGACCTTTGGGAAACATCTTCATGGGAATTATGTGTAGTTAAGGAATGAACAATGTCTTGGGGAGTGGTTCTCCAAAGAGGGCTACATACGGAACCCTGCTGCTGGCTGAGACTTGACGACGGATGACTGTTTCGACTCGGAGTGACTCGACAGGACTAGTGGGGAGTGCCTTTATGTGATGCATCAGAACCATAGTGGGGAGTGCCTCTTTGTGATGCAGCATACCCATGGTAATCGATAGGAGGAGTACCTCAGCAGGCCATGAGGTGGAGCGCCTTTTTGGGACGCAGTAAACCCATAGTGGGGAGAGACTCTGTGTAACGCAACACACCCATGATACTTGACAGGAGGGGTACCTCAGTAGTCCAAGGTTAGTGGAAATCACCTCTGTGTGACGCGGTAGGCCCACTGTACTCGATAGAGGATTCATCCCGCAGCCGTGGTGTTCAACGTTGTGACTGTGAATGTTACTTATTCCTAGGCCCAGAGAATATGTGGCTGGCTATCAATATTCATAGAGATCCTATTTGGGTTGCCATCATAATCTTATTTCTCAAAGTTGTATAGCAGGTTTGAGTTGCATCCCTAATTGATATGTGTTTATTTGTTTGTGCTTTGTGATTGAGATCATGCTTTGTGGTTTTCCTTGTGGAATTTTGAGAGACCTTCGGGGGTCTCGGGGTCCTTACTGAGTATCAGTATACTCACCCTTGCACAGGATATTCCCGCACCTTTTGGTGCCTTGTGCAGACGATGAGCAGCTAGGCTGAGGTTTGAGGGAGCCAGGACTAGGCGGTACGCATAGGATACAGATGGATGTGGAATAATGAGGAGGCGATCTGTACCTACCCTTCATGTACGAACCTCAGAGGATGACCTAGTGGCTATTTTACTTTTTCTTTTAGTTGTATTTTATTTTCAGTTGTTCTTTTACCTTTATAGGTGGTCTTGTATTCCAGCCCCTTTTACTTTCAGCACCCTTTTACTACAACATTTTACTTCATAGTAGCTTCTTGTTTTGTTCTTGGACCCTGTGTTTGTATAGCATTAAAGGCAATGCCTTCCCATTTTAGGGAGTATTCCTTTCGGTGCTAGTCCTCATCCTCTGTCATATGGAAGGCAGGCTTGGGTTAGTCACAACACAGGACCTAGGGGATAAGTCATGACATTAATCCCTCCCAATTGGTCAATTTGTGTATATTTTCATCATTTTAGTCTTTTATGTGAATTATGGGCTTAATTGTGAAAATTGATTAATTTTGGAAAACTCATAGTTTTCTAGAGGTTCTATTTTTCAGAAATAACTTTACAATTATGATCCAATTTAATTCATTCCATTTTCAAGATTTTCCTTGATCGTGGGATTAATGTTTTTCTTCAATACCAAGACCCAATTCTTCACCCAATGGCCCAGAAAAATCATTCCAATGGATAAATATTTTTGGCTTTTAGAATAGAGGCCACCATATTAAATCAATAATATATCATATTTCCAACATTCAAATGATGTTACTCTATCTTTTTTTGAAATAATATTCAAAAGGTATGATTAAAATTAAATTTTACAAATTTTGTATTTCATTAAGGAATCTTTTGATCGACTCCAAGTAGACTGGGTGAAATAGTTTTTGGCAGCCAGGAACAGTCATGTTCATTTATTCAGACATATAATTCATTAAATCTATCCAAAGACTTTGAAATTTTGAGTGTCACTATCAAAATTCAATACAAAAATTTTATAATAAGAAACCTCTGTGATTTTCATTCGTCTTGTGGGAAAAACATAAGAAAACTTCTAGAGGATAGATTCAGAAGGAGATAAAATTTTGTTCTTTGTTTTCTCTCTTTTATTATTCTTAATCTTGTAATGTGTTCTTCTTCCCCCTTATTCACAATTTCCCTTACCATGGTTCAGTAAAAATCTATGTGATTGGGGAAGGATATATTTTCCCATTTTGTAATTCATGTGTTCTTTCAATTAATGTTTTAAGATCCTTATCTCTCTTCTGTGAAATCGGTTTCAATTTCTCATAATGGTTTTTAATATCATATAAGATTTTATTTAATTTTAGATTCTATTGTGTTTATATCTTTGTTCAATGATAAATTTCTCCTTCCACCAGGTTATGTTCTATATATGATGGAATATACCAGGACTTAGTGGGGAAGTACTTGGTGATCACCGGTACATGTGTGAGGAGTAGTGAACGTTCTTGATTGTTTGGGATAAACAAGACCTGACTGGGAATTGCCTACATAAATTGAGGGTATTCTATACAACTCTATCACATAATAAAAGGATAGTATACCAATATGATATTTTTTTAAGTTGTATTCTCACCATTTTTATTTGTCCTAGGTTGTGAGAATAAACTATCTCGGATTCTCACTTTTATGGACTTAGCAGAAGAGATTTGGATAAGTTGAACTATGATAGAATTATAATTGTAGAACTAAACCTGACCTAATACCCTTATCATATAATAGTTTTAAATCACTTGTTTTATCAATTTGATCTTAATATTTTTATTTTTTGTTTTATTCTTGTCTTTTCAAAATAAAATAATTTCAAAAACTACCACCACCTCATTTTATTTTTTTAAGTGATAGCTTGATTTTTGTGTTCTCCTCTCTAGAGACAACCTTGGTTAATTAATACACTTCATTTTAACTTAGTAAATATTTTTTTACTGACCCCATGATAGGAACATGTCAAAATTTGGCGCCTTTGCCAAGGAGGTACTGCCAACATTTTTTTCTTATATTGCTTGAATAGAACTAAAATCCTTGACCCTTTCCCCATTGATACTAAAATTGAAAGAACTGTGTTGAAGATACTTATAAACCTGAATTTCCGATCTGAATTTGAGTAAATTTCTCTTGTAGACTTGATTGAAACCTCATGTGTTCACACTGAGCCTATAATCATGGTTGGAAATCAAAACTAATCACTTAGTGACTTTTGTGCACCACAATTCCTTAATCAAAAAAATAAACTTTTCATTATAGTGTTAAAAAATGAATTTGATATGAAATATAAAATGATTCAATTACCCCAAAAATTTTATGGCTTGGTAGGTGAAGACCCAAACAAACATATTAAAGAGTTCATGCATGTCTTCTTTGCTTTCAGACCTCGAGGAGTAGCTGAGGAATAGGTAAAGTGGAAGGCATTCCCATTTTAATTAGAAGGAGATACCAAAGAATGGATGTATGGTTTAAAAACAT
The DNA here is from genome assembly GCA_963277665.1 of Viscum album. NCBI lineage: Eukaryota > Viridiplantae > Streptophyta > Magnoliopsida > Santalales > Viscaceae > Viscum > Viscum album. The sequence continues at coordinate 869,065,572 of OY728147.1, read as the reverse complement.
AAGATGTGAATGATTTAAATGACATGGTAGGATGATCCATACAAATATTCTTCCCGGCCTCCATAATCATGAACATCAAAATGGAAATCTATTCCATCATAAAATCATCTGGATAAACTCTTTACGAGTACTGAGAGTGATTTAAGAAACTATGTAGCGGCTTCCCACATCAAGCAATTGAGGATATTCAATTTATTGTCATCTTTTATCAAGTCTTACTGGAAAATGATAGAAACCTTATAGATTCATTATCTAGATGTTCATTGATTGGAAAGTCACCAGAAGAAGATAAGGGCTTGATTGAGAAAATTTCTCATAACTCGTAACAATTTGGTACAAGAGGTACTGGAATAAAAGGTATTCAAGAGTTAAGAAATTATCATTTGTCACCATTATTAGAAACTAATATTGAAGAGCTAACTAGTATTGTGAGATAGAAGGCCTTGAAACAATTGGGTGACCAACAAGAATTGGCTACGGTATGTGGTTTATCCACATCACCTGATCATTACACTAACCAGTGTGTTGATATATAGGGAATGGAAAGTTGAAAAGTAGCCTTTCATCTGAGGAAATTTCATAAAAATTTAGGATGAATATATCCTAACCATGTCCAATATGGATTTGGAAATTAGTAGAAACAAGCTAGACCCTCATACCAAAATCAATTCCAAAACCAACCCCCATTCCAGAATAAATTCTAGAACCCACCACCATTTCAACAAAAGTAATTTTATAACCATCCATCTTACCAAAAACCACCCACATTCTAGATATCCTATGAGTTTCCATCCACCAGTGCACAACCTCTAATTCAAAAAAACTGTATAAATCTGAGATCGATGGGTTAAAAGACACCATAAAAGATTTTTCCAACAAGCTAGAAAGTCTCATGGACTTACTAACCAAAAAACCTAGAAAACTCCCATCACAAACAATCCCATACCCAATAGAGAATTTTATAATAATAAAAACAAGAAGTGGAAAAGGACACCCACCACCATCCCCCATTGATCCTGAAACAAGACCACTTGAGTTAAGGGAGAATGAAGTTGTAAATTCAAAAACATATCTGGAAATTCACTATAAAGAAGAGAAGAAAGAGGAAGATTAAAAACATATTACAAGGAATAATATAAAATAAAAACCATTTCAAAGGAAACAAAGAGGGAAAAAAGACTTACCCCCACCATTTCCATCAAGGATAGTTGAATCAATGTGGTTTCAGGAAGAAGCGCTTCAAAAAGAAATTCCGGACAGCTTCCAGAAAGTAGAAATCAATATCCCCTACATGAGGCTCTGAAAAAAATTCCAAAGTATACTAAATTTTTGAAATATCATTGCACAAATAAGAGGATACTTAAAGATAATTATAAGAAAAACTTGGAAAGGGGTGTCTCGTCCCATATCAGGATCTAGGGATGTTTTCTATCCCATGCACCATTGGTTCATTAAATTTCTATAATGATTTTTTTATTTATGTGCCTAAATTAATGTATTTCCTCGCTCATTATACTCTTCTTTACATATGGAAGACTTGAATCCCACAAGAGTGGTGGTCTAGATTACAAAAAGATCCACAGTTTTCCAAGTATGAGTTCTAGAGGATGTCTTGCTGAAAGTCAAAGATCTCTTATTCCCAGCTGATTTTTATGTGCTAAATATGGAATATGATAGGATCCCATCACACTCACCCATAATTTTGGGGAGACCTTTCTTGAATATAGTCAAAACCATAATCAATGTCCATGAAGGGGCCCTCACCATGGAGTTTGGAGATAACACTATCCACTTCAATATTTTTTAATCCATGAGGCAACCATCGGATGATCACTCCCTGTTTGCACTCTCCCATAAAGTTTGTACTGAAAACATTAAATAATCATGTATGTTCCATGAATTCTTATCATTAGGATAGACTTTATCCACTGAAAATTTCATTGAACATGAGGATTCCCAAACTCTTGGAGATTCTGATTTCATGTGAGAGGATGAGGTAAAATCTAATTTCATTGAAGATTTGTTAAATTATGAAGATGATGATATGATTTATTGTGTGCAGGATGTCCACCCTTTGGAATTGGGGAACCTCAAATCAATTTCATCTTTTGACCATTCCGATGATTTGTAATTAAAACCACTCCCCTCTGATTTAATTTATTTTTAGCTTATGGAGGGAGATGAACTAACAGTGATAGTTTCTAGTAATTTTTTGAAAACCCAAGAAAAATCATTGATTGAGATTTTTAAGGAGAATTTCCATGAAATAGGGTAGATCCCAGGTTATATTCCAAGAATCAACCCAAAAATATGATCACATTAAATTATTCTTGTGGGATATTCCCAACCTATTTGACAATGCCAAAGGAGGTTGAACCCCACCCTAATGGAGGTTATGAAGAAGGATATTGAGAAGCTATTGGAAGCTGGGATCATCTATCCTGTATCCAATTCAAAATGGGTAATCCCTATCCATGTATTTCCAGAAAAATAGGCCTAACTATTGTGAGGAATGAAAAGAAATAATTAATCCTAATATGAATTTAGAATAGCTGGAGAGTATGCATAAATTTTAGGAAGTTAAATCAGGTCCCTAGAAAAGATCATTTCCACACCCCCTTCATTGAAAAATGTTAGAGATATTGGAAGTGAGAACTCCTTATTTCTTTTTGGATTGATTTTCAAATAATTTCCAGGTACCTATTACTCCCGATGATCAAGAGAAGAGTACCTTTACTTAACCATGTTGCACTTTTTAATAAAAAAAATGATGCCATTTAGATTATGTAATGCTCCATATACATTTTAGAGGATTGAGGTAAGTATTTTTTTTGATCAAATTGAAGACTTAATGGAGGTTTTCTTTGATGATTTCACAGTATTTGGGAATTCTTTTGACCATTGTTTGAAAAGTATGGAAAAGGTTTTTGAAAACATTCATTGAGAAGAATCTTGTTTTGAATATTTAAAAGTTTCATTTCATAGTTGAGAGAGGAATTGAACTTCGACATGTCATTTCCAAAAAGGGCATAGAAGTTGATAAATCAAATATTGATGTCCTAAATTCACTTCCTTAACCAAATTATGTGAAACATGTTAGATCATTTTTAGGACATGCAGTATTCTATAGATTGTCTATAAAATATTTCAGTAATATTTCCCTCCCTCTATCTAGATTACTTTTGAAGGATACTGATTTTGTTTTCAATGGTGAATGTAAGGATGCCTTTGATGAGTTGAAGAGGATATTGATTACCCCACTAGTAATGCAACCACCAAATTAGGAAGAACCATTTGATCTACTTTGTGATGCTTAAAACCAAGTAGTTGGAGTAGTTATTTCTTAGAGAATTTATGGAAAGACACAAGTCATTTCCTATGCCTCTAGAAACTTAGATAGATCCCAATTCAACTACACAATAACAAAAAAAAATTAGCAATTTTCTTTGCATTATAAAGATTTAGATCATATCTACTTAGAACTAAATTCAAGGTGTTTTCTGATCATATAGATCCTATGTACTTGATGAAGAATTAAGATTATAAATTGAGTTTATTAAGAAGGATTTTATTACTATAGGATTTCAATATAAAAATCAAATATAAGAAGGGATCTGAGAACCATGTTGTTGATCACTTAGTCAGTCTGCCCAACACCGCTAAAGCTGAAAATCCAGACATAGAACCATTGAATGACCACCTTACAAGAGATTAGTTTTACATAATTGATGTAGAAGTGCTTTGGTATTCTAATATAGTAAATTTTATGGTAACCTCTTAAGTCACATATCATTTGTATTCCATCCAAATTCAAAATATGAAATCTGAATCTAGATATTACATCTGGGATGATCCATTTCTTTGGAAGATTTTCAATAACCAAGTGATAAGAAGATGTTTTATAGAAATTTAAATTGGATATTTCTTTAAGTTTTGTAACACTTTAGATTTTGGAGGACACTTTGGACCTCAGAGTATATCAAAGAAGGTTTTAGAATCTAGACTTTATTGGCCCACCATTTTTAAATATACTCAGAATATTGAAAAAGGTGTGAAAATTTTTTGTTTTCTAGAAATATTTCAAGGATACAAGAAATGACCCAAAATCCACTAAATTTTGGTAAAAAAAATTAGTTCGAGGATATATTTTATGGGACCTTTCCCATTATCATTTGGAAATTATTATATCTTTCTTGTAGTAGGTTATGTTTTCAAATGGGTGGAATCAAAAGCCACCAGGACTAGAGATGATAAATTTTTTTGTGATTTTATCAGGGATAACATATTTTAAAGGTTTGGAGTTCCCATAGACATCATCAGTGATTAGGGGACACACATTTTTAATAGGAAAATGGAGGCTTAGTGAAGAAGTATGGGGTCCGTCATAAAACATCAACTTCATATCACCCACAGAAAAATGGGTAAGATGAAGTGTCCAATAGGGAAATCAAATGAATTTTGGAAAATACAGTTAATCCAAACAGGAAATATTGGATTCAATGGTTGGAAGATACATGATGGGATTTCAAGAAATCATATAAAACCCCAATTGGAATGAGTCCATATAGGTTTATCTATGGGAAAATGTTCCATATTCCAGTAGAATTGGAGCATAAGGCATATATAGGTTGTACATAAGATGAATTTGGATCTTGAACGTGCTAGAAAAGAGAGAAGATTGCAGTTGCATGAACTATAATAAATTAAAAGAGAAACTTTTGATTATTATAGTATTTATAAATAATGAACAAGAGTGAATCATGACAAGATAATCCAACTGAGAGATTTATATACTGAAGACACAATGTTGTTATTAAACTCAAGACTCAAGTTGATGCCAGGTAAACTTCATTCCAGGGGGAAGGTCTATTTATAGTTACTCATGTAAATCCCTTTGGAGCTATGAAGATTATGAAGGATGTAGTGTGGGATCCCTTCATTGTTAATGGAAATTGTCTAAAGAAGTTTCATGGGACCATTCCATCATATTCAGTGGAGGATATCACACTCCTCCAACATGTTTATAAATAAAATCTACCAGTTCTTACCTCTCCTTTACACATTCTTTCTTGATATGATTCATTTTTCAAATATTATTACCTATAACATACATTTTAATACATAGTGGACACTGCATAATTTAAGTGTGGGGGAGGGAACCTTTTTAGTTTTGGATTTTGGATTTTTGTTTTTTTCCTATTTTCAATATATAAAAAATTGAGTTTTTCAAATTTTAATTTTTTTTATTTTTCAGTTTTTGTGTGTTTTTAAAACTTTTGAGAAGAAATTATTGTCTTTGAAATTTTTCAAACACATACCCATGAGTGAAAAAAGTTATTCCATGAAAATGAGCTTAAATGACTAAGCTTAGACCCATGTCCCTGAGTGAAAGAATTTATTCCATGAAACTAAGCTTAATCCCACGACCATGAATGCTGAAAATGACTTTGTTTCAAATTAAAACCTATAAAATTTCATGAAAAGTACTCTAATTTTTGAATCTCATTCTACATCTCACTATCTATATCTTTGAAATCACATTCTTGTGAGGCTTCTGAACTACTGATTTCACATTTTTTACATTCACCTCACTTCTTGAGAGAACCAAATCATGCTTAATTTAACCAGAATTTGATTTATTCCTATCAAAACCTGAGGTTTTGAGGTATTAGTGTTTTAAATTATTGAGTCATTTCTTTGTTTTTAAAGACTCGTTTCAAAATAATCCATTTCATTCTTTCTTGCCTTGTATATTTAATCCTTGCAACCCTTAGAACCCATGAATAGCGGATTATGTTATCCACATTACAATAAAATTTTCCTAATCAAACCTACTCTTGAAGTGAAATTGAATTATCTAGTTGAACATAAGTGTTGGGGGAAGATGTTTTTATTGTGAAACCACATTATGAGATACTTTGGGTGAAATTAAAATGTTAAAGATATTTTATTATTTCTAAAAAATCAGTCTGGTGAAAGTTGTACCTTTTCTAGAGCATTCATGATAAGATAAGTTGTGCCTTTCTGGATAATCTAATGGAGGAATTAAGGTGTACCTTTTCTAGAGATTTCAAGAAATATTATGTTTGAGAGGATTGAAATGTTTTCTACTGAAATGAATAATTGGGTGAACATTCCTTGAGTTTTCATGATGATGGATCTGATTTGCAACTAAGGGAACTGAGAAGGAGACCATACCTGGATAAAAATTGGAATAATTCAATTTTCTGTCAAAAAGAGCCAGGCCCTCCTCATTCAATATCATTATTTTTAACATCTAAATCCTATGAAATTAAATCTATAGAATATCCCTGAGAATTACTCCTGATAAATGCATGTCCTTGACTCACATTGAGCGGAGATTTTAGAATTCATCAAGCCAATGGAGACCCTTTTATGAGTTTGGATGAGAAAGACATTTCTCAAAAAAAAATCACATTTATATGATTATTAAAAATGAGTGTTAGGTAAGTGTTTTGTGTGAATGGAAGGATAAATAAAGAATAAATATATTTAATTATCTAAAATGAAGAACTTGAAATAACAGTTTTTGAGGAGGCATGATATATTTTGTATCTTATTGTCTAATTAGTGGATCTCGTGGATATGTGATTTTAATTTTCTTTAGTTTGATTTTGATGTTTAATTATTAAGGTTTCCAAGTGCTAATTGTGGGGGAATTGGTAGAGTTAATATTTTAATTATTTCTTATATGTTTTTCGATGATTTAATCCCTACCAATTAGTCAATTTGAGTATATTTTCACCATTTTAATTTTTTTTGGTGAATTATGGGCATAATTATGAAAATTGGTTAATTCTAAAAAATTCATAGCTTTATAGAGCATCTGTTTTTATACATAAAATTTACTATTAGGATCCATTTTAAGTGATTTATTTTTTTAGGTTTTCCATGCTCATGGGATTAATTTTTCTCTTTTGGACCAAGACCCAATTCTACACACAATGACCCAGAAAAATCAATCAAGTGGAGAAATATTTTTGGCTGATAGAATGGAGACAACCATATTAGATCAAGAATATCTCATATTTAGGACCTTAAAATGATGTGATTCCAACTGTTTTTGAAATAGGACATAAAATTTATGATTCACATTAAATTTTCTAAATTAAATATTTCATTATGGTGTTTTTGATCGAGTCCAAGTAGAGTGGGTAGAATAGTGTTTGGAGGCTAGGAAAAGTTATTTTCATTTATTGGGATATATATTTATTTACACCTATACAAATAATTTGAAAATTTTATTTTAGACATCCAAATTCATTCGAGACATTTTATCAGTAGAGATGTCAGTGAGTTTTGGCCTGCTGGTGGGTAGAACATAAGAAAACTTCTAGAGGACAGATTCTGGAGGAGTAAAATTTGTGTTCATTGTTTTCTCTCTTTTATTATTCATAGTCGTGTAATGTGTTCTTGTTCCACCTTATTCACAATTACCCTTACCATGTTGGGGTAAACTTCTATGTGATTGGGTAATAAGAAGTATTCCCATTTGTAATTCATTAGTTCTTGCTATTAATGTTTTAAGATCATTATCTCTCTTCTGCAAAATATGTTTCAATTTCTCATAATGGTTTTATTATCATATATGATTGTATTTGATTTTATATTATATTATGTTTATTTCTTTGTTCAATGATCAATTTTTCCTTCCACTAGGTTTTGGTCTATATATGATGGAATAGACCAGGGCTTAGTGGGGAAGTACTCTGTGATCACGGGTATGTATATGGGGAGTAGTGAACGTTCTTGATTGTTTGGGATAAACAATACCGGATTGGGAATTGTCTATGTAAATTGAGGGTATTCTCTACAACTATATCACACTATTTAAGGAGAGTAGACCAATCTGAGATTTTAGTAATGTTTATTCTCACCATTATTGTTAGACCAAGGGAGTGAGAAGAAACAATTGCGGATTCTCACTTTTATCAATATAACATAAGATAATTGGATATGTTTAACTATGATAGAATTAAAATTGGAGAACCAAACTTCACTTAATCACCATATAATATAATAGTTTTCAATCACTTGTTTTATCAATTTGATATTAATATTTTCCTTTCTTTAGTTTCATTCTTGTCTTTTCTAAATCAAACAATTTCAAAACCAACAACCACTTCATTTTCTTATTTTAAGGGAAAATTTGATTATTGTGATCCTATCTGGAGACAACCTAGGTTAATTAATATAGTACATTTTAACATAGAAAATATTGTTTTTTCCACACACTATGATAGGAATGTTTCAAAACTTGGCATCGTTTCCAGGAGGTAGTGCCAACATTTTTTTTCTTATATTGCATGACTATAAGTACAAACCCTGAGAATTTCCCCATAGATTCGGAAATTGAAATAACCTTGTTGAATATACATACAAACCTGAATTTGAAATCTTTATTTGAGGAAATTTCTCCTTTATAATTTAGTGGAACTTCAAGAGTTCACTCTAAGCCTATCATCATGGATGAAAATCAAAACCAAACACTTAGAGACCTTTTTGCACCACAATTCCTTAATCAAAATAACAAATTTTTTATTACAGAGTTACAAAATGATTTTGAGATGAAACCTAACATGATTACATTACTCCCAAAATTTCATGGCTTAGTAGGTGAAGACCCAAACAAACATATTAAAGAGTTCACACATGTATTCTTTACTTTCAGACCACGAGGAGTAGTTGAGGAACTAGTAATGTAGAAGGTGTTCTGAATTTCATTAGAAGGAGCTTCCAAAGAATGGTTTTATGGATTACAACCAGGATATGTGAATTATTGAAATGACTTGGTAATATGATTCATGAAAAGATTCTTCCCCACCTCTAGAAGCACAACCATCATAAAGGAAATATATTTCATCAGATAGTCATCTGGAAAAACTCTTTACAAGTACTTGGAGAGATTTAAGAAGCTATATGCCAGCTTCCCAAATCAAGAAATTGTAGAGTATCACTTTATTTTATTATTTTTTCATGTATTAATGAAAAATTATAGAAACCTTTAAGATTCATCATCTGAGGGTGCATTGATTTACAGTTCACTAGAAGAATCTAAGGTCATTGTTTAGAAAATTTCACAAAACTCGAAATAATTTGGTACCAAAGGTACTAGAACAAGAGGTATTCATGAGGTATGAACTTCTCATAAATCAGCATTATTAGAAACTAGTATTGAATATCTAACTATTTTGGTGAGATATATGGCCTTTAAACAATTGGGTAACCAACAAGCATCGACTAAGGTATGTGGTTTATGCTCATTATGTGATCATTTCACTGACTAGTGTGCTGAAATACAGGGAATGGAATGTTGCACAACTACCTTTCAGTTGAGGAAATTTCAGAAAAATCAAGTATGGAGATAGCCTAACCAAGTCCAATATGGATTTGGAAATCAGTAGAATCAAGCTAGACTTCCATTCCAGAATTATTTCCAAAACCTACCGCCATTCCATAATAAATTCAAGAAGCCATCATCATTTCAACAAAATCATTTTTATAACCAGCCTTCTTACTAACAAGAACAAACTTTATAGACACCGTATGATCATCAATAAACCAAGGCACAACCACTAATTCAAAACCAATAGCATAAATCTAATATTGATAGGCTAAAATAAACCGTAAAATATTTTTCCAACATGTTCTAAAGTCTCATAGACTTACTAAACAAAAACCAATGAAAAATCACATCCCAAATAATCCTAAACCCAAAAGATAATGTTAGAATAATAACAAAAACATGTGTAAAATAACTCCCACCACCATCCACCATTGTTCCCAAAACACGACCACTTCAGTTAACGGAGAATGAAGTTGTAAATTTGGAAAAGTATACGGAAATCCACCATAAATAAGAAGAGAAAGAGGAGGATAAAAAAATATTCCATGTAAGAAGATAAAATAAAAACCACTTAAAAGGAAAAAAGGGAGAAAAAAGACATACCCCCACCATTTCCATCAAGTATTGCGGGTCATGTATTGCGGGTCATGTCGGGCCTTGTGCCTTGGGCCTACGGGTAATGTATGGGTTCCTCTTCAACCCTTAAAAGGTTCATTATCTACAATAAAATAAAAATAAGGCCTTTGGGCCATTCGGGCTAAGAGGTTGCAGGAAGAAGCACTTCAAAAAGAAATTCTTGACACTTTTCTGAAAGTAGAAATCAATATCTCCCTTCTTGAATACCTAAAATCAATTCCAAAGTATGATAAATTTTTTAATGATATTTTCACCAATAAGAGTATAATTAAAGGTAATGAGAGAATAAATATATACAGAACTGTATCGGCCCTTATCACGCCACAATTTCTAGCTAAATATCAAGATCTAGGGACTTTTTCCATTCCATGAACCATTGGTTCTTTAAATTTCTATAATTATTTGTGTGATTTAGGTGCTTTAATTGATTTATTTACAAACATATAATATAATTATTTTCATGTGGGAGACTTAAATCCCACATGATTGGTGTTAAATTTTGAAAAATATATCCACAGTTTTCCCAGTAGGTGTTTTGGAGGATGTCTTGGTGAATGTCAAAGATCTCTTATTCCCAGCTGATTTCTATGTGATAAATATGGAAGATAATAATATCCCACCACACTCACCCATTATTATGGGGAGACCTTTCTTAAATATATCCACAACCTTCATCAATTTCCATGAATGGACCCTTGCCAAAGAGTTTGGAAATAGCACTGTCCACTTCAATATTTTTGAATCCATGAGGCACCCATCAGATGATCACTCCATATTTACACTCTCCCATGAAGTTGTATTTGAACCCTTTGAAGAATCATGTGTGTTCCATTAATTCATATCCTTATAATAGACTTTATCCATCACAGATATCATTAAATATAAGGATTCCCAAACCCCATGATATTTTGATTTCATGTGGGAGGAAGAGGTAAAATCTAATTTCTTTTATGATTTCTTAAATGATGTATATGATGATATGATTTATTGTGTGTAGGATGTCCACCCTTTGTAATTTGGGAACCTCTACACAATTTAATCCATTGAGAATCTCCTTGATTTTTAATTAAAACCACTCCCCTCTGATTTAAAATATGTTTACCTTATTGTGGGAGAGAAATTACCAATAATAGTTTCTAATAATTTGTCTAAAACCCAAGAAAAATATTTTATTGAGCTTCTTAGAGAGAATTACCGTGAAATAGGGTGGAGCCTAAGTGATATCCCAATAATCAACCCAAAAATATACTCACATAGAATTATTCTTAAGGGAGATTTTAAACTTTTCAGACAAACCCAAACGAGGTTGAACCCCACCCTGATGGAGGTTGTGAAGAAGGACACCGAGAAGCTCTTGGAAGATGGGATCATCTATCCCATCTCAAATTTACAATGGGTTAGCCCCATCTATGAAATTTGAAAAAAACTAGCCTAACCATTGTGAGGAATGAGAAGAATTAATTAATCCCTATAAGAATTCAGAACATCTGGAGAGTGTGCATAGATTTTAGGAAGTTGAATCAGGTCATAAGAAAAGATCATTTCCACATCCCCTTCATTGAATAAATTTTATATAGATTGGAAGGTATAACTCATTAATTCTTTTTGGATTGATTTCCATGTTATTTTTAGGTACATATTTCTCCCAAGGATCAAGAAAATACTACCTTTACTTTTCCCTTCATTACTTTTTCATACAAAATTCTGACATTTGGATTATCTAATGCTCTAGGTACATTTCACAGGTGCATTATAACTATTTTTTCTGATCATATTGAAGATTGATTTGAGGTTTTCTTAGATGATTTCACAGTTTTTGGAAATTATTTTGACCATTGTTTGAAAAATCTGGAAAACATTTTGAAAACATTCATTAAGAAGAATCTTGTTTTGAATTTTGAAAAGTGACTTTTCATGGTTGAGGGAGAAATTATACTTGGGCATGTCATTTACAAAAATTTCATAGAATTTGGTAAATTGAAAATTTAATTCATAAATTGTTTTCCTTGCCCAACTTGTGTGAACCATGTTATATAATTTTTAGGACATGGAGGATTAAACTGGTTGTTTATCAAAGATTTAAGTAAGATTTATCTCCCTATATCTAGATTAATATTGAAAGATGCTGATTTTGATTTCAATGGTACATGTAGGGAATCCATTGATTGGTTGAAGAGTAGATTTATTATACAAACAGTAATGTAGCCACCAAATTGGGAAGAACCATTTGAGCTACTTTATGATGCTTCACACCAAGCAGTTGGAGTAGTTATTTCTTAGCTAATTGAGGGTAGGCCACATGTCATTGCCTATGCTTCAAGAACCTCATATGCAGCCCAATTCAACTACACAACAACATAAAAATATTTTTTATCAGTTGTCTTTTCATTATAAATATTTAGATCATATCTACTTGGAACTAAAGTCATGGTGTTTTCTAATCATGTAGCTCTTAGGTACTTAATGAAAAAGAAAGAATCTAAATCAAAGTTACTAAGATGGATTTTATTACTGTAGGAGTTAAACATTGAAATCAAAGAAAATAAAGGATATCAGAACTAAGTTTCTGATCACTTAAACAAACTATCCAACACCACTGATGTTTAAATTCCAGATATAGAACCATTGAATGACCACCTTCTAGGAGATTAGTTTTACTTTATTGATATAGAAGTTCCTTGGTTTGATGATATAGTAAATCATATGGTAACATCTTCTATACAATCTCATTTAAATTCCCCCCAAATTCAAAAGATGAAATATAAATATAAATATTACATCTGGTATGATCCATTTCTTTGGAACATTTGCAATGACCATGTGATAAAAAGATGTTTTATAGAAAGTTAAATTGATTATGTCTTTATTTTTTTTCACACATTAGATTGTGGAGGACACTTTGGACCTCAGAGGACAACAAAAAAGGTTTTAGAATTTGGACATTATTGGCCCACCCTTTTTAAAGATGTTAATGAATATTGGAAAAGGTGTGAAAAATGTCAGTTTTCTGTAAATATTTCAATGAGACACGAAATACACCAAAATCCACTAATTTTTTGTGAAATTTTTTAATTTTGGTGGATAGATTCTATGAGACATTTATCAATGTCATTTGTAAATTCTTATATCTTGATTTCATTTGATTATGTTTCTAAATGGGTGGAAGCAAAAGCCTCCAGACTGATGAAGCTAAAGATGTATGTGACTTTTTCAGGGCTAACATATTTTGTATTTTTTGAGTTCCTGGAGCCATCATCAGTGATCAGAGGACACACTTTTGTAATAGGATAATAAAGGATTTACTAAATAAGTATGGGGTGAATCATAAAACATCAACTCCATGTCATCCAGAGACCAATAGGCAAGCTAAAGTGTCCAATAGAGAAATCAAAATAATTTTTGAAAAGTTTGTTAATCCAAACAAGAAAGATTGGAGCCAAAGGTTGGAAGATACATTATGGGCTTATAGGACAGCCTACAAAAGCCCAATTATATTGTGTACATATAGTTTTATTTATGGTAAAATTTTCCACTTACCAGTGGAATTGGAGCATAAGGCATATTGGGTTATAAGGAAGATGAATTTGGATCATGAAAGTGATGAAAAATAGAGAAGATTGAAATTTCAGGAGCTAGAAGAAATTAGATGAGAAGATTTAAAAAATTACAGGATTTCTAGAGAACGAACAAGAGTGGCTCATGAAAATTTGATCAAACTGAAATACTTCTATACTAGAAACATAGTGTCTTTATTCAACTCAAGACTCAAGCTAATTCCAGGTGAACTTCATTCCAAGTGGGAAGGTCCATTTACAGTTACTTGTGTATATCCTTTTGGTTATGTGTAGATTATAAAGGATATAGAACATGATCTATTCACTATTAATGGAAATTGGCTAAAGAAATTTCATGGGACCATTCCATCAGATCCAGTGGAGGAGATCACACTCCTCTAAGCTGATTATCAATAAAATCCACCAGTTCATACCTCTCCTTTACACTTTATTTCTTTCTATAATTAATTTTTCAAATCATATTACATGTAACATTCATTTGAATTCTTTTCGGACAAAACATAATTTATGTGTGTGGGAGGTAACCTTTGTTGTTATGGTTTTTTATTTTCTGTTTGTTTTCTTTTTTTCAAAAAAAAATATTCTGTGTTTTTCAAATTGTAATTGTTTTTTCTTTTTCAATTTTTGTTTGTTTTTGACACTTTTGAGTATAAATTATTATCTTTGAAGTTTTTTAAGCCCATGTACATGAGTGAAACAATTTATTCAGTGAAACTGATCTTAAATGAATGCTAAAAATGACTTTGTTTCAAGTTCAAAAAATTATAAATTTCATGAAAAGTTCTCTGATTTTTGAATCTCATGCCACATCCCACTATCTATGTCATTGAAATCACATTCCTATCTGGCTTCTGAACCATTGTTTTCATATTTGTTACATCCACCTCACTTCTTTAGAGAACCAAATCATGCTTGATTTAACCAGAATTTGATTTATTCCTATCAAAACATGAAGGTTTGAGGTATTAGTTCTTTAAATGACTGAGGAATTTCTTTGGTTTTAAAGACACCTTTTCAAAATAATCACTTTCATTATTGCCTACCTTGTACATTTAATCCTTGTAACCCTTAGAATCCATGAACATCCTATCAGGTTATCCACATTACAAGCCAATTTTCCTACTCCAACCGACTCTTAAAGTGAAATTTCATTATCAAGTTGAACTTTAGTGTGGGGTAAGATGTCTTATATTGTTCTAACTCCTTTGGAGATACTTTCAGTGAAAATAAAATGTTGAATATATTTTATCATTTCTAAAAAATTCATTCTAGTGAAATCTATAATTTTTTTGGACCATTCATGATAAGAAAAGTTGTGCCTTTCTGGATATTCTAAATGAAGTAGAAAGGTGTACCTTTTCTAAAGCTTTCTGGAAAAATTATGTTTGAGAGGATTGAAATTTTTTTTGATGAAATGATGAATTGGGTGAACATTGCCTGAGTTTTCATGATTAGGAAGTAGATTTTATAATAAATGTAGTGAGGAGGAGACTATAACTGAGTGAAAATTATAATAATTCAATTTTACTTCAAAAAGAGCCAAGTCCTCCTCATTCAGCCTCAGAATTTTTAACATCTTAATCCTACCAACCAAAGTCCACAAAATAGCCCTAAAAAGTCATCATGGTAAACATGTTTCCTTGACTCACATTGATTGGATATGTAAGAATTTATCAAGCCTATGTTGACCCTTGTAAGAGTTTGGGTGAGAAAGAAATTGATGGAAAAAAATTTGACATTTAGGTGATGAGGTAAAATGAGTGTTAGGTAAGTTTTTTGTGTTCATGTGAGGAGAAATGAAGAATAAATATATTTAATGATATAAAATTAATAACTTTAAATAATATTTTTTTAGGAGGAATGATATATTTTGTTTCTTGTTGTAAAATAGGTAGACCTCATGGATATGTGTTTTAAATTTTCTTTAGTTTGATTTTGATGTTTACTTGTCTAGGAATCCAAGTGATAAGTGTGGGGGAAATAGTAGAGTTAATATTTTCAGTATTATTCATAAGTTTTTATATGATTTAATCTCTAAAAATTAGTCAATTTTAGTATATTTGCATCATTTTAGTGTTTTGGTGAATTATGGGCTTAATTGTGAGAATTGGTTAATTCTGGAAAATTCACAGTTTTCTAGAGCTTCTGTTTTTAGAGCATAAAATTTACAGTTAGGATAAATTTAAGTTATTACTTTTTTTAGGTCTTCTTTTCTCTTGGGATTAATGTTTTTCTTGTCGACCAAGACCCAATTATATACATAATGGCCAAGAAATTCAATCAAGTGGAGAAATATTTCTGTCCAATAGAATTGGTACCATCATATTAAATCAATAATATCTCATCTTACCCACCTTAAAATGATGTGATTCCAGCTGGTTTCGATATATACTCCAAAGGGACGGTTCACATTAAATTTCAAATATCAAGGATTTCATTAAGGCATCTTTTGATTGAGTCCAAGTAGAGTGGGTGAAACATTGTTTGGAGGCCAGGAAAAGCCATGTTCATTTATTTAGCCATATCATTATTTACACATATCCAAAGACTTTGAAATTTTTAGGGTCGATATCCAACTTCATTCAAAACATTTTATGAGAAGATACCTCAGTCAGTTTTGGCTAGCTAGTGGGAATAACATAAGTAAACTTCTGGAGAATAGATTCTAGAGGAGAAAATTTTCTATTATTTGTTTTCTCTCATTTATTCTTTATAGTCATTTCATGTGTTCTTCTTACACATTATTCACAATTACACTTACCAAGATGGTGTAAAATTATATGTGATTGGGGAAGGATATGTTTTCCATTTTGTAATTCAGGAGTTCAATCTATTAATGTTTTAAAATCATTATCTCTCTCTTGTGAAATCGGTTTCAATTTCTCATAACAGTTTTTATTATAATATACAGACATATTTAATGTTAGATTATATTATGTTTATTTCATTGGTCAATGATGAATTTCTCCCTCCACTAGGTTCTGGTCTATATATGATGGAATATACCAAGGCTTAGTGGTGATGTACTCGGTGATCACTGGTACGTGTGTGAGGAGTAGTGAACGTTCTTGCTTGTTTGGGATAAACAAGACCAGATTGGGAATTTACTATATTAATTGAGGGTATTTTCTATAACTCTATCACATAAATTAAAATGAGTATTCCAATCTGAGATTTTAGTAAGGTTTATTCTCACCATTATTATTTGACAAAGGGAGTGAGAATAAATGATTATGGATTCTCACTTTTATCGACTTCGAAAAAAAGAATTTGATAAGTTGAACTATGATAGAATTAAAATTAGAGAACCAAATCTGACCTAATCACCATCTCATATAATAATTTTCAATCAATTGTTTTATCAAATTTATCTTAATATTTTTCTCTATTTAGTTTCATTCTTATCTTTTCAAAATCAAACAATTTCAAAAACAACCACCACTTCATTTTTTTTATTTTAAGAGATAACATGATTGTTGTGTGCTCATTTCGGGAGACAACATGGGTTAATTAATATAATTAATTCTCACTTAGTAAATATTTTCTTTCCACACCCCATGATAGGAAAGTGTCAAGCGTGAAGCATGGTTGGGCTGACATTGGCCAGACGGGCGTGTGGCCCTTGGGGACAACGTTAATTGGGTTGATGGTCCATGTATTAAGGGGGTCTTCAAACATTTAATATATAAATAAATAGGTTTGAAATGGAGGATATCTCTTGGGGGATATGACCTACCTCTCTGGCGTGTGTGTGTGTGGGGTGTTTGTGTGTGCATGAATGTAATTATTCCCCCTAATCATCAAATACACACACAGAGAGAGAGAGATGTATATATACATATATATATATATATGTATATATATATATACAATGAAGGTCCAAATATTGAACGAAATAAGCCATAAAATATATTAATAAAAATTAGAGTACAAAGACAACAACCAACAATCATGTGGAAAATAGAACGCCACCAAAAAATATAAAAAATAAATTTATTACTTAAATATATTTATTATCATTTTATAATTATTTAAGTATATATATATTTATAATTATAAATAAATATTTTTATAAATATTTTTATATAATTACAAATATATTTATATATTTATATATTTATATATATTTATATATATATATATATTTATATATATTTATATATATTTATATTACTATGAAGATATTAACATATAATTATATAAAATTATAAATAAAATAAATATATTTTTTATAATTTTATATTGATTTAAATATATATGTGTATATTTTTATTTGTAATTATAATTATATAAATATATATAAAGTATTTATACATAATTATAAATATAGGTATATTTTTATATATATTTAAATTATATATATATTGAAATATAAATATATAAAATTATAAATAAAATAAACATATTTATTATAAATTTATAATTATTTAAATATATATATATATATATACTTATAATTATCAAGGATTCCCTTGGCCTCCACTTTTTTAGGCCCCCTTAGTTTGTCCCTCCTTTCTCCCTATGTTATTAAATAAAATGATGATAATGATGATGAATAAATATATTTATATAGTTATATAAATTTATACTCCCAACAGCTGAGTCGCGGGTTTGGAGACCAAACTGAGGACTTCAAATTTATTGAAAGAAGATAAAATTACAACAGAGGGAATGGTTCAAACATGACACAAAATGCCCATATTGAACACATGAAGTCACTTCCTACAAATCCCTCTAGATCCAAAATTCCAAGGGAATATGTCCCTACCCTTTAGGTTTCGTCCCTTCCATCATGTCCTTTGCAAGGGATCATAATCTTCATTGGATAATGACTCATATGCTTCCTCCAACATATATCAAATAATGAATTTCCAAGATAATTCTTGAAAGTTCACCTTTAAATTTGAATGAAAACCATCTTCAATAATAATTGATAACATATTCTAGACTTTTAAATAATCAATAAATCCGAAAACATTCAACTCTATAATGAAAAATATGACTTCTATATATGAGAAGAACCAATTTTCTGATTCTTTACTAAATACTTTAAGAGTAATTTCACCTTTTTTTCCTCTAGAAGGATGATATTCTAATTTTTTTTGTAGTGATACATTCCTCATATGTGGCCTTACCAAAGAATCTAGTGCATTATTCATAAGATCAAATAAATTAGGTGGACAACTCCATTCCATATGCTTAATATTATCAACAATAATTATTGAGTGTGAACCCTACAAGGGTAAGGATATTTCCACACTAACTTAGTAGCATTCACAACTTCTTTGTGTTTTCCAGGGGTGGCCAATTGGAAACCCGCATCATCCATTAGAATTTTCTTACCATTAGTAAATGGTTCTTACATAGTGGATACCAAAAGAGATCCATCAAAATATTGATAATTAATATTCTCCTTCCTTAACACATTTCTAGCAGGTTCACCCCCTTTGAGATATGCCACATCAAAAACCACATAAGCTACATCATCCTTGGTTCCTAACACATCCTTGAAAGTAACAGGAACACCTACCATTGAGCCATCAAACCCACCACCCTTAAGAAGTTTATTCATCTTTAGAGACACCCCATATGCAAATTGTTTCCATTACTACCACCTTGATTATAATATTCATCTTTAAGTAGGAAATATATATCCCCATGGTCATATAGGGACAACCTACCAAGTGAATGATCCACTTGGGAATCCTCATTTGCATCCTCCAATAAAATTTGGTCTGAATAAACATAATTTGTTGCATCATTTCATGAGTCGACTCCTTTATTTAAGGAATTATATTTTTCAAGAGGTCCACCTTATTCTTTATCATGTTATCATAAATATTTTAATCCTTATTTTCCCACAAACTATAATAAGTCTACTACAAATAAGAAGCTTGCGGACAAGTGCGTAAAACAAGATCCAAGCAAACACAATGTCCCTCAGAAGGAGGATGAACCTCCTAGTGATCAAACATACCTTGTACACATATTAACACTTACCTTGATATTCAACCATAGAGATAGCTACACCACCCACAATTTCTAAAAAAATAGTGAGTTCCAACCCGAGCCCCTATGCCCTGACCATCACCTAAAAAAGCACCAAAAGTATGATTTCAAGTCATTAAATTGTTATCCACTCTAATGAGTGGTTTTTAAACTTAAAATGTTCAATAAAATTACCAATATTCTTGAAATTAGAACATATCAAGTTACTATAATAATTACTATATAGATGCTTGATGTTTTCACACCTAGAGAGGAAGACAATAAACTTCTCTGAAGAGATTAAAACCTCGATTTTGTACTCACCTGCAACTAAAATGGAACATTCAGTGAGGGGAGAAATAAAATCAACCTCAATGAGAACCCTATAAAAGTGACCAAACCTTTTGTTCTCATTCTCTTTGTCAAACTTGAGGGGAATACCCACCATTTAGGCAATGTCCTTGAGAATCTATGGGTGCTAGAGGAACCACCTTAATCCCATTATTCATAACCAAACATGCACAATTTAATTCTTGGTTTTTTATGGATTAATGAAAGGGTCCAAATCCCAGATCCTAATAGTAATGGGCCTAATAAACACAATTCCAAACCCCCATGCTTTTGATTTTAAGTTTTAGGAAGGTAAAACAATATGGAAAACACTTAAATAAAATATTAATATCAATATAAGTATATATTTAAAAAATATATTCATTTATATATTACATAATTTTTTAAATAAAATATTAATATATTATATTTATTTTAAATATATACACATTTTTTAATTAATGCATATAAATAAACTATTAAACATTTTGACTAATATAAATTTGATAGTTTTTTATATATAAATTATGAATATAAGATTCATTTTTTATTAAATGTTATATAAATCATATTTATATATTATATTTACACATATAAACTTATTATAATATTAATATTATTCAAAATATACAAATATTTATATATAAATTAAATTACTCACTATAACCTTTATCAGTGCTAGAAAAAAGGTGATACTTTTATTAGTGATTATAAAATAATTGATAAATGAGGGACCCTTATCAAAGATAGAAAAATAACTTAAAATGGTACCCTTTTATCATTTTTTTCAAGTGTTGATAAAAGTCACCCATTTATCATTTTTTTTTCTAACACTGTTAAAGGCCAATGCCACATAAGGTGTGATTTTTGGTAGTGAAAAGAGATTAATAAACATTTTAGCATGCAATAAGAATAAAAAGATACAATGTATGACATACATGAGCAGACAATAACCATAGAAACTATTCAAGAGTAAGTTATTTTCACTTATGGAACTCGTAGTGAACCCTAATTTGAGAAACGTATACTATCATTCTTGAGTGTCATTAGACATTCCTATCCATGAGTGTGAATTTGTCTCTTGACTTAAGGAAATTATCCAAGTGAATAATTCATAATATTAGTTGAGCAGAAGACACAAGTCTGATTACATGGGTGGGGGACTCTGTGTTTCCAGTCCCAAGAACACATTGAAGAATAAAGAGGTTGAATGATATAATTATTACACATATGGATACATTAATGTCCCAAGACACTCATCAAGTATATATGGATCAAATGAGCCCATAATATCACTTATTCAATCCTAGATATGATGTATTAAGTCCATGGAAAGTGGTTTCACGAATTTTGGAAGCCTATCCGATGTGAAGAATCTCCAAACTTGTGATTGGTAGGAAAAAAGTCACAGTAAATGTTTTGGGAAAATGATAAATCAAATACGAAAGTAAAGGAAGAGTCAAAGTCAAAGTCAAATGGAAAAATTCAAATTAGAGTTGGAGTTGGTTCTGTAGAGCCAATTACTTTTTATTTCTTATTTCCTTTGTATTCATGGTTATTAATATTAATAAACTTCTTATCACATCATGATTATTCTTCTTTGTGACATTATATATGTTAATTTCACAAGGGTACTTGTCACACTAAAATGTTATAGCAATTTCCCACTGTAGTGAGAACTTTTAATTATTATGAAAATATCCATAAATTCATGCTCTATGATCAGGTGATATAGTCTATAGAGACACTAATGATAAATAATATCATGGATAAGATACTCATAATACATTGAAACTTCTTCTCATGATGTCTTCCCTTAGTAATCTCTAAGAGAGGATGTTATGAGAATAAAACATCCAATAAAAAATCTAAATATTATATGTGTCATTGAATATTTCTATCTACAGAATCCTGTATTGGAAATTATACTTGATATTATTATTAATTCATATCTTCAGTTACATACTTTGATATATTGATGATAATTTTAATGATATATTTTTATAGAGATATAGGATTTTTTGGGTGCATCATAATTTATATGAAATTAATGAATAAGTTAATAATATATTTTTTCCCTAATAAGATTAATTTAATAAGATTTTTCATTCCATTTGATGGGAATGGAATAGATTTATTAATTCCATAAAAATGACAATTTATAATCAGAAATTTCACTTTTAAAAAGTTAAAAAATAGAGATTAAAGCATAAAGATTAAACATTCTATGAAACGTTTTTATTGTGATATTGAGATATTGGATTATATTATAGAGTGATTGAATTTATGATATTTTATTCATTGAGACATTAACAACTTTCAATATGGTTTTCTTAATCTATTTCAAGACCATAATGTTGAACGTTAGGAATGTTTGACCTAATGACACAAATACATAGTCTAAGAGGGCCACATACTAAGTGTATCCAAAAACACAATTAAATAAAATATGAATTTAATATTAGAATGAATATTATTCGCAGGTTTTGAGGAATAATAATTATTTGGTTTTGGTTGATCACTTATATTCAGTCCCCCTTTATTTGAGAGAATAAATTTGTGAGTTGTATAATAAGGAAATAATTACTCACAAGTTAATTATTTACTTAGTTATACAAATACATGATATTTTTTTATATTTGGTTAATTTAAAAGATAAAAAATTATTTATTTTCTAGTTTAGTGAATATAGTGTATATTTATTTATTGAATGAATAATTTTGTGACGTTTATTTATTTAATTAAACAATCATTCCTATCGGTTTAATAAATATTAAGGATTAAAGATGAACAGAGTTAACAGTTTGGTGGAAACGATATATTAATATCATTTAAATGAATATTAATTTATTTATTTATTAAATTTTATTTATTTTATTCACCAATCATGTGAGAGAAATGGATATAATAATAATAATATCATTATTTGACTTGGGTTTTGAAAAGGATTAAGATAATTTTAAACGGACCATGTGAAATTATATATTTGTTAACTAATCTCTCTAAATACCTTGTTATATCACTTTCTATGGTTAGTTTAAAGAGACACATTTGTGCTCAATGAATAATACCCAAAATAATTATCTCAATCCTAGAGAGAAAATCCCCTAGAACTGTAATTCTTTATGTTCAAACAACCTTGGGAAATTCATGAATAGTTTGAATTTTTGAATTAGTGTATGGTCCAAATTTTGAACTGAGATTCAGAATAGAGATCTGAGAGTTTGAACACCTTAAAAGAGGTGTTTTGGACATGTACAGGGGACCTAAAGTAATCTCAAGGTCTTGAAGGCGCCTTGGGTGAGGTTGGGTGACTCCTACTACCAAAGATGCAGAAAAACCACCAATTGGATGGTGGTTTATGGTAGCCGGAGAAGTTATATCTAGTGGACACTAGACAAAGTGTAGGTCTTTAATGGGGTATAATTAAGATTCATCCCCCTCGAAATTAATATGGTTCATCCCCCTATTTTAATCTATCCTATTCTTAAATGGCTAGGGGTCAGACCCCCTTCTTCTTCCCTAATATCCCATGGTTTGGGGTTCCCCTTGATGATTTTTTTGGAATTTTGAAGTAAGTATCACCCATTACTATCCTTTATTTATCTTTTCCTCCCTCCTAAACTTATTTATCCTTCTCTGGTTAAGGAATTAGTTCCAATTTTCTTTTGGATGATAGTGGAATCAGCTGAACATGGTAAGACTTTCACTCCACCTAGGAATAGGGTGACCTGTAATGCCGTATTCATTTAGCAAATCATTTTTTTGGTTTAGTTACATTATAGTTTCAATTTATTTTTGTCTTTTCATCAAAATTAAATTTAAATTCTAATTTATTTAATGTAACGTTTTGAGTTTTTATTCTATAGTAAAGTTGAGAATGTGAGATTGACCCTTGGGGTGTTGTTGGGTGTGGTTTCGGTGCAACGAAAACATTCAATGTAAAATTGGAAATTATTCTTATTTTGATAAAATGGTTAAAATGATTTTAAATGGTTATAATTAGTTGTACATAATGCCTTGGTGTGGTTCCAGTGCTAAGAGAATGAGCGAGGACTGCTTGAGATAATGGTGAGCTTGGGAGAAACAAATCAATGAGTTGTCAGGCAGTGTAGAAATGGATAAAGGGATTAAAATGAGGTAAGTAGTCATGCGTACAATCCTTATGGTTTTTATACTATTGATATGTTGCTACTGAGGTAAGGAATCACCACTGTAGGTTATTCCATTCTGTTAATTTGATATTTTAAGTTAAATTAAATATTTAAATAGAATTTTTTAATTAAATTGAACCCATAAAGTTATGTGAATAAGTGCCTCGGCCACTTTGGTACTTAGAAAATAACTTGACACCATTGCCATTAATGAAAGATTCCTTGATTGAGGATTTCCCTGAGATGTGTGACCCCCCCCCCCCCCCGCCAAGGGGATCAACCTACATGGATGAAATGAATTAAACTATGTTAGGAATCCCTTATTTAGGAACCCTAGATTCCCCTCATTTAGGTGAATAGATACCTTTACAAAATCGACCCTATAAGTATTAGGGTATCTCCATGGATTCCTTGGAGCCATTGGTCTCATAATGCTGACTTGGGGTTAGTGACCCTCCTTCATTTGATGTGTCCATGCCTAGGTTGATAGACATTAGCAAGACTGATCTTGGGTTAGGTGAGTGGTCCAACCAAGTAAAATTATTGGATGAAGATGGTCCAAGGTAAATCTCCCTAGATTGATGATTTATGGCCTCCATTGGTGGCTAGGTGGTTGATTATGCTTTGACCCTATTGTGAAGCATGTCTTCACGAAGAGACATGAGTTACTCCTAAGATATAATTCTGACCTATAGGGTCCCAAGAGGTATTACCTTTCTTGAATTCTAACATATAAGACTATGTGGGTTTCATTGATAGACTGAACCTGAATGGTTGTGTAGAATAGGTAGTGTTGGTTTCATATTTCATGTAGATCATGGCCCAATTGTGATCCTAAGGGGTTGGGGAAAGTGGTGTTGGGAATGAGAGTTGGACCATCCCTTTTGTTTCCATTTACTTATGGAAATTTTTGTAATTCACTCTTGGGGAATATGTGATATAGTTTGGATTCCTTGGATTGGATCTAGATATACTAATAAGGGATTCCATGGATATGGATTTGGGGTATGTGGTTTCAGTTTCCATGGATTTGGAGAACAGTGATGGGTTTTACATGGATTTAGAGCCTTCATGTGGAGGGGAGTTAGAATAGGATTGGATCTCATATGTTTGGACTATTAAGGGATGTATCCCCAAATTCATGAGGATATGGATGATAGCTTTCATGGATTTGGATCTCAGTGATGAGTGTACCATGGATTTGGATCCCATATATGGATGAGAGCTAGCATGTACTTAGATCTCATATATTTGGACTATTGTGGGATGGATCCCTAGATTCATGAGGATATGGATTCGAACAGCCATAAATATAGAGTTCAGTGTTCAGGTTTCCATGTTTTTGGAGCCTGAATATTTTGACTATCAGAGGATGGGACCCCAAAGACATGATGATCAGTTAGGGCTACCATGTACTTGGAGACCACATGTAATTTGGATGGAACAACTATTGCAACATGCTCAAAGACACCCTGGGTACTTGCTAAAGCAGTTATGATCGACTATGGCCACAAACCTAAGGATCAAAATTTTTTATTCATTAGTTTATTTTTCTACATTATATTTATTTATTCTGATCATGTTGCATGAACATACCAAAAAATTTCTAGTATTGTATGTGATAACATTGGTGGTGCCCAACTGAGTTTTGTACTCACACCCTGCTCGGAAAACCATTTAACTTTGGTACCCACATACACTTTCACTTGGTTACATGAACAAGTTTGGATGAAGACTGGGTTTGATTGAGTGATATGTATTGGGAAATTACATAGATCTTGGATAAGTAATGCATCGTAATGATTGTAGAGGATTAGTGTATTTTATTTATTTTTATTCATGTATTTTATTATGTGATTTTCCTAGTGTTTGATTGGTTTTTTATGCCAACATGTACTGCATTTCATTTATTATTAGTCTTGTTTACATTTATTTCTTACACTCTCAGTTTTTTGTGATTATTGACATCCGTAATGGCCTGAGGGCCTTATATTTTTATTCATTTTTTATAATCACAATTTTACTATTCTATATGTTATTTCATACTATGGTATGTGGATGTAGCTTCCCCATAATAACTCCTTATACCCTCGCCACTAGTTGTCATTCTCTAGTGTTCCGGTAGGAATGCCTAAGGTCATGTGGTAAATCGTTCTGGTTACTATTCATGGAGTGATCTGGGATGGGATGTTACAAAGTGGTTTCAACATTTTTTTAATCTTTTACTATTTGGGGAGATGGTAGATATTAGATATAAGAATGTTTCATAATTTGGGATGGTAACTAGATGGGTTCGTCATAAATACCTTTTCTTGTGGATGTCTAGGTTACCATGCATATGGAATTGATTTTATTAGTTTGTGATGTTATAGTTGATGTGATTTTCACCCAGTGTGATACACATGAGTTATGAGATTTATGGTTTATTATTTATTTTATTCTTGGATTTTAGACCATTGGAAAGAACCAACTGTAGATTTAAATCTTATCATATAGAATCAAGAGGTGTCTAATGAATATTATTAAGAAAGTAAGATTCACATGACATGTATGGTCCTTCTAGTCTGATGATTATCACTAAAAAAGTAGAGTATCAGTTATTTAAACTATCCAAAACTATTCATATTATGCTTTCCCATATAAATACTTGGTGGAATTCTACTCAGATAGGTCAACTGGAATAGGCATTTCTCTCTGATGAAAGGACATGTGGATCGACGGTGCGGGACTCATTGATGATGATGATAGTATACACCCATGTGAACAAGAGGTTAAATGACCCTAATAGGTTACCATATGAGTTCAATACCTCAATGATGAACCCCCAGTGGGTGTTGTCATTTACGTTTTATTAATTAATGTGGAAGTATAAATATATATGGTATTTTCCAATATAACATGGAATGAAATTCTATTCAATCAGACCTTGTGACTATGACTTTCTAGGTATGAGTTTTCTAAGATTATGTCACTGGTTGAGATGATGGTGACGGGTGAGGTGGTGGCTCTCCATGGTCCATACTGTGTAGGTATTCTCATCTGAATAAGTTCCCTTGTGGGTGATGAGTTGGAATGCAATGGTTGATGTATGTAAGACCATATAGATGGGTGTTTTGATATTCTATATTCCAATATTACTTGATACAAGAGCATAGATGATGTCTTTGGAGTTGTGACCTTTGGAACTTTTTGGCCTTAGGCTAGGTGGGATACCCAAAGACCCTTAGTTTAGCTTGGAACCATAGTGAATCCATGTTTATTACAAGTTAAGGAAATCCTGTGAGAGGTTCTGACCCATTCTTTATTGGTTCCTTTGAGGTAGAAATTCATGAGAAGTTGATTTTTTTAAACTATTTTAGGTGAAGTGGGACTATGTGTTTGACATAGACATGGTGATATATTATAGGATTCTTGATTCAAGGGAACTATAAGTGTTAGTTATTTGTTTCAAGGTTAGAAAATAGAGAGATGGATTAGATGGGTGTACAACCCTATTGAGTTTGGACACACTTAAAATAGCAGGGATAGAGAATGGATGGGTGCTTGTGGTTTGGAATAAAATTAGTGGCATGGTTTTGTGATGAAACCTATAACTATGAAGGTTCCTAATTTTGAAGAGTTATTCTAAGGGAGACCCTAGTTGGATGGGGTTGACATGTCATGGATCATCATCCACCTAGTTATATGGAATGTGATTCATGTTATTGTAGATCAAGTTTCAGTGATCAGGTGTAATATAAATGGTATGCACCATTTTTGTATGCCTATTTAAATTTTAAATCATTGTGTATTCGTGTGCAATCTTAGGGATGAGAAAATATCATGTGATTCTTATGAGCAAGGTGTATCATGTCTCAGATGATTATTTTTGAAAATTGTATATGTCATAGAGGAGACATTGAAAATATATCAGGTGTAGTAACATGTTTGATATATGAGTGGTTAAAGGTAGGTGTTTTCAAGGATGAAATGAGCTTGGCTTAGAAGGAGTGACACATGCCCATTGATATAATTGTTTCGGTGGTTATCAAGGATAATATAAGATAATAAATATGGTGGGTAGTGTAGAATTATCAATTTTAGGGTGTTACCCTCTTTATTACTAAAAATTTAGAAAGTTCCAAGGATGAATTTTCTTGGATTCAGGAATAGGATGTAACTTATGGTTGTGTTGATGCTCAATAATAAGTGAGACAGTCACATCCAATCATCACATCCAGTGACAGAAGAGAAAAATACTATGGGGATATGAAATTGATCCAACGATGTAATTAAAGGGATATTCTTATGGTGGGTATTGTGATGTTGGCCATGGAAATATGATCCTCAAACTAGAGGGATCATGGATACATAGAATGACTCATTCGATGGTATCTTTGTCATTGAGATGGTAGTGACTAAATAACTTTGTTTTTAAATTAAATTAATTAAGAATACTAGGTATAGATAAAAATGTGACCTTAGGTTGATATCGATCATTATTTTTGAGATTAGGATGATTTGAAGTGATTTAAACATGATCGTACTGGGTATACATTAATGCTCGTGGTATGGTAGATCATGATGACCCCATTGGGGTTGTTTGATGGTGCAATATTGGAATGTCCCCAGAATTTTTGTATGAACTTTGGTGGGAATATATTGATGATTGTGGAATTCCTTCAGGGGTAAAGGAATCCTGATTAGTTGTTTTGATAATCTGTCAATATAGGTAGTTGAGTGTTTTTTGATAGTTTGGTCTAAGGAGGTCTAACTGATAGTTAATGTGATATTTTTCATGGTGGGCCAGAAATAACATCATGAATTTCATGATGGTATCAGTAAGTGTTCTTTGGAGATTGGTTGACTCTTTTCATGGAAATTCAACAAGTTTAGGGCCCTCATGTAGGGGTAGTGAGACTCATTAGTTTTGGTTCATAATTTAGAATGGGGGATACTAACAGTGTTGACCGGTGTTTTCATGATTGTTCCCTCTCTTTGAGTTGGAAGTCACATTAGGCACATCATTATAATGTTTTAATTGAGTTATGAATAGAAATTATAATGGTGTGATGCACAATGAGTTGGAGTTTGTCCTATGAGATAATACCTATGGTGGGGAGAACCTAGGCCTAATGATGAATTGTAAGATGATGTATCCATTTCTTAGGATCAATGGGGTTTGGTAAGCATCATCGTGGTGTTTTAATCATTAATTATAAGAGTGTCTCGTGTTTTGGTAGTTTAACATCTTATTTTTAAAGATGTGATTTAGTAATGATTTGGGAATTCAAGGATGGAATGTGAAAACATGGAAGATAATTTAAAACCCAAGAAAGTTGATATTTATAGTAGTATGATTATGGTGATTCTAGAAGATGATAAGTGTTATGGTGGGGGGGTTTTGATGCCTCATGTCTATACAAGCTTGTGAAATCCAACACAAGTTTTAATTTTCAAATCAGTTGATGATTTTAATTTTGAAATAGAATTTATAATTGAGTTCCAAGAGGTTTAACACATTTAAAGAGGTGTTTTAGACATGTTTAGGGGATCAAGAGACATATTCTAGTCTTTGAGGAGCCTCAGTTGAGGCTAGGTTTCTACTACAGTAGAGTTACCGGTACACCAGTAGTCTTTGGGAGTAGTATAAGATACTATTGATAGCCAATGTCTAGCCAATGGGCCTTTAATTGGCCAGAATGATGATTATTTTCCCTCAAAATTAAGAGGGGGAAACCTCATCTTGTCATATATCTTTGGCTCACATAGCTAAAGGTAATACCTAATCTTCTTCCCTTATCCCCTTGATTTAGGGCACCCCTTAAAAGGGTTTTATTGGATCATTTATGTACATATCCACCCTCTACAAAACTATGTTCGTCTTATCCTCCCACTAGCTCTAATTTCTCCTTCTCTAGTTAGGGATTCAGTTTTGATTCCACTAGATCATAGTGGAATTGGTCAAAATGGCAGGGTTTTCACTCGTCCTGGGAATAGGGTACTCAATTACACCAGCTGGATATGGGGTCTCATCATTTCTGCAGAGGTACATTACACTATCAATTTATTTTAGGATTCTGATTGAAATTAAATTGAAATTACTAGAGATATGAGATCCCTTTTTGGGTATTTAACCCAATATAGGCCCATAAAATTGATACAAGACCTTAGGGTTCTTTTAGTTGTTGTTTTTACATGATGACGATTTTCACAGGGAAATTAGTTGTTAAGAATATTTTAATAAAATGTGTTAAAGTATTTTAAATGGTTATAATTATTTTTGCATGATGCCATGGGGCATCATAGGCATTAGGATCATGAGTGGTGACTGGTTGAGATAAGGTTGATATTGGGAGAGGTTGGGTAGTGATTTACTATATGGTATAAAAATGAATAAAGGGATTCAAATGAGATAGGTGGTTTGACATATGATTCCTTTGGTTTTTATTCTTTTTATATATGGATAGAAAGGTATGTGCTCACCATTGTCGGTGGTTCCCTTCTGTTTATTAGAGTTATTGAGTTATATTAACTGCTTAAATTGAAATTATTAATTAAATTGAATTCCTGGAACTAATTAAATAATCACTCAGGACACATTGGTCCTAGGATGTTGACTTGGATCCTCATCCACTGATGGTCGAGGCCTTGGTTTGAGGAATTCCCTAATATATGTGAACCCCCTGAGGGGTGTGACCTATGTGGATGAAACAAGTTGAAATAAACTAAGTGGACCTTATTTAGGAAACTTGTATACCCTTTGTGGGGGTGTATAGATTCCTTAACATACCCATCCATTGAGGGCCTTCAATGTCTTCATGGATGCCTTAGATTCATAAAGATAATAGTGAAGAACAGGGATGAGTGACCCTCCAATATTTTATGTGAAAAGGCATATGTGTAAAGACCATGGAAAGACTAGGTTTGGGTTGGGTGAGTGGAACAACCAAGTGAAACCATGGGATGTAGATGGGTCATTGGCCAACTCCTTATACTGATGATTTTTGGCCTCCATTAGAGGCATGGAGGTCAATCATGCTTTGACCATACAAGGAAACATATTTTCCTAGATAGATGGGCATTCCCCCAAAGGGATAGTTTTGAAGAATATGATCCTAAAAGGGATTCCTTTACTTGGATACTGACCTAGAGGACCATGTGGTTTCATTTGATATATTTACCTTCTGAAGGAACCTGATTCGCAATAGAATTGGGGGAAAGTGGAAATTTAAAATTTTGGGTTTGAATTCAAGTTAAAAATAAAAAATCAAAAAAATTTCTTTTCCATATTTCTCAAAAGATCTGGTCTATTTCAATTTAATCGTGAAGAAAAATATTTAATGAATCTCTAAATGGTACCCTTTTCAATTGAAATCACTGATTTTATTTTCTCATTTTTAGTTTTTCATAG
The DNA here is from genome assembly GCA_963277665.1 of Viscum album. Taxonomy (NCBI): domain Eukaryota; kingdom Viridiplantae; phylum Streptophyta; class Magnoliopsida; order Santalales; family Viscaceae; genus Viscum; species Viscum album. Next base: position 869,034,129 of record OY728147.1, on the reverse strand, counting down.
ATGAAGGTCAACATGATAAGTATCTTATGTATCATCCAAACATGCACCATAGATCTTGGGTCATCATTGTCAATTATTTGGGGTTATCATGAAAATTTGAAGTGATTTACAGTGTCCCTTTGATTTCAAGAAGAATGAAGACTCAATCGAGGAAGATTGATCAATCCTACTTGGTTCTTCGTTCAGTTTCTTATTATATAACTTTAAATAGATGGAATGAGCACTCAAAATTAATGAAAATGGTGTGTATCACTATTCTTGAGTCTAAACATTACTTATATACTTAGTCTATACTTTCCAACATTACTCTTTGGTCCCTGGAATGTTATAATCTTCCTTTTATACACGTGTGCACACTTATTAAATAATTAAAATTTCCCTAAATTTCATGAATATTTTATCACCAACTTGTAACACTTTAAAATGTTACGTGAGAAAATATAAACCATTAACTTGGAAATAAACTCCCATAATAATTTTATAAACCTTAAAAATGCTATGTTCATTAGAAAAATTATATATTATCATATTCACTTTTATAATCAAACAACATGTGTGTACCTTGAGAAATAAATTCAATAATCATTATTATAAACTTGAATAATATAATTGAATTATTATTACTTGTGATTTTTCTTACTCAGAAATTCACATGCCCCCACATGTGGTACCCACTTCATCCTAAACTCTTATTTATATGAATAGGTGGAACTTATGGATATACTTAGTGTGTTCCCATAGAGGCCCTTATCATGATAGAAGTTGGTGTAACTCATAGACCAAGAGTAGAGTCCAGAAATCCATTACAACCTCTAACTAGATAAAAATGTCATAGCTATGATAACATCCTAGGATCACACTGTGTATAATAAAATATATTTTTCTCATGATATCTCATAAAGAATTATACACGCTTGTGTCATCATTATTTTTATGTTTTATATATTTCCTGACCTTACTGGATTAACAATCCTTCTTGTACCATGGAAATGGATTTAATGATTGTACTATAGACCTGGTCAACTAGGGCCCATGAGATAACTCTTCCTCATCTCAAAATAAAAAATTTATCTTTATAATTCAATCAATTAAATACCACTAATGATGCACCAAATAAAAGATACCTTTCCATGACTTCAATGTCATGGTTTTTTCCTTGCAGCAACATACAAGATCAAATGGTACACATTGATAATGATCTCAAGTCAGAATACCAATTCACATGTTTGAATATAGGAACAACCAATGACACCCTAAACATATTTTATTTCTATTGTTGGGAAAGCCATCATGATCTAATCCACTAAAGATCGCAATGTGTGAACATTATGAGAAGAAGTCTCAATGCTTATAATCCCCCAAAACATGATAGTCAGACCTCATATTTTTCTTATAAGTATGATGTATCTATAAAATAATACACATGTTTAAGATTACAATAATAATATCTCAAGGTTCTCATTATAGTTGGGAAAAACTATAACATTTTGATATAACATATAATCTATGGAAATTACCATGTAAACAGTGGATGAAAAATTATCAACATAGTTATGTTAATAATAGACACATGTATATATAAAACTATACACATTTAATGGTAATAAAAGTACATAAATGAGTTGGGTATAGAGAACCCACTCACAACACTCCCACTTACACTAGATCCAACTACTAACAACTCTCAATCTTCTAGCTATAAAATGAAAATAATTATTTTTCTAATACATGGACTATGTTTAGGGTTATACCATGTTATCCTCTATAGATAATATTTTTACTGAGACTTCAACTATCTGAGAAAAATCACTTAAGAGATGAAACTTACAAAGTATATGCTTTTTTCTCTAGTTTGACCTCGACTCTTTGGAAAGCACCACTATCATAGTATTATCATGGTAAATTTTAAAAGGGTCTGCACTCCAAAGCACAACACCAAGGGTATAAAAAAGATTAATATCTAAACCAATTTCTTAGTTGAATCATATTTCTCTATATACGTTGATTCTTCTATATAAATGATAACCATAGACTAACTTGATATTCTCTAGCTTATTGTACCACTAGTCAGGAAAAATGAATATCCTCAATATGATTTAAAATAATAAGGACCTATCTAGAAGCTAGCATCAGTTAATCCCCTAAAAATAGATCCTTATCTCCTCCATAATCTTGGAACATATCTTTACACATATCAAGTAATTTAGTATACTTTTTACAGTTACCTAATGCAATTATCAGGGGATGGATTGATATCCCCCCACCATGATTAAAGTAAATAAAACATCAAACCTATTATATAACATTTCATACATGATATATCCCACTTATAAAGAATAAGGGATTTTACTTATTCATTCAATATCCTCTTATGTATGTGGTAACATTTTCTTGGATATATTTATGTCATGTCACACTAGAAACAATCCTCTATTATATTAATCTATATTTCACTATTTGAGAACCTTATCAATAAATATACTTTAACTTTTCCCAATTATCCTCTAAGGTTTATCTCAATATATCTTTTACTCTAGAATATAGGTTTCTCTAGCTAATTCTTTCATGGAGAATAATTCATCCAACCACGTCTTCACTAATAGTAATACTTCAACTTTGTTTCTTATTAATAATATGTCATCAAAATATAATACTATGAAAATAATAGTTCTCCCAATAACCTTATTATAGACACATGGCTTTCTTTCATTATTAATGAAACAAAAGTTTATTATAGCCTCATCAAAACAAACATTCCATGATCGTGATGAATTCTTCAATAAATAAATGGATCTCTACATCTTTCATACTTTATTATCACTCTTTGACATAATAAACCAATCTGGTGTGTCATATACACATATTCAACCAAATTACCATTTATAAAATAATTTTTCAAATCAATTTTCCAAATTTCATAATCATGGAAGGATAATATTGCATGAAATATTTTTATGGATTTCAGTATCGTGATCAGAGAGAATTTTCCTTTATAGTCTATGTATTGGAATTGCCTAAAATAGTTCACTACCATCCATAATTTATAGATTCACAATTCACCATCCATGTGTAGATTGTTCATATAGCATCCCATACCTTACATACATAGATATTAATTCAAAATTTGAAGAATATTCACTACAAAACATAACTAAACCATGCTAATATTGTATAGATTTTGTGTATTTAGAAACTAGGAAACATAAACAATTGGTTCATAAAACATCTATATTGTATCCCACCTATTTATTTATTACTAGAACCCTTTTTGACATATCATACTTAATAACCTTCACCATGACCTAGGAAAAAGATATATATGAAACGGTGAGATCATATGCTCAATAAGTGTAAACACTGGAGATATCAACCATATAATAATCATAATACATAAGAACATATCTTTTTAAAATCTTATCACACATATTAAATATCACGATATCATGTCATGGGATAAATCATAAAACTTCATAAGAATCAATGAACGTAATCCCAAAATTCATAACATACGACGTGGAATTTTTTGGCATAAAAATAATAATAAAAAATCATTTTATATTAGTCAAATCTCATTTCCAAGACCATCACAACAGACAAAGTCCATTATTGAACTGGGTTCACTTCTCGTTCCAGCCCTGAACTACTGAACTATGATAAGTTCCCATTTTATCCTTCTCTATCTCATTAGATGTAAATATTTACCCAATTAATTGTATGGAGATATAGGTATCACCCATATCATAATGAAATCATTACTACATTTTCCACAAAAACATAAATCATTCATCATAACCCAAGGAATAAAATGGGCTTCTTTAAACATCATTCCACCATAACATAGTCCATGTAAAACAAATGGATTTAATAAATAGTATTACATAATAAACACAATCAAACCATGGGAAAAATAGGGATATTATACTTGAAACATAACCCTATTAAAAAAATTCCATCTTATATGGAGAAAAAATTATATAACACTATAAATTAATTCTTGAGGAAAATATCCTTTCTTTCTCAAAAATGTTTTCTTTTCTCAAAAATGCCATGAAATTTTAAAAGAAAAAAAATATTTGAAAATTAATATGAAATCCTTTAAATAAGATTCATGTAAATAATTCATTCTTAAAATGTAAAAAACCTTTCATGATGTATATGTTAAAATAAAACATTCTTCTAGTACTTTTGTTGGAAATTCAAAAAGTACCTCGTATTGAAAATAAAAAAATATTCCTTTCATACTATTTAATAAAAATTCACCATTGGGTTTAATTGAATTTAATAAATTTTTTAAGTGTAGAAATAATATTTTGGAATACATATTTAATAAACATAGACATGGATGATAAATATACCTTAATAAATACTTATGTATAAACAATCTCAGATAATAATGAGAATGCAAAATTATCCTTTTTTTGTACGATATCCTTTGTATATATCTAAAAATCATGTATAATGATTCATATAATGTCATTTAATTATTACAAAAAACATAGTAATTTTTATTATATCATATGTGGTCATATTGTCATCCATTTGTTAATAAAATTTCATTATTACTCATTATTAATGTATTAATGGTTTCGTTTTCTTATGCTTGTTTTGTCGAATAAGTTATGGTCCTCCTTCTTAGGTCATATTTATATCATTAAAAAATGATAAAAACATAATATATAAGATATTTATTCATTTTATACATTAATATAATCATTTATTAATTGATATCATGTATAATGAATCACATCGCATCGTGGATACGGTTGGTCGTACATACGCACGATCGACAATATCATTCCCATAATTGTGAAATGTTATGGATTTTGATGGTATATATTTTGTTCTAGAATCCATATAATGTAATAATAATGAAATATTGTTATTTTTTCTATAATTATACGCATCCAAGTAAGTTGGTGATGAAAAACATATTATACCACAACATAGTGATGGTAAGGCGTACGTACGCACACGTGGTGATTTCATTTTTCATAGGATGGATAGAAGATGGAATATGGTTCTTACATAATCATAAAAACATATCAGTATATAATTTTTACTGGATTTATTAATTTATAATGGAAAAAAACTCATGAAGAGGAAGTAAAAGAAAAATGAATTTTGAAAGAATTAGTAGAGCATATTACCTCTTCTTCAACGAGCTCCATCTAGATCCCTTCTTAAAGTACTAGAGTTGGTCTTTATAAAAGACCATAGCCTCTAGAATATGACTAGGAAAGTTTATAAGGGAAATTGTTAGAGTATGGACGATATTGAAGGTTCTAAATCAAGTGAAAAAGTAAGGGAGGAGGTTACCTTTTATAATTAAGGTGTGGGGTTCTTTTGGAATCTCCTAAAAATATTAATTTATAATAAAATAATACCATATAAAAAACATCCAAAATGTCATAATTTAGAAGATGAGATCATATAAAGTTGTAATATCATCCAACAATAAATTTTATACAAGTTTTTCTTCCAATTTAAACCTTATCATTTTAATTAACACTTAGTTATTCTATTTATTTTTTAACTAAGGTAACAAATATTTCAATATTAAAAGGGAAAAATATTTACTTATTTGATATCAATTAGACAATAAATAAATAATTTTAAACATTTTAGACCATATCATAATTATTCAATATTTTAAAAAATATATTTGTTTTATTTTTAAAAAATTTAATAATACATTATTCTGTTAAACAATCAATAGTGTCAATTTTGACACTATTCAATTAATTGGTTTTTAAAAATTATTAATATATCAATTTAAATTATAAAAAATATTTTATTATATTTATAAGAGGTCAATTTAATCTTAAAAATTAGTTTTATATAATAATTATCCCAAATAATATTTATTTTAATATTTTTAATAACATTTATTTGTTATCTCCATTAATAAAATAATTACTACAATAGTTTTGTGTAATTATTTGATACACTTATTTTTTGAATAAAAATTAAAAATGAAATACTATAAAGAAGATAAATTCTATATGTTTAATAATAAAACTTATACATGAATATATCTTCTACACAATACTTTATAGAAAATGTTATATTTATTAAAACATGAATGTGAAAACTTTAAAATCACATTAAATAAAACATTATAAGAGTCGTAATATTCTTCATATGACCCCAAATGGTTAATAACTAAACCATTTTATGATTATGGTCGAGATATACTTGAAAATTAAGATTTTTTTTCATGTTTTTGTTTATTTTAATCATTATTATCATTTAATTAAAAAAAATTTTATTGATTTTTCATCAATTAAATAATGTGTGCATCATCAATGTACAAACCTTTAAGGTAATTATTTTTTTCCTAAAATTTAAATATAAATTACGATGAAAAAGAAAATAATTTTATATTTAAAATTAATTTTTATATTCGAATGCATCTTCTGTATAACCTTATATTAAAAACGATATAGTTATTAAAATTTGAGTAATACATATTTAACTTTTCTTTAAATAAAATAAATTAATTCTTCTAATCTTGTCCAAGTGGATTCCAAAGCATGTCACTTCAACCCAAGGATGATTTAGGTTGAAACACACTCACCCAATGATATTATGACATCTATTAGGGTAATTGTATAATATTATTTTTACCCATAATTACCTGATTTACCCTTTTACCATATTAATAATGAATTATCAAAATTATTATTCATAATGCCCAAAAATAAAATAAATATATTTAAATATTTTGTACCTAGTGATTAAAAATATAGAATCCATTTTTTAAAATTCAAAATACATAATTTTTACTAATTAAATTAAAATTAATATCGTTGTCAGAATGAGAAAATGGGTTTTGAAAGTTAAAATATTGGAAAAGATTGAAATGTGTTTACAACTAAATTCAATATAAAAATAATTCCAATTACCTATATTAAATTAAATGATAAAAATATAATCTATTTAAACTTCAAATACATTCAATAATATATTTTGATCATATAAATCACTTTGATGGGAAAAATTCCAATTAAAATTTAGTAAATTTTTACTATTCATAAAAACTTGAAGGTTATCAGAAAAATATCAAAAAATAATTCCAAGTAAAATTTTATAATATTCTTCAAGATAATAATTTTTTTTATATAAGAATTATTAATGTGTCAAAAATTTAATTTAAAATGGGCTCTACATTAAAAGTTTGTAAAACTACCCTTTTTAAAAATATAGGTTTGAATACATCAAATAGGTTTTATTCAAACCCTATGACTAAAATATATATTTTATGAATATAAAAAATATTTTATTAAATATATAACATATATCTTTCATTAATTTCATTAATTTCATTTAATAGTTTTAATTCACTTAATTTATTAATACAAAAATACAAATATATAATTGATTTATATTTTTCATAAATAATTGGTAGCCAATGAATCCACCATGCATTTTCATAAGTTAGTTATATTTATTCTCGCTAACCTAATAGCTAGGTTATAACGGTCATTTTATAAAAATAACATCTCATGGTTCGTTTAAACTCACAGTTCCATGCAATTCAAGCTATTAAAGAATTAAAATTATTTAAATAAAATATTTCATAAAATCATTCAGGTGTTACATTTCATGAATGCACATTTACACCCAAGAGGTTTTACATCAGTTGGTGGGTCTTCCATAATCCAAAATTAATTTTAGTACATTAAATCAATCTATGAATGTGTAGAATATTTCTATTTAAAATAATTCTTTCAATCTACTACTTCCTTGTAATTTAATGGTTTTTTAACCTCAAGAAGTAATGTGTCACCTACCTCAATGATAGAAAAACATACATATATAGTTATTTAAACTCTCTGGTAGACCAATGTAATAATTTTGTCTTAGGAATTTAATCCTCCCCCACCATCTCTTGTGGATTCTGTTCTTATACCAACTCTTATGAATATAGAGCATTAACTACATAAAATTAAATCTTTATCCAACTATTTACATAGGAACAATAATCCATTTATAGAAATATAGAATGCCATGATACAATCACATTTCTATCTAAAAGTTTATATTAGTAATATCCTTCTTTCTCTTAGAATAACCTATAAAGATGCACTTAGTGATATGAGATGCTAATAAGTCACTGGGTATTGTCTTAAAAAACATCACATCCCTATACATGTATGTGTGATAGATTGGATTCTTTTAATACCAAAACTCAAATGGAATGAAATTGTATACATTATTTGGTACTTAGTTTAGTGCATATGTTGTTTTTTTAATTCATATCCCCAAATTAATAAAGGCAGTGTTGCATGACTTGTCCTAGATCTGACCATATCAATGGATGTTTGGTTAAGATACTCCCTACTATGATCAGAGAAGACCATCCCAATAATTTCACATAATTGTTTATCTATATCATTTTCATATTCTTTAAACATGATAAAGTAATATAACTTATAACTCATTAAGAAACTATTTCATATCTAATATATTAATTGTAAAAATTAATTGAGTAAGAAATACCATCCATTTCCTCTACCAGAAACTGATCACATACATCATTATAAACTGATTACAATAGTTCTTTGTCTCTTTATCAAGGGTTCTAACCTAATAGAGTCCAAATATGATGATTTATGTAGTTTTAGTAAACTCTTATCATTTACATGACATATACAAAGGTTACATAGGTGGGTAGGATATTATTTATTTTCTCAATATTTATCATTGATTTCAAAAAAAATATTTTATAGTTCAAGTATATATTATACATTGGTAAGATGTGTTATACCATAACATATGTTTTCCTTACACACAAGAAAACATTTATTTAAAAACATTAAATAAAATACCATAGTTTCTAAAATCTGTAATTAGATTATGTTTTTTCTAATGTATGGTACATAATAATTATTCTTTAGTACAATAACCAAACCACTAGGAAAAGTAAGATGATAATCTATCACAGCTAATACTACTAGTATTGCACCATTTTATACCAATACATACACTCCACATTTTATAATTATTTATTAAAATAAAAAAACATTCATCTGATTTTTTCATCCTTTTATTTTGATATTTTAATCAATTACCACTAGATAGATATCTTAAAAAATACCCTCTTGAGCCTTTTCATTAAACTTTTCATGTATAGAATTTTTAATCTTAAAAATAGAGGGACTACCAAAAACTCTAACGTAGTCTATAGTTGTATTACTTTTATTTAAAAGTTTATAGGAATTCATATTGTAATTTAGTCTAAATAATATCTTTTTTGAATATAGACAAATTTGAACGCAACTTCTCTGTAATGAAATTTTGAGATACCATATTTCGGAAATATAGTTATTTTCATTACAACTAAGATCTTATTACTACTTTAATTAAATGAAAATTATTATTTTTATTATAATCATAAACCCCTTTTAAGGGATGAGGAGGAACCAACATGACATCAAGGACTTAAGACATTAAATTGTTCCCCCACAGTCCCAAATCCATAAAAACAGATCAATTTCAAAGGAATACCCCACCCCAGCAACAAAACATTAAGTCCAACTTCCACCTGTCCATCACTGCTAGGCTAGCTATCCTGTGGAAAAAATGAATGGGCCTGGTACCGATGAAAAAATCCATACCCTCTCAAACATTCAATTCAGAATAGAAATGACCAGGAGAAAAATATTAGCTCAAAACCTCATCTAGAGCTACCTCTGAAGAAGACCTGGGATCATATACTTTTGAACCGTGAGAACACCACCAAAACAGATTCACACATGCACCAAATATATTCTCATCATGAAGAAAATCCCAACAAGAAGTGGCTTCATGGTAAGAAGCGAATTCACAATAGAAGAAGATTAACAGCAGTAGAAGAATCACAAAATCAGAAAAATGGAAAAGATCATAACCCATCACCACCAAGGTGGCCTCCCCAGCGCCATAACCAACGCATGAGGAAGGCCCCTCTGCAAATTGGACAAATCCCATCGCCACCATTAATCCTACTCGGGGAGACCACAACAACCATCCAAAGCACACTCTGAAAAAACAGCCACAACAAACAGACCAACAAAGGCTGAAAGAGATTGCAGGACCACACCACGACCAAAGAGACGGTCGAGCCCATGATCGGTGAAAACTAGCATCATTGCGATCGAAGCCGGCCTTCCACCTTGGACCAACGACGCCGTAGAAGAAACATGACACCGCGTAGAAGCATGGATCAAACCGACGCCGAAGCAGGAACCTGGATCTCAAACCCTCATGCCAGATCTCAGACCAACGCCGCCGCAGGAGCTGGATCTCGGCCCGACGCCGCTACAAAAGCTGGATCACGGACCGAAAACTCCGCAGAAGCCACTAAAAATCACCAAAAGCTGAAACAAGGACCCTCACACCACCCCAAAGTCTTGAGCCGCCAAGAAGAAACACCGGGGAGGAGGCGGCAGACAATCCCAGAGAAGATGGCAGCAACGGGGGAACCCTAACCTAGTGAGGCCCCTTACGATCTCATACCTCTTCCTTCCTCTATTAATTTAATTAACTCTATTTTATTGGGATGTATATGTAGTTTTATATTGTTTTTTTATGAAATGTTTTTCAATATAAGATTCAAATAATCCACTAGAAAATTCATTCCCATTATCAAATCTTATTTTTTTTTATCCACATCCCAAACTCTTTCTTAATTATTCTTATGAGAATTTTTGACATGTACACAATCTTCGATTACTTCTTTATAAACACAAAATTGGTAGTTATAGTGTATTCATAATTAAATGTAATGAAATAAGTATCACCTTCAGTGGACTTATTTATGATGGGTTCATATAAATCTGAGTGCATCAAATCAAGAGACATGGTGATCTGAATTTCCACTCTTTTATTCTCCCCTCGATTTATTTTTCCTTTTTAGAATGTCTCCAAAACTTACTACATTTATCTTTTAATGCGAGGAAAGTCTTGAACCACATCACACATTGAAGTATTCCTCAAAATTCTCAATAAAATATGACCCAACCTTTTATTCTATAATTTTTTCATCTTTTGAACTCAAGTAGAAAGAATATTGTAAGTCTCCAATCTAAGAAATATTTCCACTTGTTCTCTCACCTGAAGTGATAATTTTCCATCTTTGATTATTTTAATGGGAAAATGATTTATTATAAAAAATACCACATCTACATCATCACATAGTTGAATCATAGTTAATATATTATTTTTGATTACATAGAAAAATAATACGTCTTTTGATTTCAATTTTTGAGCCTCTATTTTAGCTATTCTAATGCCACTAATAATTAAAGATATTTCATTGCCAAAATTAATAGCACTGCTTCTAGGTTTTTCATTTTTTATAAATATATTTTTATCTAGAGTCATGTTTTATGAGTATACAATGTTAAAAATCCTTGTATTTCTCCCCTACTAGATTTGAGATCCACTTGAACAATGAGTGACTTTTTAGACATGATTTATTATTGCTTCTTTCATTCCTTAGTCATCTATTATTGTTGAACTAAAATCATAATCAAAAATTCATTTTCATGATGAGTGTTTTGATAAAATATTCAATAGACCAACTTAATATAATCAAACCTATTTTTTATAGGCATCAAATATGAGTCTCCATAACTGTAATGACCTGAACTATTATAAATGAAATTCCCCTTTTGATTCAACTAAATGTCTTATTAAGTAATATGGTTATAGAAAACACATGAAATTATTTTGTTTTATTATATCCAATTGTATTTAAATAACCATTAAGTATCTTTAACATTTATAATATAGTCATTGAATAGTTACCACATTAATAGTATAAATATAAGGTTTTAACAAACACAATTGACACAGAAAAAGGAAGTGATGACCTCAAACAATAAAAGCATACCCAATAAAACCAATTTATCATCGATTCCGAGGGAGATAGAATTTATAGGATTCTACCTAGACTAATCCCAATCCGAGATCCACCAACTTAAGTATAATAGAAACCATTTATGGGAGAAGTTGAAGCTCATTAAGATCACAACCCAAACCAAATTCATTGAACAACCTATTGAAAGAACCACCACCGTGCACATTACTCTTAGGGAGTATACTTGTGTATTAAAAGGATATGTATCAAGATCCTAAAAATAGGATTATGTACATTAAGTTTTATAAAATAATGAATATATTTTTATCCTATTACTCTAACCTTGTAAATGAATTTCAAAGAAACAATATTATTTTTGGTTAATATTCAAATTCAATTAAGAAATATATTTTTATGAATTAATGGATATTAGAAATAAATAATATTTTTAATAAAATATTATTATTAAATAGTTTTTATTAACAAAAAATGGTCAAATAATTTTGATGATTTATTTTTATTAGGGTTCAAAAACTCCTATTGTCAAACCCCATCATTTTCAATAAATGTCTGATTTTATTTTAAAATTATAAATTCACATATTTAAATAATTATTTAGATAAAAGGAATATTTTTTTTAATCAGGATGTTGAAATAATCTAATGTTTAATTTTTCATAATTTTATGAGATAGTCGAATTTTCATGTAAAAATTAAAAACCTTATAAATATACAGTGTGTTTTATGACATCATAATGGCACAATAGTGATGTAATAAATAAAATAAAATGTATCCTAAGAAAAATATATGTTTTAAATTTAAAATAAAGTATGTTTATGTTTGTTTTATTTATATTATAATGCCTTAATGAATCCTCCAAGACTTATAATATATTTTAAGATTTTAAAATCATTTCTTTGAGTGTGTGACTCACCACTACAAAAGAAAGGGAAATATTTTATTATCTTTAGTCATTTTACTTATAAAATAATGTAAAAAAATATAATATGGATGAAAACATGGGAAAAACATGGGCTGGTTTATGGTTTTGAATATTTTATTATGTGTTGTCCAAAACCTAAATAATAAAGAAATCCCCCTCATTTCCTATATAAACCCACACAAGCTCCCATTTATATTCACTAAAAATGCTTGGAGAATGACCAAACTATTACCTCAATTACCTAGAGTCCTCCCAAGGTTCCCCATGATTTCAAGAAGCCCCTCTAAGACTTTGGAGTCACACACTCAAGTAAGATATTTCTCTATTCTCATTTCTATTTAAGCACTTTTTTTATATTATGCATCTTAAATTCCATTTTCATATGTTGAAATATGATGTTCCATATTCACCTTAATATACATTTGATTTATATATTATTATATCTTTCTTTCACTCTCATTAATGTTTCCATGATACTTTATGTACACCCATTACCATGTCGAAATTTCAAAAGGATTCTTTTCCCTATTCATGTTTCTTCATTACCTTATGCCTTCTATTTGAAAATTTCTAATATTGGTATATGATTTTACATCTCTCTAGTCCATCCCATTTTATTACCAAATAATGAGAGACCCATTTTTCTCTCATCAACCATTTTTATGAATTTTCACATGAAGTTTTTATGCTTCCAAAATTTCACTGCAACTTTCTATGCCCAAAAAATTTTGTAGGGAATACAATAAATATTTCCTATCAAGGGTGTTAGAATTTATGAACAAATAATTATTTATTGGGGAATTAAATTTATTTATTCTACATTCCATTATCATGGAATAAATTATGATGTTTAATTAATCCATTTTGTTATATATATGTGACACACTTAATCATGAGAATGAAATGATTATTATGGGTGCACCCAGATTGCACTCCAATGCATTGGGTAATGTTTAGTCTCATGAGATGTAATGTTAAATGGTCTTGGTGGTTATCCTTGACTCATTATCCTCCATATGAAATTGCCTTGGTGGTTAACCTTGACTTGTGAACCTCCATGATCAATGATCCTTGACTCGTGCTTATATCATGTTGTTTGTTGTTTACACATTTTCCATGTTATGATTATCAAGCTATTTCATGCCTTATAATTTATATACCTTTTATGATTCATTTATATAGATATTTTATAACATATAATCTCTTATTTATGTTATTCCTTTTTTATTCCCTTACTGGGATGTATAGCTCAGCCCTTTGTTATGTTTTTCCTCAGGTTATCCCATACAGTTTTAAGTTCGCTTAAATATTATGATCATGTCAAGGAAGTTTTCAATAACGTTTTGATCCCATTTTATATGTTGTTATGTATTGTACCTAATTCCCAAACACCCTATAATTTTCCATCTTTCTGGTTGTATAATGTGTAATTTTATGTAATAAATCATGTATTAATGCGTAATAATTAGTATCATTTTTATAGATGGTATCAGAGGAAAATTTAGTTATTTTGGGATTGGGAATAGAGAATTCTAGGGAAATACTTAGGGATAATAATAATTATAAGAAAACATCCCTAAATTTTGGTATGTATAGAGTAAGTGGTTTATCAATCAAATACATCTATGTATGGATACTATAACTGGATGTGGTATTGACACAAATGTAACTTGGAGTAATAACTCCCACAAGATGTTTCGGGCCTGACTAGGTATAATCTGGTACAGAAAAATGGGCTTTACTGCCCGAATGGTTTGAAACTCTTGGGGGATATGATTAGAAAAATTCATAATCTCATTATGAACCATAATTAATGGAACACAAAAAATTCCCCTAAGAATACATGTTAGAAAAATTAATCATGTATAACATATATTGAAGCCTAGAAACTCATAAGTTTAGAAGTTAAATATAATTTATAAGTTATCCCTTTATTGTAATTGGATTCCCTTTTATGTGTTTATTTTTTTAAGATACTCATCCCAGATTTTCTTTTTATTCTAGTCAATGGCCTAAAATAGGCGTAATCAAGTAAACAATTGATGTGAAGGGAAGTATGATAATTTCCCTAATGAGATTACCAATATGATGGGATCTCGTGTAGGAAATATCGTGATGATTCCAAACTATCTATCAAAAATCATGATTAAAAATTGGCACTTTTTTGAATTCCCAAAGACATAAAGGTAGAGTAAGATGACATCTTCTGAAATTCTATATGATAAAGGTGATAAGGGAAAGAAGACCCAATTTTCTTCATCAAACAAATGTGGAAAGAGGAAGTAAGGAAAATGTCACAAAGGGTGACCTGAGAAAATGTATAATGTGATTAATGGAAAAAATGTTCAATATAAGTCATCATATACAATTTTATTTCGTGAATGTGGAGAATATAGGCATTATCCAAGACAATCCTCTATTAGAAGGGCTGAGAAGCATGATAGGCAAGAGAAATATCCAAGATCAAGGGAACATGGAAAGTCTTATTTTGAGATGGATAAGGATTATTGAATTACATGTGACCACTACTTCACAGTAGTGTATTTCATATTGTATTTTAATTCATGTCCTATTAGAATAACTTGTATGTTTTTTAAGAACATCGAGTCCCCACCTGAAATGATATTAAATCATTAGGGAAAACTTATATGATTATAGTATCACATGTTAAAGTTTGTGGAAATATTCTTCTTGAAAAGTGTATAAGTATACCTTTGTGGGAGTTTAATTAAATTATTGACATGGATTGGATTTCCCTATAAGATCCAATATAAATTATTGTGAGAAGAAAATCACACTCCATATGGTGAATCAATCCCCAATTCTATACTAGTAAATAGAGGAGGATAAATATTATTTCTCACCATCATATCAAGCATGGATATTATTTCCCTTTGATAAAGTGTATATAGATCTAATTATTGAGTCTAAGGATCATCCTCTAAGACATTACTATTATGAGGTAATTCCCTAATGTATTTCTGAAGGAATTTTTTGGTCTTCCTCCTAGCCAAGACGTTGAGTTTTTAATTGAGCTTATACATGGGGAATTTCCAATATCCAAGAATTCATATAGGATAGTTGTTGTGGAACATGGGGATCTAAATAAAAAACTACAAGGGAATCTGGATGAATATTTTATACACCCAAGTGCTTCACCATGGGGTGCACCATTCCTCTTCATCATGAAGAAGTATGGGTCAATGAGACATTGCATTTATTTTCATGAGCTCAACAAGATCACAATAAAGAAAAAGTATCCTTTTCAACGGATGGATGACTTGTATGATCAGCTATATGGAGCATAATAATTATCCAAGGTGGATTTGCATTCAGGATATTACCATGTTAGGGTGAAGAAAGAGGATATCCCCAAGACTTCATTTTGTAAAATGTATGGGCACTGTGAGTTCATATTAATGTCATTCTGAATCTCTAATTCTCAATAAATATTCATAGAAATAATGAATAGGGTCATTAGAGATTACCTCGACCAATTTTTGGTAGTATTTATATATGATATTCTAATATAATCCATAACTAAGGATGAGAATGAGGAACATATAAGAACTGTGCTAAAGACCTTGCGAAAGGATAAAGTCTACGAAAAGTACAACAAGTGTTAATTCTGGTTGATGGAAGTCTCATTGTTGGGGAATATCATCACAAGCAATGGGATATTTGTGGATACATTAAAGAGAAAATTAATTAAAGGATGGATGATACCAACATCCATGACAGATATCTGTAGTTTCCATGGGTTAACTATATATTATCATTGATTTGTGAGAAATTTCCCATGATTATTAATCCATCTTACCAAGATAATGTGGAATGGAGTCAAGTTTTATTGAAATGATGAATGTGAATAAATCTTCATGGAGTTTAAAAGGAGGATTATCACTGCCCATGTACTCACACTACCCACAAGTGGATAACTTTTCATAATTTTCTATGATCCTTCAAAGAAAGGATTAGGTTGTATGTTGATGGAAAATGAAAAAGTCATTTCTGACACCTCAAGTTACCTAAAAATCATGATAAAAACTATCCCACTAATGATCTCGAGTTGGTAGTTGTGATATTTGTGTTGAAAATATAGTGTTATTGTCTATTTATAGGGAAGTGTGATATATATATACTGATCACAAGAGCCTCAAATATATATTCAAACAAAATGAGATGAATATGTTCCACAGAATATGGTTAGATATCATAAAGTATTATGACTACTGATTCCACTATCATCCTGGTAAAGAAAATAAGGCGGTTGATTCTTCAAGTAGAAAGGACCCAACAATTCTATCATTGATGATAATTTAAAAGGATCTAATCTTCTTATAATTTAAGGGGATAGACATTGGAATCATAAAGGAAGGAATATTATCAATCCTTTCACAAATTATTTCTCAACTATCTCTTCTTAAAATTCTAATGGATGGTCAATAACATGATGTGGGAATTCCGAATAAAGTAGAAAATATAAGAAAAGGTAAATCCATAGAGTTCAGTGTCATGGAATAAGTAATTGTGAGATTTGAGTCAAGACTATGTGTTCTATAAATTCTTAAGTTAATTAACTAACTATTAGATGATGCATATTGTTAGACATTCTCTATTCACCCAGTAAACATAGAGATGTATCAAGATCTCCAAGAATACTATTAGTGGGACAACATGAAGAAGGAGATCACTGAATATATATCAAATTTCCTAGTATATTAGTAAGTGAATGATGAAAGGAATGCATCTAAGGGGATGATGCAACCATTACCCATACCAACATGGAAATGGGAAAACATAACATGGACTTTGTCATTGGAGTTCTAAATACATCCAAAGGAAACAATTTTATATGGGTTGTTATTGATCATCTTACAAAGACTTCACGATTCATCGCAATTTGAGATAATTTCTCACTGTATAAACTGGAATATATATACATTAGAGAAGTGGTAATGATGCATGGAGTACCACTATCTATTGTATCTATTCAAGATCCAATATTCACCTATAATTTTTGTAAAAGTCTTCAAATTTCTCTAAACATTGATGTGAACTTCAGTACATCTTATCACCCTCAAATTGAAGTCCAATCTAGGAAGACTATCCAAAAACATTAATACATTTTGAGTGAATTATCAATTGACTTCAAAGGGACATCTAAAAAACATCTTCATTTGGTTGAGTTCTCTTACAACAACAGTTTGCACTCGAGTATCCAAATGGATCCCTATGAAGACCTTTATGGGAAGAAGGTAAAAACACTGACATATTGATAATAATTTGGGGAATTAAAACTTCTAGGTTGTGAAATGGTTGAACAAATGGAAGAGAATTTTAATACCATTCAATAGTGCGTCAAGGATGCTCAGTGTTGATAGAAGAGCTATGATAAAAATCATCGACAATATCTAGAGTTTGATATTAGAGACATGGTATTCCTCAGTATGTCTCCATGTAATAAAGTGGTGAGATTTGGAAATAAGGTTAATCTTATTAAATGGTCCATCAGCCCTTTTTAGATCCTCAATTGTATTGAAGCAACATCTAATATACTTGCACTCCCACCAAACCTGACTCAAGTATTTGATGTTTTCCATGTATCCCTCTTGAGAATGTGCATACTGGACCCCTTACATGTACTAAATCTATAGGTGTTGCCATTTCAGAATTACCTTTCCTATGAGGAGCAGTCAATGAAGATCTTATATCATAGAGAAAAATTCCTATGAAATAAGACAATTACTCTATAACATTGATATGGAGAAATGAAAATATTGAAGAAGTAACATGGGAATTGAAAGAAGTGATAAATTAGAGTTTTCCTTATCTATTTTAGTGTGGAATAAGAAAATGTATAGGGTATAATTTCTAAATGGTGGAAGATTGTAACGAATCAAACTGTTTTAAATAAAATTCCCCTTTTGATTAAACTAAATGTCTTTTTAATTAACATGGTTATATGAAACACATTCCATTATTTTGTTTTATTAGATCCAATTGAATTTTAATGACTGTTAAGTATCTTTACTATTGATAATATAGTTTTTGAACAATTATCACATGACTAGTATAAATATTGGGTTTTAACAAACCCAATTGACATAGAAAAAGTAAGTGATAGCCTCAACCAGTAGGATTGTACCTTATGAATCCTATTTATCAGAGCTTTTGTGGGAGATATAATTTTTGGGATTTTCCCTAGACCAATCCCAAATCGAGATCTAACAACTTAATCATGATTGAAACTATTTATGGGAGAAGTTCAATATCATCGATATTGGGCCCAAACTATGTTCATCGAACGACCCCATGAAATCCCCCAACATCACGCACCTTAATATTAGAGAATATTATGGTGTATTAAAGGGATATGTATCAAGACCCTAGAAAAATTATTATGTACATTATTTTTTTATAAAATAATAAATATATTTTCATCCTATTACTGAAACTTCTAAATGGTTTTTAAACCACAAATTGTATTTTAGGTTAATATTAAAATTCCATTAAGAAATCAATTTTGATGAATTAATGGATTTTTTTTATAAAAAAAAATATTGTTAAATAACTTTTATTAAATATAAATAATCATATAATATTTATGAACTCAAATATAATTTTTATTAGGGTTTGAAAAATGTTATTGTTAAAAACGCATCATTTTTAATAAATGTAAATTTATATTTTAAAATTGAAAATTAAGATATTTATAAAATTACTTATATAAAATGAATAATAATTTTGGAATGAGGTAGTATAAATTCTATAATGGTCAATTTATCATAATTTTCTAAGACAATCAATGATTTGGGTAAAAAAATATTGTATGAATATACTGTGTGATTTAGGACATCATAATGGACCAATAGTTATGTAATAAATACTATAAAATTTATCCTAGTACAAATATATGTTTTCCATTTAAAATAATGTAATTTTAAATTTATTATAGTTATTTTAAAAATCCTTAATGAATCCTCCATGACTTATAATATATTTTAAAATTTTAAAATCATTTATTTGAAAGTGTGACTCACCTCCACATAAGCAGGGGAATTATTTTATTATCTTAAGACCTTGTAATTATTAAATAATATAAACCACTACCATTTGGTGTAAAAGATGGTAAAAACCATTGTATGGTTTGTGGGTTTTAATATTTTATTTGGTAGATTCCAAAACCTAAATATTATTAAAATACTCCTCCTTTCCAATATAAACCCACCTGAAATCCCATTTATCTTCACTAAAACTCCTTATATCACGACTAAAAGTTTCCATATACTCCCTATAGTCCTCTGAAGGCGACCCCAGGCTTTCATGAAGCCCTTCCCAAGCCTTTGGAGTCACACACTCAAGTAAGGGATTTCTCTCTTCTCATTTACATTCAAGAACTTATTTTATATTATGAATATTAAATTGCATTTTCATATATTGGGATATATTGTTACATATTCCTCTTACTTTCCATTTTATTTATAAATGATTAGATCTTACTTTTACTCTCATTAATCCCTCCAGGATCTTTTATGTACACCTGTTACCATGGGGAAATGTCATAAGGATTCCTTTCCCTATTTATGTTTCTTCATTACCTTATGCCTTATATTTCCAAAATTATAATGTTTTTATTGGATTTTACGTGTCCCTATTACATCCCATTTTATGAAAAAATAATTAGAGGCTTGTTTCTCTCTCATAAACCATTTATAGGAATTTTAGCATAATGTTGTTATACTGCCGAAATATCACTGTGACTTTCCAAGCCCAAAACATTATGTAGTGAATACCATACCAATTTCCAATCAAGGGTGTTCAAATTTATGCACATATAATTATTTATCAGGGAAAAAAATGTATGTACTATACATTAATTTAGTATGTAACAAATTAGGATCTTGAATGAATGAATGTTGTGTGATCTATGTGGCACACTTAAGCAGGAGAATGAAATGATTATGATGGGTGCACCCAGATAGTGATTTAATGCATTGGGTAATATTTTTTTTTATGTGATATAATTTGAAAGCTTCATTATGGTTAGCCTTGACTCATTAATCTCTATATGAAATAGTATTGGCGGTTAACCTTGACTCGTTCTCCTCCATGTGCAATAATCCTGGACTCATGCTTATGTCATGTTGTTTGTTGTTTCCGCATTTCCCATGTTATGATTATCATGCTATATCATTCGTTATTATTAATGTTTCTTTTATTATCCAATTATATGACTATTTTATAACACTTCATATATTTTTATTTGTATTCCTTTTGTATTCTATTATTGGGATTTGTATCTCACCCCTTTTTTATGTTAGTCCATAGGTTATCCCATGCAATTTTTTGTTCATTGGAATATTGGGATCATGTTAAGGAAGTTTTCAATAATGTTTTGAATCCCATATTATAAGTTTTTATATAATTTACCTAATTTCTAAAGACACTAGACCTCTTGGTATTTCATGTTTTATAATTTTTTATTTTATATAATAAATCATGTATTAATGTGTAATAAAGAGTAGGGTTATTATATACACTTACTGTTTTCTCACAGATTTTTCAATTATATTTTTCATGTATATCCCCATGTGTTATGAACTTATCTAATATCAAGGTATAGATATATTATACTAGAAAACATACTATTTATTATCATTTTAACAACTACACTATCATTATACCTTAAAGTGTTTCATCTATGAAATTACATAGTCTATCTTTGCAAACCTTCTCCTTTCTTAGTAAAAAATTATTATTCTTTCTTATAGGTTTTAAAGAATATTTATTCTTTAGATAACATTATACTACATTGTTTTTTTAAAAATCTTATATATATTTTACTTAACCTAGGTTTTGACATAATATTATTAATAACCCATAGTGTTAGCTGAAACATGTTTTATATTTTTGGAAACAACTGGTTTAGATTTTATGTGATCTCATGCACAAGGGATCTCAACATGGTGAGATGAAACATCCTTTACTTCGACAACTTTATCAAAATCAAATTTCATTGTCCAAGAGTATTTTTAGATTTAATAAACCTTGACTTATCTTAATTAAACACTTCTTCTAGATCACCCACTTTCATCACAATTTCTTTATTGATTTTTTTTCTTATTAAACTAATTTCACCATGACAATCATAATCTCCAAAATGCGATCATTTTATCTACTAAAAATATCATAATCTTATTTATTCTTCTTACTTGCATCATTATTTTTATATTTTAATTCTTTCTTGAATTGATTAATTTTATCAAGACATACATTATGTTTAGTGTTTAGCATGTGCACTATATAGGTAATATCTTTTCTTTCTTCTTTATTTAATGAGTTGTCTTTACTTTTCTAATTAATTTCCATGAAATTTTCATCCCTTCATTGACATTTATTTTTTGAAACATTAATTGAGGAAGTGTATTTATCTTCTTTCATACTAAGAGTATTCATTTTCTTTCTCCTCTATGTTCTCTTTATACCTTCATCTGACTTATTATTGTCTTTGAAAGATCTTCCATTAGACTTTATTTAATATTTACCTTCATATTATTATACAAAAAACTATATAATTTTATTTATTCTAATAAAATATTCAATAAAATATCATATGCCTCCACATATTAAGCAGTGTATTAGAATATTTTCATTGTAATTCCCTTTCCTTATTTTCATAATTTTTTATTAAAAATTCAAAACATTATTATGACTTTCATCACAATCTCCATCATCATCCATGTTACTTTAGGAATAATATTCCTTATCTTTGATCTTTAATTTATTCATGTATTTAACTATAATATCTTCTTTATCATTCTTCTTGAAAATTAGTTATTTTCTCATCTCATAATTGAGGAAAGTATTTTGTATATCATCAAAGTAGATATAATCAATTTCTTATAAATATGAAATCTTTGGATCAAATTTATCTAGAATGTATCTAATTATATTTTTAACCATAATTTAATTATCAAGATTTTCCCCAAATCCTTTCATATGACTAATGATCTCATTCACCCTAGTTAAATTGTAATCAACATTCTCTTATTCATTTAGTCTGATATCTTAAAAATTTCCCATTTAGATTTGAAACTTTTTTTTATTTTATCTTGATGTTCCCCTCACAAATTCTCTTAATATTGCCTCACATTACCTTATTTTTCTATATCTCAATCACCTTTTTTACAATTTTTTATAAAAAGATAATAATATTTCATTTTTAATTTTCCCATCCTTTACAAAATTCTTATTGTATAAAAATTTAATATTACCACACCTTTAAATTGGTGGATAACCAATAGTGAAAAATAACTAACTTCAATCCCTTGTGATGGCTGAAATAGTAACATTAAAAATTTTCAATAATATTTTGTTTACCATTGAAAAAGGGAACCCCTATGATATTCATATAATTCTAACCTTCCATAACTTACTTTAAAACATTGGGATCTCAAGGGTAATAATGGATCTGAACCACTTGAAGTGTCTTGATACATTATTGTACCACTAAGAGTGGGATTAATCGATGGAGATTATTTTTTTAATAAAAATATCATTAAATTAAACCTTTATAACCTACTAAAGTCATAATCCACTCTTAATGGATCTTTCTCACCTGTATGCAAGTATTTGAAGAAACAGGTAGAACATAACAATTTTTACAAGGTTTGATATCAATATGAGAGCCTTATAATTTCTAGTTTTGGGTTGGTTTATAAAATCTAGGATGTAAAAAATATAATAGTGATTAAAATATAGGGGTAGTGTACATCATGTACTATTAGTGATATATTAATTGGCTAGTTAAAATAATGGGTAGGTTACATCCTTGAACTTTTGCAGAAATATGAAATGAATGGAATTGCTTATCCTGGTACCAAAAACATTGAAAATTGACTCATCAATCTTTCATGAATCAAATATTCATATTTATTTAAGATAACTTTACATAAAATTTCATATATTTTTTTAAATGAGACTTGATGGATCAAATCAAACAATGTCAATAAATACATTCCAACCACTTCTCACCTTATTGAGGATGATTTATTCATGAAGGAGAATCTCCATACATAAAACAACCTCCTTCCTCTTAATTAGAAATATCATAAATGATATACAGAACATTTATCTTTCCTTCCCTTCCTAATTGATCTCAACTGACCTCGATAAAGAAAAAAATCAATATATAAGAGTATAAGTATCCCTAAATTCTTGAACTGGATTATATTCTTCATTTATACTTTTTATATATTCTAAAAAATACAAAAACATATTTGCATAATTGTTAAATAAATTTCATGAAAATCCCCACTCCTTTTTGAATTATTAATTTCAGAGATAATTGGAATTTTTTGATGTCTGGGGTAGGGTCCGTTTTAAATATTGATATTTTTTATTAGAATTGTGAGAGTTTAATCATATCAATTTAATGTTATTTTATATTTTTTGAGGATGAGGATGTTATTTAGATTCTTATTTATGTCAAAATATATTTGGGTTATATTTCAAAAGTTTTGTAGGATTTATTCCCTGGTGCATGGTTTGGTGTGTACAGTTTATGGGAAATTGTGAGTCACCCTAAGTGTGAGGAGGTTTCTAGTTCATTTTCAATAGTATACAATTAGTGTGAATGTTTAAACATGGTTAAGTTTTAAAAGTGTGAATTCTAAATTAAATAGTTCTAGTTGAGTTTTTCTAGGGTCTTGGTGCTTAGTTTTCACATAGTTGTCAACAATCCATGCAAAATATAAAATTAGTGTTGCAGAAGGTTTTGCACATTTGAAGCATGGTTTTCCCAACCATGTGACCCAACCATGTGAGGTAGGTGGCCTTATATAGTATAGGATACATGGTTGTAATATTTCTTTTTAAACCATGTTACTGTAACACCCCAAGCTTCAACGGTACGCTTCTCTTTGAATAATGCAATAGCGTGTGTTGTACGGAACATCGAGTTCTAACACACCACAACCAATCAAACTAGCTGTTATGAATAGTAATACCTACTTTTTGAAATTTTATAAATTTTATTTTTTCAAAATGGACTTCATTTTTGGATTCAGAATATCGAAATTAGCCTAGGGTGAATTTTTTGTATTTTTCTGAAAAACTTCATTTTTTGATGAATAGTGAAACTACTAAGTGGTAGTTAAAAACTGAATTTTTCATAAAACTTAATTTTACCACTTCTGTGATTGGAATTTCGAAACTCCGAGATGCACGGTTAATATAAATGAGTAAAATGTGGTTCATTGAGATGAAAATAATTGTTTGGTGAATAGTAACTTTTTACTTTTATTTACCCCGGTTAAAAGTAAATAGGGTAATTAAGGGTAAAAATGATATTAATATTACCCTAACACATGTCCTAATTCTATTGGACAAGTTTATCTCGACCAAAAAAACCTTAGGAATAAAATATTATCAATTAGGTCCACTTGGATTAGATTAGGACATTTATTATTATTTAATTCAAAGAAGAGTTAAAAGAGTTAAAATCAAAGTTTATTTACTAAAACATTTCTAATATAGGGTTATACATAAGCTAAATTCGATTTTAAATATTAATTATAAAGATAGAACTATTTCCTACATAATGATATTTTATTTATAATTTTTAGACATTAAATAATTTAATTTATTTATGACACAATGATGATGCAGTAATTACCATAATAGTGAAAAATTAAAATAATTGATATTATAAATACCCAAATAAATATAATTTGAGACTTTTTATGAATTAAACCAATTTTCTAGGATAATATGACTTTTTATGATTGATTTAATTAACTTTTTATGAAGTAATAATTCTGTTATGATTTTTACAAAAATCAATTATTGAATAGTGTCAAAATTGACATAAAAGTGTTTTTAAAACAAATATTATATTATTAATTGATATTAAATTCCTAAAAATATAAGGTTCGGCCCATAGACTTATATAATGATAGGTGTATCATTAATGGATCACTTGGGGGTCGCTTGGATGTATATAGTAATTTTATTAACCGTATAATATAAATATACAAAAAGACATTGTAAAAGTGAAACTAATTAACTAAGATTTAGTACTTAAAGATAAGGTTAATATAGTAACACAAACCTGTATAAATCCTATTGGTTGAGTGTTTTTAGACCTATCCCCACCTTAACCTTTAAATAATACACTTTGGAGCTATTAGAAACTGAATATGAGTTTATTATAAAATAATATTTCTAGCTTTTCCAAAGGTGCCCCTCACCCCCTCTTATAAAAGGGCACTCCCCCTTCTCATTAACTCACACCTTCAAAGCCTTTTGGTTCAGCCAAAATCTGACCAAATACTCTCTAAACTTCTCTCAATTCATCCTAGAGGCCTTCCTTTAGTTAGACATCCAACTTAAGGATCCCTTTTGATCAAATCAAAAGGAAGAACCCGAAGAAGAGGTAATGATTTCACCACTTTTTTCAAGTTCCTTTCTTCTTCCACTTCTTCTTTCTTTGTTATTACCATTAAAAAAATAATAACTCCAGTATATTATATATACTTTGATGTTATTATAAACATTTTACAACCATATTTTAGTATTCTATCCATCCTTTGAATAACATGTCACCATACGTGCGTACGTACGGCTTACCATCTCCATGTCGTGGTGTAATTGTTATTCAATAGATTATTATTTGGATGGGTATAATAATGATGTGTAATTCATGTAAATAATTAATATAACATGATAATGATTATTTATATATTATATACCATAAAATTAAATATTATTTTAATATCAAAAGAATGATATTGTCGCTCGTGCGTACGTACGGACTATCGTCTCCACGAACGCGATGAGATTCATTCTCCATCATATCCATTAAAGTATAATTATCATTTGAAGATTTAAAAATAATGTTTAAGGACTTGATATCATTCTGGATATGAATAATATACAACCTATCCATGAAAAACATGGCTTACGTAACAAAACATATAAAAAAAATGAGTAAGTTAACACCCGAAAAAACGATAATGCTAATATATTATTAACAAATCAATGTTAAAAGATCATATATGATATCATATTAATATATATGATTATTGTATAATTTAATAACAATTATTTCACCATTATACATGAGGTTAACCTACCCCAACCAAGGAAAAGTACAAGGTAAGGGTTTATTTCACAATCTCTTCATTATTCGAGGTTGTTTATACGTAATAATCTACTGGGACTTCTTTATCATCCACATCCATGTTTCTTAAAAATGTATTTCAAAACATTTTTACGATTTACTATAATATGGGTTAAAGTCATTTATACCCTTGTTGAATTTTATAAGTGGTTTATAAAGGAATATTTTCGTCGTTTTTCAAACAAGGTCCTTTTTAACCTTTTCGACAGAATTAAGGTAAGAATGTTTCTTAACGTATACGGCGGGTGCGGATATTTTCCGCCATTATAAAATCGTCGAAGCTTCCCTTACAAGCTTATAGAAATATTTTAAAATAAACTGTTTTATTTTATAAATATAGGACTCTTAAATTATTTCAAAATAAAAAGAGATATTTCTCAAAAAAGAGTTTTGATTTCATCTATGTCAACATCCGTTGATGGATTTTACGCTTATTTGAAGTTGATTTATTATGATACAAAACTTCTATATCGTATTGAAGGTTTTGTGATATGTTTGACTATGGATGTGTTATTTTTATACCATTCATGGTTTATAGATAAAGTATTTACATTTCTTATGCTAGTTTTAATACGAATGTTTATGTTATGTTTAAAACTTTTCATATGGGAATGCATTGGACTTAATATGTGACAGGTGGAGCCTGCTATAGCTCCTTGATGCATCAGTAGGTCTCATGAGACCAACTAGTGTCTTGGCACAAGGCCTTGACAAAATCTTATCTGTAGTCTTGGCACGAGGCCTTTGATATGTGGTTATGATAGTCTGGCATTATGCATTTCATCATTATAAAAGTGGTTATTGATATTGCATGTGATTATTTGATTAGTAGAATATCCATGTGAATAAGTAAATGGAATTATTTCATTTTATTTTTTCCATACAAGGTTGAAGTTCATGTTTAAAAGGCATTTGTTTTAGTTATACATTGCATTAAATTTTTATTCTTAGTTATGAAAGTTTCCCCTATATTGTTATCCTTACTGGGCATTTGAGCTCACCGCTTTTCTATGTTTTATTTTTCCCAGGATGTGAAGAAGTAATTTATGAATGAACTGCAGGAATAGTATGAGGGGATAATAGTGTGGACTATGGAGACTATATTGTTGTAGTATTCATTTTATGATGTAATGTAAACTTTATTAATGTATCTAGTTATTCCAAGGCTACTAAACTAATCGGTCTTTCGAGACTTGATCTTTCTTGTGATCATGAAAATGTTATGTAATAATGCACCGACCCTGGGTAACTGGGGTCAGGGCATTACAGTTGGTATCAGAGGAAGTTTAGTACAATCCTTGGAAGCTAGATTTAGATAAACTCTGATTAGAGCACATTGATTTAAGATGGAATTTGAGGATTAGTATAGAATAACTTCCTAGAATTTTGGTATTTTTGAGATTTTGTGATTTTTCTGAGCAATACATCTATGTATGGATACAAGCAGGTAAAGGCGGCTCTGGCACAGATGTACCTAGGGGTAAAACCGGAAAACACCGCTTTAATCTAGACTCTAACGGGAACTGGTGCACGACAACGGGCCTTGCTGCACTCTTGGTTACGACACTCCCGGGGGATATGCTTAGGATAACTCTCATTTTATTTATAAATCATTATGAAGGGTTTATGAGTATATACTTCCTCAAAAGAAAACATTTTTTATGATTATGGATTATGTCCATAAATAGTTCAGTTTATGTTAAGTGTTTTATAATTATGGAATTATGTATTTTAATTCATAAATTGATCTAGTTAATGACATTGTTTAGAAATGGAACCTAGTGGAAGAAATGGAAACCATATCAATGCACGCACTCCATGTAGGGATTTCCGTCCAGCTCAAGATAATTATAGTGGAGCTGGTGATGCAACTGGTGCCGATCAGCTAATCACCATACTGGGACAACTCACTCAGGTTATGAATAATAACCTTACCCATATGGAGCACCCTGATCCACAGTGTGGAGGATCAATGTTAGATTGATTCATGAGGCAACAACCACCAACGTTCAATGGGAGTATAAATCCTCTAGTAGCTGAGAAATGGATAAATTCCCTAGAGAAAATATTTCAGGCTTTGGGGAGTAGTGAAAGGGAAAAAGTTATCTTGGCAGTTTACTGCCTCACTGGAGATGATGATAAATGGTGTCAATTGATTAAAAACACGAAGGAAGATGATGAAGTATCAAATATAGAATGGATGGAGTTCAAAGATCTGTTTTTAGAAAAATACTTTCCTCGTGACCATCGAGCAGATATGGAAAGGAAATTTCTAAGTCTAAGACAAAAGGAGGGTGGGAATTTCGCAAAGTATGAGGCTAACTTTACAAGGTTAGAAAGGTATGCTAGAGATTATATACGTAACCCACGAAAGTAATATTGATCTTTTCTTTGATGGTTTAAAACCATTTCTCCATCGAGCATTAGTCTCACAATCCTTTTCATCATACGAAGACATTGTCTCATGTGCTATCAAGACTGAAAAGGAATTCTCTATGTCTTATGAATTTAAAGTAAAGCAAGAGAATAAGAGATCTGCTGATCAATCTGGGAATGGAAATAAGGGGAATAAGGTAAAGTTTTAATATCCATCATGTGGTAAATGTGGGAAGAAACACCCTGGTACTTGCTTAAAGGGAATGGGTGTCTGTTACAAGTGTGGTGAAAAAGGCCACCAAGCTCATGATTGCAAAGGGAAGAAGGAAGCTACCAATGTTCAGTGCTACAATTGTAGGGAGATGGGAAATTATTCAAATTAATGTCCTAAGCGTCAGGGGAACTAACCTTAGAAAAGGGCAAGGGGTCAAGGCCAATCTTATGCTATCACTTCTGCTGAGGTAGAAGATCCGAAAGACGTGGTGGCGGGTAATTTAATGGTTTCCTCAAGTTTAGCAAATGCATTATTTGATTCTAGATCATCGCATTGTTTTATATCTTCCCAGTTTGCTAAGAAAATTAGATATTTCCAATTTTATTTAACAAGGGAGTTGTTAGTTAAAACTCCTAAGGGAAGTATCATTGCAACAATGTTTTGTGAATCAGTCCCCATTAGAGCACATAAATGTTCTTTATCTGTTGATCTCATCGTCATACCTATGATTGTGTTTGATATAATCATCAGTATGGATTGGCTTTTGGACTATGATATGAATATTTATTGTAAGAATAAGGAGGTTACGATTTTTGATGATGATGATAAGGAACACCTTATCTTTAGAGCAGAATCGTCACCACCTAATTATTATCTAGATCCACCCCCAGTAGCTCAACTAAATTCAATTATTGGGGAGGAAGAGAATGAAATGATTGTGGGTGAGGAAAGGAATGTTCAAATAGAGGATGTACCTATTGTGAAAGAATATGTAGATGTATTTCCAGAAGATTTACCTGGACATCCTCCAGAACGAGAAGTTGAGTTTTCCATTGATTTAATTCCTAGATCAAAGCCTATATCGAAGACCCCTTCTAGAATGGCCACTGTGGAATTAGTTGAACTAAAGAAACAACTATAGGAATTTAGTAATAAAGGATTTATTCGCCCTAGTGTTTCTCCATGGGGAGCCCCTGTTCTTTTTGTTAAAAAGAAAGATGGATCTATGAGGTTATGTATCGACTACAGGGATATCAATGCTATAACAATAAAGAACAAGTATCCCCTACCTCGCATTGATGATTTATTTAACCAACTGCATGGAGCTCAATAATTTTCAACGATTGACCTTCGATCTGGATACCATTAGTTGTGTGTGAAGAAGGAAGAAATTCCAAAGACAGAATTTCGAATCATGTATGAGCATTACGAGTTTACCATAATGCCTTTTGGATTGACTAATGCACCCTCTGTATTCATGGATCTGATTAATTGAGTTTTCAAGGAATATCTCGATGAATTTGCGGTGGTATTTATTGATGATATCTTGGTATACTCCAAAAGCTATGAAGATCATGAAAATCACTTGCGCATTATCCTAAAGACTCTGAGAAGACATGAATTATATGGGACGTTTAGAAAGTGTGAATTCTGGCTTCAGGAGATTTCTTTTCTTGGCCATATTGTCTCTAAAGATGGAATCTCTGTTGATCCTTCTAACACCAAGGCAATTCAAGAATGGCCAGCACCTACGAGTATAACTGATGTATGCAGTTTTATTGGTTTGGCAGGTTATTATCAATGTTTCGTCCAGAATTCTGCCCGATTGGCTAACCCATTAACGAAGCTCACATGTAAAGGGGTTAAATTTGTTTGGACAAAAGAGTGTGAAGAATGTTTTAAAGAACTGAAGAGAATATTAGTCAATTCTCTTATATTGACTCTACCATCGGGGAATGATGGGTTCATTATTTATAGTGATGCATCGAAGAAAGGACTTGGTTGTGTCCTTTTGCAGAATGATAGGGTTATTGCATATGCATCACGACAGTTGAAAATTCATGAACAAAACTATCCTACTCATGATCTCGAGTTAGCAGTTGTAATATTTTGTTTGAATATATGGAGGCACTACCTCTATGGTGAAAAATGTGAGATTTATACTGATCACAAGAGTTTGAAGTATATTTTCTCACAAAAAAGAACTCAACATGAGGCAAAGGAGATGTCTTGAATTACTCAAGGATTATGATTGTATGATACACTACCACCCGGGGAATGTAAACAAGGTGGCAGATGCTTTGAGTAGAAAATATCATGGAGTTTTGAACAATATGACAATTGAAAGGGATCCAATTTTCATAGATCTAGTGAAGATGGACATGGGAATAACCATGGAAGGTGAAACATAGATTCTTTTTCAAATGGTTTCCAAACCATCTTTACTAGAAAGGATTAAGAGTTCTCAGACCAATGATGAAGAATTTCAAAAGAAGATTAAAGTTTTTAATGATGGGAGATTAAGAGACTTTGTGTATGAAGAAGGAATTTTGAAATTTGGGAAGAGACTGTGTGTTCCCGATATACCTGATCTAAAAAGGGAATTGCTGGATGATGCTCATAGTTCCAATTTCTCTATACACCCTGGGAGCACCAAAATGTATAGAGATTTGAAGGAACGTTTTTAGTAAGACAACATGAAGAGGGAGATTGCTGATTTTGTGTCAAGATGTATGGTTTGTCAACAAGTGAAAGCTGGAAGGAAACATCCTGGAGGAGTCATGCAACCTCTTCCCATACTGGATTGGAAATGGGACAATATTACGATGGACTTTGTCATGGGGCTACCAAAGACTCCTAGAAGGAACGATTCAATATGGGTTATTGTTGATCATCTTACCAATTCAGCACATTTTCTTGCTATAAGATAAGATCTACCACTAGAACGTCTAGAAAGA
Source organism: Viscum album (assembly GCA_963277665.1). Lineage (NCBI taxonomy): Eukaryota > Viridiplantae > Streptophyta > Magnoliopsida > Santalales > Viscaceae > Viscum > Viscum album. Next base: position 869,001,828 of record OY728147.1, on the reverse strand, counting down.
CTATATATTAATGAAGTTGTGAGACTTCATGGAGTACCCCTATCGATTGTTTCTGATTGTGATCCCCATTTTACTTCAAGATTCTCGAAGAGTCTTCAGAAATCACTGGATGTTGAACTTCATTTGAGCACTGCATACCACCCTCAGACAGACGAACAATCAGAACAGACTATTCAAACCTTAGAAGACATGTTGAGATCTTGCTCACTTGACATTCAGGGTATGTGGGATCAATATTTACCTTTGGTAGAATTTTCCGATAAAAATAGATTTCATTCGAGTATTCAAATGGCACCATATGAAGCGTTATATGGAAAGATATGTCGCACACCAACCTGTTGGGATGACGTTGGTGAAAGAAAACTTGTAGGTCCAGAACTGGTGGAAGAAACTATGGAAAAGGTGAAGGTAATCCAAATTCACATCAAAGCAGCTCAAAGTAGGTAGAAGAGCTATGCCGATAATCGAAGGAAGGATTTGGAATTTCAAGTCGGTGATCATGTTTTCTTGAAGTTATCTCCTTGGAAGGGAGTCATACATTTTGGTAAGAAAGGTAAATTGAGTCCCAGGTACATCGGACCTTTCGAAATTCTAGAACGAATTGGGGTTGTAGCTTACCAATTGGAAATGCCGCCAAGTCTCTCCAAAGTTAACGATGTGTTCCACGTATCTCTATTGAGGAAATACATGCCTGACCCAACACATGTACTCACCTATGAGGAATTAGAACTGGAACCCGATCTTCCTTATTGCGAAGAGCCCGTCAGGATTCTTGATACGAGAGAACAAGTACTGAGAAATCGGACGACGTGTCTGGTAAAAGTTTTGTGGAGAAACCATAAGATGGAAGAGGCAACGTGGGAACCCGAGGAACATATGATGAAGAACCACCCGAGTCTTTTCATTCGGTAGTAATCTAGAAATTTTGAGGATGAAATTATTTGAATGAGAGGAGAATGTAACACCCCAAGCTTCTACGGTACACTTCTCTTTGAATAATGCAATAGCGTGTGTTGTACGGAACATCGAGTTCTAACACATCACAACCAATCAAACTAGCCGTTATGAATAGTAATACCTACTTTTTGAAATTTTATAAATTTTATTTTTCAAAATGGACTTCATTTTTGGATTTAGAATATTGAAATTAGCCTAGGGTGAATTTTTTATATTTTTCTGAAAAACTTCATTTTTTGATGAATAGTGAAACTACTAAGTGGTAGTTAAAAAACTGAATTTTTCATAAAAATTAATTTTACCGCTTCTGTGATTGGAATTTCGAAAATCCAAGAGACACGGTTAATATCAAGGAGTAAACTGTGGTTCATTGAGATGAAAATAATTTTTTGGTGAATAGTAACTTTTTACTTTTATTTACCACGGTTAAAAGTAAATAGGGTAATTAAGGGTAAAAATGATATTAATATTACCCTAACGCATGTTATAATTCTATTATACAAATGTATCTCGACCAAAAAAACCTTAGGAATAAAATATTATCATTTAGGTTTACTTGGATTAGATTAGGACATTTATTATTATTTAATTCAAAGAAGAGTTAAAAGAGTTAAAATCAAAGTTTATTTACTAAAACATTTTTAATATAGGGTTATACATAAGATAAATTCGATTTTAAAAATTAATTAATAATATAAAAAGATTTCCTACATAATGATATTTTATTTATAATTTTTATACATTAAATAATTTAATTTATTTATGATAGAATGATGATGCAGTAATTACCATAATAGTGAACAATTAAAATACTTGATATTATAAATACCCAAATAAATAAAATTTGAGACTTTTTATTAATTAAACTAATTTTCTAGGATAATATGACATGTTAGGATTGATTTAATTAACTTTTTTCTAAGTAATAAAATTGTTATGATTTTTTAAAAAATCAATTATTGAATAGTGTCAAAATTGACATAAAAGATTTTTTTAAACAAATATTATATTATTAATTGATATTAAATTACTAAAAATCAAAGGATCGGCCATAAGACTTATATAATGATAGGTGTATCATTAATGGACCACTTGGGGGTCTCTTGGATGTATATAGTAAGTTTATTAACCATATAATATAAACATACAAAGAGATATTGTAAAAGTGAAACTAATTAACTAAGATTTAATACATAAATATAAGGTTAATATAGTAACACAAACCTGTATAAATCCTATTGGTTGAGTGTTTTTAGACCTATACCCACCTTAACATTTAAATAATACACTTTAGAGCTATTATAAACCGAATATGAATTTATTATAAAATAATATTTCTAGCTTTTCCAAAGGTGCCCCCCACCCCCTCTTATAAAAGGTCACTCCCCCTTCTCCTTAACTCACACATTCAAAGCCTTTTAGTTCAGAAAAACTCTGACCAAATACTCTCTAAACTTCCCTCAATTCATCCTAGAGGACTTCCTTTAGTCAGAAATCCAACTTAAGGAGCCCTTTTGATCAAATCAAAAGGAAGAACCCGAAGTAGAGGTAATGATTTCAGCACCCTTTTTCAAGTTCCTTTCTTCTTCCACTTCTTCTTTCTTTGTTATTACCAGTATAAAATAATAACTCCAGTATATTATATATACTTTGATGTTATTTTAAACATTTTACAACCATATTTCAGTATTCTATCCATCCTTTTAATAACATGTCACCATACGTGCGTACGTACGACTTACCGTCTCCACATCGTGGTGTAATTGTTATTCAATAAATTATTATTTGGATGGGTATAATAATGATGTGTAATTCATGTAAATAATAAATATGACATAATAATTATTCTTTATATATGATATACCATCCAATTAAATATTAATTTAATATCAAAAGAATGATATTGTCGCTCATGCGTACGTACGGACTACCGTCTCCACGAACGCGATGAGATTCATTCTCCATCGTATCCATTCTAGTATAATTATCATTTGATGATTTAAAAATAATGTTTAAGGACTTGATATAATTCTAGATATGAATAATATACAACCTATCCATGAAAAACACGTCTTACGTAACAAAACATATAAAAGAAAACGAGTAAGTTAACACCCGAAACAACGATAATACTAAGATAATATTAACAAATCAATGTTAAAAGATCATATATGATATCATATTAATATATATGATTCTTTTATAATTTAATAACAATTATTTCACCATTATATAAGTGTTTAACCTACCCCAACCAAGTAAAAGTACAAGGTAAGGGTTTATTTCGCAATCTCTTCATTATCCAAGGTTGTTTATACGTAATAATCTACTGGGACTTCTTTATCATCCACATCCATGTTTCCTAAAAATGTTTTTCAAAACATTTTTACTATTTACTAGAATATGGGTTAAATTCATTTATACCCTTGTTGAATTTTATAAGTGGTTTATAAAGGAATATTTCTGTCGTTTTCCATACAAGGTCCTTTTTAACCTTTTCGATAGAATCAAGGTAAGAATTTTTTTTTAACTTATACGGTGGGTGCGGCTATTTTCCACCGATATAAAATCATCAAAGATTCCCTTACAAGCTTATAGAAATATTTTAAAAGAAAATTTTTTATCTTATAAATATATGACTCTTAAATGATTTTAAAATAAAAAGAGATATTTCTCTAAATAGAGTTTTGATTTCATCTATGTCAACATCCTTTAATGGATTTTACGCTTATTTGAAGTTGATTTGTTCTGATACAAAACTTCTATATCGTATTGAAGGTTTTGTGATATGTTTGACTGTGGATGTGTTATTTTTATACCATTAATGGTTTATGGATGAAGTATTTACATTTCGTATGCTATTTTTAATACGAATGTTTATGTTATGTTTAAACCTTTTCATATGGGAATGCATTGGAGTTAATATGTGATGGGTGGAGCCCGCTATAGATTCTCTATGAATCGGTAGGTCTCATTAGAAAAACTAGTGTCTTGGCACAAGGCCTTGACAAAATCTTATTTTTAGCCTTGGCACGAGGCCTTGGCTATGTGGTTATGATAGTCTGGCATTATGCATTCCATCATTATGAAAGTGGTTATTGATATTGCATGTGATTATTCGATTAGTAGAATATCCATGTGAATAAGTAAATGGAATTATTTCATTTTATTTTTTGACATACTATGTTGAAGTTCATGGTTAAAAGGCTTTTGTTTTAGTTATACATTGCCTTAAATTTTTATTCTTATTTATGAAAGTTTCGGCTATATTGTTATCCTTACTGGTCATTTGAGCTCACCCCTTTTCTATGTTTTATTTTTCCCAGGATGTGAAGAAGTAATTTATGAATGACCTGTAGGAATAGTATGAGGGGATAAGAGTGTGTACTATGGAGACTATATTGTTGTAGTTTTCATTTTATGATGTAATTTAAACTTTATTAATGTATCTTGTTATTTTAAGGCTACTAAACAAATCGGTCTTTCGAGACATGATCTTTCTTGTTATCATGCCAATGTTATGTAATAATGCACCGACTTTGGGTAACTGGGGATGGGGCGTTACAGTTACCCTTTAAGAGAGAAAAATTTACTTTTTTCTCTCTCATATTCTTAAGAGGGAAACCCCACTTCCTTCTCCCCCTCACATGTGATGGTCTGGGTGACCCCCCCCCCCCCCTCTTCTCATATTTGATCCCCCTTATGTTTGGGTGATTTAAAGATGTTATTTTTTGATTCTTATTGGATATATACTTATTTTTTCCACTATTCTTGGTTTCTCTCTATCTTTGTTTCTTAGATTTCAGGTTTTATTACCCATTCCACTCATGCATGGTGGAATATGCTAATAACAATGGGGATTTCATATGGTTCCTCTAGATAATATCCTAAGATGATGCATGAATTTATCACATTAAATTTTATTTGAGGAACGTCTCAATATGAATTTTTCCAGGGATTTGTAAAAAATTAAATTACATTTACTATGGAATTGATGTTGGTTGTTAGGGATTTTGAGTGGGGATATTCTCTAAGCATTCCATAGGATGATGGCATGTAGTTGGTCATGGTTTCAACATGAGGAGATTACATAGTGAGTAATTAGACAATTATTCCTATTTGATTGAATTTCCTAATTAATTATAAATAGTTATATTTAATCAATGGGATATTGTAGCTTAGTTAAGGGTTAATTTTAGGATTTTCTTACACCCTTTGGATATTTATTTTTTACAAATTTTATGGCTCTATGAGTTATTAAGTTGTTATAAATTTTTAATTAAATTGAGGGTTTAATTATATATTTTTGTAAACGAATCGAATAATTAATTATAAATAATTTATAATTAAATATTAGACATTTTTCCTTGAGATAGGTTTTCAGGATGTTGATGTGGGTTTGGATGGGTCTTGTTAAGGATGGTTGATAGTTATTTTAAAAATGAAATATATTCATACATGATGTTGGTGGTCCCTATTCATTGACCTTTGGTTTATACTTTTAATATATTGCATGTGTTTTGGGGTCTCTCCACCAAGGTTGATTGACCCATTTTACTAAATTAATTGTATTAATTAAAATTAAATTCTATTTTATGGAATGAACAAAGTACCAAGTCCATGATGGACCTTGTGTGCTAGCTTGATGCCTCGATCACTGATGGTTAAGTCCTTGATTACAAATTTATCCCTTCGGATGTATATAACCTAAGGGTTGTGAACCAAATAAAATGTAAAGAATAAAATTTAGTTGAATTAATGATAGGTACCTTTAATTAACACTCGGTAGAGGTGTGTGATTAATTGAGATGAATATTTTAGGGATCAACCAAGTAAGAACCATGAGATTCCTTAAAACCTTCAGTTTAGTAGGGATGACTGTGGGGAGAGATTTATTCCCCCAATGATATGTGATTGTGCTAGGTATCTAGACCCTTTAGATATTTGTGGTTATATTTAGTGTGAGTAACCAACCTAGTGATGAATGAGGAGGTGATACGGGCTTTGTTCCATCTCTTGATATTGAGATAATAGAGCCCATGTTGGTTTTCCAAACTTGGATGTGACCTAGGGGACCCCGATGAGTTTCATGATGATATTTTTAACAAAATTTGGTGTGATATAGAATGGGTAGTGATGATTTTCAGTTTAACCATAAAACCCAAATCGATTATGTGAGATTTTTATGCCTATATTTTTTAATGATTGGTTGTGCAATTGAGTGTTTGACCTCTTATTATGGGAAGGGCTTAGGCAGACGGTCAACCTCGTCGAGATATGATGTATGAGATGATTTAGTTGGGACATGCGTACATCCAATATATATTGAGATACATGGTATTCCTTGGTTTTTTGTCTTAGATCCATAATTTTTTTTCAGATATCAATTTATAAATCCTTGGAAAAGGTCTTTGGATTCAGATGAGACATGATTTGAAATTCATTAGATATTATCCATAGATTTTGATGTGATATGGTTTTAAATGACTTGGATTCAATAATTATATTCAAATGAGACATAGTTTGAAATGTCTTGGACATTCTCTAAGGATTCAAATGTGATAGGGTTTCGTTGGTATTATAATTTTTCCATAGAATCAGGGGTAAGGTATGTGACCCTCTTAGGTGTCCTATAGGATTAATTTGGATAGCCTACATCATGGTTTATGGAAGCATACATTGATCATGATAATATATTATTTCCTAGTACATTCTCCTTGAAAATGGTCATGGGTATTATATTGGTTAGTATGATTGTGTGAAATGCCTAGAGATACTCTGAAACTGGATGAATTAGTTTTGGTTCAATTTTAATTTTTTATTACCACCTGAGGATCAAAATTGGGTATTTATTTATGCTTCCTCACTATATTTATTTATTCATCCAAACATATCAAATATTTAACTTTAATTTAAAGTTTATATATGAGATTGTGTTTGTGATTCCCTTCTTAGTTTTTCTCATAACCTAATCAAGCGTTCTTGGCACTTTAGTATGAGAGAACCCTTCATTATTTACAGGTTCAGGTAGGGTAGAGGCCTTGTATTATAGGATTTATCAGGATATCTCACACAAGATTATATACTGGTTTGAGGTGAGGCTTTAGGATGGTAATAGATACATAATGTATTTTATTATTTTATTTTTATTATATATGTGATCATCCATATGGTCGATCATTTTTTGTGTTCCGGAATAATGTGATTCAATAAGACTATTTTCATCAACATTCATTATTTATTATTAATGTTTTTGTTTTATTATTTTCCATTAATATTTTGGATTATTATTTTATTTGTATGACATTTATTTATTTTTCTTTTATATCATGCACTCTAATATAGGGGTTATAATCTCCCCATGGTAACACTCTAGACCCCCAATGTACATAAGTATCCTATGGTGTATCGGGAGGCATTCTTGAGGTCTATTAGCATCCTTAGTGTAGACATTTATTAGTGTTCATGAATTGGGGATGTTAGTTTGGGTGCATGAGATCTATGGTCAACAACCTATGTAAGTTTTGAGCATGGAAGAAGCACCAAGAGGGGCATACCCAACTCATATTTTTTTCATAATTAATGATTAATTTGATATTCACATTGATGAATAACATCCTTAAAAATGGAATTGAATCAAATATTAATTGAATAATAATTTCAAAACCAAATTCAATATTAACACTTAATTATTTATAATTAATTTATGTGGTTAAATAATTACCTTGTGATGAATTCCCTCATAGTTAATGAATATCAAAATATATCTATATCGTACCATAATTGCTTCAAAGGAATAAAGTATATATTTTATCTGGTGGTGATTCAAACATGTTTCATAAACCATTGAGCATCACCTTAGGAATCATTTAGTGCTAGCGCAAAAGATCTTAACACTTTCTTCGTTTATTCTCAATCTCCATGATAATCAATTCTAATAATTATTCACCTTGATTTATCTAGAATTGAGAGGGTGATGGAGGTGGATCACTCTATATTCTTGGGAGTGTTCTTTTATTAGATCTCTCTATGTTTTAAGAGGATTATCTAAAGTCATTGTCCAGAACCAAAACAATGGTTAACGTTAGGGTAAGAAATAATATAACAGGGTATAAATAGTGATAGGGTTAGAAAATAATAATTGCACATGCAGCTTTATTATTCCTTAATCCCTGGGAATATCATTTCTACATTATTATTATTGTTATTATTATTATTATCATTATTATTATTATTATGATTATTGTTATTATTTCTTGATATGCGCAAAACTAGTGAATTAATTAAATATTATTTCTTGAAAACATTGTTTAAAATTTATTCAAACAATATTTAATTCATAAATTTATCATCAGGCATTTTGACTGGGTCCTCCATTCCTCAAAAATATTTGTTGAGCCATGAATAATAACTATTTATTTAATAAATAACTATCACTTCATTATTCACCAATAAATAAATTAATATTATATTCACTAAATAGAAAATAAATATTTATTAAATATTATGCTCACAAAATATTCTATTAAATAACTAGATATTGAAAATAAGTGATAAATCTAATCATTAATAAATATTAAACCACTTAATGTAATAATATTTATTCAACATGTTAGATGTTAAATAATATTATTTTTCAATTAAAGTTTTGAATAATCTTATTGTGTGACCTTCTAGGCATATTTCTTAATGGAATTTCAAATAGCCTCTTAAATTTCAAGTTTATCATCTAACAACATTCCAAATAACCCATAGAGAAAGAATTTAATTTTATTACCACATAAAATCTCATGTCGATGCTAAATGTGTAATATAATCCCTTTATCATGATACCTTTAATCAAGAAAGTTGCATACTAGTGTCATTAACATATGTGCTCGAAGTATTATTCTTTGATTTTCCAAAAATGAACCTACCCATAAAACATCATGGCCATGGATCTAATTAGGTTGTTTCATTCCCATCTAAAGGATTGAGATATCAACTTTTATTAAAGAACATTAAGGATAAATATTTTCCAATATTATTCATTAATATAATATTACTCGTGATGTGCCCAGCGTATCCTTATTCTCCATCAACATATGTCATCAATATTTGTATCAATACATCAAAGTACATGAATAATAATATCTAGTAATTATATTATTAAATTATAAGCATCAATAAAAATTTGAATAGAATGGAGCATCCAATGACACATATAAATACGAATTCCCTACTGGTGGGTCTCATTCTCATTATCTCATGCACTGTAAATTACCAAGGAGAGACACCATGAGAAAGTGAATCAAAAACCTTTGAGTATCCAAACTTGATATCTTGTATTATTTTTCCCATGAAATAATATTATTCAACTATATAACATATATATTTAAGAATATTATCATCAAACCTATAGGTTTTCATCATAATGGGTTACTAATATGACCTTTTAGTGCGAAAATTACTCTTAGGGAATTATCACATAATATGTCACAGAGATGAATAATCATAATGTGATAAGAATATTATTAATATTCAAAAACAATGAATATAGGTAATCATAATATTTATAGAAGTGGATTCTAGGGAACTAACTCCAATAGACTACAACTTTTACTAGATTCAACTTCTAACAACCATTAGCCTTATAGATCTCACATGATACTCATGCTTCTACTAAGTTAAGGATTTATTAAAGTGATAATTCATAATTTATTCAATGGGAACTCTACTAATCGAAACATCATCCCTTTGAGAAGAATCCCTATAAAGACAATACTTTTAGATTATGTGATTCCTTCATTGGTTTTACCTTGGATCTTTTGAGAGATCTATCATTTTAATATTATCACAATATAATGTGATAGGGTCTTTACTTCTAGGAAACAGATCAAGCTCTTTAGAAAAGATGAGAATCCAAATAGCTTATTTGAATAATTCAGAAGTATCTATATATTCAAACTCCATTATAGAATCAGTGATAACCAGTTACATTGAATTCTTCCAGTTCATAGGTCCTCCATTTAGATTGAAGATATATCCTAATTTTTATCTAATATTATTCTAATCTTTTTGAGATCTATAATTATTATAACCCTTGATGGTATTCTCCTCATATCCTCCATATACAAGGAAAATTTCCATAGTTCTTCTTAGATACTTAAACATAGCCTTAATAGAAAAATAATTTTTTTCACCTAGTTAATATTGATATTTGTATACCATGGTCAAGGAATAGGAAAAATCAGACCTAGTAAATAACATGTCATGAATGCTTGATCTTATCACAAATGTGTATGCGATATTACTCATTCCCTCTCTTTATCTCTATCATTGATGACAACCTTTCTTAGAGAAATGTTTACCAAGTTAATATAGAACCAATACCCTCTTGAATTGTTCCATACTTAATATTTTCAGTATTTGGTTACTTTTTATAGCTTGTCTTAGTCCGAGAATCCTCTTGGATCTACCATGAATGATCTTGATCTCTAAAATGTAGGCTTCTTAACCTAATTCGTTCATGGAGAATCACTTTTTTAACCAATCCTTAAAAAATATAAGATTAGAATATCATTTCTTATAATTAATATTTATTGGACATATAATACTAGGATAATTACTGCACTCCCCAAAATCCACCTATAAACATGTGGATCGAATTCATTCTTAATGAAAAAAAATTATTTTATAGATTCATATAACTGAATGTTCTATGACCTAATATTTGGTATTCAATCCATAAATTGATCTTCATAACTTAATTTTTTTTTCATTTCCTAGGATCACAATCCTTTCTATTTGTGTCATATAGACATATTTTTTAATGTTCATGTTAAGGAAATCTATGTTTATATCCATCTTCCAAATTTCATAGTCATGGAAAGATACTATATCAAGTATAATTATGATGAATTTAAACCTAGAAACTAGATAAAAGGTTTCATCATAGTCAATATCATGATGTTATTAAAACCCTTTAGCCTTTAATTGTGCCTTGTTGGTATTTACTTTACCTCCCATGTCTAGCTTTCTCTTGAATAACCATTAACCCCCAATCGGATTTACATCAGTTGAAAGATCAGCCAAAACACAAAATTGGTTATAATACATGGAATCTATATTATAATTCATTGATTCTTTCTATATTTCATTATTTGATATCTCTACTTCTTCTTTTTAGGAGAGATTAATTATTTCCAATCAATAATGAGACACCATCTTTAGTGACTATAAAACTATAAATTTTTTGTTATCTTTCCTCTACAGTTCTCTTATATATTATATGTGTTTTAGGAATAAATTATTCTATAGGGATCTGTGGAATCCATTCCTATAAAAAATCTTTTATATCTTGAGCATCAACTTCATCAAGTAAATCTTTATCTAACTATCCTTCTTTTGGATGTTCTCCCTCTCAGAAAGGATAGACTATCTTACGATAGTCACTTTCTTGTATTAGTAATTTTATAGATGGTATCCACTTTTTCCCTTAGGATACCCAGTAAATATACACTTCATTTCTCAATGTGTTAGTTTGTTTTCTGATATATCCTTAACAAACCCCTCACATCCCCTACACGAGTGCATGACAACACATATTTCTTTCTATACATTAACTCATATGAGTATTATTTTATTCCTTAGTTGGTATTCATTTTATAATGTTTGATGTTGCATGTAATTCATATCCCCAAAAGGATAATATAATATCTGCATGACTCATCATTGACCTTACCATGTCATTCAAGTTCTTATTCCTCCTTTCACTAACACCATTCCAATATAGTTTATAAGGTGGAGTGATTTAGAATAGAAGATCAACATATCATATAAATTCAATAAACTATTAGTTAATTTATTCACCACATCAATTGATTCAAAGCATATTTATCTGCTTACCAATTTTCTCTCTACTTTATTCGTGAATTCTTTGAATTTCTCAAAGGACTCGGACTTATACCACATCAAGTAGATAAATCCATATCTACTTAATTAGTTAGTAAAATTTAGGAAATAAGAATACCCACCTCAATATTCTACAAGAAATGGTGGACACACATCATTATTTACCAAACCTAGAAGCTTTGTGACCCTTTCACCCTATCCATTAAATGGCAGTTTAGTCATTTTTCCTTACTATAAAGCTAGGAATCTTTCATGTTGCCTTAGCTCAAAAGAGTATAAATAAATTTCTTGATAATGGTTTTTCATATTAATTTCATTAACAAGACAAAGATGGTAATACAAAAAATATGTTTTATATGAATCATGAGATCATGATTTTTTATCTATTTTCTATAGTCTTCATAATTTCATATATAATAATAATTTTATAGTTGTGACATACCGAAAAAAATTATTTCTCTGTAAAATAATTATTCTTTATTTCTAAATTTAAAAAAAAAATCATCCATATCAAGGAAATAAATAAATATGGTGTTACTAGTAACACTTAGAACTAAATAAAAAAATTTAAAACCAAAATCATTATAGTCAAAATGGAAGGTTGTAGTCTCCTGTACCCAAAGTAGTGAGTTTTCCCCATTAGAGGTTCAAAGATCCACCTCTCTATAAATATATTTAAATATACTTGTATTTTTTATTTGGATATATATTTGATAACTAAAATTTGTTTATAATACCCATTATGTTGATATAGAGACATTACACTTGATAATGAATGAAACTTTATCTTCCCCTTACTTTTGGGTGTAGTTCTTATTCTAGTTTTCTAGTGTTCCACATACAAAACATACTACTACATTTATCTTCAACATTCTTTAGAACTTATTATTCTTGGAAGGATGATGCCTAGGATATTTAAAATTAGTATGAGTTTTAGGCCCCTTATTAGTTTTCTTTCTTTTATTATTCACTATAAGGACAATGGGTTTTTCATGCCCCATGTTATTATTAACATGTAAAATGAGAGTAAGAATTTTCTAAAGATTATTCTCTCTATTTATCATGTTGTAATTAACAATAAAAATTAAGTAGGATTTAGGTAGTGATGATAGAATGAGATATGTGTGCAACTCATTAGGGAATTTAATTCCCAGAATTATTAAGCACTCTATGTATCCAATCATATTTACTACATGAGGCCTAGTGGAATGTGACCCTAAAATATTAAGCAAGAAAATGTATTGAAGATATCATATATCTCTTTTATCGCATTCTCTTGATATAGATTTTGAAGGTGAAATATCATGTTATATGCATCCATATCCACATGTTTCTTTAAAATCTCATTATACATGGAAGATAGTATGAAACATGGGATACTTGGGGAATCATCCAAATGTTTCTCATAGAGAGACAATTCTTCCTCACTAGACTCTTGTCTAGACACTTCAATAATATGTTATTCCATCACATATAATTTCCTTTCATGGCATATAATAATGTGTTAGTACCTTTTCCATATTGTAAATTAGTGGTGGTGACAAGGTCATCCTTCACAAGTATGGATCACAGTGATATTGTTGAAGCCTTATTTTTCATTTCTAAAATTAATAAGAGCTGAATTTTAGTACTTTATTTGATAAAATCACATAATAGATATTAAATTTATTAATATCTGAATATTTTTATCAAAACCTAATATCCCTCACCATTAGTTTCAAAATATCTTTTTTCTTTGATATTTAAGTGGAAAGGATCCATATGTTCCTTATCATAACCCATATATTGGTATGTCAAGCTATTAAAAGGTATATAGATAGGTGTAACTTCCCTAATATATTAAGTCATGGTTCCTTGATCTATTTAGTGGACTCCCCAATCTTGGAATCCTTAATTTGGATTTCCTCAACACTTTTCCTACTTGTTGCATTTTGTATTTTATAGGTGGTATACCCTTAATGAAAACAAGGTTAAGTCAACCTAAAACTCAAGAGAGAAATTCCCTAATAATTCAAATCACTCTAAAGGATGTTGGTCAAGCACATTGAACTATGGTTTGATTCTTAACCAAGTAGTGTAAGGTTATACCGACATAATATATATAGCTAAGGGAATTTAAATTTTTTTAATAAATAACCAATCTTCATATTTATTATATTCTTTTTAATATCAAGTAGATTTACTTAAGTGATTAACCATGTGTTAGATAATTTTTATGCATATTCTAATTTATTTCAGTTCAATATTGAATAATTTATAATTCATTAATTCATGTGATTATGAAAAAACATCTATAATTAAATTAACCATGAAACCTAACTGAAATCAAATAATAAGATATGTATGACCCTGATCTTTTCCTAGTGGTCAGTTTATCCCGATATTGATAAATTAACCGATAACCTAGGGGGGAAACATCTTAAACCCTTTCATGGTTCAGGTTGTAGCTTTCCACATGCCCACCCATGTATCTCTTAGATTTATTTCACCTCATTATGAAACATAAACCGCCTCAAATACCTTGGGAGCTAAATCCATTAAATAATATTTAAATCACACACAGGTGGGGGGGAATCAAAGGATTTATTAAGGGGGTTTACAAAAAAGGGAATCATGGGCATGAATTCCCTTACATAATGAGAGGAGGGATGATGCGCAGGCAATTAATTTAATTTAATGATAATTTAAAAATAAACCAATCACATACAAATTTCATCTCTATGATCATGATAATCCATATATATGTAATGAATTGTGAATTTAATAAAATAACATTCAATACAAATCATTCTTATTTAAGATAAATCATGCTCAAATCAATTAATTGTCTTATTTAATTAATCATTTTATTTAATTCTCATAAAAAATTTATTGTGATTCTCATGGATCGAATTTTTAATTAATTAAAATAAACTAATTTAAAATTGACTATATATAAACATGTACCTTAGAGGCAACAAGGGAAGTACTTGTCCAGAATACCCAACATGTATTATATCAGTATACTCTTTACTCATGTAGCATATAGCATACACATCTTATCATGTGATTTGATGGAATGTATGATTGAACTAAATAACACATGAAAAATATGTTATTTACATATTGTGTTATGTTTTCATCTGTGTAGACTAATTGATGTATCACAAATTATATAAGATATATAGTTCCAAATATTATGAAAATTTTAATTAGACTTTTAATATATATAAATCTCATCACATGGTGTGTACGATTCAACAAAATGTCACACATAACACATGTTTATAAGGTTTAATCAGTATAATAAATTAATTTTAAATTATGGATAAACAAGTAATATACATGGTGTATACTAGACAGAAACTTTTCATCAATAAAACTTCATCATCTATCTGCGATAAACACCTCGAGTGTAACGCCCCGACCCTAATTACCTATAGTCGGTGCATTATCACATAACATTGTCATGATCACAAAAGATCAAGTCTCGAAAAACCGATTAGTTTAGTAGCCTTTGAAGTACCAGATATATTCATAAGGTTTACATTACATCATAAAATGAAAAACTACAATAAAATTGTTTCCATAGACCACACTCATATCCCCTCAGACTATCCCTGCAGGTCAGACATAAAATACTTCTTTGCATCCTGGGAAATATAAAACATAGAAAGGGGTGAGCACAGATGCCCAAAAAGGATAACAATATAGTGGAAACTTTCATAAATAAGCATAAACATTTATGATAATTTATAAGACTAAAACAAAAGCCTTTTAAACTTGAAATTTAGCTTAATAGGGAAAAGATAAAATCAAAACATTCCATTTACTTACTCACATGGATATTCTACTAATCGAATAATCACATGTAGTATCAATAGCCACTTTCATAATGATGGAATGCATAATGTCAGACTTTCATAACCACATAGTCAAGGCCTTGTGCCAAGACTACAAATAATATTTTTTCAATACCTTATTCCAAGACACTAGTTTGTCTCATGAGACCTTCCGATGCATCGAGGAGCTATATTGGGCTCCACCCTTCACTTACTAAGTCCAATGCACTCCTCATATGAAAATGTTTAAACATAACATAAACATTCGTATTAAAACTAGCATAAGAAATGTCAATAATTTATCCATAAACCATTAATGGTATAAAAATAACACATCCACAGTCAAACATATCACAAAACCTTCAATACAATATGGACTTTTTGTATCATAATAAATCAACTTCAAACAAGCTTAAAATCCATCAAAGGATTTTGACATAGATGAAATAAAAACCTTTTTTTTGAAATATCTCATTCTATTTTAAAGTCATTTAAGAGTCACATAATTTATAAATAAAACATTTATTTTGAAAATATTCTTATAATATTTTAAGGAAATTATCGACGATGTTATAACGGCGGAAAATAGTCGGACCTGTCGTATAAGTTAAAAAAAATACATTCTTACCTTAATTTTGTCTAAAAGGTTATAAAGGAACTTGTTTGGAAAATGATAAAAAGATTCCTTTATAAACATCTTATAAAATTCAAAAAAATTTATAAATGACTTTAACCCATATTCTAGTAAATATTAAGAATGTTTGGAAATACATTTTTAAGAAACATGGATGTGGATGATAAAGAGGTCCTAGTAGATAATTACGTATAAACAACCACAGAAAATGAAGAGATTGTACAATTAACCCTTACCTTGTACTTTTCCTTGGTCTAGGGTAGGTTAACCTCTTGTATAATGGTGAAATAATTGATATTAAATTATACAAGAATCATATACATTAATATGATATCATGTATAATCTTCTAATATTGCTTTGTTAATAATATTTTAGTATTATCCTTGTTTCAGGTGTTAACTGATTCATTTTCCTTTATATGATTTGTCACGTAAGTAATGTTTGTTATAGATATGATGTATCGTATTCATATTCATAATTATATTAAGTCTTTAAGAATTATTTTTAATCATTAAATGAAAATTAGTCTTGAATGGATATGAAGGGGAATGAATCTCACCGCGTTCGTGGAGACGATAATCCGTACGTATGCACGAGCGACAATATCATTCTTTGAATATTAAAATAATATAAAACTGGATGGTATATCATATATATAGAATAATTATCATTTTATATTTATTATTTACATCAATTAAACATCATTATTATACCCATCCAAATAATAATGTATTGAATAACAATTACACCACGATGTGGAGACAGTAAGTCGTACGTACGCACGTATGGTGACATGTCATTCAAAGGATGGATAGAATAATGAATTTGGTTTTACCATATTATAATAACCAAAAATTATATAGAAGATACTAGAGTTATTATTTTATAATGGAAACAACAAAGAAAAAGGAAGTGGAAGAAGAAAGGAACTTGAAAGAGGTGATGAAATATTTACCTCTTCTTCGGGTTCTTCCTTTTGATTTGATCAGGGATCCTTAGGTTGTCTTTATGACTAAATTAAGACCTTTAGGATAAATATAGGATAGTTGAGAGTGTATTTGGGTAGAGTTTTTCTGATCCATATGCATCTGAAGGTGTGAATTAGATACAAGGGGGAGTTCCCTTTTATAAGAGGGGTGGGGGGCACCTTAGGAAAATCTAGAAATTTTGTTTTATAATAAAATAATTTTCGGTTTTTAATGGCTCCAAAATTAATTATTTAAAAGATAATGTAGGTATGGGTCGAAAACCACTCAAAGAATAGGTTTGATACAGGTTTGGGTCCCTATATTAACTTTATCTTATAGATTTTACTCTTAGTTAAATAGTTTAACATTTACCATGTCTGTTTGTATTTTTATATTATATGGTTAATAAACTTACTATATACTTCCAAGAGAACCCCAAGTGGTTCATTAATAATAAACCTATCATTATATAAGTATTTTTTTCCTAATCTTAGATTTTTAGGAATAGAATATCAATTAATAATATAATATTTGTTTTATAAACTCTTTTATGCCAATTATGACACTATTTGGTATTTTGTTTTTGCTAAATTCATAACAGCATTATTACTTAAAAAATTCGTCTAACCAACCCTAATATGTCATATTAACCTAGAAAATTAGTGTAATTCATAAAAAGTCTCAAATTACATTTATTTTGATATTTATAGTATCAATTATTTTAATATTTCATTAATTTTTTAATTACTGCATCATCATTGTGTCATTAATAAATTAAATTATTTAATGTCTAAAAAATATAAATAAAATACCATTATGTAGGAAATAATTTTATATTTCTAATTAATATTTATAGTAGAATTTATCATATGTGTAACCCTATATTAAAAATGTTTTAGTTATTAAACATTGATTTTAACTATTAACTCTTATTTGAATTAAATAAAAATAAATGTCCTAATCTAATCCAAGTGGACCAAAGAGGTTCATATTTTATTCCTAAGGTTTTTTTTGGTCGAATTATACTTATCCAATAGAATTAGAACATGTGTTAGGGTAATAATAATATCATTTTTACCCTTAATTACCCTATTTACTTTTAACCGTGGTAAATTAAAGTAAAAAAGATACTATTCACCAAAAATTATTTTCTTCATATTGAACCACATTTTAGTTACTGATATCAACTATGTCTCTCAGATTTTTGAAATTCAACTCACAGAATTAGTAAAATTAAGTTTTATGTAAATTTGTAAATGCTCCTAGGAGGTGGGTAAAAGAGGTAAAAAGTTCGATAAAATTTTTATATATCTAAAATTATTATAAACTGGCTCCGATGAATTACATTGAACATATATAGGTATTATGTATTTTTTTGACCTAAAATATATTTAAAGAAAATAAATAAATATTTAAATAAAAATTCTGTTTTAAACTATAACTCAGTGTTTTCACTATTCATCAAAAATTGAAAGTTTTCAGAAAAATACCAAAAATTAACCCTAAGATAATTTTGATAATCTGAATCCAAAAATGAACTTCATTTTGAAAGATAAAATTTATAAAATTTTAAAAAGTGGATATTACTATTCATAACGTCTAGTTTGATTGGTCGCAATGTGTTAGAACTCGAAATTGTGTACAACACACGATATTGTATTATTCAAAGAGAAGTGTACCATGGAAGCTTGGGGTGTTACATTCTCCCAACATTAAAATAATTTCATCCTATAAATTTCTAGAATATTACTGCATAAAAAGATGTGGGTGGTTCTTCATCATAAGTTTCTCGGTTTCCCACGTTGCCTCTTCCATCTTATAGTTTCTCCATAGAACTTTTACCAGATGAGTCATCCGGTTTCTCAACACTTGTTCTATTATATCAAGAACCTTGACAGGCTCTTCACAATAAGACAGATCAGGTTCTAGTTCTAATTCCTCATAAGTGAGTACATGCGTTGGGTCAGGCATGTATTTTCTCAATAGTGATACGTGGAACACATCATGAACTTTGGAGAGACTTGGAGGCATTGCCAAACGGTAAGATATAGCCCCAATTAGTTATAGAATTTCGAAAGGTACACTGTACCTAGGACTCAATTTACCCTTCTTACCGAAATGTATTACACCCTTCCCTGGAGATACCTTCAAGAAAACATGATCTCCTACCTGAAATTCCAAATCCTTCCTTCGGTTATCAGCATAGCTCTTCTGCCTACTTTGAGCTGCTTTGATGTGGTTTTGGATTACCTTTACCTTCTCCATCGTTTCCTCCGCAAGTTATAGGCCTATGAGTTTTCTTTCACCATCATCATCCCAACAGGTTGGTGTGCGACATCTCTTTCTATATAATGCTTCATATGGTGTCATCTGAATACTTTAATGGAAGCTATTGTTATAGGAAAATTTTACCATTGGTAAATATTGATCCCACATTCCTTTAAAGTCAAGTGAAAATGATCTCAACATGTCTTCTAAGGTTTTAATACTCCGTTCTGAGTGTCCATCAGTTTGGGGGTGGTTGGCAGTGCTCAAACGAAGTTCAGTATCCAGGGATTTCTGAAATCTTTTCTAGAATCTTGATGTTAAATGTGGATCACGATCAGAAACAATCGATAGTTGTACTCCATGAAGTCTTACAACTTCATTAACATATAGTCTTTCCGATCATTCAAGTGGTAAATCTTTTCTTATATTAAGAAAATGTACTGACTTGGTAAGACGATCCACAATGACCCATATTGCATCGTTCTTTCTAGGAGACTTCGGTAGTCCCATGACAAAGTCCATCGTAATATTATCCCATTTCTACTCCAATATGGGAAGAGGTTGCATGACTCCTCCTTGATGTTTCCTTCCAGCTTTCACTTGTTGAAAAACCATACATCTTGACACAAAATCAGTAATCTCCCTCTTCATGTTGTCCCACCAAAAATATTCCTTCAAATCTTTATACATTTTGGTTCTCCCATGGTGTATAGAGAAATTGGAACTATGAGAATCATCGAACAATTCCCTCTTTAGATCAGGTATATCGGGAATACAAATTCTCTTCCCAAATTTCAAAATTTCATCTTCATACACAAATTCCTTCAATCTCCCATCATTAACAGCTTTAATATTCTTTTTAAACTCTTCATCACCGGTCTGAGAACTCATTATCCTTTCTAGTAAAGTTGATTTGGAAATCATTTGAAAAATAATTGATATTTCACCTTCCATGGTTATTCTCATATCCATATTTACTAAATCCATGTATATAGGATCCTTTTCAACTCTCATCTTGTTCAAAACTCCATGATCCTTTCTACTCAAAGCATCTGCTACCTTATTTTCCTTCCCTAGGTGGTAGTGTATAGTGCAATCATAATCTGTGAGTAGTTCAAGCCATCGCCTTTGCCTCATGTTGATTTATTTTTGTGAGAAAATATACTTCAAACTCTTGTGATCGGTATATATCTCACATTTTTTACCATAGAGATAGTGTCTCCAAATCTTCAAAGAAAATATTACAGTTGCTAACACAAGATCATGAGTAGGATAGTTTTTCTCATGAATTTTTAGCTGTCATGATGCATAGGCAGTAACCCTATCATTCTCTATAAGGAAAAAACCAATTCCTTTCTTTGAAGCATTAATATAAATAACAAACCCATCATTCCTCGATGGGGGAGTCAATATAGAATCATTGACTAATATTCTATTTAGTTCTTCAAAAAAAATCTTTACACTCTTTTGTCAAAAAAAAATTAACCCCTTTTCATGTGACCTCTATTAATGGGTTAGCCAACTGGGAAAATATCTGGACGAAACGTCGATAATAACCTCCTAAACCAATTAAAATGTGTACCTCAGTTATACTCATCGGTGTTGGACATTGTTGGATTGCCTTGGTCTTTGAAGGATCAACAGAGATTCCATCCTTAGAGACAATATGTCCAAGAAAACAAATCTCCTGAAGCCAGAATTCACACTTGCTAAACATCCCATATAATTCATGTCTTCTAAGAGTCTTCAGGATAACTCACAAGTGATTTTCATGATCTTCGTATCTTTTGGAGTATACCAAGATATCATCAATAAATACCACTAAAAAATCATCGAGATATTCCTTTAAAACTCTATTCATTAGATCCATGAAGACAGAGGGTTCATTAGTCAATCGAAAAGGCATTACTGTAAACTCGTAATTCTCATACCTAGTTCGAAATGTTGTCTTCGGAATGTCTTCCTTCTTCACGCACAACTGATGGTATCCAGATCAAAGGTCAATATTTGAAAAGTATTGATCTCCATACAGTTGGTCAAATAAATCATCAATGCAAGGTAGGGGATACTTGTTCTTTATTTTTATAGCATTGATCTCCCTGTAGTCAATTCATAACCTCATAGATCCATCTTTCTTCTTAACAAAAAGGACAGGGGCTCCCCATATATAAACACTAGGGTGAATAAATCCCTTATTACTCAATTCTTCTAGTTGTTTATTTAGTTACACTAATTCCATAGTGTCCATTCTATAAGGGGTCATCGATATAGGCCTTGAACTGGGAATTAAATCAATCGAAAAATCAATTTCTCGTTCTAGAGGATGTCTAGGTAAATCCTCTAGAAATACATCAACATACTCTTGCAGAATAGGTACGTCCTCTATTTGAACATTCTTTTACTCACCCACAGTTATTTCATTCTCTTCCTCCCCAATAATTGAATTTAGTTGAGCTATTGGGGATGGATCTAGATAAGAATCAGGTGGTGACATTTCTGCTCTAAAGATAAGGTGTTCTTTATCATCATCATAAAAAATAGTAACCTACTTCTTATTATAATAAATTTTTTCATCATGGTCCAAAATCCAATCCATACAAAGGATTATATCAAATTCAATCATGGGTATGACGATGAGATTAGCAGATAAAGAACAATTATTCTCTAATGGGAACTAATTCACAAAACTTTTTTGCAATGATACTTGCCTTTGGAGTTTTTACTGACAACTCCCTTGTTAAATCAAATTGGAAATATCTAATTTTCTTAGAAAACTAGGATGAAATGAAATAATTTTATGATCCAGAATCAAATAAATCATTTTCTAAACTTAAGGAAACCATTAAATTACTTGTCACCACATCTTTTAGAGCTTCAACCTCAGAAAAAGTGATAGCTTAATCTTGGCCTTGATCTATTGGCCTTTTGTGAGGTAAGCTCCCCTGATGTTTAGGACAATCATTTTCAAAATTCCCCCTTTCTCTATAATTTTAGCATTCAACATCGACAGCCTATTTCTTCCCCATGAAATCAGGATCTTGGTGGCCTTTTTCACAACACTTGTAACAGACTCCCATTCTCTTCAGGAAAGTACCAAGGTGTTTCTTCCCACATTTACTACAGTATGGATATTCAAATTTTCCTTTCTTTCCATTATTTTCATTTCCAGAGTGTTCAGGGATCTCTTCTTCTCTTACTTTTCTTTAAAGTCATAAGACTTAGAGAATTCTTTTTCTATCTTGATAGAACATGAGAAAATATCTTCGTACAATGAAAAGGATTGTGAGACTAATGCTCAATATAGAAATGGTTTTAACCCATCAATGAAATAATCAATCTTACTTCTTGGGTTACATATATAATCTGTTGCATGCCTCTCTAACCATGTAAAGTTAGCTTCATACTTTGGGACATTTTCATCCTCCTTTTGCCTCAGACTCAAAAAATTTCCTTTCTATATCTGCTTGATGGTCACGAGGAAAGTATTTTTCTAATAAAATCTCTTTAAACACACTACATTCCATATTTGATATTTCATCATCTTTATTTTTGTTTTTAATCAATGACCACCATTGATCAGCATCTCCGGTGAGGCGGTAAACTTCCATGAAAACTTTTTCCCTTTCGCTACTCCCCATGGTGTGGAAAATTTTTTCTAAGGAATTTATCCATTGCTCAACTACTAGTGGATTTTTACTCCCATTTAATGTTATTGGTTGTTGCCTCATGAAGCGATCAAACATTTATCCTCAATGCTACAGATCTGGGTGCTTTATACGGGTAAGGTTGCTTCTCATAACCTGATTGAGTTGTCCCAATATAGTGATAAGCTGATCAGCACCAGTTGTATCACCGGCTCCACTATTATTATTTTGAGTAGGAGGAAAATACCTACATGGATTGCATGCATTGATATGGTTTCCATTCCTTCCACTAGGTTCCATTTCTAAACAATGGCATAATCTAGATTAGTTTATGAATCGAAATACATAATTCCAAACTTGTAAAACACTTAACATAAATTGAACAGTTTATGGATATAATCCATAATCATAAAAATGTTTTATTTGAGGAAGTATATACTCATAAACCCTTCATAATGGTTTTTAATTAAAATGATAATTATCTTAAGAATATCCACCAGGAGTGTTGTAACCAAGAGCGAAGTAAGTCTCGTTGATGTGCACCAGTTCTCATTCGAGTCTTGCTTAAAGCGGTGTTTTCTGGTTTTACCCCTAGGTACATCTATGCCAGATCCACCTCTACCTTCTCGTATCCAGACATGGATTTATTCCTTGTAAAACTCCCAAAGTCTCTATAATACCAAAATTCTAGGAAGTTCTTTTATAATAATCCTCAAAGTCTATCTTAGGGTAATGTACTCTAATCAGAGTTTATTTAAACCTAGTTTCCAAGGTTTGTACTAAACTTCCTCTGATACCAACTATAACGCTCTGGCCCTAGTTACCTAGAGTCAGTGCATTATCACATAACATTGGCATGATCACAAAAGATCAAGTCTCGAAAGACCGATTAGTTTAGTAGCCTTGGAATTAATAGATACATTCATAAAGTTTACATTAAATCATAAAATGAAATACTACAACAACATTGTTTCCATAGACCACACTCATATCCCCTCAAAATATCTTTGCAGATCAGTCATAAAATACTTCTTCGAATCCTAGAAAAAATAAAACATAGAAAGGGGTGAGATCAGATGCTCAGTAAGGATAACTATATAGTGGAAACTTTCATAAATAAGCATAAACATTTAAGGTAATGTATAAGACTAAAAAAACATATTAAACTTGAACTTAAGCATAATATAGAAAATATAAAATCAAATAATGTCATTTAATTACTCACATGGATATGCTACTAGTCGAATAATCACATGCAATATCAATAGCCACTTTCATAATTATGGAATGCATAATTCCAGACTTTCAAAACCACATAGTCAAGGCCTTGTTCCAAGACTACAAATAAGATTTTGTCAAGGCCTTGTTCCAAGAAACTAGTTTGTCTCATGAGACTTACCGTTTCATTGAGGAGCCATGCAGGCTCCACCCATCACTTACTAATCCTAATGCATTCCTCATATTAAAAGGATTAAACATAACATAAATATTCATATTAAAACTACAATACTAAATGTCAATACTTTATCCATAAACCATGAATGGTATAAAAATAACATATTTATAGTCAAACATATCACAAAACCTTCAATAAAATATTGAAGTTTTGTATCAAAATAAATGAACTTCAAATAATCTTAAAATCCATCAAAGGATATTGACATAGATGAAATCAAAACTTTATTTTGAGAAATATCTCTTTATATTTTGAAATCATTTAAGATTCACATAAATTATAAATAAAACATTTATTTTGAAAATATTCTTATAATCTTGTAAGGGAAGCTTCAACAATGTTATAATGGTGGAAAATAGCCGCAACCGCCGTATAAGATAAAAAAAGAGATTCTTACCTTAATTTGGTCGAAAAGGTTATAAAGGACCTTGTTTGGAAAACGACAGAAAGATTCCTTTATAAAAATATTATAAAATTCAAAAAAGGGTATAAATGACTTTAACCCATAGTCTAGAAAATAGTAGTAATTTTTTTAAATGCATTTTTAAGAAACATTGATGTGTATGATAAAAAGGTCTCAGTAGATAATTACATATAAACAACCTTGGATAATGAAGAGATTGTAGAATTAAACATTACCTTGTACTTTTCCTTGGTAAAGGGTAGGTTAACCTTCTGTATAATGGTGAAATAATTGTTATTAAATTATACAATAATCTTATACATTAATATGATATCATATATGATCTTTTAATATTGCTTTGTTAATAATATTTTAGTATTGTCGTCTTTTTGGGTGTTAACTGATTTGTTTTCCTTTATATGATTTGTCACATAAGTAATGTTTGTTATGGATATTATGTATCTTATTCATATTCAGAATGATATTAAGTCTTTAGACATTATTTTTAATCATCAAATGAAAATTAGTCTTGAATGGATACGATGGGGAATGAATCTCATCGTGTTTGTGGAGACGGTAATCCGTACGTACACACGAGCGACAATATCATTCTTTTGATATTAAAATAACATAAAATTGGATGGTATATCATATAAAAAGAATCATTATCATTTTATATTTATTATTTACATCAATTACACAACATTATTATACCCATCCAAATAATAATGTATTTAAGAACAATTACACCACGACGTGGAGACGGTAAGCTGTATGTACGCACGTATGGGGACATGTCATTCAAAGGATGGATAGAATAATTAATTTTGTTTTAAAATATTTATAATAACAATAAATTATATAGAATATAGTGGAGTTATTATTTTATAATGGAAACAACAAGTAAAAAGGAAGTGTAAGAAGGAAGGAACTTGAAAGAGGTGATGAAATATTTACCTCTTCTTCAGGTTCTTCCTTTTGATTTGATCAAAAGGGATACTTAGGTTGGCTTTCTGACTAAATTAAGTCCTATAGGATGACGGGAGGATAGTTTTGAGGGTATTTGGGCAGAGTTTTTCAGTCCAAATAGATTTTATGGTGTGAATTAGAGAGAAGGGGTAGTTCCCTTTTATAAGAGGGGTGAGGGGCACCTTAGGAAAAGCTAGAAATATTATTTTATAATAAAATAATTTTCGGTTTCTAATGGATCAAAAATGTATTATTTAAAGGATATGGTGCGGATGTTTCAAAAACCACTCAACCAATAGGTTATAGACAGTTTTGGGTCCCTATATTAACTTTATCTTTTAGATTTAACTCTTATTTAAATAGTTTGACATTTACCATGTCTCTTTGTATTTTTATATTATATGGTTAATAAACTTACTATATACTTCCAAGATAACCCCAAGTGGTTCATTAATGATTCACCTATTATTATATAAGTCTTTTGGCCGAACCATAGATTTTTAGGAATACAATATCAATTAATAATATAATATTTTTTTTAAAAAATCTTTTATGTCAATTTTGACACAATATAGTATTTTGTTTTTGATAAATTCATAAAAGAATTATTAATTAGAAAAAAAATCATATAACCAACCCTAATATGTCATATTAACCTAGAAAATTAGTGTAATTCATAAAAAGTCTCAAATTACATTTATTTGGATATTTATAGTATCAATTATTTTAATATTTCATTAATTTGGAAATTACTGTATCATCATTGTGTCATTAATAAATTAAATTGTTTAATGTCTAAAAATATAAATAAAATACCATTATATAGGAAATATTTTTATTTTTTTAATGAATATTTATAGACGAATTTATCTTATGTCTGACCTGGTTAGAAATGTTTAAGTTATTAAAATTTGATTTTAACTCTTTTAACTCTTCTTTGAATTAAATAATAATAAATGTCCTAATCTAATCCAAGGGGACCAAAGAGGTTCATATTTTATTTCTAAGGTTTTTTTTGGTCGAATTATACTTATCCAATAGAATTACGACATGTGTTAGGGTAATGATAATATCATTTTTACCCTTAATTACCCTGTTTACTTTTAACCGTGCTAAATAAAAGCAAAAAGTTACTATTCGACAAAAATTATTTTTATCTTATTGAACCATATTTTACTTAATTATATCATCCTTTTCTCTTGTATTTTTGAAATTCAACTTAGAGAAGCTGTAAAATTAAGTTTTATGTAAATTTGGAAATGTTCCTAAGAGGTGGGTAAAAGACTGTAAAAAAGTTCGATAAAATTTTTATATATCTAAGATTATTATAAACTAACTCAAATGAATTAAATTGAAATTATATAGGTATTATGTATCTATTTTCACCTAAAACAAATTTAAATAAAATAAATAATTATTTAAATTAAAATTTTGTTTTTAACTATAACTCAGTGTTTTTCACTATTCATCAAAAATTGAAAGTTTTCTAAAAAATACCAAAAATTCACCCTAAGATAATTTTGATACTCCGAATCCAAAAAATGAAGTCCATTTTGAAATAAAAAATTATAAAATTTCAAAAATTGGGTATTACTATTCATAACGGCTAGTTTGATTGGTCGTGATGTGTTAGAACTCGAAGTTGCGTACAACACACGCTACTATATTATTCAAAGAGAAGCATACCGTGGAAGCTTGGGATGTTACATGAGGACAGGGCATGTTGGGTTTTCATATAAAATAATATATTATAGGGCGTGAATAGGTGTTAAATTTTATAAGTTCTCAGAGTTACATGTTTATGAGTCACATGTGCCATGTAGAAAACCACATGACCCATCTTCGACTAATAGATTACACATCATGTATTCATGTTACATGCCAAGTATTCTAGCTAACCATGCATCAGGACGGCCTGATCAACTCATAGTGTGTTAAATATATACTGTATGGAATTAAATTCACATGCTCTTAATTAATTTGTGATTCGTCCTAGTGAATTAAGCATGGGTACACTATGTGCACTAATGGGATACATGCCATTTACTCTTTTGGTGTACGTCCAGAATCCTTAGCAGCTATGGATGAGTTCTTTAAATGTACTTCAATCATAATTAATCCATTTTTTATTATATTTTCATGAACAAATTGGAAGAAGAGAATATCTCATGATTCATATTAAAAAAATTTACCAAAACTAATGAAAAAATGTGTAAATCAATCAGTGATCTTTAAATAATTATAAATACTTATGCGGCCACTTTGATACAACTTTTAGGTTTTAGGTGCCATGAAAGCACCAAGAGGGGAATACCCCACACGGTTTTTTATCATAATCAATGATTAATCCAGGATGTACATTGATGATGAATATTGGGACCAAGGAAATTTAGTTAAATATTAATTGACATTAGGATGATAGAAACAAACATTCGATTATCAAATAATGATTTATAATTAATTTAAGTAGTTAAAGAGTTACATTGTGATGAATTCTTTCTTCATTGATGAATTTGATAACACCTGTATGTCATACCATCGATTTTTCATAAGAATAATGTTTAGATTCCCTCTAGTGGTGATCTAAATTTGTACTGGGAACCTTTGAGGGTCATTGTAAGACTCTCTAAGTAATGGACCAGAATATCCTAACGCATACATCATTCATCCCTAATCGCCCTGATAATCACTTCCAGGTAGGATTATCCTTGATCTCTCTATAATCAAGAGTGGTGGTGGAGGACCACACTTCATTCATGAGAGTTTTCTTTGAGGCAATCTATTTAGGGATTGAAAGGATTTTCAGGAGTCATTATACACAACTGAAATAATGGCTAGTGTTATGGTTGGAAGTAATATAATTGCGTTTAAATAGTGCTACGGTTAGAAAATAATAATTTCATATGCATTCTAGTTATTTCATTAATCCCAACAGAACCTCTTGTCAATATTATTATTATTATTATTATCATTACTATTATTATCATTTGACATGCATAAAACCAATAAATTAATTATATATTATTTCTTAAATAAATTGTTTAAAACTTATTCAAATAATATTTAATATGTATTATTTTTCATCAAACCATTAAAATTGATCGGTTATTCATCCACAATTTTTATCTGGGCTTGAATAATTACTATTTATTTATTAATTAATGATTACTTCATTATTATATAATAAATAAATAAATTTTAAATTCACTAAATAATAAATAAGTATTTATTAAACAAATTCTAATATTCTCTCAAATAAATACTCACTAAATATATGAGGTCAAAAAAATTATAGATAATTATTAAACCATGTAAGGTAATAATATTTATTCTAAATGTTAAATAATAAATATTATTATCATTTAACTGATGTTTCAGATACACTTAGCATGTGACAATATAGGCCTCTTTCTCAGTGGAATTTGGAGGATCTTCCCAAAGTCCAAGATTTGCATTTAACAATATGAAATGAAATCATAGAGAAAGAAGTTAATTCCATAATAACATAAAAACACATACATACTCTTACAGTGTAAAACATATCTTTATCATGATATCTCTAATCAAGGAGGTTGCATGTTGGTATCATCTATCTATGTGTTCAATGACTCTTTCTTTGACCTTTCAGAAATGATCATTCCCAAAGAAGACCATGTTCATGGGTTTTTTTAGGTTGTTTCATTCCCATAAAAGTTTCACAGATATCATTTTCCATTAAAGAACAGAAGAGACAAATCCATTCTCACGTTATTAATTAATGTAATATTACTCATGACACGCCCAATGTGTCCTACGTCTCCATGAACATGTCATATTAGATTCAATAAATACATCAAAGTTAATGACTTATAATATCCATTAATTAAAAAAATTAAATTCTAAGGATCAATACACGCATCAGGAGATAGAAATATCAAATGTCACCTATAAATAGTAATTTCCTACTAGATGGTCTCTTTCACATAATCTCATGCCCCGAAAATTACCAAGGCTATACACCATGAGAAGGTGTCTCAAAGCCCTATGAGTATCCACCTACAATAGATTATACATTTTACATCATGTCAAATTATATCATTCAGATATAGGAAAAAATTATTTAATAATACTACTATAACACTTCTAGTTTCTCATCATAATGGGGAACTACTATAGCATTTTAGTATGGCGGATATTCTTATAACATTATCACATACTATGTCATGTATAATAACAATCATGATGTGATGAGAAGTTTATTAATATTAAAAAACTATTAATTTATATAATCATCAAGTATATAGAATTTGGTTTAAGGGCACCAACTCTAAGAACCTAACCTTTCATTTCTTACGAATTGGTCAAATAATGATTTCAAATATTTGATTTTAAATCACATAGAATATCAAAAAATTCTTGTCATAAATACTCATTTTTTGAGTTCCCATGAAATTTTGAATATTATGATAAAATCTATACTTTTAGATTCATTTGAAATTTTCCATGTGTTCATGAGGTTTCTACACTACCAAGTGGCACTGGATCTTATGGCATGAAGCTCATCTATTGAAAAAATCATCACCTTTGGTTTGTTATTAAGATCATAGATAGAATCACAATATACTTGTGATATTTTATCAAAAACAAATGTTACATGAAGCGTCATCTAATTTATCCAAATATTCTACATATATTCAGAATCAATATTTTGAATTTATCCTCAAATTTTATATAAAATTAACTATACATTTTTTTCCTCAGGATATAAATTCTAGATTCCCAACATACATTAATATAGGTCCTAAATTACCTTTCTGTTTCTATCTTGTATCTTAGATCACAAATACTCCCAACACCATTACACTTACATTTATCTCCATCACACATACACTATATCTTGAGGACACATAAGTGGGATCCAATGAAACACTTGCAGATTCAAAGGATACGTACATAGGTCAGAAGACATGTAAACAGGTTACCTTCACTCACAAATTGATGTTGATTCACTCATAAACATAGATATAATGACTCATATACACATCCCTTTTCTACTGAAATGACACATATTCCGATTCTCAAACACACATTTATATTTTCCCTTCACATTCACATTGATTTCAATCACATATATGCAATGAACTAATGAGTCATATGCATATCACCACCTTTTTGTTGAAATGACACATAAGTATATGTTCAAAAACACATATGCATGGAATTTTCTATTTTTAGCTTTGGCTTCCAAATTTCATCATTCACTAAAATATATTTAGAAGTTCCTTAACTCACCTCTCACATAGGATTAACAACAAATAAAAATTCTTCAACAATTCAAAAGGAATTTAAATATTCATGTTGAATTCATGTAAGTTGCAACATATAATTTGTGAAAAAAATGAAGGGTTTTTTTAAGATCACTGACATCTGAAGATTTTGTAGTGTACACACTAATATTTATATTCTTATATTTGTAAAATTGGAATGAAGATCAAGCTCAAGGACAAGTGTTCATATATTACTTTACAATTTCTTTTGAATCCAATTTTTCTTCTTATTTTACACCTCTCATTTTGAGATAATAATTTTAATTTTATAATTTCATCGATGTATTGATTGTGGACTAATTTACACATGTGATCATTACTTGAACATATTGTTGATCTACTCAGATTTGAAGTTAGATTCTTCTATCCTTTTAATTTTAAATTAAAAAATTTTTATATTTTAGAAACATGTACATCTAACTAGTTGATAAATTTAGAATTATAGTTTGTTTAACCTAAATCTCTTTAACATATTACATTTTTCTATTTTATATATAATTATAAGCATATTTTTATATTCTATTTTAATTTACATTTTGGATGACTACTAAGGTTTATCTTCTGTTTTGAATTGTGTTTTTATTTTTTACTAAATTATATAGTCTTTACTTTTCATAAATTTATAGTTTATTTACAAAATTTGATTTCTTTAAAGGGTATTTGAATTTAAGGTTGTTAAAATATTAAATTCATATAATCTTGAAATAGTACTACAAGAAAAAGAATAGGGTTATTCAGATTTGGAAGAATATACAGAGATAAATTATCATATCTTTCAATACATTTACCCCTAGTTTTTTTATTTTTTATTTTATGAATAAAAACTCTCAACTTAGACTATTGTTTCCTCTTCTATATAATAATATGAATTAGAGGTTTCTACTTCACAATAGATTTAAGTATAAGGAAAACATAGAATAAGGCATAATTTTATAACTCATATACAAAAATCATATTCCATGGGTTTTGAGTGCCAAAATTAATACATGCAAATGGAAGATCTATAAATCACCTTTCAGTTAGATATTATTTTAAAGAAAAATAGAAAGGCATGGTTACCACTTCTTGAACTCTAGATTCAACTTTCTACATTCTAGTTTTCTAATAAACTATGTACTAAAATTGATGCATGTAAATGGAAAGGATTAAAGATATCAAAGAGAAAGGAATATGGAATTTCACTTGGGAGTCAGTCCGAAATAGTTATTTAATTAAGTATTGAGGTTTAATGCCTCACAAATTCTGGTGGAACAAAAAAATTTCTCTAGATGAGCATATTCTTGATATCAGAGAGCACATATGTGTCATGGAGTGCCAAAAATGTGGGGGCATACTCAATATTCCCAGCATGTCCCATATGAAAAAGTTGGTGTGTCTATATCTCAATTTTTACTAGAATAAAATAGTTAGTCACATTGTCAACCTTAGGTATGTCAATCCCACATCATAGAAAATATGTGGAAACCAACACATTGTAACTCTTGGTCCTAAATCTCTCCAGCCAGATATTCCTCGGATCATGTGACCTCATTCGGGGATATAGTAGTGCAATGTGATTAGTATTGCTGATATTGGTTCTAGAAAGATCACCACTTTTTTCTACCTATTTTGACCTACATATCACATCTACCTAAAATGTCTAAGGAAAATGAGGCTGAGGGACCTTATGAAATGTTCATGATGCTAACCCATGAACTCATGCTAAAGATAGAGGATGAGATTGTAAAATTTTCTCACTATTTGTGGATCAAATTTTTCTCCATCATCAGTGGTTATTTTATCAAAGAGAAGAGATTCTGGATCTAAAAAGGGTGTGAGGTGGTGATCTCTACCCCCATCCACTGTTTTGATTTCCTTCATAGGAGCTATGCAGTTTTGAACCAGTTTAATTATGATATTCTTGATGGGCATTGAGAGGGTTAGAGGGTTTGGAGGTGGTCGAGTACATGGATAGGCGGACGGGATGTTCAGAATGAAGATTTTTGGAAACAAATTCTTCCCAGAAGCATTATAGGGCTAACATCTCATGCTAGGATCATGAAAGGAATACCATATTAGGGACTAAGGCAGCGATGATGGTTCCATTGGAATCATATAAGGATCATTTCATGGTGAAAAGAACCATAAATTATGATCCCATTAAATATTGATTGATTGGGTTAG
This sequence comes from Viscum album, assembly GCA_963277665.1. Lineage (NCBI taxonomy): Eukaryota > Viridiplantae > Streptophyta > Magnoliopsida > Santalales > Viscaceae > Viscum > Viscum album. Next base: position 868,968,345 of record OY728147.1, on the reverse strand, counting down.
CATTTGTGTTGTGGGGGATTCTATCAATGCAAGGACATTAGTCATAGTAATGTTTCATTAAACACGTAATTTTGATGTATTTTTAATGATTTTTTATTTTAATTTTTTAAATTGAATGTGGTTTCGAGTATTAAAAAAAACAGGTTCAAAAAATTGTGATCATTATTCAAACTTCTCCATTTTGAGAGAGAAGTGTGAACAAGGTTCACACTTCTCCCTCTCGGTCAAAGAGGCGTAAACCTCGTTCACACTTCTTTATATATATATATATATTAATTTTTTTTATATAATTAATAACATAATATTTATTATTAATATTAATTTCTATGAATATTACTTATAAATAGTTGTTAATTTTTTGTTGATATAAAATATTACCAATTCGTTAATAAATACTATATTTGTTAATAATAAATTATATTATTTTTTATTGATTAATATTATATTATTATGTTATTAATTAATAGTATAAAAACTAATATTTTTAAGATTATAATTTTAAATCATTGTTAATTTTTTTGTTGATATATTTATTATTAATATATTAATATCTAAAATACTTATTAATTATCTATTATATTATTTATTATTAATTAATAATATATTATTATGTTATAAATATAATGAATAGAATTATAGTTAATATTTATTGTATAATAATGTAAATAAAATAATTTGTATTTAGAAAAATATTTACTAGTTTATAATTATATTACTTCTATAAGATTTTAATTATAAATCTTGGTTAATTTTTTTATATAATTATTAAGAAGTTTTTTATACATAAATTATTTCTTAATATTCAATTGAAGTGTTTACTATTAATTAATAATATATTAGTATGGTATTAATAAAATTAATTTCATTATAGGTAATAGTTTTTATATAATAACGTAAATAAAATAATTTTTATTTAGAAAAATATTTACTTGTTAATAATTATATTATTATTAATATATTTTTTATTATTAATTAAATGGTTATATAATAAACAAGATCATAATTATTATTGGTATTAACAATATTTATTAAATGGAAAATAATAATATTATTAATATTATTAATTAATTTAAGTAGTTTATTTATTATATTAGATCTTAGTATTATTACCGATATTATGTATAATAAATAATCATTTATATAAATTATTAAATATTAATAATATTTATTGAATTAAAAATAATAATATTATTAACATTTAATAATATATTTACAAATATTATTGATTATACATAATATGTATAATAATACTAAGAATTATTATTATAAATAACAAATAATAATTACTATCACTACCAATATAGTTATTAATATTAATGTTTCTTATTCATTCAAAATCATTTGTATGAATTTCCAATTTTATCAATTAATTCATTTATGAAATATTATGTAATATATTAGTATATTTTTAAATAATTTATAAATAGTGATTCAAAAAACATATAACATGTATCAATATAATCTATGCTGGTGTCCTAGGTTCTACTCTATGTCATAGCACATTGTATGTATAATTTCTCTATGTTTTGTCTATCTATATCAATGTTCTGGCATATGATACACCTATGTATCATTTCTGGCACCCACCACCACATAATCTTTTGTGATAAGTGGTGGATCTATAGTCCCACCAACTATAATATTTTCTACCTATAAGGATATTTTTTATTGGCTGTAACTATCCCAAAAATATGAAAAAGATGGTTATTGTGTAGTTGATATCTACGAATCATAGGCTAATAAAGAATATTGCATAGAACAATAAACATTTATCTCTACAACAAAATTTGACATGCTAACAAACCATGTCTATGCCTTTTCCTCTGGTTGTGTCTGTGGGTCTTAGGCAATAGGATATGGAGGATCATCTGGATGATCATTATGAACACCCTCCTCCTATGCCACATCTACATCCATAATAGGGTTATCACCCCTGTCACATCTATATCAGGCACATCATCCTCAACATCACCTGACTCACTAACATAAATACCAGGATAAATCTCATCCATGGGAGGAATAAAATCTTTCATAGATCTATGAAAATATTCCTCATCAAATGGGCCTCCCACTACTGGATCAGATATGTGAAAGATGAGAGTGATATGAAAAACTTGTGAAAAAAACTATGCTTTTAACTGATTTTAATAAAAAAATGTGAAATAGTGGAAGGAAGAATTTTTACCTAGTCATGATAGCCCTAACCAGTTCATGTAAGAAATCTCACAGGGTACATACAGTACCAAGGCATATAATCTAGATAATAGAATAAATGAAAATGTATTTTTTTGGCCCCTCATAATCAGAACACATGTCATATGTCTCATGGCTCAATATATCCTATATGATATCTCCTCTAATTAAATTCTTGATTCCCTGAAATCTTTAGAGAACAAAGTGAAGGTAACTAACTAGGTGGTGCATAAATGTGCTGATAAAATCCAAACTACCACATAACCCTATAATTTTTATGCCACACAATATTATGAAAATTAATTAGAGGAACGATGAGTGATCCAATAACAAGAATCACCATACAATATGGTGGGAGACTTTAGAAGATAGACTCTTTATATGGAAACCATGAAATCTGAAAAAAAAATGAGTAAACAATTAATAAATGAAGACCTTTATAGTAAAAAATATTTATTTAACTATATAATTAATAACCACTTACATCATATGGTTGAATACTATCCAGCATAAGTTTGTAAGAGTAGACATCATGTCTGGATGTGTATGAAGGTCGATGTTCTTGAATCCACCAATATATAACATTATTATAGTTATATTTCATAATAGAAGGCAATAAATTTGATTTTAAAATTAGAATAGAAGAATAACATACCATCATCCACATAGAGACTCTAGTATAATATCTATAGGAAATAGTGCATGTGCATGTGAAGCTACGCAAGGGATGTGCTCCCACATCCACATAAATATAAGAATAACACATCCTATGATTTTAATCTTATCAATGTGACATGCATTTTATATTTCCCTGTATGTATATGTGATACATGCAGACCCTCAGCTATAATGACAAGCCTGGTCCAAGTCCTCCAATAAAGGCATATACATCACATGTATAAATGTAGTCAAATATCAATGAATATTGTTCCACCGATCAGCCTCAAAATGTATGCACTTGAAAATAACTGCATGGTAATATTTCCAGCATCATTGGAAATATGATCAAAGTGTTGTTCAATCCATTCCATGTGCAATCTAATTCCAACGACAGACTTACCATCATTGTGGACCTCAATGCCCAATAATCTATGAACAATATCAAACCAATCTACACCCACTCGGACCATCACATACACACCATTAATGGGGAGGCCTAACATAATAGACACATACTCGGGTATAATAGTCATCTCCCCCTCTATAAAATGGAATTTATGTGTCCTTGGACTTCATATATTTACGAGCATATTAAATAGATGACAATAAAAAAATGTGAAGTCACACATCGCTATACAGTAGAACCCAACATGATGAAGATGATGGATGATGAGAGGAGGTGGTGAAACATGATGTAATGATTATATCATCATACATTAAAAGCAATCACTAGACATCCCTCAAAATCCATCCATGAAACAATCCTATCTCAGAATGTGTGCAATAGAGGACCCACCATCTGTACATTTGATATGATTGTTACTTTTTATGGTTAATTAATTAAAATTTGTAAATTATTTTTTAAAAAAACTACAACAACCAAAATGAGGTAGACAATTTTCATGTATAATTCATCATTATGATGAAAAATTAGGTACACAAATATGTGTTACTGATGTTGGATTAGTTTATAAATTTCATGTTTTAATGATCTCCAATCATGTCTAATTTATTTATAAATATTTTTTCTATACATCATCCATGATGAGAACCTTGCATAGAACATGGGGATGCATGATATATTAAATCAACCATTTTATTTGAAGGTTTGATTTGAAAACTATTAATTTAGAGGTTGAACCTCTTTTTATTCATTTTCATTGTTTTATTATTTTCTAATTTTTAAAGTATCAAAAAATTCTTTCTGATTGAATCCTAAAATGAAAAAAAATCAGAGTTGAAATTCTTCATAAATAAGGAAAGTAATAAATAAAATGATTCATTAATGAAATGTTTGCATTTGAAATAAATTTTCACATTCATTATAAAATATATAAACATGATCATGGATGATGTTAAGTGAATATTTTTTCTGCCACTTGGGGACATCCATTATGAGTATTCCCTTCTACGTGAAAAATGTTGTGTCATAGTCTCCCTCCCTGTTGTTGATGCCAGTCCATATCATTTTTTATATGACAATAATTTAGTCATCCCTAGGGGATTAAATTTTTATTATCAATCCAATTATTTGAAAAATAAATAAAAAAAGAAAAAAATCATAAATGAAAAATCAAAAATAAGATACCTAGAAATATCAAGGATGACATTCGGCTGATCAGTAGGCAAGGTAATATAACAAAAGTTAGAAACAGGCATCTAAAGTGAATTGTAACAGTTTTCCTAAGTGTTCACATGATACATCCGCTCAACATAGGGCTACCATGATATTTTCATCAATCCAAAAACTACAACAACATGTGAACATGGATATTTCAATGATTGTAAGTTACTATAATTAATATACCTATTATCTAACATGACCACAAGCACTCATCCACTATTCCCTATAACCCGATAGTGGCACTCTCTTACCAGAATATAGCTTTATTCCTGGTCAAAGGTTAAAAAATTAAATACCAACACTTCATTCTTTAACAAATCTATGGAACTTTAGAAATTATGACTAAAAAAATTCATTTTTCATCCTCTGATAGTCCAGCTGGGTCTGTACAACAAAGTACATAAAACTTCAATAAAATGTCTCTTGTACTAACCATGTGATCGGTAGTTTTCACACACCCTTGAAGACTCCATTTATGAACTCCACCATGTTAGTGGTCATATAACCATATATCCTACCACTATAATATGCTAATAACCATTTTTCCTTTGAAATCCACATTATATAGTCATACACATCTTGATTAGACCATTTAATTTCTTTAAGTTATTGATCTAACCTTTCTCGATGAGGCTTGTATGCATAAACCAAAAGAGAATAATGTATTTAAAATGTTATTAAACTTTATTTCCAATAAAATATGTTCATAAAAACATACCCAACTTGATGATCACCATCTTTATTTTCTCATCTATGAAATATATATCCACATTAATTGCAATATATCTAATGAAATATCAATGATAAGAATTCAGTTCTCTCCGTTAAACTCCATCACTATTAATAGCTTCTATAATCTCTCAATAGTGATTGGATTTCAGACACACACCTTGGTTTTGTGTGACATGAATGCATATACATTCAAAAAATGAACTTTATGGTTCCAAATTCTCTTTTTCAATAATAGAGAATGAAAGTGGAATAGGATCATGATTACTATTATGAGTGGATGAAATTATTAGTATTCCTATATACTTACCATAAATAAATGTTCCATTGACTTGAATTAATTGTTTACAATATGGAACAATAGTGATATATGGAATGAATTCCCAAAATATACTTTTCAACTTCACCTTTGATTGATCAACTCGGTGATCTGGGGAGACATATTCAACAATTCCCCAATGATAAATAATATGATTTTTAAGAGACAACAATCCCATAAGCTATGACAACATTGCATATAATTCATCCTAATAACCATATACTTTCAAAATTGCATTTTGTTTTATATTCCAAGACTTTATGTATGATATCTTATAGTTAAACAAGTATTGTACTCATTCCTAAACAAGGGACATAGGAACATCTTGACACATCTGTATCATCTGTACAATAATTTTTGATATAAAATCTACATCAAGTGAAAAGTGATCCTGTGAAAATCATGGATGCACACATATTTCTTGTCCTTATAATTTGGTTATCTTACAACATGGAAAAAATTACATATATTTTCTTTATTTAGAATTAATATTCCGGATCATATTTTTCACATCAAATGAGATATTTTCTCTTCTCAGAATCATCAATGACAAATGAAACATGAAACTCTGTGTGGTATTTTTTATCACATTTTTCAAGGAAACATTACTTTCAAACTCTTACCTGACATAGATATTTTTATTATTTGATGTAGATATATTCCCTATAATTCCAAGGAATTTAGTAGCCCGTGTAATAACATCCAATTCAAAATGTTGTGAAAGAGACATTCCTTTGACTAATGAAGTTAATATTGTAGGATGATTACCACTAAATGGTGGATTCCAATCTATCAGTGGAACCTCAGAAGGTTCATTCCACACATCACCCTCACCCACTTCATCCTATAAATACTCACTAGATACTTCTTTATCAAATAAACTATCATTTAGAAAATTAGGAGTACACATAAGGATATTAACTAAATTTACTTCCAAATTTTGATCTCCCACTTCATAATTTGATTCTATCATAGGTTTCATATTATTAGGAAATGAATAAGACTATTGTGAAGGACTGACAACTCACAAAACATGGTTCTGTAGTAGTTCATTTCACCGCATCAATATCAAAAATCACTACATATAATTCCATTATACCATTACTACATTTATGCATGATTAACAATGATGCATCCATCCAATTATCATCATCGACCAAAGGATACTTAGTATGCCATAAATATTCAAGATATTGAATATGTCGATATGTAATTGAATTAATTGATTGATTAGCCCCCATTTTTAACTTACTCTGAATATTCTGGTGAACATTGTCCAATTTCACACAATCATGAATATTTTACACTCTTTAAAGTAGAAAAATATAGCTAAAACCTTTATCGATATAAATTTCATTACCATTGTAGTATATGTGTGAAGACATGATTACCTTAAAATAATAATTAATAAAATATTATCCACAACATCATTAAAATTGTAAATTTTTTAAATTGGATATGATTAAATAATTTATTTTATCTTGAGAATGTTTCTATAAATCAGTTTATCATTATTTTATATACAAACCAAAACCTCAGTGGATCCTAGCACCTCTTTTATCTCATATTTGAGTAACCACAAGTCTCCTAATAGACATGGTATAAAAACTGAGCTTCAAATAGTAACACTTATTATCGAATTCCCTTTTTTTAAACTGATACTCACATGCAAGTTAGAGGGTCTAGGGGTTTCAGATACATAACATTTTTTAAGTGGAGACAGAGGTCCTTACATACTTAGAGATAAGTATGACATGAAGGTCATCAATGAGGGATATAAAAAAAATTATTAAAAAATATATCAATGAAAAAACATGACATGAAATTTCAATCATTAATTAGTCGGTCATCTCAAGATCATCCAATTATTACAAATAAAATAATTTGAAAAAAAATACACATGCAATTTCAATCATACATTTGATGTGCATCTCAATATGAGTCAATATACTAGGCTACTAACATGTTTTCTTGAGATATTTATTCTTTTCTATATATTGTAACATTACTTATAAATATATTTAATAATTAATGTATATATATATAACATATATATATTTAGACTTCTAAGAAGATTTTTCACTATTACATGTGAAAAACTATAACTAAAACCTTGATCAATATAAATAACCACAATATTGAAGTATATTTATGGTGATATGATTATGAAAGAAAATTTTATAGACCGTTATATATTTTTATGTCACAACATCAAATGTTTCATATATTTTAATTACTTATGAATAAATAATTATGACTTGATCCTGATACTTTTCTATGGATTTGTTTATTATTATTTGATAAACTAACCAAAACCTAGCAGTGAACTTATAGAGTCTCTATTATCTCATATTTCAGTAACTATCAGTCTCCTTTCAAATAGAATCACCTCTTATAAAACATCACTTATAGAATGCCTTTTTATAACAAAGTTACTCACATGAAAGTGAGGGTTTAAATACATAACATTTTCTAGGTGGACACATAGGTCCTTACATACATATAGATGGATGAATCATACATCATCAAAAAGGAAAATAAAATGAAATTATTACAAATTATATAACCACATACACAAAAAAAATACATGCAATTTCAATTATGCATTGGTCATTCATCTCAAAATCATCCATCACACAATAATATTAATATATTTTTTGGTATACTTATTATGTTCTACATATTATATAAATTTACCTATAACTATATCTAATATATATTTAATATCTACACCTACTTTCCAAAATTTTAACTTTATAATGTGTGTATGTATATATATATATATTTATGTAGATTCACTTTATTTACCTATGTGTATCAAATATTATAATTATTTTTTTTATTTTAGATATAATATAAAAGAATATATGAAAATAAATATATTTAAATAATATAACATAAATATATACAAATTTTAATATATTCAACTTTATTTGTTTATATTTTAAAATATAATTACATATACTTTTAAAAACTATAGATTTTTAAATATAAGTATTATTAATCTACACATAAATACTTTAAATATTGTTATTAATAAGTTTAATTGAATTTAATTAATAAAATTTAAATAATTTAATCTTACATAATAACCATTAAAATACTATAAACTTGTATTATTTTCAATTTTATAAAATCGCATATGTATATATAAATTTTTTTCATTTTTCTACTTTTCAAAAATTAAGTAATTATATTTTATACTTCATTACTTGGAATAATAATTACTTATACTTAATATAATTTATATTTATTTTTTAAAATTATTATTTATAGTAAATAAAAGTAATATAATTTACACTTACATTATAATAATTAAAATAATGTAAACTTATGTTATTTTTAATTTTATAAATTTACATTTGTATATATGAAATATTTTTTATACTTCTACTTTCTTAAATTTAGGTAATTATATTTTATACTTTATTACTTGGAATAATAGTTATTTGTACTTAATAAAATTTAAAATTACTATTTAAATTTATTATTTATAGTAAGTAAAAGTAAAATAATTTACACTTAAATAATAAGCTTTAAAATAATGTAAACATACATTATTTTCAATTTTATCATGTTACATATGTATATATAAATTGACTTTCCATATCTATACTTTCTAGAATTTAAGTAATTGTATTTTATAATTTATTATTTGGAATAATAATTATTTATGCTCATATAATTTAAAATTATTATTTTTAGTGGATTTTTTTATACTATTTAAAAAAATAGTATATATATATTTAAATAAATTTAAATATGCTACTTAATATAACTAGTATATTTTTTATAATATATTTTTTATAAAACATTTACCTAATTAACGATGCATATTGAATACTATAATTTAAATTTTTGTTACTTTAAATATAATATATATTATATACATGTAAATCTATTTAAATATAATTAATCACAATTTAAATTACAAATATATACATTTTTTACAATAATAATATTTTCCTAAATATAAATTATATTTTATATATAACATTTCAATTATTTAAACACTATATTTGATTCACCAAAATCATTTAATTTAAACTATATTATACAAAAAACAATAATTCATTCATAAATTAACAATAATTTATGCCTGCACACATTCATACATTCATATATATTAAATAAATAAATCATACAAACAAAATAGATAAAAATATTAAACAATTAAAAAATTAAGTATAAATTTTACCTTCTTAAAATCGGGAAATATATTTTGAGAAAAAATTATAGTAGGTATTCATAGTAAAATATAAGATAAAAGAATGAAAAATAGAGGGGGGCCACTTTTTATAGATTTGGGCGGCCATGAGGCAGGAATCTTGTTCATACCTATTGTGTAAAACCTGCAAAAGAAGTTTGAATGTGGTTCATGCTTCCTCTATTGTGACAAAGAAGCATGAATGGGGTTTATGATTCCATATTGGCATAGGGATAAGTGTGTACCCCATTCACACATCTCTATCAAAATGGAGAAATGTGGACGAGGTTCACTCTTCTCTGAACCAATTTTTTCAAATACTCAAAACCCCATCCTGTTATTTGAAAAGAAAATTAAAAAACCCATTAAAAACTCAATTTTTATCAATATATAAAAAATTTAAAACCGAAGGAAAAAACATATAAGAAAATTATTCGATTAACCATTCGATATAAAAAAGTACAATATAATATTGATAAGAATTGAAAATAAACTACTAATTTTACATTGGTTCAGGGAAGGCGATAAAGTAAAAAAATCTTCATTACATGAAAATGAGGAGGATTGAATAAAATACCTCCCAAACACCATAATAGGGGTCAAACCACTAGGGTTTTCCCTAATGGGATTGTAAAGAGACTATTGGATAGAAAAAAAACTATTTACATTCAAAACATAAATACCATAACAATAGTACATAAAATGTGCTCAATAAAACATAATATAATCAAGGTATAGTTTGATTGAACTATTATTAATAATGATTAAAAATATATATCAAATTAAAATTTCAAATTACAATAGAAATTTTTCAATACAAGAGATATAATTAAAACACTACCTAAAATTGAAAATCCAAACATTATAAGATAGGAAAGATAATGATAAAAAAAAGTAAGGATTTGTGTGCTTCCATCCAATTGGACTTACTTGAACAAAAAGAGAATCATAAATAATTCATCATGAAAGAACAAGAAAAAGTTACAAGATATAACATACAAGAGAAAATAACAACAAGAGAAACTATTCAAGATTAAGTTTCTGTCAATCGAGAAACTCATATTCAACTTGAAATTGAGAGATGTATATTTTTATTCCTGAGTTTCATTAGACATTCCTATCTTTGAGTGTGTATTTTTATCTCAAATTAAGAGAATTTTCAATATGTATCATCCATAAAGTGAGTTAAGATGAAGACCCAAGTCTGATTATATGTGTGAAGGACTCTAAGTTGTAAGGCCCATTGACATGTATAATAATAATGATGTTTCATGACATAATGAGTGCTCATATCACTACATTAAATTCCCAAGATATCAAAAAAAGTATAGATGGATCAAATGAGCCCATAATATCACTTATTCAAGCCTACATATGACACATCATGTCTATGGAAAATGTGTTCATGAAATTTGAAAGTCTATCACATGTGAAGAATCTCCAAACTTTTGATTAGTGGAAAAAAAATCAATCTCAAAGTCCTAGTCAAAGGTTTAATAAAATAAGAAATTAAATTTTGAGTTAAAGTCAAAATTCAAATTGAAATTCATATATAAAAAATTCAAATTATCATTGGATTTGGTACCCTAGAACCATCTACTTTGTATTTTAAATTAACTTCATATTCATGGTTTTTAATATTAATAAATTTATTATCACATTATGATTATTATTTTGTTTGAAATTGTTTATGATAATGTCATAAGGGTATTTGTCACACTGGAAGGTTATAGTAGTTTCCCACAAGAGTGATAACTTATAATTATTATGACAATATACTTAAATGAATGATCTATGACTAGATGATATCATCTAATGAGACACATATGATAAATTCCATTAGGGATAGGAGACTCATAAGACATTGAAACTTCTTCTCAGGAAGTCTTCCCTTGGTAATATCTAAGAGAGGAAGTTATGGGAACAAACCCAATAATAAGAAATTGATATGTTATGTGTGTTGTTGGATATTTTTATCTATGGATGTTTCTATTAGGACTTAGAGATGAGATTGTTAATAATTCATATCCTGAGTCACATAATTTAATATATTGAGGAAAACTATGAAGGCATATTCTTACGATGATATAAGATATGTTTGGTTTGTCACAATTGATATGAAATTACCGAACAAGTCAATAAAAGATTTTTCCCTTCTGAGTTTAATTTAATAATATATTACATTCCATTTGATTGTAATGGAATAGATTGATTATTTCAATGAACATGACTGTTTAAAATCAAAAAGTCCATTTTTGAAAAGTTAAAGAAAGATATTTAAGCATATAGATTGATGACTCAATCTATGAAACTTGTTTGATGAGATATCGAGATAAATATAATATATTACATAGTGAGTGTTCATATGATATTATTTCCATTTTGACATTAAAATCTTTCTCTATGGGTGTCTTATCATGTTGTTAAATTCTAATCTTGAACTTTATGAAAGTTTAACCTAACTCCATAGAGAAAGGGACCTAAAGGACCACACACCGAATGTATATAAAAACCAAATTAAATAATATATGAATTTAATATTAGAATAAATATTATTCTCAGGTTTTGAGGAATAATAATTATTTGATTTTTTATCACATATATTCAGTCACCAATTATTTGAGGGAATAAATATGTGAGTTGAATATTAAATAAATATGTATTCATAAGGTAATTATTAATTTAGATATGTAAATGGATGGTATTTATTTATCTTAGGTTAATTCATGAGATAAAAAATATTTAATTATTTGGTTGTAAAAATGGTTAATATATATTTATTTTATAGTTTAGTGAATATTAAATATTTTTATTTATTGAACTAATAATAATTTGATATTTATTTATTTAAATAAATGGTCATTATTCAAGGTTTGATAAATATCAAAGAGGAAAGATAAACTAAGTTAAGGGTTCGATGGATATGATATATTAAATATCATTTAAATAAATATTAATTTATTTATTCAAGAAATGATATTTATTTTTTCTGTGAGTCGTGTGCGCATCAAGGAACTAATAATAATAATATCATTATTCATTGTGGGGTTAAAAAGGGATTAAGATAATTCTAAAGGGAATATGTGATATTATTTATTCTCTAAACATGTTCTATAAATACCATGTTATTTCATTTCCTAAGTGTATTTTAAAGATATATTGTTGTGCACAATGAATCATCTCTAAAACAATTCTATAAACCCTAAAGAGAAAATCCTTTAGTTTTATATTGCCCTGTTTCTGTACAATCTTGTGAAACTCATGAAAAGTTTGAATTTTTGAACTAGTGGATGTATTGAGTTTTAAACTAGGATTATAGATCAATTTATGAGAGGTTTAACACCTTTAAATAGGTATTTTAGACACGGATATGGTCTCATGAAACATCTCAAGGGCTCATAGGAGTCTCAGAAGAGGTTGGGTGGATCCTGTAGCTAAATATGTAGTAGATCCACCTACTGTACGGTGGTGTCTGGTAGCAGCATAAGAAATTTACACTAGCCACCATCTATCATATGGAAATTTCATGTTTAATAGTGATGATTATTCCCCCTTTAACTTGATATGGGGGTTTCCAAATTCTCCTCCTTCCCTAGCTCACACGACTAGGGGTCAGACACCCCTCTTGTTCCCTTCAATTCCTTGGTTTGGGGTTCCCCTTTAATGTTTTTTCTTTTATATTTTAGGTATTTATACACCTCTACAAAACTTATTTAATCTTATCCTCCCTCCTTCCCTGATTTCCCATTATGTTCTTTGGGATTCAGTTCCTGTTCAACTAGTTTGTGGTTGAATCAATTGAACTCGATATGGAATTCAATCTACCTAGGAAGATGGTGACCCACAGTGTTGTCGGCATGTATCATCTCATCATTTCAATTGAAGTAAATTGCACTGTCAATTTATTTTAGACTATTGATTAAAATTAAATTAAAATTATTATTCATTTGGTGTTTCTTCTTGGGTATTTTACTCAACATAGGGTTGTGAATGTGAGACATAAACTTGGGGTGCTGTTGCGTGACCTTATGCCTACTTGGAAAAATGGGTTAAAAGATTATAAATGGTTATAATTAGTTTTTCATAACACCTTTATGTAGTATATGTGTCAAGATCATGACTGTCGAACGGTTGAGAAAAGGGTTAGCTTGAGAGAGGTTGAGCAGTGAGTTCATGTGGTGAACCTATCCAATTATTGTTCATGGAGTGATCTGGGTTGTGAAGTTACAAAGTGGTTCCATTTTTTTTACTATTTTTGGATATGGTAGATATGAGATATAGTAATGTGTTATAACTTGTGATATAACATGGACTAGTTCATCACAAACACCTTTTTCAATGGATGTCTAGTTTACCATGGGCATGAGATTGATTTTCTTGGTTTGTGATGTTATTGTTGTTGTGATTTTCATATAGTTTAATACACTTGAGGATTGAAAATTATGTTTTATGAGTTACTATATTTTTCGCTATTAAACCATTGGAAATAAGACAACTATATATTTTTCTCTTGTGCTATAGAGGTAAGATGTGTCTCATTCATCATATCAGGCAAGTGGGATTCACATGACATTTAGGGGACTTTAGTGTGATTTTTATCAATGAAGACTGAGAGTCATAGTTATTTCATGTGTCAGAAAATATGCATATGGAATTTTCTTCTATAAGTACTTGGTGTCATTCTACTCAAATGGGTCGACTGGTATAGGTAAATCTATCTAATGTAAGGTCGTGTAGATCTATGGTTGGATACTCATTGATGATGATGACGATACATACTCATGTTTATAAGATGTTCAAAAACCCTAATATGAAAAAATAGGCATTTGACACCCCATTGATGAACCCCTAATGTGTGTTGTTATTTAGGTTTGATTAATTAATGTTCTAGTAACAACCTATATTGTTTTTCTTATATAAATTAGACTATGATTTTATTTAATTTAACCTTGTGACTATAACATGTTGGTTAATGGTTCTCTAGGAGGATTCTGTTGGATGAGATGATGGTGACTGATGAGGTGGTGATTCTCCTAGAGATGGTCTGGGTGGGGATACTCATGAGAATTAGTTCCATTATGGGTGGTGATTTGTAATGTGATACTTGTTTTAGGGGAGACCCTAGATATGGATATTTTTACATGATGGATTCAATTATGATTTGATACAGGATCATGGATGACATCTCGTGATTTTTGACCTTATGAGAGTTTCGGCCTTGGGCTAGGTGGGATACTCAGGGACCCAAAGTTCTCCTAAGAAATTTTGTAGATCGACATTTAGTACTATGTGATGGAATCCCATGAGTTTCATTGACCCATTATTTGTTTTTTCAATTGAGTTTGGAATTCATGGGTAGCTGGTTTTTATCTAAAACAGTGCACATAAATTATGACTGTGTATGCAACATAGGCATTATGGTACTTCAGAAAATTATGGATTCAATAACACCTTGAGTGTTAGTGTTTGATTTCAACGTTGGGAAATCAAGGGTGGTACCATTTTGTAGTCTTGACTTTTTATTTTGGTCACACTTCTAACAACATGGTTAGTGCATGGATGGTTCTTACAGTCTAGAACAACATTATTGGAATGGTTGTGTGATTAAACCTAGCACTAGCAAGGATCCCAATTTTGAATAGGATTTCTGAGGGAGCTCCTATTTCGATAGGGTTGACATGTAATGAATCATGGTCAATCCAGTTGTATGGAATGTGAGTCATGGGATTGTGAATCAGGTTTCGGCGATTGGGTGGAACGGGAATGGTATATGTCATTGTGCATGGTATATAATTAAATTTTAAATCACTAAATGATCATTTTTTAGTTGAGGGATGAGAAGACTTTATGTTAAACTTACGAGCATGATGGATTAAGGCTCATATGATGATTTTTGAAATATTACTCTATGTTATATGAGACATTGGAAATAGATTGGGAGCAGTGACATAGTTGATCATGAAGGAGTTAATGGTAGGTGTTTCATGGGACAAAATGATCATGTATCAAAAGTAGTGAAACAAACATAGTGGTAGAACTATTTAGGTGGTTCCTAATGATCACATAAGGTAAGTTATATGGTGGGGATTGTACCATTTGTCATTTGTGGGAGTGACCCTTATTATCATTGAAATTCAATGGGTGTAGAAGATGAATTTATTGTTATTCGATAATTGGAAGAAACCGATGGTTTCATTGACACTCAGTTACAAGTGAGATGGTAGCATCCATTTATCACATTCTATAATGAATGATACATAGGCTATAGAGATTGGTAATTGATCCAATGATGCAATGACAATGTCACTCCTATGGTGGAGAGTGTGATGTCAGTCATGGATATACAACCATCACACTAGAGGAATCATGGATACACGAAACGTGTCATTGTATGGTAGTTTTGGATTTAGGATGCTGATGACTAAATAGATTTGGATTTAATTTAAATATATGTTGAATAATAGGCAAGGATCCAAATGTTACCTTAGTTGGATATTGAGCATTGATATCAAGCTCAAGATCATTTCATGTGATCCAAACATGATCAGATTGAGGATACATTGGTACTCATGGTATGGTAGATCATGATATCCTATTTGATATGATTTATGATATAGAAATGGAATGTAACTATAATTTGGGTATGAATTTTTGTGGGAATATTTGGATGATTTTTGGATGCCTATGTGGATAAAGGTATCATGAATTGTTATTTTGGGAATGTGTAGGCATGGGTAGCTGAGTGTTTTGAGATAGGTTGGTTGGAGGGGCTACAACCAAGATTTATCATGTAATTTGGTATGGTGATCTGAAAACAATATTAGGAATGTCGATCTAGTCACAAAAGAGGTTCTTCCTATATTTTTTATGTCTTTTCAGGGGATGTCAGCGTGTTTAGGGCCCTTGTGTGTGGGTTTTAAGACCCATCAGTTTTGGTTCATAATTAAAAATGGGGGATTTTACCAGTGTTGATTAGTGTTTTCATGAGTTTTCAAACTTGGTGAGTTCGTTTTCACATTGGGAATGTCATTAGAACATGGGAATTCAGTTATTATCGAAAATTTGATGGGGGGCACCATGCTTTGGGATTGGATTTGTGATACAAGACCTATAGTGGGGAGAACCATAGGACTAATGATGAATTGGATGATGATGTGGATGTGTCTCCATATAGATAATCTTGGGTAAGAACTTTATTGGTGTTTCGGTAATAAATTTTAGTGGTGGATCATGTTTCAATGGTATGGATTCTTATTTTTAAAGATGTGATTTTGCAATTATTTGGGCGTTCAAGGATAGAACATGGCCACTTGGATGATAATTGAAGACCCAAGTTGGTTGAGACCAATGGTGGGATGCTTGATGGGACTTCTAGAGGATGATAAGTGTTATGGTGGATATTTTTTAATGCCTCATGTCTTTACAAGCTTGTAAAATTCTATAAATGTTTGAATTTTAGAATTGGTGGATGAGATGAATTTTCAACGGAGATTTGGAATTTAGTTCCAAGATGTCTAATTCATTAATATAGGATTCTTAAGCATGGTTGGGGGATCAATAGACGTCTTAAGGGATTAAAGGATCTTTGAGTATGGTTGGGTAGATTGTGATGTAGATCCACCATCTCATCGATGTTTTCTGGAAGTAGTAAAATCTACTTTCAGAGGAAACTAGCCAGATAGTGGGAATTTAATGGGGAATAATTATTATTATTCTCCCTTTAACTTAAGATGGGAAACCCCCCTCTTATCCTCTTTCCTTGTCTCATGTGGCTAGAGTTCATACCCGCACTTATTTCATTCTCTCCCTTGGTTTGTGGTTCCCCTTAAAGGGGTTTTATTAGTGGTTTGAGGTACGTATCCCCCTACGATGACCTAAATTTTTCCTCTCCTCCCACATACTAAGATCTATAATTCTACAGTTTTGGATTTAGTTCTGATTCCACCATATAATAGTGGAATCAGATGAATGAAATAGGGTTTTCATTCTTCCAGTAAAGACAGTGGATTGTAACACCTTATATATAAAAAGACTCATCATTTCTGTTGAGGTACATTACACCATCAATTTAATTTATGTTTTTCATTAAAATTAAATTGAAATTACTATTAATTTGGATTTCCTTTCTTATGATTTAACCCAACGTATGGTCGTAATAGTGAGACAGGAATTTGGGGTGTCATTAGGTGTGGTTTTGGCATGAAAATGATATTTAGTGAGAAATTAGGCATTATGACTATTTGGGTAAAATAGGTAAAATTAATGTAAATGGTTATAATTTGTTTTGTATGATACCTTGGTATGGAATAAGCATCAAGGACATGGGTGGTGACCTATTGAGCTAAGGGTGAGATTTTAAGAGGCTAGGTTGTGAGTTGTGGGGTGGTATAGAATTGTATAAAGGGATTAAAATGAGGTAATTGGTATTTAGTTTTATCCCTTCGGTTTTTATTATTTTTATTATATGGATAGTGAGGTGTGAGATAACCATTAGAGGTGGTTCCAATCTATTTATTTGAGTACATGAGTTAAATTAAATGTTTAAATTGAAATGGATAATTAAATCGAACCCCATGAAATAAATTAATAAGCACCTAGGACAGGTTGGTCCTAGGATATTAACTTGATTCCTTGACCATATATGGAAGATGCCTTAGTTTTAGGATTTTACTGATATATGTGAATCCCCTTAGGGGAGTGACCTCTGTGGAAAAAATGTGTTGAAATAAACTGAGTATCGCTTGTTTTGGAACCCTGGATTCCCTCAGTTGGGGTGTATAGTGACCTCAACATACTCATCCTTTGTTGGACTTGGGTATCTTCATTGATTTCTTTGAGCCATTAGGATAATAGTGCTAACCTCGAGTGAGTGACCCTCCAATGTTTGATGTGACCAAGCCTAGGTCGAAAGACCTTGGGAAGACCAGGTTCAAATTGGAGTGTAAATATTCATTAAATAGTTCCCTTTTATTGTTGTACAATATGAATTGTTATCAGAGTAATTTGTATTACCTCATTAAAGGGTAAATCGAGTAGTTTAGATTAAAAATATAATGATCAGAACTATTAAATGACCCAAACACTTACCCAAATCCGATTTTATGATTATATATCAACCATATGTGTCCAATGGTCTAATACATAACCTTTTGGGTCCATATGGATGAGATTATGACCTTTAAAATATTTTATTTAATGAAAAGTCAAACAAGTTACACTATTACTATTAATAATTGTAATATTTTTAATATGTTGTCATCCAAAGGATAAGTTAAACTATAATTATTATTTTTAAATATAAAAGATTTATCTTATCATGGAAATTTGTTTTTAATTATTAGTGAATAAATAATCACCTTAACTACTTTCAAAACGTTGATGCACTGATTCTTTAATAAATTGAAAAATCAAATAAATGATATCAATAATATTAAAATAAATGTAATTTAAGATAATTAATGTAATAAAATAATTTTATAGATTAAATTTACATTATAGGGATATTTTAAAATAATATTTAATAATTTTAAGTGTTATCATGATATTATTAAATTCAAATTAATGAATAGTTCTTAAAATTGACATTGTGGATATTTTATATTAATTAATATTTTAATAAATGATATAAAATGACTATAAAAAAATAAATTCATAAAATTTATTAGGATAAGGTTTAAAATTTAAATAATTGAACATTTATGGTTCTTTTCTTATTTTATATAATTATATTGACACTCAAAGAATAAAAAAGCATGTGGTCACGGTATGAGTTAAAGGGGTTAAATAAGGATTAAAGAAAAAATATAAGGGTATAAATATAATTAAAACATGTATTATTTTTATTTGATGATGTCATTTAGACCCATAATCATATTATATTAAAAATAAATAAATTTGGATCTATTTATAATTTAATATTAATTTATATTGATTTGATATTTTTAGTAATTCCAAGAGTGACACTCCCCTCTCATATAAAAGGGAACCTCTTCCTATCATTTCATCACACTTCAAAACCCATTTGGTTCAAAACATACCTACTCAAATCCATTCAAATAATCTCTCCCATAATTATACATGCCTTTTTATAGGAAGAATACCAATATTAAATGTATTAAGGTGCTAAGAAAATGAGGGTTTTCCAAAGAAGAGGAAGGTAAAAACGTATATGATGAGTCAGACTCAATGTATGGGAATTTAATTCAAAAATAATATTTTAAATATTACCTTGAAAAAATATTTTTCATCCATATAAATAATTTATAAAAAAATTATATGGTTTTTATTATTGTTCTGTCATTGTTTAATGTAATTTTTATCAATATTTACCTTTTTACAAGATGGTTTCAAATGAGTCTTTTTGTTATTTTCCAAACAAGGTACTTTGTAATTTTTATTAAAAAAATATATAAGTAATGTTTTTTAACATACACAAAATGTGATTTTTTTTTCACCTACATAACTAATATTTTCTTTGAGTATTTCTATAAAATTTTATATGGTTCTTTTCAAAAAAATGTTTTCCTTTATAATTATTCTATTTTTAACATAATTATTTTAAAAACAGAAATCTTATTTTCCTCAAGAATGACTTCAATGATATTTTTGAAAAATAAAAAACCTCTTTATATTGTTCTAGGTATTTTGGTATTGAAAATGGTATTTAAAAAAACGGTATTTTTTATCTATATGTGTTTTGAATATGGGTTTTAAAGAGTTTTTCAAAGGTTTTATGATTAAAAGTGAGAAAATAAATATTTTTATTCCAAATATTGTCCTTCAGAATTATATGTGAAATTTTTGAGCCTGATAAATCTTATATTAAGGTTTGATTCCCATTATAGCTCATGGGTGTTCCCGATATAGATTATATATTAGGTGCATCCAAATAGCATCGAGTGATCCTATTATAGATTTGGGTACACCTAGATTGCTCTCCAATACATAGAGTAATGTACCTAGTATTTTTAGACAAGAATGATGGAGTTATCAAGGTTTTATCTTATAGATCTAACTGGTCTCTATTTATTTCTAACATGATTTTAAAACAGGTCATAAATGTGGTTATCTAAGTGGACAAGAAGGTTGTTTATTTTCTTTCTTTGAGTTTTAATTTTTTCTTTGAGAAAAAAGTGTATTTGATTTGAAAATATAATTTTTTATTTCATAAACTCAATTAACGTTGAATACATGGGTAAACACTACATGATTTATCATGTTTTTCACTCGGCTAATATATTACTTATTTTTATGTCCTTTACTGATCTTCTTGTTCTCATCCCATGTTTTTAAAAAATGTGGGGTTTAATGATGGGTAATAGAAAAGAATAAGTCAATGTGAAATTCATGAATATTTTTTATAAGAAGAAAAAATATTTTATTTTAAAAGTTTTATATTGTGAAAAAATAGTTACTAAGTAGAAGTGTACACATTGTAATATATAAGTTGTTATGTATGATTTATGACCAAATTCTCTAAAAATATAAAATGAAAAGATTGTTGGGAATATTAGAATGTGAAATATAGTTCAAAGACATTGTAATATGTGATATTTAAGTTTGGGACTTACATTTGGTATTATTGCAGGGTTTAGACATCTTTGGAGATTATGATGTTTTAATGTGAGGTTATCTTAAGAGTTTTAGTTATCATCATGTAATTATAATTTTAAGGTTGATCATAAATTCTATGTCTTATAATTCCCTTTATAAGATTAAAGTAATGAAAATTTAAGGTGACTAATTGTATTTTTTGAGACATTTATTTTTAAGGTAATTAGGGAATATTACATTTTGGGATGTGAAATAAAAATTACGAGATAAACTTTGAGGTTAAAACATTTACATACTTTTGAACATATTTAGGTTATTAAAATTATTTTATAAAATTTATAGAAATTTTATAGGGATTATATTAATATATTTTTATAAAAAGGAAAATCTATAGGTTTGGATACAACCCTTTTTCTTTGGCAAGGCAGTGAGGTTTGAACCCACAACCAATAGGCGGCAAGGGTGAATCGCATACCACTAGCCAATGTGAATTCCTAGTTAATATGAAATTTTTCTTTTGGTTAAACAATTCAATGGATTAATAATAAGTTTATTTTTTGAACTTATGTTTTATCATAAAGATACCCATTATGATTGGAAAATGATATGGTGATTAACATATTAGTGTTATTTTGGAAGAATATCACAATAATTTTTGGATCTATATATGATACTATGGGATTTTATTTGACAAATAAAGGTTGAATAATATTTTTGGAAGAATATATGATTTTTTTTGTGGCTTTATAGTGATTCATGTTATTTATATAAATGAATAACATATCTTGCAGATTATATGATTTCTGCATATACATTGTGGAGTGAGACTTTAAGATTCATTGATGTTATTTTGAGATAAATGCTAAATTTTATCTTGGAAGAAAATGTTATCAAATACTTCTGATTTTTTGGTTTCAATATTAGTTTGTAATAGTTTATGTATAGTTATTTACTAAATGATCAATATTGAGATTTGGGTATTACTATTGAATTTTAGAGATTAAAAGTATCTTATCTTCAATTTAGGGTTTATTCATTTTAGGAATTATCTTATATTATCCTACACATTTTTTTGGGTTAATTTATTAAGATAAAAAAAATTGATAATTTTTTAGAGTTATGTGATTCATTTAAAGTTGATTATATTACTATAGGCATGAAAAATTCATCTATAGAACTCATTATTTGAAGAAAAATATGAGTTTTTTGTGGAAATTTATTAAAATATGAAATTCTACTTTCTATGTAAGTATATTTACTTATTTTTTTAGTCTATGGAGTAAAATAATTTCTAAACTATAGGAATGGATTTTGAAACAATAATTCAATCTATTTAATCTTCATATTATGAAATCAATGGAATTTTAACCCATCAAGGATTTATGATTTTGTGGTGGTTAATTTTCTCATTATCATGTTCTCTATCAATCTCTATCAGTCCTTGGTATTTATTATTCTCTTAGATATCCATATTTTCACAAACCACAGATGCTTTTATACTTGGAATACTAGTATTTGTTACTCCAGATGAACTTTGTAAAACCATTTTCTCTCTTATCAAGTATAAGTTTTATTATTTTTTTTAGGATGTGATATTAAAACAAAAGTATTTTGAAAACTCAAACCTTGGTTACTAAGCCCGAGTTCAAAATTGGGAGGGTGAAATTTTCAAAAGGGGGGAAAATGTAAAAACCCAAGTAATTATATAATAAATTCTATTAATATTTATTAGTTTTCTTGAATTATGTAGTTATATTCATCATAAATATATTAAGTAATTCTTAAAATCAATAAAGAAATGGTTTTATTAAACTCAGGTCTTCTGGGATTTTATTAAAAAAATTAATTTTAAAATAATATAATCTTAATTTTAAAAATTAATTTCATTTTTATATTCATCATGTAAAAATTAACATAGTATTAATCTTTTATAGGTTTCTTAAAATATTGATTTTTTAAGGAATAGTGAAAATACTATTTTTTATTGAAAAATATATTCTATTTTAAAGTATTTATAGGGTCAAATTCTATTTTAGATTATTTTTAAATTTTCAAGAGTTCATTTTAATTTAAAATAGTACAATTATATTTTTAAAATATATTTTATTCTTAAATTTAGTATAAAATCATTTTATATTTAAAAAGGGGATTTTTTTGAAAAACTATTTTTCATTGTCTTTCTTTAGTTTAATTTTAAATTAAATTCTGAAACATATATGATTTGAATTTTGAAAAATGGATTCCATGTTTTTTATTATTGGGTAAAAATTTATGAAATATGTCCTTTAGTTTTTTTTCCAATATGAACAGTAAAATTTCTTATTTTTATTACCATAATAAAGGGTAAATCAAGTATTTTAGATTAAAAATATAATGATATGAATGATTAAATTACACAAAAACAAAGATAAATATTATCATATGAATATATATTGACCATAATCATACAAAAGTTGTATTTATGACCTTTTGGGATACATGGATTTGATTACGGCCTTTATAAAATTTTATTTAAAAAAGTCAAACTTACCGCACTCCTATTTTTAATAAGTGTAATATTTTAAATATGGTGTAATCTGAAGGATATGTTTGACTATAAATATTAATTTGAAATATAAAATATTTATCTTCGTCATGGTAATTTATTTTTAATTTTTAGTGACTAAATAATTACCTTAAATTCTTTAAAAATACTAATGCAGTAATTATTTAATTAATGGAAAAATAAAATAAATGATATAAAAAATATTAAAATAAATATAATTTAAGATAATTAATTTAATCCATGAATTTTATAGAATATATTGATATGTTGGGGGTATTTAAAAATATTTTTTTCTAGTTTTAAGTGTTATCATGAAATTATTAAAGTTAAATTATTAAATAGTTATGAAAATTGACATTATAGATATTTTATAGTAAATAATATTTAATTAAATGATATAAAATTTAGAAAATATTATATTCATCCAATTTATTAGGATAATGTTTAAAATGTTAAAAATGATCCATTTATGGGTCTTTTATCATTTTATAAGAACTATATTGACCCTCAATGAATAAAAATTCATGTTGTCACATTATGAGTTAAAGGGGTTAAATAAGAGTTAAAACCAAAATATAAGGGCATAAATATAGTCAAAACTTGTCTAATTTTTATTATATAGGGTTATTTAGACCCATAATCATCCTATACTAAAAATAAATAAAATTTTATCTTTTTTCAATTGAAATTTAATTTACATTAATTTAATATTTTGAGAAATTTCAATAGTTCCCCTCCACTATCTTATAAAAGTTCACTTGTTCTTCTTATTTCTTCACACATCAAAACCCATTTTTTGTCCAATATATGCTCCAATCCATTCCAATAATCCCTCCAATAATTCTATAGGAATTTTTTTAGGAAGAATACTATTCTTATGGGGATTAAGGTGTTTAGAAAAGGATGTTTTCCAAAGAAGAAGAATATAAATAATCTACTTGACAAGTCAAACCCAATGTAAGGAACTTTCTTTTAAAATTTATATTTTTAATATTCCAAAAAAATTATTTTTTCTTCCATGTCCATAATTTAAAAAAAATAAAAAATATTTTTATAATCCTTCTATGATTGTTGAAAATCATTTTTACTTATGTTTATATTTTTACAAAATAGTTTGAAAGGAATATTAATGTCATTTTCCAAACAACGTACTTTTATGATTTTTCTAAAAAAAAGCAAATGAATTTTTTTTACTTATATTAAATGAGCATACTTTTATACCTTCATGACTAGTATTTTCTTTTAATATTCCTTTACAATTTTATATAGTTCTTTTCAATGAAAATATTTTCCTTTATAATCATGCTCTTTTTAAAATAATTATTTTCAAAATAGAAATATTATCTTCATCGATAATGTTTTCAATGAAAATTTCATCTAATAAAAACCCTCATTACCTTATTTTGGGTATTTTGGTATTTTAAATGAATTTTTAAAATAAAATTGTATTTTGATATCTAAAAGTGTTTTCCATATGGGGTTTAAAGATTTTTTCAAAGGTTCTATAATGAAAAGTGCAAGAATAAAATGATTTATTCATAATATTTTACTTGATAATTATATGTAAAGTGAGTGAGTTCAATTGTGCTTATACAAATGTTTGATCCATTATAGCACACTGCTAATCTCGATATAGCTTATATGTTGGGGGTAACCAGATTGCACTGAGTGAGCCTATTATAGCTTTGGGTGTACCCAGGTAGTTCTCCCATTCATTAGGTAATGCACCCAGTATTTTTAGAAAATAATGAGAGAGTTACCAAATGGTTTCTCTAATGTATTTAATTGGGCTCTAGTTGAATCTTACATGGGTTTAATACGTGTTATGAATGTGATTATCTAATTTTCCAAAAAGGGTTTTTATTTTCTTGATTTAAGTTTTAATGTTTTTATTTGATAAAAAGGTGTGTGTGATTTTCAAATGAAATGTTTTATTTCATATTCTCAATGAACCATGAAGATAGAGGTAAAAATTACATGAGTTTTCATGTTTTTCACATGGCTAATGAATTTTTTATTTTTATGTCATTCAATGAGATTTATATGGTCATCCTTTTTATTTAAATTTTTTTCATAGGGTTTAAGGATGGGTAAGATAAAAGAAGAATTTAAGATTAAAGTAGTAAATATTATTCTTAAAAATAAAACATGTTTTATTTTAAAAGTTTTATATAGTTAAAAAATGGATATTAAGTAGAAGTGTCTACTTTATAATAGATAATTTATTATGTATGAGTTATGTCCAAATACTCAAAAAAATATAAACTTATAAGATCCTAGGTATTATTAGAATGTGAATTATAGTTCAAAGACACTATAATAAATAATGGTTAATGTTGGGTCCTTATAGGATATCAATTATTGTGTACTAGCATGACCATGAGTCAGTATGACTATTTTCTTCTACATTAATTATACATCATTGATGGCAATGTTTAATTTCTTTCAATGCTTTTTTTGATTATTGTTTATTTTGGAAGATTTTTTGTTATTTTTATTTGATATTTTTCACTCTAATATGGGGGTGTAGTCATCCCACAGTAACACCCAAGACCTTTATTTCTAGTCAACACTCTATGGTGTATGGAAAGGCATTCATGAGGTCTAGTAGGATCATCGGTCTAGAATTTGATGAGTGGTGATGATCTGGGGAGATTAAAATTATCATGATGTTCAGGTGCATGATATCTCTAGTAAGTATCCTCAACTTTCATTCCTTAAAAATCAATCAAATAATGATTCCAACTATTTAATTTTGAATCTCCAGCATGACCACAATATATTTTTCATTAAAACTAAACTTCAAAGGTCCCATGTAATTTTGGATATTGTGATAAAATATGAAATTCAAAAATCACTTGAAAATCTCTACATGTTCATGAGGTTCTATAAATGCCACACGGAACAAGTTATTGCTGTATGAAACTCATATCTTCTTCATAAAATCACCTTTATTTTGATAATGATATCTTGGCTAGAGAAACAATATTTGTGTGATGTTTAATTAATGAGGAAAAAACATGAAGCATCATCTGATTTATCCAAATATTATCCATTTATTCAGAATTAATGTTTTAAATTTCTCCACAAATTCCTTCTAAAGTTAACTTTGAATCTTTTTCCTCAGAATATAAACTATGTATTCTCAACATACCTTTACATAGGACTTAGATTACCTTTATATAAACAAAATGTATATCATATCACACATATTCTCAATGACTTCACACCTATATTGATCTTCTTCACATGTGAACTACAACTTTATATCATATATATAATCAAATTACACATACATAGAAATGAATTAAATAGAATTAGTTTCCATCATTCACACATAAATGTCAATTCACTCATACGTAGTGATAGAATGATTCATACACACACCCATTTTCCATTGAAATAAAAAATTCATAGATGCTCAGACACTCATTTTCAACAATGTAATTATCTATTTTTGGATTCAACATCCGAATTTAATCTTTCACTCAATTCTCTTCAGAACTATTTAAAATCACCTCTCACATAGGTTTAAAAAAAGATAACATATTCAACAATTCAAACAACACTTCAATATCCCCCGTTGGAATTATTCTAAATACATGAAATTTGTTCTTAAAATCATCCAAAAAACGAAAATTCTCATTCAAGAGAAACCAAATCATATAATTTTTCAAATAAAAACATATTGACACCACACCATGGGTTAGAGTTTTTTTTGCGATAAATCCATCCCAATGTGATAGTTAATAGTTTGGACAAGTTATAAAGTTATATACATCTCAATCAATGAACTCGTCACTTCAAAAAAACTCTATATTTTCACAACAAACACATCCAGTGAATAATAATAAAAAGGATTGGAATTCTCCTCTCCTAAATTAAAAAACCTATTTTCAAGAAAAATTTAGTTCACTTACTTCTGTCCTTTAAAAAAATCTAAAGCTTAGTGGTGGAACTTCCAAAAGACTTTTAATAAAATATAAGGGGATTAAAACCCATGTTCATACTTAATAACTCAAATATTTACTTAGGAATTTCCTTGGTTAAAGTTCTATCAAATTGTCCTTAAGTGGTAATAAATTCCTGCATGATATCTCCATTGACTTCCCTCACTTTAATAAAATGAAATCTTATATAAATATACTTAGACCTTTAGTGTTGAACTATATTTATATAAATATCTATATAACATTGATTTTCATAATAAATTAGGATAGTTATTTCAACTTTAAACCTAAAATCATCTAGCTACTCCTTCATCAAAATTTTTTTATTGAAAATACTTATAGCGATAATATATTTAACTTTAGTAGTAATCATTTTGACTGATTTTTTTTTCTTGTAGTGACAACTATCAAAATTTTCTCCAAATAGATAATTTTCACCTAAAATATAATTTCTTAAATCATAGTCACTTATCCAATCAATATCTATCAATCCTTACAGATTCATTTTTTCCCTCTCTTGTAAAGCATATCCCATAGTCTCTTTGATATATCTGATAACTATTTTGGAAGCAATAATATTTGACCCATTTGGGTCTCTTTGATATCTAGAATAAAGACTCTTTGTATATAAAATATATGATCTATCTCTTTAATTTACACTCTCACCTTTATCATCATTAGACAACTTCGGTCCCACTTGAATGGGAGTAGGCAATATCTTTGATTCATCCATTTCAAACTTCTTCAACAACACTCTATAGTTATTCTCTTATGATAATAAAATAAAAATATCCCTTTTAATGAATTATAAAACTTAGAAATATCTAAAATAACCTAACATGTACATCTCAAATTATCATATCATTTTATTGTAAAATTCTTGAAAATAATTGTCATCTGCCAAAATGATATCATCAATATATACAATTACAGTAAGTGTACTAGTCTTTATTTATTTGATATATAGGCTATTTTGTACTTTTAAAATGAATAATTTTAAATCTTTATAGAATCCGTACATCATTGAATACAAGGACCTTGGGGATTATTTTAACCCATAAAAATACTTCTTCTATTTTCATACTCTTATTTCATCATTAAAAAGAAAAAAAAACATAATTCTACTTTATGTATATCTCTTCTTCATGATCACTATTTAAAAAAGGAATAATTTAAATAATTTTGATAAATTTTACACTTATTGTATGATACCATAAAAAATAACATCCTAATAGCTTAAAACCTTGAAAAACGAGTAAAGGATTCATCAAAATCAACACCTTCTACTTGGGAGTATCCCTTGTATACAAGTATGGCTTATCTCTTGATAATGTTTCCCTAATAATTAAGCTTGTTCCTAAAAACCCACTTGGTCCCAATGAAATATTTATCATCAGGACATGGAAAAAGATCTAATATGGAATTAATTATAATTTTTATTAGTTCATCGTTAATATCCTTAATCCCTCCTCATGTTCAAAGTCTTCTCTCACTAATTTTGGCTCATCTTAACATATATGTGAGGTTTAATTATCAAACATAAACATTTTTTTGGATTTCAAAACTACATACTATTCTCTAATGATATTTTTTTAAACATGTTTATTTAGCCTTTGGTATGTCTATTTTTCATTATCAGTATCCTTATCGTCATCATTGATCTCATTTGAATCAACTTCAACAATATATGGATCATATTCTTCTTATACAAAACCATCTTCCATATAATTCTTCTTATTGTTTTCACCTTTATAATAAAAATATATTATAACTATAGCATTAATTATAGGCCTATTTTCAATGATTTTTACATAAAAACATTTAACTACTTTTTTAGCATTTTATTCTGATATTTTTATCCATTACCACTTGATAGATATCTCAAAAAATACCATCATCGTGCTTTTAATCAATCTTGTTGAGTGTTGAATTTTTAATCATAATAATATAAGGACTAACAAATAGTATGAAGTAGTCCACTGTGGTATTACTTTTATATAAAATTTCATTGGAAGTTATATTGGAATTTTTTCTAACAGATTTTTTTTCTAGAATATAGACAACTATGAACACATCTTATCTCCAATAAAATTTTAAGAGACAATATTATAGAAATATAGTTCTCATCATCTGAACTAATTTATTATTATTCCTTTCATTAATTATATTTTTTTTGGGATATATATAGAGTGTTATGATGTTGTTTTATGGAATATTTTTCAACATAAGAATCAAATCCTCTACTAGTAAATTCCTTCTCATTATCAAATCTAGATTTATTGATGCACATAACCAAATATTTCTCAATTATTCTTATAAAAGTTTTAAACATGTACACTACCTCAAACTTGTTCTTTATAAACATCACATTGGTCATTATAGTTTATTCATCAGTAAATGTGATGAAATAAGGATAACCTTTAGTGTAATTATTTCTCATGGGTCTACATAAATCATATTGTATCAACTCAAGAGGCTTAGTTATCTGTATTTGAACTCTTTTATGACTCCCTTGAATGATTTTTCCTTTTTAGCATGTCTCACAAACTTAGTACCTTTCTAATTTAATTTGAGGAAAGTCTCTCACCACATCACCCTTTGAAATCTTGTTTATGATTCTATCAAAAATATGACCCGACCTTTTATGCCATATTTTATTTTCATCTTTTGAACTCAAGTATCAATAATTTTTTGTGTCTCCAAACTGAAAAATAGTTCTACTAATTCTCTCACCTAAAGTCATAGTATTCCCATAATTTATTATATTTATGTGACATAGTTTTGTGATAAAAATTACCTTGTTTAAATCATCAAACAGATGAATCACACTTATCATATTATGTTATACCCCATCAATAAATAATCTATCTTTGGATTTTAGTTTTTGAGCCTATATTTTCTCTATTCTAATACCATTAATCTTTAAAGATCATTCACTAACAAAATTAACTATAAAAATATTTTGTTTTCCATTATTTTTAAATATATTTGTATCTCCAATCATGTGTGATAATCATACACTATCATAAATCCATTTCTTTATCCCCTATATGATTTGAAATCCACTTCAGCAATGAGTGACTTTTTAGTCTTTATTTCTTATTGATTCTTTCATTACTTAGTCATCAATTGTTGTTTACCAACAATAATTATCCGACATTACTATCCATGATGACCTTGAAAATTAAATATTCCACTTATCACCTCAATAAAATCAAACTATTTTTTATTGGAAACACATAAAAGTCTTCATTCACTATTTGATTTCTCACAAATTTTCCAATTATGTTTTTTTGTGTAGCCCCCAATATTTTATGGACTTATCTAATACCATGGTAGAGATATATTACACTATAAAACATAGTATTTATGATCATATGAACCAAAAAATAAAAATATACCATAAATTCATTTCATCCTAGAAATTTTTGTGTCCTCTATTGAAAATATACTCATTATCTTAATGAAGAATCTGTATTCTTTCTCATAGGTTTTGAATAATTTTTCTTCTTTTGATAAATTTATACTACCTTATTGTAGTAAAACACTTATTAATATTTATCTTAACCTAGGTTTTCTCATATTATTATTTATAACCCATGGTGTTAGATGACAAATATTTTTACATTCTTCAAAATAACAGGTTTGGATTTTTCATGAGAAGATGCATAAGGGTTCTCAACATGATGATATGATTCATTCATTACATAAACATATTTATTAAAATAAAGTTTCCTTTCACAAGAGTCTATTATGATTTAATACACTTTGACTTAGCTTTATTAATATTTTCTTCTTTATCACTCACTTTCTTCTCAATTTCTTTATTGATTTTTTCATACTAAACTGCTATCATTGTGAGAATATTAATCTCCATAATATGATCATTTTATCTACCTCAAATATCATATTAATATTTTTTTTAATCTTAATAAAATTATTATTTTGATATTTCACTTCTTTCTTGAGTTGAGTATTTTTAGAAATACATAAATCAATTTCAGTTTTTAGCATGTGTGCCATATAGGTCATATCTTCTACCACTTATTCATTACTTGAGTTGTATTTATTTTTCTCAATATGTTCCATGAAATTATAATCTCTTATTTAACATTACATGTTATAATAACTACTTGTGGAATTTCTGTGATCTTATTCCCTAATCAGAATATTCTTTTTCAGTCTTCTGTGCATTCTCCTTATACCTTCAGCTAACTTCTTATTGTCTTTAAAAGACCTTAATTTTAACTTTATTTGATATTTCTCTTCATATTATTCTGCAAAAACCTCCATAATTTTATTTATTCTAAAAATATAAACAATAAAATTTCTTATTCCTTCGCACCTAAAGCAATGTATTAGAAGCTTTCCTTTTTTACATTCTTATTCTTGGTTTCAAATTTTTTGGTAAAAATTCATTACTTTATTATGAATTTCATTAATCTTATCATCTTCATCCGAGTCAATTGAGGACCCATATTCCTTATCTTTTATCTTCAATTTATTAATGGGTTTAAATTGAATATACTCTTTATCATTCTTCTTAAAAATTAGTGCTTTTCTTATCTCATAATTTTGAAGAGTATTTTGTATATAATCAAAGGATATATAATTAATTTATTATAAATCTTAGTTATTTAGTTCTAATATATCTAGAAAGTTTATCGTTAGTTTTCTGACCATAATTAAATCATCAAGATTATTCCCAAAGCCTCTAATATGAATAACTATCTCATTCACCCTAGTAAAATCATCCTCAATATTAACTTCTCTATCCATTATTATATGTTTAAAAATTATCCTCTAGATTTGAAACTTTATCTATTTTATCATGATGTTCCAATAACACATGATCTTAATATTTTCTTGCATTTCCTTCGTTGGCTACAAACCCATCACCTTATTGTAAACTTTGTTAGATAAAAATGATAATATTGAATTTTTATTTTTCCCATCTATATCAATATTCCTCTTATCTACAAATTTCATAGCACCATCCCTTTCAATTGGTGGACAACCTATAGTGAAAAAATCCCTCACTTCAAGTCCTTGTGATAGAAAAAATGGAAACATTACATTTTTCTGACCATAGAAATTTTTTCCATTGAAAAATGGAACACCTATGTTATCCAAATAATTATATTCTTCCATAACATACATTAAAAGATGAGCATATTATGGGTAATTGTGAATTTAATACCACTTGAATTTTCTATATCCATTGGTGTATCACTAAGAGTTGGGTGAATTAGTGGATATTATTTTAAAAAAATATCATTAAATTACATACTTATAACTAGTAAAAGTTAATATCAACTCTCCGTAGATCTTTTCATAGATATGCAGGTGTATAAAGAAACATGTAGCACATAATATTTTTTACAAGGTTCGCTCTCAATGTGAGAGTCTAATAATTTCCTAGTTTCAGTTGAGTTTAGACACCTAGATTATCAATAATATAATAGTGATTATAAGAGAGGGGTAGAGAACATTCTTAACTATTTATGGGATATTACCCAGATAGTAAAAAGAGAAGGTTTCAACCTTGAACTTGGGCATAAATAGAATATAAATGAAATTGTTTATCCTGGTACCACCAGAATCAAAAATTGGATCTTCACTCTTTGATTAATCATATCTTTAGAGATATTTAATATTTTTTCTCATCAAATATCATATTTTTTTCTAAATGATACTTGACTACTCAAATGAAACAATCTCAAAAAATGAATGGAATCTATTTCATACATTATTGAGGATGATCTATTCATGCATGAGCGTATCCATTTATAAACCAACCTCCCTACTCCTTAGTAGAAAGTTCTTAAATGATCAATGAAGGGTTAATTTTTCCTTCTCTTCATCCATGATCTAAATTTACTTCTATACAAAATATTTTTCAGCATATTAGAGTATTATTGTCTCTTAGTTTATAAACAAACTCATATTCTTCATTTATCATATTTATATAATCAAAAAAATATTTCCTTAATTGTTATATAAATTTCTTATAAATCACCACTCCTTCATGAATTATGAATTTAAAGGAGAATTTTAATTTTTGGAATTTTGGAGCTGGGTCCATTTTAAATTTTGATATTCTTATTAGAATTGTGAGTGTTTTATCTTCCTAAATTAATTCTTTTATATGGTGTATGGATTTATATATGACTTGGGTTTTGAAGTTAGTAAAAATAGATATGGGTTATGTTTCATAAGCTTTAGATGATTTCTTCCTTGGTTCACAGTTCATTATAAATACTTTAAGGGGAACTATGCAGCACCTTGGTCATGATGAAGTTTCCAGTTTATTTTTAAAAAGTGCACAATTGGTGTTCATGATTAGTGCATGGTTAAGGGTTAATAATGTGGATTTAAAAGTAAACCATGCAGGTTGAGTTTGGATTGGGTCTTGGTGCATGATTTTCACAGAGTTGTAAAAAGGCCATTTTTGAAATCTTAAATTAAAGTTACAAAGGTTTTGACATGGTTAGAGAATGGTTTTTTGAACTATTAATCCCAACCATGCATGGGAGTTGTCCTTGGATACTGAAGGATTCTTGGTTTATGCATGGTTTGTCCAGCTATGTTTCCCTTTAAGAGAGGGAAAATTGCCTTTTTCCCTCTAATATTCTTAAGAGTTCATCCCATCTTCCTTCTCCCTCTCACACATGATGATCCAAATGACCCCCTCCCTTTCTTCTCTTTGATTCTCACTCAATTTGGGATGATTTAATGATGTTATTTGGTGATTATTTTTGGTTATATCCATATTTTTTCTTATATTCTTGGATTCTATATAATTTTGTTTCATTGGATTAAGGTTTCATTTTTGATACCAGTAGTGCAAGGTGGAATCAGCTGATAATAATGGGGATTTCATATGGTGTATCTAGTGCATGTTCTTAGATGATATTTCATGTCATTTCAGTTGAGGTAAGTCATCGGATGAATTTTTCTAGAGATTTTTCCTAAATTAAATTAAATTTACTATGGGATTGATTCCAGTTGTATGGGACTTTGAGTGGGGGTGTTCCAAAAACATTCCCCGGGAAACTAGTATATTGTTGGCCATCGTTTTAACAAGAGAAGATGGACTAGTAAGAAATTAAGAAATTATAACTATTTGATTGAATTTTTAAATTAATTATAAATAGTTATAATTAATTACTTGGATGTTATGGTTTAGGTAAGGGTGAATTTCAGTAGTTTCCTTCACCCAGTGACTTGATATTTTGGTAATCATTTATGGATCTATGAGTTATTAAGTGGTTATGCCTTTTTAATTAAGTTTTGGATTTAATTATTAATTATTATAAATGAATTAAATAATTAATTACAAATCATTTATATTAATTATTAGAAATTTTTCCTTGAGATAGGTGCTCGAGATGTTGAGGTGATCTTGTATGGGTCTCAACATAGATTTTTTTGATTTATTTTAAAATGGTAATAGATTGGTACATGGCGTAGGTTATCCCTGCACATTTTACTTTGGTTTGTTCTTTTGATATGTGTAATGTGAAATTTTTCCTCTCCATTGAGGGAGATTAACCATTTTTATTAAATGAATTTTATTAATAAAAATTAAATTTCTTTGGATGCAATGAACAAATCCCCAAGGCCACGATGGACCTTGTGTACTATCTTTATGATGTGGTCACTAATGGTCAAGGCATTGTTTAAAAATTTCTGCCTAGGAATGTATCGACCTTGAGGGGTTTGAACCAAATAAAATTTAAAGAATTAAATGCTTTGGATATATGGATAGGTTCCCTTAATGACCTCCAAGTAGAGGTTGGTGATTAATTGAGATAAATGGTGTATGTATTGACCAGGTAAGAACCATGAGATACCTTAAATCCTTATAGATAGTTGAGATGACTGTGGGGTGAGCATTCCTCCCCTATTGAGGTATGATTACTCGGGGTGGGTGGACCTAATGGGTATTGGTGGTTAGATTGGGTGTGAGGAATGACCTAATAATGACTTGAGATGTGATATTGTTTTTGTTTCATCTCTTAAGATTTAGATAACAGATCCCAGGTAGGTTTTCTAGATTATAATGGGACCGAGGGGACCTCATTGGGTGACCTAGTTATATTTTTATGCAGAGTGTCTATGAGAAGAAAAGGGTTGTGATGATTGTGGGTGTCACCTTAGAACCCAAATTGACCGTATGAGATTAGTATGGATATATTGGATAATGATTGGTTTTAAAATTGAGATGATAACCTTGGATTATGTGTAGGGTTTAGGAATAAGGTGGACCCCATCAAGATATGATATATGAGATGATTCGGACCGGACGTATAACCTATCGAGATATATTGAGATACATGGGATTGAATGGATTTTTACCATGGATTTGGCCTTTTTTACTTATATAAATTTGGTATACCATGGAAAAAAGACCTTGGATTCATATGAGACATGATTTAGAATGCCTTGGAAATTATCCTTGGATTTGGATGTGATGTGGTTTGGAATTCTTTGGACACGGTCCTTGGATTTTAATGATACATGGTTTGGAATGTCTTGGACATTGTCCTTGGATTTAGATTTGATATGATTTGTATTATTTTAGAATTTTTCTTTTGAATTAGGGGTAAGGGATGTGACCCTCCTAGGTGGCCTCCATACTTAATTTCGATTACTCAAGACATGTTTTAATGATCAACCTTTGAGGATGATACAATAATATTTCCTAGTAATTTCTTCTAGAAAATGGTTATAAGTCTGATATTGGTTAGGAATGATTTTTGATGTGATCAGAGACATTATGGAACTGGATAAAGTGTGTTTGGTTTTATCCTATATTTATTATTATAGCATAAGTATCAAAGGTGGATATTTATTTATGATTCCTCCCCATATTTATTTATTCAGATAGACATATCACATCTATACACCACACTTACTAGTTATATATGAGATTTTGTCGGTGATCCCCTACTAAGCTGTATTTATAATCTGATCAAGCATACTTGGAATTTTAGTACTCGATAACTCGTCATTGTTCACAGTTTCAGGTTGGGAAGAGGCCCTACATTATAGGATTTATTCGGATAGCTCACATGGGATAGGATACTAGGACAAGTTGAGGCTTGAGGATGATAGTAGATCCTCATTGTCTTTTATTCTTTTATTTTTCTTACATATCTGATCGTCTAGGTGAGTGATTAGTTATTATGTAATGGAAATACTTTTAATTATTAAAACTGGTTGCTTCCACATTCATAATTTATTATTGATCGTTGTGTAATATTATTTTCATGTACTTTGTTGGATGATTATTTGTTTGGGATGACATTTTTTTGTTTTTATTTGATATTGTGCACTCTAATATAGGGGTATAGTCTCCCCAAGGTAATACTCGAGGCCCCTGAGGAAACTCGGTATCCCATAGTGTATGGAGAGGCATTCCTGAGACCATGTAGCATCATCAGTATAGAAATTTATGAGTGGTCATGAGATAGGGATGTTAGTTTGGGTGAACAAGATCTATGGCCAACAACCTCTGCAAGTTCCGGGAACAACAGAAGCATCGATAGGGGCATGTCCAACTCAGATTTTTTTCATAATCGATGATTAATTACAGATGTACATCGATCAATAATGTCGTGACCAATGTAATTGAATAAAAGATAAATTTATATTATAATTTTATAATTAAACACAAGATTACCACATAATGATTTATAATTAATTTAAGTGGTTAAATAATTTACTTGTGAAGAATAATTTCTTCATTGATGAATATGATAACGTCTCTACATCATACCATCATTATTTCATAGGAATCAAGTATATATTTTATCTAGTGTTGATCCATGTGTCTTCTAGAAACCTCTAAGTGTCACCATAGGAATCTCCGAGTTCTAGCCTGAAAGATCTTAATTCTTATGTCGTTCATCCTTGATCTCCATGATAATAATTTATAAGATGGATTCTCCTTATTCTCTCTAAAATTGAGAGGGGTGGTGGGGGATTCTCACTCTTTGTTCATGGGATTGTTCTTAAAGAGGATCTCTCTAGGGATTAAGTGGATTCTCCAAAGTCATTGTGCACAATCAAAATAATGGATAACATTGGGGTTTGAAATAATATAACTAGGTATAAATAGTATTAGGGTTAGAAAATAATAGTTTCACATGTGACTTTATTATTTTCTTAATCCACAGGAACCTCGTGTTTATATTATTATTATTATTATTATTTCTTGACATGATCAAAAATAGAGAATTTGTTAAATATTATTTCATGAATACATTGTTTAAATTTTTTTCAAATAATATTTAATATATATTATTTATCACCAGACATTTAAACTCGGTTATCAATTCCTAAACAATATTTATTTGGACTTGAATAATGACTGTTTATTTTATAAATAAATATCACTGCATTATTCACTAATAAATAAGTAAATATTATATCCAATAAATAGAAAATAATTATTCATTAAATATTGTACTCATGATATATTCTCTTGAATAACTAGTGACCGGATATAAGCGATCAAGCTAATCATGAATAATTATTAAACCACATAAGGTAATTATATTTTTTCAACATGTTAAAGGA
Organism: Viscum album; assembly: GCA_963277665.1. Taxonomy (NCBI): domain Eukaryota; kingdom Viridiplantae; phylum Streptophyta; class Magnoliopsida; order Santalales; family Viscaceae; genus Viscum; species Viscum album. The sequence goes on along the minus strand of OY728147.1, from coordinate 868,929,978 downwards.
TAAATATTATTATTATTTAATTTATGTTCTAGATACTCTTATGTTTGACCCTCTATGGATCATTCTCAATTGCATTTGGTGAATCCACCCAAAGTACAAGGCTAGAGTCAAACGACACACCGAGGCACCCTTAGAGAAATAAGTTAATGTTACAACAACATAAAACCTTATATGGATGATTACTATATAATATAATCCAATTATCTTGATATTTTTAATCAATCCGGTTGCATACTAGTGTCATCAAAATTTGTGCTTGATGTATCTTTATTTGACTTTTTTGAAATAAAACATCCTATAGAAAAATATATCCTTGAATTTAATGAGGTTATTTCATTCCCATCAAAGGGATTGAAATATTAGCATCCGTTAAATAAAATAAGATTATTTTTTTCTTTTATTATTAATTAATGTAATATTACTCATGACGTGCCCAATGTATTATGTTTCACCACAAACATATGTAATGGAGGTTTTCATTAATACATCAAAGTACATGACTAATAATTTCCATTAATAATAATATTAATTCTAATGATCAATACAAATTTAAAAAGATAGGAGAATCTAATGACACATGTAAATATGAATTTTCTAATGGAAAAATCTCATTCTCATAATCTCATGAATTGTAAATTATCATGGTTGTACACCATGAGAATGTTCATCAAAGTCCTATGAGTCTCCGCCCCTGATAACATGTATCATTTTTGTCCCATCAAATGATATCATTTATCTATAGAACATATATATTTAAGAATACAATAGTGGAACTTCTAGGATCTCATCATAAAGGGGAACTGAAATGACCTTTTAGTGCAAAAAATTACTCTTAGGATATTATCACATACGATTTCATGCCGAAGAACAATCATGATGTGATAATAAATTTATTAATATTCAAAAATAATAAATATAGGTAATAATAATGTATATATAAGAGATTTATAGGTAACCAAATTTAATAGACTCCCACTTTCACTAGAGTCAATGGATAATAAACTTCATCCTATTAGATCTCACATGGTACCCATACTTCTACTAAGATAAGGATATATTCAAGTGGTCCAACTTATTTTATTATATAAAAAATTTGATAACCACAACTTCACCCCTAAGAAAAATATCTCAACATGTGATACTTTCAGTGTATGTGATTCATTCATTGGTGTGACCTTGGGTCCTTTACGATATCCACTACTGCAGTATTATCACAATATAATGTTATAGGTTCTTTAATACTAGGAACTAGATCATGTTCATGGGAGAATTTTTTAATACAAATAGATTATTTTGCTACATAAAAAATTGTTATATATTTGGAATCCATTATAGAATAAATGACAACTAGATTCTTTGAACTCTTATATCTCACAATTTTTCTATTAATATTGAAGACATATCCTGATGATGATTTTATATTATTAAGATATATTTGAAATATAGCATCGGTATAACCCCTTATGACTAGCTCTTCACCTTCTCCATTCAGTAGGAACATTTCCTTAGTTCTTCTCAAATACTTAAGGATTTCCTTAACAAAAACTGATTTTTTTTACCTAGATCATCTTGATATCTTCGTACCTTACTCAAGGTGTACTAAACATAATTCCTAGTATATAAAATATAAAATATTATTGATCTTATCACAAAAATGTATGAGATCTTACCCATTATCTCTCTCTCTCCTCTTGTGACTGATGACATGTTTTCTTAGAGAGATTTATACCATGTGAAACTGAAACCAATCTATTCATAGAATGTTCCATACTTAATATTTTTATTATTTGGTCAATGTATGTACCTTTAATTAGACCAATAATCCTCTAGGATCTATCAAGAATAATCTTGATACCTAAAATATAAGATTTTTCACCTAATCCCTTCATAGAGAGGCACTTGTTTAACTAGTCCTTGACTAACTATAAGACTGGTTCATAATTTCCAATAAGTCTTATTTCATTGAAATATATACTAGGATAATGACTGCACTCCTACTAGGACACTTTTAAACATATGTCTTGTATAAATTATTAATGAAAACATATTATTTTATAACTTCATCAAACCGAATGTTCCATGGCCAAGATGATTTTTTAATTAGTGAATGGATCTCAATAACTTACATATATTTTTTTCATTGCATGGAATCACAAACCCTTATAGTTGTTTCATAAAAAAATATTTCTAAGGTTTTTTATTAAGTAAAATTGTTTTGACATCCATCTAAAAATTTTCATAGTCATGGTAAGCTACAATAGCAAGTAGAATTTTGATGGATTTAATCATAGAAACTAAAGGAGATGTTTCATCATAATAAATGTCTAGATTCTATTTAAACCATTTATCTATTAGTCATGCCTTGTTGTAATTTACTTTACCTTACATGCTCATTTTTATCTTGAATAACCATTTACATCCAATAGGATTTACATCAACTGGTGGATCAACTAAAATAAAAACACAGTTCTGATACATGGAACCCAACTCAGAATTCATGTCTTCCTTCCATCTTGAAGATTCTGATCTCTCTGATGCCTCTTTGTAGGAGATAGGTTCATTATTTTCAATAAATAATGATTCACCATCTTCAGTGACTAGAAAACGGTGTCTTTATGTTCTCTTTCCTCTATAGTTCCCCTATATAATATTTGTATTTCCATAACAAATTCTTATATGGGGACCTATGGAATCTATTCTTATACCTACTCTTGAATATCATGAGCATCAACTTCATAAAAGTCAATCTTTCTCTCACTATCCTTCTTGTGGATGTTATCCCTCTAAAGAAAGACTTCTTATCTTGTGATATTCACATTCTTGTTTGGTAATTGTATAGATAGTATCCCATTTTTTCTTTGGGATACCCTAAAAAGATATATTTCATGCCTCAAGGTGTTAGTTAGTTTCATGTGATATCCTTAACAAAAAACTTTCATCCCAATTCACAATTGTATGAAAACACATTTATATTTCCATACATTAACTCATATGGGATTATTTTTGCTTCCTTAGTTGGTAAATAGTTTAAAATGTGTAATATAGCATGTAATTCATATCCCTAAAAGGATAATTGAAGATCTACATGAATCATCATCAACCTTACCATGTCATTCATGGTACGGTTCCTCCTTTCACTAACACCATACCATTATAGTGTATAATGTGTAGTGAGTTAGGATAGAATCTAAAAATGTCATAGAAAATCAACAATCTATTGGTTAAGTTATCCATTACCTCAACTAAGTCAAAGCTTCATTATCTTCTTACCATGTTGGATCTATACTTTATTCATAAATTTAATGAATTTCTCAAATGACTCAGACTTACACCTTATCAAGTATATAAAGTCACATATAAGTCATCAATAAAAGTTATGAAGTAAGAATACCCACCTAAATATTCTATTAGATATGGTCTACACGCATCATTATGTACTAATCCTAGAACCTCTATGGCCCTTTAACCCTATCCATTGAATATTGGTTTGGTCATTTTTTATACAAACAAGCATGAAATCTTTCATGTGGTCATAGATCAAAAATAGTGTGAATAATCGTATTGATAGTGATATTGAATATTATTTTCATTTACATGACTAAGAAAGTTATACCACAAATAGGGGTTATATAATTCATCAAAACATGATTTTTTATCTATTTTCAATACATAGTTTTATAATTTAATACATAAATACCATTATATAGTTGTGATATACCGTAAAAAATGTTATCTTTCTAAAAGAAGAATTATTTATTTTCAAATATAAAAATAAATTCATCCATGTAAAGGAAATAAATATATATTATGATCTTAGTGACACTTGGAATGAAATAATAGTTCTTTAAAACAAAAAACATTCCAGTCGGCAATGGAAGGTGGTAGTCATCTATAGCTAAAGCAGTGAGTCATTCCTCATTGGCTGGTTGAAGATCCACCTCTCTGAAAATATATTGAAATCTACCAGGATCATGTATTTGGATATATATGTGGACACAAAAATATGTATCTAATACCTAATATATAGATATATAAATATTACACTTGATAATGAATGCATCTTTAGCTTCCCCTTAATGTTAAGTGTAGTACTTCTTCCAATGCTCTAGATTCCCACATACTAAACATATTGCTTATTTTTTTCCAACATTTGGATCTCATTATTTTTTGAAGGAAGATGCTTGGGAGATTTATACTTATTATGAATCTTAGGTCCCTTATCCTTGTTCTTCGTTTTCTTTTTTATCTATAAGAACTCTGTTTTTTTCATTCCTCGTGTCCTTTTCGACTTGGTAGATGAGTGTAATAAGTTTGAAAAGGTCTAATCTCTATTTATCATGTAGTAATTAATAATAAAACTAGAGAAGGATTTAGGCAGTGAGGATAGAATGGGATGTGGGTGTAGCTCATTAGGGAATTTATTTCCCAAGATGTCTAAGAACTCTATGTATCCAATCATATTAACTATATGAGGCCCTACAGGTGATGAATCTCCATTCTTGAACATGAACAATGCATTGGAGATCCCATATCTCATTTGTCTCGCATTTTATTGATAGAGATTATGAAATTGAGACATGATTTTATATGCATCCAAATCCCCATGTTTCTTTAAAAATCTAATTTTACATGGATGATAGAAAGAAACATTGTACATTTGTGGAATCATCCAAATGTTTCTCAGAGATAAAAAATTATTCCTCACTAACCTCTTGGATAGGCACATTGAGAATTGATTTTTCTTGCACATATAATTTCCTTTCATGGTGTAGAATAAAAAGTAAGTTCCTTTTCCATTCTTGAAAATTATAGGTGGTGAGAATTTTATCCTTCTTAAGTTTGGATTGTAGTGATATTGTTGAAGTCATAATTGTAATTTCTACAATTAAGAAGAGAATAATTTTCATACATTATCTAATAAAATTACATAACGTATATTAAATTTATTAATCTCCCATTGTATTATCAAAACCTAATTGCCTCACAATTATTTTCAAAATATCTTACTACTTAGATATTTTAGTGGAAAGGATCTATATACTTCATCCCATATCCCATTTAAAAGTTTTTACATGCTATTTGAAGGTATTAAGATAGGTATAACATCCCAACTTCATTAACTCATGACTCCTTGATCTATTGAGAAGACTCTCTAATCCTAAAATACTTAATTTGGATTTTCTCAACACATTACCTACTTGTTTCATTATTTATTTCATAGGTTATCATCCCTTAATGAAAACTATGTTTAGTCGACCCAAAAATCAAGATTTAAATTCCTCGATAAATGAAAGAACCCCAATAGAGGTTGGTCAAGAACTTTGAACTATAGTTTGATTCCTACCCAAGTAATTGAAGGCTATACAAAATTAATATATACAGTTGTTTGATTTTAAACATTATGTGTAAATAGTTCATTTTAATCTTTATTACATTTTTGTTAATATTAAGTGGATTTATTTTAGTGATTAACCATTTTTTAGATAAAATTTATGCATAATCCATTTTCTTTGAGTTAAATCTTGTATACTTGTTAATTCATTAATTCATGTGATTATGACAAAACATCCATAATGAAATTAACCATAAAACCCAATAGAATTAAAATAATAAGAGTAGTAAGATCATGATCTTTTATTAATGGTCAGTTTATCTAGAGGGTGAAAAATTAAATATCGGCCTAGGGGGAAAACGCCTTGAACCATGTCATGGATCATGTTGCAGCTTTCCACATAACCACCCATGTATCTCTTAGATTGGTTTCACCTTGAATCCAAACATGTGTTGCCTCTACTGGCCTAATATCTCTATCTATTACAAAATATTTAACTCACATGCAGGTGGGAGGAATCAAAGGATTGATTGGAGGGTTTTCATAAAAAGAAAATGTGGGCATGCATGCCCTTACATAATAAGAGGATGGATGATGTGTAAGACATAAATTTAATTTAATAATAAATTAAATAGAAACAAATAACATACAAAGTTTCTTTCTATGATTATGCAAAGCTAAATACATGCAATGAATTGTGCATTTAATAAAATTTAATTAAATAAAATACATTCTTATTTAATATAAATCACACTCAAATCAATTAATTATCTCCTTTAATTCATAAATTTTTTATCTTAATTCTCATCAAAAATTTCATGAGATTATCATGGATCATATTTTTAAACGTATTAACTAAATTTATTTAAAGTTGACTTTATAAAAAACGTACACCTTGGATCCAACATAGGGAATACCCATATAAACTACCTGACATGTATTATATTTATACATTTTTTACTCATGTGGAATATAGAATACACATCTTACTATGTGATTTTATATAATGTATAGGTTAACTGAATAACACATGGAACATATGTTATTTACATAGCATGTTGTGTTTTAATATACATAGAGTAATTGATATATCGTGACTTATACATGATATATAGTTCAAAACATTATGCAAAAACTAATTAGACATTTAATATAAATAAATCCTTTCACATGGAATGTATGAGTCACCTGAATGTCACATAGAACACATGTTGATAAGGTTTAAATAGTATAATAAATTAATTTTAAATTCCTTGTAAACAAGTAATATACATGGAATGTACTAACCAACAACACGTTTTCTGTAAAACTTCATCATCTATCCACAACACGCACCTAGGGACTCAACATGTTGGGTTATTATGGACATTAATGGACTAAATGATGTGTATATAAGATACATGGTATCCGGTATCTAATTACATGGTTACCAGTCACATGTTTTATTTATAAAATCGCATGGACTGAATAATGGACTACACGTTGTGTACGCATGTTACACGCCCTGTAGTCCGACTAACCATGTACCAGGCTGGCTCAGTCAACACATAGTGTGTTAAATACACACCGTGTGAAATTAAATTCACATGCTCCAAATTAAATTATGGGTCATTTTGGGATATTAAACATGGGTATGCGGTGTATAAAAATGGGCTACATGACATTTAATTTTTTTTATCCATCCAAAATCCCCAAAACCTTCATATGAGTTCTTCTATTTTACTTCATTTACAAATAATATATTTTTGATTATCATTGAAAGAATAAAGAGGAAGAAGAGAATATATCACAATTAAGATTAATAAATTTTAAAACCAAATTTAAAACTATGGAAGAAATTAATAAATCAATCAATGATATTTAAATATTTATAAATAATTATGCGGCCACATTGATTCCATATACAGGTTTTAGGTGAAGTGGAAGAATATATGGGGGCATGCCCTACGTGATTTTTTTCATAATCATTGATTAATCTAATATGTACATCGATGAATAATGTTGTATCCAATGAAATAGAATCCAATATTAATTGACATGAGGATTCTAGAACCAAATGCCAGATCATCACATAATTATATATAATTAATTTAAGAAGTTAAAAATTACATTGTGGAAAATTCTTTCTTCATTAATGAATTTGACAATGCCTTTATGTCCTACTATCATTTTTTCAAAATAATAAAGTGTATATTCTCTCTAGTGGTGATCAACATGTGTTCCATGATCCTCTGAGTGTCATAGTAAGAGTCTTTAAGTTCTACATTAGAAGATCCTAATGTTTGTGGCATTCGTCCTTGATCACCACAAGAATCACTTCCAAGAGGATTTCTCCTTTATCTCACAAGAATCAATAGGTGTAGTGGAGTAACATACATCATTCTTGAAAATTTTCTTTGAGATGATATCTATAGGGATTCATATAATTCTCTATACTCATTTTTCATAACCAACACAATGGTTAGAGATAGGGTTGGAAATAAAGTAATTGGGTTTAAATAGTGCTTGGTTTATAAAATATTAATTGCATATACTCCCTAATTATTTAATTAATCCCAAAAGAACCTCATGTTTATAATAATAATATTATTATTATTATTTATCGACAAGTGAATAACTATTAAATTAATTAAATATCATTTCTTGGATAAATTGTTTAAAATTTATTCAAATAATATTAAATATATATTATTTCTCATCAGACATTTAAAATTGGTCAGTAATTCCTCCAAAATATTTATCGAGCCTTAAATAATGACTATTTATCTATTAAATAAATATCAGTTCATTATTTACTAATAAATAAATAGATGTTATATTCATGAAATAGAAAATAAATATTTATTAAATATTTTTCTAGAAACTTTTTCTCTCAAACAACTACTGACTAACAAAGTGAGCAATCCTATCATATATTATTATTAAACTATGTTAAGGAATAATATTTATTCAATATTTTAAATAATAAATAATATTATTATTTAACTAAATTTTTTGATACACTTAGTTTGGAACCCTCTCGGCCTCTGTCTTAGTGATATTAGATGGAGCTACCCAAAGTCCAATGTTAGTGTTTATCAATATGAAAAGAAACCATAGAGAAAGAAGTTAATTTCAAAATGGCATACAACATCATACAAATGATTATATTTTAATATAATCTCTTTATAATGATATCTCTAATCAAGTAGGTTGCATGTTGGTGTCATCAATCTATGTGTTTGATGTATCTTACTTTGACTTTTCAAAAATGAACTTGCCCATAGAACATTACAGTCATAGGTTTATTTAGACTATTTCATTCATGTTAAAGGTTTTGAGTAATCAAATTATATTAAATAATTGAATGGAAAAACCATTCTTTCATTATTAATTATTAATTAATGTAATATTACTCATGACACACCCAATATATCCTACATCTCCACGAACATATGTCATCAAGATTTTTGTTAATACATCATATTTCATGAATAATAATATCCATTAATAAAAATATTAAAATATAATAATAAATATATGCATCCACAAATAAGAACATCCAATGACACAAATACATGATTAGTTCCTACTAGAGGGTCTCGTTCTCATAATCACTGGTATTAAAAATTACCAAGGGCGTACACCATAATAAAGTGTCTCAAAATCCAATGAGTCTCCACCCCTAATAACTTGTATCATTTTTTTCTCATTAGATAATATCATTTATCTATTGAAAATATATATTTAATAATATTTTTTGGTCACTTATAGGTTCTCATCATAATGGGAAACTGTAATGACCTTTCAATGATTCAAACACTCTTTGGAAATTATTTCATGTTATTTCATACAGAAGAACAAAAATGATGTGATAAGAAGTTTTTTTAATATTCAAAAATAATGAATATAGGTAATCATAAATTATATAGAATTTGGTTCAAGGGAATCAACTAAAACAGCATCAACTTTAATTCCTTAAGAAATGGTCACAGAATTATTTCAAATATTTAATTTCAAATCCTGAATAATACCTCATGATATTTCTCATAAAAACTCATCTTCAAAGTTTCTATACAATTTTTAATATTGTGTTGAAATATAAACTTCTTGATTCATTTAAAATTTTCTATGTTTGCATGAGGATACAACATTACCAAATAGAACTGGTGTTTCAGGCATGAACCTCTTCCCTTATTCACAACATCACTTTATGTTTTATATTGAGATCTTACATGGAATTAAAATCTTACTGTGTTGTTTGATCAATGTCTAACATTATATGAAGGCTCATATGATTTATCAAAATATTCTTTATTCAGAATTAATTTTCTGAATTTCTCCTCAAATTCCTTCTAAAATTAAATCTATATTTTTTCATCAGAATATAAATTCTGGATTCCAATCATACCTTAATGTATGTTCTGAACTACCTTTATATGGCCAGCATGTGTCTTTGATCACACATACACTCAATGGGTTTACACCTATGTTGTGCTCCTTCACATGTATACTCTATCCTGATGAAACATAACCTGGATCAAATGATAAATACATATTTTTAAAGGATGCATACATAGGTAAAATGACACATATGTAGGTTTCCTTCACTCACACATATATGTGGATTCAATCATATATAGAGATGTAATTACTCATATGCACATCCATTTTCCACTAAAATGACACATACGCAGATACTCAAACTCTCATATGTAGGTTTCCTTCAGTATCAAACATATTTCAATTCACTCATATGTAAAGATAGAATGTCTCATACACACATCCCTTTGATGCTGAAATGAAACATACTCAAATTCCCAAACACTCATATACACCCAAGGACTTTTCCATTTTTGGCATCAACTTGAAAATTTAAAAATTCACTCAAATATCTCCAGAACATCCTTAACTAACCCCTCACATAGTATTTAAAACAAATAAAACATTATCAAAAATTCAAATGGCACTTCAATAGTCATACAGAAGTCATGAAAGTCGTAATAGCTACGTTTTTTATTCTGGGGGCACAACATTATTTCTATAGATGAGCATATTCTTGAGATCTTAGAAAACTCATGTGTCATGTAGCATAAATAACATGTTGAAAACCCCCATCTTTATATCCCATGTGAATAATCTCCACACATGTCATTGGTGGAAAAAAATTCAACGTAAAATTCCTAGTAAAATGAGAAATCAAAGGAAAAGTAAATTTAGTGTCAAATTCAAAAGTGAAAGTCAAAGTGATAAGTTAAAATTGAAATTATCATTGGAGTTGGTTCCATAGAACCAACTACTTTATATTTTTTATTACTAACATATTGATTGTTTTTAATATTAATAAATTTCATATCACATCAAGATTATTATTTTTTATGCCATTTTATATGATAATGTTATAAGGGTACTTTTATTAGTGAAAGATTATAGAAGTTTCCCACTATAGTAAGATATTTGAATTGTTATGAAAATATCCTTAAATGCATACTCTATGACTGGATGATATCATCTAATGATACATAGATGATAAATTTCATTAGGGATAAAACACTCATAAGATATTGAAACTTCTTCTCATGAAGTATTCCCTTGGTAATCTCTAAGAGAGGAGGTTATGAGAACAAACTCCCCAATAAGAAATATGTATGTTACATGTGTCATGGGATATTTATATCTATGAATTAATGTATTTGATCATAGACATGATGTTGTTATTAATTCATATCTTGATTCACATAATTTGATATATTTATGATAAATGTGAAGACATATTCTTATAGTGAGACATGATATGATGGGTACATCACAATTGATGTGAAATTAATGAACAAGTAAATAAAGGATTTCCCCCTTCTAATTTAAATGTAATTTGATATTTCCATCCATTTGATGGGAATGTAATAAGAAGATTAGTAATAATTAGTAATAATCAGGATTAATTAGTAATAATTAGGAATAATTAGTAATAATTAAGAATAATTAATAATAATGAAGATTAATTTGTAATAATTAGGATTAATTAGAAATAATTCGGATTAATTAAAAATACTTATGATTAATTAGCAATAATTAGCAATAATTAGTAATAATTAGCAATAAATAGTAATAATTAGTAATAAATAGCAATAAATTGTAATAATTAGTAATAATTAAGAATAATTAGTAATAATTAGTAATAAATTGTAATAAATTGTAATAAATTGCAATAAATATTAAAAAAAATGAATAATTACGAATAATTAGAAATAAATAAGAATAATTATGAATAATTAGGATTAATTAGTAATAATTATGATTAATTATTAATAATTAGGAATAATTTGTAATAATTAGGAATAATTAGTAATAATTACAAATAATTAGGAATAATTAGTATTAATTAGGATTGTTGGACTCACCTATTTTGATAATCATAAATAATATTTAATTTATATGATAATCATGTTTCATTAGTTTTTATAGTTGTTATCATTTAACAATTATGTAATTTTAACCTCACTAATTTCTTGATTAAGTTTACAGTGTAAAATTTTCTAAGTAAAAGGTCACTGGTATGAAGGTATTTTTTAAGAGCCTTCTGTTTAAGTCACCAGTTGAGTCTACTGTTGGAGAGGTTATCGTTAGATGGTTACCACTGAGGAACTGTACCGCTGAGTTACCAATGCAAGTTCACCGCTACGAGTATACCACTTAAAGTCTACTATTATAGAGTTACAGCTAGAGGTTACTGGTACAAGGTCACTAATGGGAAGCCTACTACTGTAATATTACTAAAGTCACCGCTAAAAGGTTACTGTTAGAAGGTTACCATTTTAAGCTTACTACTACAAGGTTGATGTTATAAATTACCGCTGGAAGTCTACTGATGAAAGGTTACTGTTGGAAGAACCATTGGAATTCACACGTCTACCACTAATAAACCTACTGATAAAGCCTACCATTGCAAGCCTATCATTGATAGGCCTACCATTGAGAATCTACCGTTTAGAAGGTTATAGCTACCAGTCAATTGATACATATACTCTTCTACTCTATACTTTGTCAATTTTCATAAGATTATTCTAACAGTCATATGTGGTAAATTTAATGCTTATGACATTAATTAATGTTGATTGTAGACATATCTGGAGACTGTACGAGGTATGAGGAAGATCTCACGTGGTTTGATCATTCCTATTGTTGGAACTCAAGAATAAAATAGAAGATCAAGCTAGAGAAGACTATGTTGGGTGTGAGACATTACACGACCGACCTAAAGAACATGGGGAACACACCAGCACTTACACTGTGAACCCAAGAGCTTCACGAAGATCATTTGGGAGAAAAAATTCAAGGCTACCTTGTGGTGCTTTATTGAATCTATTTCAAACCAAGAAGCTGAACACATCAATACCTATAAGACAGAACCTGAAGTTGTGACACTCTTTTTTGGAGACAACTTCCAGAGGCCTCAAAATGAAATTTCATTACACCACATAGTCCAGATCTGAACTGAAAACACCTAGAGACTTCTAAAATCAATCCATATAACATTATATCTATTGTCTTCTTTATATTACATTTTTTGAGCAATGTGTGTGTGTTTGTTACACACTCACACTATCTCCAATGCTTAAACTGGAGGATACAATAAATCCTCACACCAAACATTACTTGAATTTTTGTTTCCCATGTATAATTGTGGAATAAGATGTGTGTGGCCTGGTTGTTTGTTTTTTACATGAACAACTATGGTAGAAGTTGTGAGACCTGGACAGTTTTTGAAAACTGTTGTAAATCCTGATATAGGTTGTGTATCAGGTTTATTGTTAATATAAATTGCTTGGTGACAGTTGATCACCAATTAGAGAGGATTATGTCACATCTTGAGTCTGAACCTCTTGTTTAGTTATGATGTTTACTTTATTTTTTTGATACTTTGTTTTCCTAGTTTCCACTTCTTATAATTTCAAAAATAGAAAATTGTTTTACGTTATCTCTGGTAGTTACTTTTGGTTGGTGTGTATATGTGTTTAATTCAGAAAACCTGTTACAAAAGATAGACAAGTTTTTTAGAATGATTCAATTGAGGACTAATCATCCTTTGAGAAACTTGTTGATAACTTGAACATTTATATCTCTACTACCTTAATTAACTGGGCTGTTTTAAATTGGGGGATTTTATCATAAATCCTTTTAACATAAATTTTAATTAGGAACTCAATTCACCCCCCTCTTGAGTTTTCACATGAACCAATATTTGGTATCAGAGATTTGTTTATTTATACCATCATAAGTTTTTTTCAATATATTTAAATTCTTTTCAACTATGATTTTAGATGTATCTAAAAGGTCATAAAATTTCTATCATATCTAAATTTTCATTGCTTTGAATTCTAATTAGCTATGGATAACTGAGTTAAGGTTTTGGATACTAATAGGCCACCTTTATTTAATGGTAATAACTATGATCAGTGGAAATTGAAAATGAAAATGTATCTAGAGAGCATGGGTTCTGAAATATGGGACACAATTGAAGAACAACATGCATTACCGACTTCTGCTAGGAACACACTATATCAGTTGACTAAAGTTGTGTATAATAATAACTAGAAAGCAATGAATTCATTGTATTGTGATTTAAGTGATGAATAATTTAATAGAACATCTTCTTGTAAAAATTTTTATGAAATTTGGGATACTTTGGTTGTTTCCCAAGAGGGAACAACCAATGTTCACGAAATGATATTAAATACTTATATTATTAAATATGATAATTTTAAAATGAAGCCTAATGAACCTATCTCTAAAATGTATCTCAGGTTTAATGAAATATTAAATACCATGAGTCTTCTTGGGAAACCAGTGGATAGCAAGGATCATATTATGATACTACTTCGATGCCTACCTGACAGGTGGAGAGGAGCTTATGTTTCTATCTGAGAATCTTTTGACATAAGAAAGCTACCAGTGTAGGAACATATTTCAAAACTCATGATGTACGAAGAAGAGAATAAGGTAAATCAACAAGAAAATGAAGAACAAAGAAATAAATCTATAGCATTCAAGAATGTTACCTCAAAGAGAAAAGAGAAGGAAAAGGTTCAAGTTCTGGTAGAGAGTTCCACTAGTGAAGATTCAGATTCTAACAGTGATGAGGAGATGGATCATCTTGCTAGAAGATTCAAATAGTTCTAATAGAAGAATAATTTCTTTATAAATTCAAACTATATAGGAAGGTATGATAGTAAAGAAAATTGGAAAAAGGAAAGAAAATGGAATGACAACACAAATGAGATAATAATCTTTGAGCGTAAACAAAAAAGGTCATGTGAAGGCTGATTTCCCCAAGATGAAGTTTAAAAAGAAATATTATGTCAATGTTAGGGGATATAAAAAGGATATGAAATATACTTGGAGTGATTTAGAAGACATCTCTAGCGGATCTGAATCTTCTGATACTAAAAATAACAGTCATGCAAACATGTGTTTCATGACAGAAACATATGAGGTAACACTTAATTCTCCTATACATAATGCTTACTATTCTGGGAATAAAAGTGAATCAAATAATGATGAAAATATGACTAAGGATGACCTATTTGAATACTGTGGAATGATTGAGTATACCTTTAATGAGCTTAAAGATAAATATAAATCATTGAAAAGACATCTTGATTTAAATGAAAATTATAAGTTTGATTTGGATATTGAAAAGGAAAATTTTGCTCAGGTGTTAAAATAAAATACAGAAAATAAATTATCTAATGAGAAATTAAAAATAGATCTTGAGAAGTTTACTGCTGGTAGGGATACCTTAACTCAATTTCTTGGGAAACAAATTGCTCCAAAATACACAACTGGTTTAGGATATCAACCAAGATAGAGAAGTATTATTAAAAACAAATTTGTTCCAAAATCTGGACAGTTCACTGCTAGATTAAGTTTGGGATCATCTTTTGGAAAACAATTTTCTAAAGGACCAAACAAAGTGTTTTTGTTTCAAAACATATATGTTGATTATAGGAAACCTATAAGACAAATATAGGTTCCCAAATCTTTACTTTCTAACCTCTCTAGGCCCAAGAAAATTTGGGTACCAAAGTTACCTATGCTTAATTGGTTTTGCAGGAAAATTATCTAAAGAGTTCTTGTAAAACCCTCTAGTACTTGGATAGTGGATGTTCAAGACATATGATAGGAAACTATTCACACTTCAAGTGACTAATCAAATTGATGGTGGAAATTTTACATTTTGTGATACTGTTAAGGGAAAGATCGCTGTCTTAGACCAAATCTGTAACTCTAATGCTATATTAATTTCAAAAGTACATTTTTTTTATGGTTTAAAGTATAATCTACTTAGTATATCTCAGTTGTTTGATGATGGTTTTAATGTTAAGTTTTAAAAAGATGCATTCAATGTTTTTAATTCTAAAAATAATTTAATATTCATTGTTCTTAGAAATGAAAATTTATATACTGTTAATTTAAACTCTTTATCTAATAAAAATGTTTCTTGTTTAAATGCGTTTCATAAGGAATATTGGTTGTGGAAAAGAATATTAGGACACTTCAATGTTCACTCACTTAGGAAACTAACTAGGAAAGGTTTAGTTAGAGACTTAACTAAATTGTAATTCCCACTTAAATTTTTTTTGATCCTTATTAGAAGGGAAAACAACACAAAGTTTATTTCAAACCAAAGAAAGAATTTTAAACTTCTCAACTGCTTAAGTTGGTTCACATGGATTTTTTGGACCATCTAGAGTTTCATCATTAAATAGGAAGAACTATGTCTATGTTATTGTAGATTATTTTTCTAGATAAACATGGGTATACTTTCTATCTCACAAAATTGAAACATGTTCTTACTTAATTAAATATTCCAAGTATGTAGAAAATCTTAGTGGACATAGAATTAAGACCTTGAGAAGTGATCATGCCTGTGAGTTTAAAAATAAGAAGTTTGAATATTTTTTCTCACATAATGGCTATAATCAAAATTTCTCTGCACCTAGAACACCTCAACAAAATGGAGTTGTAGAAAGAATAAATAAGACACTTCAAGAGTTTGCATGGACTATTCTTAATGAGTATGACCTGCCTGTCTATTTTTGGGTTGAAGATGTTAATACATCTAGTTACATCATCAATAGAGTTTTAATTAGAATTGTTATTAAGAATAACCTTTATGAGATATGGAACAATTGGAAGCCTAATGTTAATTACTTTATAGTTTTTGGTTGAAAAGTCTTTATCCTTAACAATAGGGATAATCTCAAAAAAAATTCTTCCAAAAGTGATGAAGGAATTTTCCTAGGTTACTTAATCTCTAGTAAATCCTATGAAGTATTAAATAAGAGAACCAAATGTGTGGAAGAATCAATTCATGTCAAATTTGATGATAATGATCCTAATGAACCCAAAAAACTCTCTTTAATATCTTGAGGAAGATATGTCAATTCTTGACCTTAATGATAAAATAGTGAACCCCCAGTGAAATCAACTAGTTTTGGAAATTTTCAAAAATCTGAGTCCATTGAATCTAAACCTATATAAAATCATGAGGAGTCTAGTCCAACCCTTTCTAGAGGTATTATAACACTAAAGAATCATCCTTTATATATAGTAGTAGGTGATCTAAATAGAGGGACACAAACTAGAGATTCACAAAGAAACCAGGTTAAACATCAATATTTTCTTTCACAACTTGAACCCAAAAATATTAATGATTCTATCAATGATTAATTTTGGGTGATAGATATGCAAGAAGAATTAAATTATTTTGAAAGAAAAAAAAAGTTTCAGAATTAGTAGAAAGATCTAAGGACACTTTAACCATAGGCTCTAAATGGGTGTTTAGAAGCAAAGTTGGAAATCCTAGAAATATAGTTAGAAATAAGGATAGATTAGTTGTACAAGGATATAGTCAAGAATAAAGAATAAACTATAAGGAAACCTTTGCACCTATAGCTGGACTAGAATTCATTTGGATATTACTTGCTTATGCAGCTCATCATAATTTCAAACTTTATCAAATGGATGTTCAAATTTCATTTCAAAATGGGTATATATTTGAGGATATTTTTTTTGAACAACCCTCTAGATTTAAAAATCCCCATTTTCAAATCATGTTTTTAAACTTTATAAAGATTTGTATGGTCTAAAAAAATTCCCTAGAGATTGGTATGATAGAATGAGTTATTTTATTATTTCAAAAGGTTTTTATAAAGGGATATCTAGTCCTACCCTTTTTATTAAAAGTATTTACAAATATGTTTTGATAGTACAAATTTATGTAGATGACATTATTTTTGGATCCTCTAAAAATTATTTATGTACTAATTTTTCAAAGATGATGAAAATGAATTTGAAATGAGTCTAATGGGGGAACATAAATTTTTCCTTGGATATCAAATTTTTCAAAATAAAAAAGGTATTGTTTTAAATCAAAGTAAATATACTAAGGATCTACTGAAACATTTTGGGTTGGATAGTAATAAAGGTAGTGATACACCTATGAGTTCCACTTGTAATTTGGATGCTGATAAAACTGGTAAACCAGTAGATCAAACCAATTATAGAGGTATGATCGGGTGTCTACTCTACCTTACTATTATCTGACCTGGTATTATGTTTAGTGTATGTATGTGTGCTCATTTTCAAGACAATACAAAATAATATTATATAACTTATATTAAAAGTATTTTTAAATATCTCAAGTATACTACCAACTTAGGACTATTTTATCCAAGAGGATAATCATTTGATTTGATAAGTTATTCAGATGCTGACTTTTCTGGTTACAAGTTAGATAGAAATAGCACCTCTAGAACATGTAACATTTTGGGAAAGTCACCAGTATCATGGTGTAGTAATAAATAGAATTGTTTTTCATTATCAACTATTGAAGCTGAATATATAGCTTCTAGTAGTTTTTGTGCTCAGATTTTGTGGATGAAACACACCTTAGAAGAATATGGATATCAATTCAAACATGTCTCTATAATTTGTGACAATACAAGTGCTATTAACATCTCTAAAAATCCAGTATCTCATGCTAGGACAAAACACATTGATATAAGACATCACCTTTTGAGAGATCATTATCAAAGAGATGATATAACTACAGAATTCATTGGAACTAAACATCAATTAGATGATATATTCACCAAGCCTTTGAATTATAAGAGGTTAAATTACATCAAACATTAGTTATGTATGATTAATTTTAGTTAAGGACACCTCACTATTACAAAACCTCACTGTTGGACCTCACTGTTAGGACACCTCACCATCAGACCTCACCATTTGGATGCCTCGCCGTTGGACCTCACCGTTAGGACACCTCACTATTGGACATCACCATTAAGAAACCTTACCATTGGACATCACTATTAGGACACCTTTCCATTGGACCTCATTGTTAGAAAACCTCACTGTTGGAACTCACTATTAGGACACATTACCATTGGACCTCACTATTAGGACACCTCGCCATTGGACCTCACTGTTAGGACACCTCACTATTGGACCTCTCCGTTAGGACACTTGATCGTTAGACCTCACTATTAGGACACCTCACTATTGGACCTCACCATTTGTACACCTCACCGTTGGACCACACCCTTAGGACACCTTACCATTGTACCAAATTGTTAGGACACCTTACCATTGGACCTCACCGATAGACCTTATTGTTGGAACCTTACCGCTAGTCAACCTTACTGATAGGTCCTGGACTTCGTGTTTTCTTCCAGAACCTGAAATGTTTTAATTTTATTTATTTCATTTACTCGATTTTTTTTTCAATCCCTAAATGATAAAAACAAAGTGTGAAGTCACATTTTGATCCACTTCAATCCTCTCCTGAACCTTTTTCTCTCGAATCCTTGAACCTAACCTACTTATAAAACCCATGAACTTCATCAATTCGCAATAGAAAGAGTAAAAATAACGATGGTTTGTGATGAAGGAGATGCACCGAACCCTAAGAGACTTCAAGCTAAGTCTAGTGGTGGAATAAAAGTTGTAGAAAAGATGATAAATCCTCATTTTTGGAAGAGGTAAATCATGTCCGAGAAAGAATTAAGTTCATAGTAGTTGTTGTTAAGAATTCTCTACTGATGAAGTCACTCGAAGCTCAAGACTAGGTAGAATGATTTACACACAATAATGGACCATATTACTCGAAGCTAGTAAAATAGTTTTATGAGTTTCTGAAGATCAAGAAATCTAATAATGAGAATCGAATTTTTTCAAAGGTATTTGGTGTTAGTGTGATATTATCTTCTATTAAATGGGATGAATGTTTAAGAGTCCCACATGAAGGCATATTTGACTATTATTTTAGAGTGGTGCCAACCACTAGTAAGTTTTTTTCTACAAAGAGGCTCTGGACGAACAGATAGGGAGTGGAATCCCTATAAAGGTAGTTGCTGCTAAGATGGATGGGGAAAACATATTACTCTTTATTTTTATCCAACAATTAATGAGTCCCAGGAGAGGGGACTTGTCTAATTTGAAATATCATGACATATTTTTTCTGTATTTTCTAAAGCATGGAAAAAGGATAAACCTTTTTAGATTTTTGATGGTTTAGTTAGAGGATATGACTAGGCTTGGTTCCAAGTAAAATTCTTTGTTTCATTCCAAGTTTATATCTTTGATGTTGGAAGTGAAAGGTGTTGCTAGAAATAAGGAAGAAACCATAGTTGTAAAGGGAAACTTTGGTATTACAAAAATTATTTTCAAGTTTATGAAGATAAACTAGAACCCTTGAAAAAGGAAATGGGTGGATGATGAGGCTAAGATATATGAAGACTTAAACCCTATTGTTAATCCTACTAGGCCAAAGGATAAAATAGATCTAGGTTTAAAACCTGATGAAGTGGAACCAATGTATTCAGATGAACAAGAAGAGTTTTATATTGTGAAAGAAAGAGAGGATTCTCTTATAGATGATAGGAGTGATCCTAACCTTACATCAAGTCCCCATGTTGGTGTTGTATCATTTGATGATCCTAGTCCACTATAATAATTTCCTAGAAGATATACTATCCTAAGGGACACTGATGGTGAGTAAACCATTGAAGAATAATGTGAGGATAATGTATTAAGAGACATTACTATTGGAGAGACCACAAAGGAGGAGGATGAAGTTGAATCTGATCATGAGGATTATGAAATAACTGATGATGATGAAAGTGAATAAGAATTCCTAAGTTATATTAATTTGATAGGATATATAGTAATGGAAAATAATGAAAATTAATATGAAGTTGAATCTAATCATGAGGAGTCTGAAACAGATGATGATGATGAAAGTGAAGAAGAATATCTAAGTCCTAGTCCTTTAATAGGATATACAGTAATGGCAGAGAATGGAAAGGAAGATGAAGTTGAATTTATTAAAGATGTAATTTCAATGGAAGTGGTTAAAGATTCTATAAAATAAGTAGTAGTAGACTCTACTGTTGATTCATTTGATCAAGTAAGAATGGTAGTTGAGACTATAGTTGTCAAGAAGGAAGGTCCAAGTGAGGGGGAGAAACATGTTTCCACAAGTTATCTAGTGCAATTGGTGACTCTTTTACCTCATGGTTATATAAATAATGATGAATTTGAGTCATTAAAATCATATTTGTATAGATGCTTTGATGAAATATCCATTGGGATAAGAAGAATAGTGTCTCTGAATCCAGATAATGTGGAATCTATTTTTGAAGGAGTGATGTCTAGCATTCAATCAAATATGCTACATGAAGTGAAGGAATCTTAGAATTGGGTAAGAACCTTGACAGAATCTGTAGAGACTCGGAAATAATCAGTCGTGGGTTTAGACTCATATATGGATTCAAGACCTCAAGTAGAAAAAGACATTCAGTATGTTAAGAGTGTTGTTCAGCAGATGGTAACTATGTTTGATTACTTTAAGAAGTCTATGGAGGAACATGTGAATGTTTAGGATAATGATGTGAAAAGGTTGATAAGTGGATTGACTAAGTATTTTTAGGAAATAGTGGATTTTACCATGGCACCTTTGTGTGCATTTTTTTCTTCATCTGCCTCTCCGCCTATTTATCTTGAAGCCTTTAGATCAGTTGTTAGAGAAGAAATAGAGAATCTCCCTAGTGCAGGTACCTTAGATCCTCAGTCTTTGACTCATGTCAATTAAACTACCAGAAAAATTAATAATATTGTATGTGATTACATGATGGAGGATACCCAGGATCAAAAGGAAATCAATGATCATATTGACTTCAATTATAAAAGGGTTTATACTAAGCATCAGTTGTATATTCATTTAAAAATGTTGTTGGAGAACTTGAGGATACCTCCTGTCACTCAGGATTTTAAGGATCAAGTTAGAAGGCTTAGAGAGTTGACTCCTACTTTGGAAAAGTTCATGGAGAATATTGATGATTTCATCTCAACTATATAAAGAGGATTAAGAATCATTTTGGATTTCAAGATTCTTCTTCTTCAATTTCACCATGTGAATTTTACTCCTATTATTATCCCTCCAGCCTTGGCTTCTTCCTCAGATGCATCCAGATCTACCATTTTTTCCCTTTACTGAATCATGTCTAGGACATCAGACACATAACTCCTATGATTCCTCAGAGATCTACTCATTTTTTGGTCTACTGATGCTTTTGTGGAAGTTCCTCCTACCTTTCTTACTGTTATACCTAGGTTTGTATCTCCATCTTCTGAACCTTCCTCCTCATATCTCCAAGGCAAAGCTCACTTAGACATCTCTGAACTGGATTTAATGTAGGATATCTTCTTTGATAGGGATCAGTATAATATTTTTTGTTTAATGTACTCTTGTTTCATTAATACAAAGATCTCCTTTTGTCTCCTTTTGATTTATCTTTTTTTTTATAATCAAAAAGGTTGAGAATTTTTAAGATTGGATCCCTTGAATATATGGAATTCCTATAAATTTATGCTCTGATATATTTTCAACAATAAAATTGATTCAATTTTATGTTATTTCATCTCTAATATATCTTTATTAGAGATCTGATTCATTGTGATTATTTTACTCTTTTCTCTAAAACATATTGTTTTTAGATCTGATTCAATATGTTTTCATTTGGATTTTGATATTTTAGTTGAAACGTTATTAGCCCTCACACCATGAATATTGACCTGATACCACTAAAGAGAATATAAAATGTACTTAAATCTAATAAAATAATATGTATTCTAAATTTAACTGTCATAATTTGTTATTATCAAAAATGGTTAGATTGTTAGACTTGCTTGTTTTTATAATCCTAAATCATGTTTCATTTATATGATAATCATGTTTCATTAGTTTTGATAGTTTTTATCATGTAAACATTATGTATTTTTAATCTCACTACTTTCTTTATTAAGTTTATAGTGTAAAATTTTATAAGTAAAAGGTTACTGGTATGAAGGTCTCTGTTAAGATCCTTTTTTTAAGTCACCGGTTGAGTCTACTGTTTGACAGGATACCGCTATAAGGTTACCACTGAGGAAGCTTAACGTTGAATTACCAATGTGAGTTCACTACTACGATTCTACCGCTTAAAGGATACTGTTGTATAGCTACTGCTAGAGGTTACTAGTACAAGGTCACTGATGACAATCCTACTACTTGAATCTTACTAATGTCACCGCTAAAAGGTTACGGTTAGAAGGATACCATTTCAAGATTACTGCTAAAAGGTTTCTATTATGAAGTTACCAATGGAAGTCTACTTATAAAAGGTTACTGTAGGAAGAACCTTTGAAATTCAGACATCTACCATTTATAATTTTACTGATAAAGCCTACCATTGCAATCCTACCATTGATAAGCCTACTTTTGAGAAGCTACCATTGAAAAGGCTACTACTACCAGTCTACTGATACCTATAATTTTTTTACTCTCAACTTTTTCAATTTTCTTAAGATTATTCTAACATTCATATTTGATAAATTTAATGCTTCTAACATTAATTAATGTTGATTGTAGACATATATGGAGACTGTATGAGGTGCGAGGAAGACCGAACATGGTTTGATCATTCCTAATGTCGGACATCAAGAATAAAATAGAAGAGTTAACTAGAGAAGACTATATTAGGTGAGAGACATTACATGACCAACCTAAAGAACAAAGAGAACACACTGGCACACACACTGTGAAACCAAGAGCTTCAAGAAAATCATTTTGGAGAAAATATTCAAGGCCTCATTGTTGTGCTTCATCAAATATCTTTCAAACAAATTAGTTAAACACTTCAGTACCAAGAAGCCAGAACCTAAAGTTGCGACACTCTGTTTTGGAGACAACATCCAGAGAAGGACTCGAACTTCAATTTCTTCACACCAAGGAGTCCAGAGCTAAAATGAAAATACATAGAGCCTTCTAAACTCAATCCTCAGAACATTAGCTCTATTGTGTTCTTTATCTTACATTTTTCAGCATTGTGTGTTTGTCTGGTACACACACACTGTCTCCCGTGCTTAAACTGGAGGATACTGAAAATCCTCACACCAAAAATTTCTTACATTTTTCTTCCCATGTAAAATTGTGGAAGAGGTCGTGTGTGTCCTAGTTGTTTTTCCCCATGAAGAACTAAGGTAGAGGTTTTGAGACATGTATAGTTTGTGAAAACTATTGTAAAGCACTATACAGGGTTTGTATCATGTTTATTGTTAATATAAACTACTTGGTGGAAAATGATCACCAAGTGGATAGGATTAAGTCTTAGCTTGAGACTAAACCTCTTGTTTAATTCTGTTGTGTACTTTATTTTGTAATACTCTTTTTTCCTATTTTCCACTGGTTATAATTTCAAAAATAGAAAACTATTTTACATTAACTCAGATAGTTAGTGTTGGTTTGTGTGTATATGTTCTTAATTCAGAAAACCTATTACAAAATTTGGATAATTTTGTTACAATGATTCAACTAAGGACTAATCAACATTTGAGAAACTTGTTGAGCAATTGAACATTTATATCTCTAACTCCATAATTAACTAGGCTATTTCAAATTGGGGTATTTTATCATAAAGATTTTTAACAGAAATTTTAAATAGGAACTCAATTCACCCCCCTCTTGAGTTTCCACCTAGAACAATATTTGGTATCAGAGCTTAGTTTATTGATACCATCAGAACTATTTTCCAAGATTTTTAAATTATTTTGAATTGTGATTTTAGTTATATATTAAAGATCTTAAAATTTTGTTCATATCTAAATTTTCATTTATTTAAATTCTAATTATTTATGGATAACTGAGTTGAGGGTGTGGATACTAAAATTCCACCTTTATTTAATGGTAATAACTATGCTCAGTGGAAATTTAAAATGAAAATGTATCTAGAGATCATGGGTCCTGGAATTTGGGACACAATTGAAGAACAACATGCATTACCTTCTACTGATAGGGACACATGGTCTTAGTTAAATAAAGATTTGTATAATAATAATTATAAACAAATTATTGAATTTTACTATGCTTTAGGTGATGAAGAATTCAATAGAATATATTCCTGTAAAACTACATATAAAATTTGGGATTATTTGGTTGTTTTCCATGAGGGAGCAACCAATTTTAAAGAAATGAGATTAAATACTTATACAATTAAATATGATAATTTTAAAAGGAATCCTGATGAACTTATCTCGGAAATGTATCTCAGGTTCAATGAAATAGTAAGTACCATGAGTCTTCTTGGGAAACCAGTGGACAACAAGGATCAGATTATGAGATTATTTTGATACCTATCTGATAGATGAAGAGGAACTTTTGTTTCTATCCAATAATCTTGTGACATAAGCAAGATACTAGTTAATTAACTAATTTTAGAACTCATGATGTATGAATAAGAGCTTAGGGTTAATCAAGAAGTAGATGAAGAACCAAGAAAGAAATCAGTAGCATTTAAGACTGTTACCTCAAAGATAAAATACAAGGAAAGGTTCATGTTCCTGTAGACAGTTCCACCAGTGAAGATTTAGATTCTAACAATGATGAGGAGATGGATCATCTTTCTAGAAGATTCAAAAAGTTATACCGAAAGAATAAGTTCATTAAGAATTAAAACTATAGTGGAAGGTACTATAGTAAAGGAAAATGGGAAAAAGGACAGAAAATGGAATGACAACACAAATGAGATAATCTACTATGAGTGTAAATGAAAAGGTCATGTGAAGGCTGATTTACCCAAGATGAAGTTTATGAATAAATATAAATACAAGGGAAAGGGATATAAAAAGGATATGAGAGCTACTTGGAGTGCTTCAGAAGACATCTCTAGTGGATCTGACACTTTTTATATTGAAAAGAAAATTTATTCAAACATGTGTTTCATGACATAGACATATGAGGTAACACTTAATTCTCCTATACATAATTCTTACTATTATGGGAATAAAAGTGAATCAAATAATGATTAAAAATGATTAAGGATGAAGTTTTTTAATATTGTGGAATGCTTTAGGACACCTTTAATGAGATCAATGATAAATATAAATCATTGAAAAGGTAAAATTCTTTAAATGAAAATTATAAATCTGATTTGGATATTGAAAAGGAACATTTTTCTCAGTTGTTAAAAGAAAATACTAAACTTAAATTATCAAATTATCAATTTAAAAGAGATCGTGAGAAGTTTAATACTGGTAGGGATACCTTGACTCGGTTTCTAGAGAAACAAACCGCTCCAAAATGGACAACTGGTCTAGGATATCAACCAGGATAGAAAAAGATTATTAAAAAACATTTTTTCCAAAATCTGGATAGTTCACTGCTAGTTCAAGTTCTGGATCATCTCTTGAAAAACAATTTTCTAATGGAATTAAATAAATTTATGTCTTAAAACATGTATGTTGATTATAAAAAACCTATAAGACAAATATCAGTTACCAATGATTTACTTGATAACTTCTCTAGACCCAATAAAATCTAGGTACCAAAGATACCCTATGTTTAATCTGTTTTGAAGAATAATTGTCTAAAGAGTTACTATAAAGCCAGATGGTACATGGAAAGTGTATGTTCAAGACATATGATAGGAGACAATTCATGATTCAAGATCCTAATCAATTTTGATGGTGGACATGTTACATTTGGTGATGATGTTAAGGTAATGATCATCGGGTTAGGACAAATTAGTAACCCTAATACTATATTAATTTCAAAAGTAATTTTTGTTGATGGGTTAAAGTATAATCTACATAGTATCTCTCAATTGTGTGATGATGGTTTTAATGTTAAGTTTGAAAATTATGCATGCAATGTTTTTAATTCTAAAAATGATTTAATATTCACTACTCTTAGAAATTAAAATGTATATGTTGTAGATTTAAAATCATTAGCTAAGAAAAATGTTTCTTGATTAAATACATTTCATAAAGAATATTGGTTATGGAACAGAATATTATAACACTAAAATGTGCAATCACTTATGAAACTTACTAGTAAAGGTTTATTTCGAGACTTACCTAAATTGAAATTATCACTTAAAAAAATTAATCCTTGTCCGAAGGGAAAACAGCACAAAGTTTCTTTTAAAACAAAGAAAGAAGTTTCAACTTCTCAACCGTTTGAGTTATTTCACATGGATTTGTTTGGACTATCTATATTTTTATGTTTAAATGGGAAGAACTATTTCTATGTTCTTGTGGATGTTTTTTTTAAATACACTTGGGTATACTTTCTAGCTCAAAAAAAGTGAAGCTTATTCTTACTTCATTAAATATTCCAAGTTTGTAAAAAATCTTAGTGGACTTAGAAATAAGACCTTGAGAAGTGTTCATGGTTGTGAGTTTGAAAACCAAGAGTTTGAATCTTTTTTACCACATAATGGCTATAATCACAATTTCTTTTCTCCTAGAACACCTCAAAAAATAGAGTTGTAGAAAGAATAAATAGGTTACTTCAAGAGATTTCTCGGACTATTCTTAATGAGTATGAACTGCCTGTATATTTTTGGGTTGAAGCTATTAATATAGCTTGTTACATCATCAAGAGATTTTTAATTAGACTTATTCTTAAGAAGACCCGTTATGGGCTATGGAACAATAAGAATCCTAAGGTTAATTACTTTAGAGTTTTTGGTTTCAAAGTATTTATCCTTAACACAAGGGATAATCTCGACACATTTTCTTCAAAAAGTGATGAAGGAATTTTTCTAGGTTACTCAATCTCTAGTAAAGGATTTACAGTATTAAATAAGAGAACCGAATGTGTGGAAGAATCAGTTCATGTCAAATTTGATGAGGTTGATCCACATGAACCTAAAAACTCTCTTGAATATCTTAAGGAAGATATGTCAATTCTAGACCTTAATGATAAAAATAGTGGACCCCCATTGAAAACAGCTAGTTATTGAAATCTTCCAGAACACGAACCTGTAGAAATCCATGATGAGTCTAGTCTAATCCCTTTTTAAAGGTATTAAAACACTCAAAAATCATCCTTTAGATTTTTTAGTATGTGATCTAAATAGAGGGACATAAACTATATCTTCTCTGAGAAAAGAAGTTGAACATCATGATTTTCTTTCATATCTTGAACCCATAAATATTAATGATTCTATCAATGATTAATTTTGGGTGATATTTATGCAAGAAGAATTAAATCAGTTTGAAAGAAAGAAAGTTTGGGAATTAGTAGAAATACATAAGGACACTTTGACCATAGGCACTAAATGGCTGTTTAGAAACAAATTTGATGAGTCTGGAAATATAGTTATAAACAATTCTAGATTAGATGCACAAGTATATAGTAAAGAAGAATAAATAGACTATGAGAAAACCTTTTCACATGTAACTAGACTAGAAGCCATTATGATATTACTTGTTTATGAATCTCATCTGTATTTCAATATTTATCAAATAGATATTAAAAGTGAATTTCTAAATCGGTATATAGTTGAGGATGTTTTTGTTGAAAAACCGCTTGGATTCAAAATCCCCATTTTTAAAATCATGTTTTTAAACTTTCTAAATCTTTATATGGACTAAAAAAGCTCCTAGCACTTGGTATGATAAACTCGGTTCTTTTCTTATTTCAAAATGTTTTGCTAAAGGGATTGTTGATCCTACTCTTTTTATTAAAAGGATTTCCAAAGATGTTTTTATAGTAAAAATTTATTTATATGACATTATTTTTGGATCCTCTAAAAATTCTTTATGTATTGATTTCTCAAAGGTGATGCAAAATGAATTTGAAATTAGTCTAATGGGGGAACTTAAATTTTTCCTTGGATTTAAAAATTTTCAAAATAAAAATGGTATTGTTTTAATTTAGAGTAAATATACTATTGATATTTTGAAATGTTTTGGTTTGAATAGTAATAAAGGTAGTGATACACCTATGAGTACCACTTGTAAGTTAGATGCTGATGAAACCGGTAAACCAGTGGGTCAAACCAATTATAGAGGTATGATTGGGAGTCTTCTCTACCTTACTTCTAGTCGACCTGATATTATGTTCAATGTATGTATGTGTTCTCATTTTCAAGCCAATTCCAAAGAATATCATTAACTGCTATTAAAAGGATTTTTAAATATCTCAAGTATACTACCAAATTAGGAATATTTTTTCCCAAGAGAATAATCATTTGATTTGATATGTTATTTAGATGCTGAATTTGCTGGTTGCAAGTTAGATTGAATGATAACCTCTGGAACATGTCACATTTTGGTCAACTCACTAGTATTATGGTGTAGTAAGAAACATAATTTGGTTTCATTATCCACTTTCGAAGATGAATATATAGTTGCTGTTAGTTCTTGGGCTCAAATTATGTGGATGAAACACACTTTACTAGACTATAGATATCAATTCAAACATGTATCTATAAATTGTGAAAATAAAAGTTCTATTAACATCTCTAAAAATCTAGTATCTCATGCTAGGAAAAATCAAATTTATGTGAGACATCACTTTTTGAGAGATCATTATTAATGAGGTGATATCATTCTTGAATTAATTGGCACTGAACATCAATTGGCTAATATATTCACAAATCCTTTGAATGTTGAGAGGTTAAATTTCATCAAACATGAGTTAGGTATGATTTTTTAGTTAAGGACACCTCACTGTCAGAACGCCTCATTGTTGGACCTCACTATTAGGACACCTCACTGTTGGACCTCACCATTAGGACACATCACTATTGGACCTCACCTTTAGGACACCTCAATGTTGGACCTCACCATCAGGACACCATACCATTAAACCTCACTGTTAGGACACCTCACTGTTGGACCTCACTATTAGGACACCTCACCATTGGACATCACCATTAGGACACCTTCCCGTTGGACCTCACTATTAGGACACCTCACAGTTGGACCTCACTGTTAGGACACCTCACCATTGGACCTCACCGTTAGGACACCTAACTATTAGACATCACTATTAGGACACCTCACCGTTGGACATCACCTTTAGGAAACCTCACCATTGGACCTCACCTTTAGGACACCTTAATATTGGACCTCACTGTTAGGACACCATATCGTTGGACCTCACCGATAGACCTTACTATTGGCACCTTACCGCTAGTCAACCTTGTTGATAGGTCTTGGACTTCATGTTTTCTTCCAGAATCTGAAACATTTTAATTTTATTTATTTCATTTACTCGATTTGTTTTTTGATCCCTAAATGATAAAAAAAGTGTGAAGTCACATTTTGATCCACTTCAATCATATCCCAAACCTTTTTCTCCTGAATCCTTTATCCCAACCTACTGTTAAAACACTCAAACTACATCAAATCGCAATGGAAAGAGTAAAGAGACTGATGGTTGGTGATGAAGGAGATGCACCGAACCCTAAGAGACCTCGAGATGAATCTAGTGGTGGAAGAAAAGTTATATAAAATCAGATCAATACTCATTTTTCAAAGAGTTAAATCATGGCTGAGAAATAAATATGTTCAGAATGTCTATTGTCGAGCAATTCTCTAGTGATTAAGGCACTTGAATTTCAAGACTGGGTATAATTCTTTTCAAAAAAAATGGACCATATTACTCGAAGCTAGTAAAGGAGTTTTATGAGTTTTTGAAGTTCGAAAAATCTGAGAATGATAATAGAATGTTTTCAATGGTAAATGGAGTTAGTGTGATATTATCTTATATTGAACAGGATGAATGTTTAAAAGTACAAAATGAAGGCATATTTGACTATTATTCTAGATTAGTTCCTCCTACTAGTGATTTTTTCTGCTATGAAGAAGCTCTGACCAAACTGACAGGGAGTGGAATCCCTAGAAAGGTAGCTGAAA
This sequence comes from Viscum album, assembly GCA_963277665.1. NCBI lineage: Eukaryota > Viridiplantae > Streptophyta > Magnoliopsida > Santalales > Viscaceae > Viscum > Viscum album. The sequence goes on along the minus strand of OY728147.1, from coordinate 868,899,410 downwards.
CTGAGATGGATGGAGAAAACAGATTATTGTTTAATTTTATCCAACATGTCTTGAGTCCCATGAGAGGTTAATTTTCTAATTTGAAATATCAATACATATTTTTGTTGTATTTACTGAAGCATGGACAAAGGATAATACTTTTTAGATTTTTGATGGTTCAGTTAGATGATATGACTAGGCCTGGTTCCAATTCAAATTCCTTTTTTCATTACATGTTGATATCTTTGATGTTGAAAGTGAAAGGTGTTGCTGGAAATAAGGAATAAACCATAGTTCTAAAGGACAACTTCTGTATTACCAATATGATTTGAAAGCTTATGAAGATAAACTGGAACCCTTGGAAAAGGTAATGTGTGAGTGATGAGGCTAAGATATATGAAAACTTAAACCATGTTGTTAATACTACTAGGACAAAGGATAAAATAGATCTAGGTTTAAAACCTGATTAAGTGGAACCAGTGTATTCAGATGAAGAATAGAAGGCTCTTGTTGTGTAAGAAAAATAGGATTTTCCTGTATATGATAGGAGTGATCCTAACCATGAATCAATTCCCCGTGTTGATGTTGCATAATTTGATGAGCCTAGTCCACCAAAAGAATTTTCAAGAAGAGAGATTGTCCTAAGGTACACTGATGGTGAGGAAACCACTGAATAAGAATGTGAGTAGAATTTCTTAAGAGACATTACTGTTGGAGATACCTCAGAGGGGGAGGCTAAAGATGAATCTGATCATGAAGAGTCTAAAATAGCTAATGACAATGAAAGTGAAAAATAATGCCTAAATCTTAGTCCTTTGATATGTTATACAGTAATGGCAGAGAATGAAAAGGAAGATGAAGTTGAATCTAATCATGAGGATTCTGAAATAGTTGATGATGATGAAAGTGAAGAATAATTTCTAAGTCTTAGTCCTTTGATAGGATATAAAGTAATGGTAGAGAATGAAAAGGAAGCGGTAGTTGAATTTTTTAAATTTGGAATTTTAATGGAAGTGGTTTAAGATTCTATAGAAGAGGAAGTAGTAGACTCTATTGTTGATTCAGTTGATCAAGGAAGAATGGTAGTTGAGACTGCAGTTGTCCAGAAGGAAGGTCCAAGTGAGGGGGAGAAACCTATTGCCACAAGTTCTCTAGTGGAACCAATGACTCTTCTATCTCAATATTATATAAATAAGGATGAATTTGAGTCATTGAAATCAGATTTTCGGAGATGTTCTTTTGAAATATCTATTTGGATAGAGAGAACAATGGCTCTAAATCAAGATCATGTGGCATCTGCTTTGGAAAGAATGATGTCTAGCATTCAATAAAATCTACTACATGAAGTGAAGGAATTCTAGAATCAGGTAAGAACCTTTGTAGAGTCCATGGAGACTATGAAACAGTCAGTTGTGAGTTTGTACTCATATATGGCATTAATAGCTCAAGTGTAAAAATACATTAAGTATGTTGAGTGTGTTGTTCTGTAGATGGTAACTATTTTTTAGGACTTTATGACGTCTATGGAGGAGAATGTGAATGTTAAAGATAATAATGTGAAAAGGATGATCAGTGGATTGACTAAGTATTTTAAGGAGACAATGGATTTTACCATGGCACCTCTGTGTGAATCTACTTCCTCATCTTCCACTCCTCCTATTGATCTAGAATCTTTCAAATCAATTGTTAGAGAATAAATGGAGAAGCTCTTTCGTGAAAGTACCTTAGATCCTCAGTCTTTGAATCAGGTCATTTCAACTACCAGAGAGATTTGTAAGATTATAGGTGATTACATAATGGAGGCTACCCAAGATCCAAAGGCAATCAAAGAGAATATTTACTTCTATTATAAAAGGGTTTATACTAAGAATAAGTTGTATATTCATTTTAAGTTACTATTGGAGAACTTGAGGATACCTTCTATCACTTAGGCTTTTAAGGATCAAGTTAGTAGGCTTAGAGATTTGACTCCTACTTTAGAAAAGTTCATGGAGAATAAGGATGATGTCATCTCAGTTATAGATTGAGAAGGAAGAATCATTATGAATTTCATGAATCTTCTTCTGCCATTTCTCCATATGGATTTTACTCCTATTATTGTCCCTCCATCCTTCCCTTCTTCCTCTGATGCATCAAGATCAACTAGTGATTACCCTTTGCTGAATCCAACCCAGGACATCAGAAGCTTGACTCCTTTGATTCCTCAGAGATCTACTCATTATCGGTCTACTAATTCTTCTGTAGCAGCTCCTCCTACCTTGCTTACTATTTTACCTAGGTTTGTATCTCCATCTTCTGAACCTGCCTCCTCAGATCCTAGAGGAAAAGATCACTTGGACATCTCTAAAGTGGATTTAATATATGCTATATTCTTTTATAGGGATCATTATACTCTTTCTTATAATGTACTCTTATTTCATTAATACAAAGATATCCTTTTTTCTTCTTTTGTCTTATATTTTTTTTATAATCACTTAGGTGGAGAATTTTTAGGATTGGAACCCTTAAATATATGAAATTCTCATAAATTTATGCTCTGGTATATTTTCAACAATAAAATTGGTTCAATTTTATGTTATTTCATCTCTGATATATCTTTATTATAGCCCTAATTCATTGTAATTATTTTACTCATTGCTCTAATACATATTGGTTCTAGCTCTGATTCAATATGTTTTCATTTAGATTTTGATATTTTAGTTGAAAAGTTTTTATCCCCGAAACCATGTATATTGACCTAATACCAATGAAGAGATTAGAAAATTTACTTAACTATGATAGAATAATACTTATTCTAAATTTCACTGCCATAACTAATGTTTATCAAAAGGATGGATATTGTTGGACTCATCTATTTTGATAATCCCAAATCATGTTTCATTTATATGATAATCATGTTTTATTAGTTTTTATAGTTTTTATCACATAACAATTATGTATTTTTAATCTCACTACTTTCATGATTAAGTTTACAATGTAAAATTTTCTAAGTAAAAGGTCACTGATATGAAGGCCTCTGTTAAGAGCCTTCTTTTTAAGTCATCGATTGAGTCTATTTTTGGAGAGGTTACCACTAGAAGGTTATCACTGAGGAACATTACCACTGAGTTACCAATGAAAGTTCACCGCTACAAGTCGACAGCTTATAGGCTACTATTGTAGATGTACCACTAGAGGTTACTGGTACAAGGTCACTAATGGGAAGCCTACTTATAGAGTCTTACTAAAGTCACTGCTAAAAGGTTACTATTAGAAGGTTACTGTTTTAAGATTACTGCTACAAGGTTGATGTTAGGAAGTTACAACTAGAACTCTACTGATGAAAGGTTACTACTGGAAGAACCTTTGGAATTCACACATATACCACTGATAAGTCTACTGATGAAGCCTACCATTTCAAGCCTACCGTTGATAATCCTACCATTGATTAGCCTACTATTGATAAGGCTACTGCTACCACTCTACCAAAACCTATACTCTTCTAATCAATACTTTGTCAATTTTCTTAAGATTATTCTAACGGTCATATTTGGTGAATTTAATGCTTCTGAAAATAATTAATGTTGATTATAGACATATCTGGAGATCATACGTGGTACAAGGAATACCGCACATGGTTTGAACATTCCTACTGTCAGAACTCAAGAATAAAATAGAAGATCAAGCTAGAGAAGACTATGTTGGGTGAGATACATTACACGACCGACCTGAAGAACACAGAGAACACACCAGCACTTACACTTTGAACCCAAGAGCTTCACGAAGATCATTTGGGAGAACAAATTCAAGGTTGCCTTTTTGTGCTTCATTGAATCTCTTTCAAACTAAGAATCTAAACACTTCAGTACCTGGAATCCAGAACCTAAAGTTGCGACACTCAGTTTTGGAGACAACTTCCAGAGAAGGACTTGAACTGGAATTTCTTCATACCAAGGAGTCCAAAGCTGAACTGCAAACACATAGATCCTTCTAAACTCAATACTCATAACATTAGCTCTATTGTGTTCTTTATCTTACATTTTTTAGTAGTGTGTGTTTTTCTGTAACACACACACTGTCTCATGTGCTTAAATTGGAGGATACTAAAAATTCTCACACCAAACATTCCTTACATTTTAATTTCCCATGTATAACTGTGGAAGAGGTCGTGTGTGGCTTGGTTGTTTGTTTTTACCACAAAGAACTGTGGTAGAGGTTGTGATACCTAGATAGTTTGTGAAAACTGTTATAAAGCCTGATACAGGCTATGTATCAAGTTTATTGTTAATATAAACTGCTTGGTGGTAGGTAATCACCAAGTGGAGAGGATTAACTCTCGGCTTGTGAGTGAATCTCTTGTTTAATTATATTGTGTACTGTATTTGGTAATACTCTATTTTTCTATTTTTTGCTTCTTATAATTTCAAAAATAGAATACTGTTTTACATTAACTCTGATAGTTAGTTTTGGTTGGTGTGTATTTGTGTTTAATTCAGTAAACCTATTTCAAAAGTTTGATAAGTTTGTTACACTGATTCAACTAAGGACTAATCAACCTTTGAGAAACTTGTTGAGCAATTGAACATTTATAACTCTATTACCTTAATTAACTGGGCTGTTTCAAATTGGGGGTTTTATCATAAATCTTTTTAATAGAAATTTTAATTAGGAACTCAATTCACCCCCCTCTTGAGTTTCCACCTAGACCAAAAAAGATTAATTAGTATTAATTAGGAATGATTAGTATTAATTAGGAATAATTGGTATTAATTAGTAATAATTAGTAATAATTAGGAATAATTAGTAGTAATTAAAAATAATTAGGATTAATTAGGAAGAATTTGTAATAATTAGCAAGAATTTCGATTAATTAAGAATAAATATGATTAATTAGGAGTAATTAGAAATAAATAAGAATAATTAAGAATAAATAGGAATAATTTGTAATAAATAGGAACAATTAGTAATAATTAGTAAGAATTAGTAATATTTAGTAATAATTAGGAATAATTAGCAATAATTGGGAACAATTTGAAATAATTAGGAATAATTTGAAATAATTAAAAATAAATATCAATAATTATGAATAATTGCGAATAATTAAAAATAAATATCAATAATTAAGAATAATTAGGAATAATTAAGATTAATTAAGATTAATTAGGAATAATTTGTAATAATTATTACTAATTATTATTAATTAAGAATAAAATAGTAATAATTAGGAATAAAAAGTAATAAATAGAAATAATTAGTAATAATTAGAAATAATTAGGAATAAATAGTAATAATTAGAAATCATTAGGATGAATTAGGAACAATTTGGAATAATTTGTAACAATTAGGAATAATTAGGAATATTTTGTAATAATTAATAAAAAATAGGAACAATTAGGAACAATTAGGAATAATTAGTAATAATTAGTAACAATAAGGAATATATTGGGCTAATTTGGAGTTAATAGGAATAATTAGGAGTAATTAGAATCAATTAGTAATAATTAATAATAATTATGAATAAATAGTAATAAATAGGAATAATTAGGAATAATTAGTAATAATTAGGAATAATTAATAGTAATTAGGAATAAATAGTAATAAATAGTAATAATTCGGACTAATTAGTAATAATTAGGATTAATTAGTAATAAATAGAAATAATTAACAATAATTCATAATAATTCACAATAAAGTGGAATATTTTCTAGCTGATTGGAAGCATTCCTTTTGTTTGACAACTCATCTCATTAAAAATTTCTCTCACTAAAATCACTATGAAAAATTTGCTCCAATGTATAGATATCCATTTTCATATTCATGATAATTGGTATGTGTATGTCAGAGTAGATATTTCATACTAATTTAAGTGAGATAAAGTTGGATGGAGATGAGCAGCCGGGAAAAGGAGGCTATTTTTTCTAATGCCTCGTCTTCTTGAATCTTTCTCCCACGAAAATCACTATGAAAAATTGGCTTCAACGTTTGGATATCCATTTTAGTATGCATGATAATGGAGAGCTACGTGGTGAGGCATCTCTGTTGTCCATTCTCATGCATACGAAATATATATTTGTGCGTCGGAGTAGATGTTTCATAGTAATTTTAGTGAGAGAAAATTGCAATGATATGAGTCGTCGGGCAAAAGAGTTTCCGCCAATCCACTGGAAATTATGTCGCTCGTAATTAGTTGCAATTAGTATAAATCAGCTATAATTTCTAATAATTAAAGGTAATTAGTATAAATTATTATAAATTAGTGTAGATTAGTGTAAATTAATATAAATTTTAAAACAAATACTATGCATAACTATGAAATAATAGAAATTATTATAAATAGCTAGAAAAGTGAATTTAAATTTCTTTTATTTTTTAGATAGTGTTTTTATAATATGAAATTATTCAAAAAAATATTATTTTTTATTTTATAGAGAAATATGGAACAAGGAATTTGACAACAGTCATTATTAGATGGTCATGCTTGGATAAATCAGCATAGGAATCCAAAAAAATTGGTTTAAATATGATATATATTGAGGGTGTTGAATATTTCTTATAATTTGCATTATAAAAACCATAATTTTTTTCAAAAGGGAAAATTAAATGTCCATGTAAAAAATGTGCTATGAGGATGTTTAACACATTTGAAAATGTTGTAGGCCATCTATTGAATTTTTATTTTCAACCAGATTATGTTTTTTGGTATCAACATGGTGAATTCAGTTCCTGATAATATACTAATAATTTGGTTCCAGAGCCATCACATTTTCAAAATTTAGTACATGATGTGTTAGGTCGGTCTTTTCAACTAACTAAAAGTTGGGATGAAATTGATTTAACTCCTAAGTTGGAACTATCTCAATTTTATAATTTTTTTAGGCCTACCGAGGAAGCCTTATATCCTGGATGTAGGAGAAGAAAATTTGAAGATGTTGAAAAATTTATGGCTGTTAAATTAGATAATGAAATGTCAAATAGATATTTTGATCAGGTATTATCTTTGGTTTAAACAATGTTACCTAAAAGAAATGTGTTTCTTAAAAATTTCTATGAGAGCATGAGGCTATTTCATAATCTGGTTATTTGTCATCAAAGGATTCATGCATGTTAAAATTATTTCATATTATATTATGGTAAAAAATTGTTGTTGGAAATTTTTCCAACATGTGTAAAATTGAGGTATAAAGAGGCTCAACTAGGAATGTCTGGACTGATTCCTGTAAAATAGTTTAGTTATTTCCCAATTACACCTAGATTTTAGTGTTTATTTATGTCTAAGAACACAGCGGCATTGATTTCATGTCAAAAAACTAATATTTCAACTAGTAAAAGCATAAATCATCCCTTTGATTTTGATTCATAGGAACATTTTAAAAAATGGAATTCTTATTTTTCTTTAGAATCCTGAAATGTGTGATTTGTTATTTCTACTAACGTTTTCTATTTATTTGGTTCTTACGGTAGTTAGTATTTATGTTGGCCTATCTTTATAACTCTATATAATTTACCTCCTTGGATGTTGATGAAGGAGACATACATATTTTTGACCTTATTAATTCTAGGACATACAAAAAAGAATATTGATCTTTATTTGAAACCATTGATTGATGAGTTAAATTCATTGTGGAGTAATGGTATCAGTACATATGATGTTGCTGTGAAATAGAATTTCCTACTGAAAGATAAAATGATGTGGACAATTGGCGACTTCCGAGAAAATGGTATATTATATGGCTGGATTACACATGGTCCAAAATCATGTTCATACTATATGAGAGATAACAAAGTGTTTATGCTCTTCAATGACATAAACCTTGTTTTTTAGACTATCATCGCAGATTGCTTCCTACTGATCATCCTTTTCATAGAAACAAATATCATTTTAGAAAAGGTACATTTGAAAGAGATGAACCACCAACAATGATCTTAGATATAGAGTTAAAATAAATTTTATCCTTTTTACCTTCCATTATATTTGGACCAACAATAAACCAACAGAAAATTGATGGCTTTGAGAAAAAACACAATTGGATAAAATGGAGCATTTTTGGGAATCTTCCATATTGGTCTGATTTGTTGGTCCATCACATGTTGGATTCTATTCATATTGAGAAGAACTATTTTGATAATTTATTTCATACAGTTTTAGATACACCAGGTAAGACCGAATATAATGTAAAGTCAGAATTAGATCTTTCCCAAATTTGTAGGTGACCAGAACTTGAACTGTTTGAAAATGTTAGATCACATAAGTTAATGGATCCAAAAGTACATTATACACTTTCCAATGAAAATAAATTATTATTTTTTCATTCTATTAAAGATTTGAGACTTCAAGATATTTATTCTTCCAATTTGGGCAGATATGTCAGAAATGGACATATTACCGGATTAAAAAGTCCATATTTTCATGTTATAATGGAAATAATTATGTCAATTGGATTAAGAGGTTTATTGAATTATATGATTTGGGATGAGATAATAGATATATCATATATTTTTATTAGACATTTATGCAGAGAAAAAAGACTATAATGCACTGAGAAGACTGCAAGAAGATGTTGTTTTAATTTTATGTAAACTGGGAAAACATTTTATCACCAGCTTTCTTTGACTCAATGGAACCTTTTATATTACATTTTCAGAATGAATCAACATTTTTAGGTCTCATTTAGTTCATATAGATGGAATCATTTGATGGATGTACTCATTTTAGATGCATACATAAATTAAAGAAAAAGTACATAACAAAGCATTGGTTGAAGGCTCAATTGCAGAAGCCTATTTACAAGAGGAAATTTCTTTTTTTTGTGCTCCCGTTATTTTGAATATGAATATCCATAAAAAAACAACTACAAGGGTCATAATGATGAAAATGTTGACTATGAAATGAGAAATCAATTATCCATTTTTAATCATCCTGAACTTGGGTTCGATGGATTTCATGAACAATGGATTTCAAATGATGAACATCATAGATCTCATACATATGTTCTACTCAACTATGAATAAATAACACCATTTTTACTGTGAGTGATACTATCATTTATTCTATAATATTTTTTATAATAAATTAATCTTATTCTATTTGTAGGTTATATGATAATCATATCAAGAAACGACTTCCAGAAATTACAGCAACTGCACTTTAAGAACATCGGCAAAATAATTTTTCCTACTGGTTTCAAAAACTGGTAACATAAATTATTTACAGTTTAACATATAAAATCAATTTATTACTTGTTATATTGATAATTTATTTAAAAAAATTTAGGTATCTCAACATGCTAATAAAATTGATAATTTATTGTGTGTCTTGAGTAAGCCACCATCCAAAATGGTTAAATATTATAATGCATATGTCCTGAATGGTTTTTGATTTCATACACATGCATATGGGGAATCAAAAAAACAATTAATAGTGTTGTATACTTCAGAGGATCTCATCATAGAGAAACTAAAGTTACTTTTACATCATACTGGAAGAAATTATTGAATTGCGTTATCTTTGATAGAATTATACAATGATGTTTAAATATTAGTGGTTTGATACTAAGATAGGATTTCATGTTCATCCGACTCATGGAATCGTTGATATTAAATATAAAATTCTTATTACAGTAAATAAACCATTTTTATTAGATCATCAGGCACATCAAGTTTATTATGATAATTATTGTGCTACTTAAAAAGAGTTGGGTGATTGGTAGACCATAATAAAAATTAAATTTCTGGAAATTCAGTTTACTCAAAGTGATTGTGGTTCTTCTAAAGCATAAGGAATTGAAATTTTTCAAGAAACTCATCCAAATCCATATTTTTCACAAAGAGACACAAATATCGATTATCACACCTCACAGTTAAGGGTAGATGGTGATGATGATGTTAATGATGTTAAAAATTAATTTGAAATGACAAAAGATGATGAAACTAAAACTCATATATAAATTGATGATGCTGTGAAGGAATATGAAGACATTAACATCATCAGATATGAGTATGGGGATACAAATGATGATTAACATGGTTAAATTTCTGTTATAATTATATATAATATATATATCTATATATAATAGTTGTTTTTAACCGGTTTCTAACAATAATAATTTTATTTTTCTGATAGACCCAGATCTATTTCATCAGTTGTAGGAAGATGATCTACCTTTGGATGAGCATGATGTTTGATCATCTAACCCTCAGACTGCTGGCAGTTTAGAGAGTACTTGGAGGGGGCATGGTATTGCCTGATTGATGATTCTGAACCTTATCTCAGAGCAACTTCAACATCTTGACATTGATCCACGCATGCAGAGGTATTTTTACCTATATATTTTAGTTAGTTTTCATTAATTCATTTTCATACTAATTATTTGATTATTTTTTATTTTTTTCACAGCTTTTCACATATAGAAGTTAGATAGGGAATCACTATATTGCACAATTATTTTTATAAAGCATGGGTCGCATGGGATGAGATTCCCATTGATATTCAGCACTGCATGTTTAATCATTGGTTGGTACCTAAATAAATAATATTTATTGGGAAATTTATTTAATTTATAACATGATATTATAATTTATTTTTGTTGGTTTATGATATCTCATCGATGAGAGAATGTGTGGCACTATCATGAAGGAATGGGAGGGTTTTATGCATGAGTATTATCATCAATTTTTTCACAATTTGAGAATGAAAGCAATGGTAAAAGGAGTGACGGAGTTTGACGAGTCTTGTCACGCCCACTGACCTAGTTATATTTCATCTCAGGTTTGGGATAGATTATGTTTACATTGGTTGGTTGGATTTTTTCAGAGGAGATCATCGGTAGTTTGAAAAACTAGGGGATACATGAGGTGTCACATTGAGCTGGTAGTCGTACATTTAGTACACACAAAGAACATATGGTAAGTAATTTTTTAAAATAATTTATATTACTTTAAATTTAATGGTTTATTTTATATTCAAATAGGGAGTCAAAAAACCTGATGTTTTGAAGTTTGACATATATAGGTGGATATATAATGATCTGGTCACTAGATAGAATAGAGGTGATCGTCGGCATCAGATTGTGGTTAGTATAATTTATTTTTTAGTTTTAAATTTTACTTCAAATAATATTTTACCTATTTTAATTTCAAATTTCAATTGAAGGAGTCATATGAGGTCATGGAATCTTAGTCACAGATTAAGATTCTAGATGAGATCGAGGGTCAGACCAGTGCTCGCCAATTTGATGAGATAGTATGGATGTAGGAGACATAGTATGCCTTCAAGAAAGGATGATTTTCTGGTATCAACTCTCAATTGATGCCAGTGATTTATTATGGTACCACTACGATGTCAGAGTCTAGCTCAAGAGGAGCTCGTGGAGAGTTATCATCATCTACTGCACAGTATTAGGAGTAGTTACGTGCTCAGAGTGAGGTCATATAGAGTATGTGTGAGGAGGAGGAGATGTGTCAATGACAGCAACAGGAGATGCGCCAAATGTAGTAATAGCAGGAAGAGATTTGATGACAGCAACAGTAGGAGGAGATGCATCGATTGAAATAGCAATAGTAGGAGTAGATGGAGTACATGCGACAACTGACTCATGGTTTAGGGATGAATTTCCCTCCACCATCTCTTCCAGCTCCTCCTGAGGACCCTCCCCAATGATATATTTGTTTTTTATGATAAAACATTTGAATGCAATTTTTTGTAATATTAATTATTTACATTTTTATATAGTGTGTTTTTATATTATTGTGTATAATGCATTTTTTATTATTTATTAAATTTTTTAATTTTTTAATTTTTTATTTATTTAATTTTTTATTTTTTTATTACATTATTTAATTTTTTATTATTTTTATTGTTTTATTATTTATTATTTTATTATTATTTTTTTATTATTATTTTAATATATTTTTATGAATATCAAAGTTTTTATTATTTTATTATTTTTTATTATTTTACTAAAATTAATATTATTATTTCATTAATATTAATAATATAATTATTGTTATATTAATAATATTATTTTATTATTTCAATAATATTAATATTATTTTTTCATTAATATTATTATTAATATTATTATTATATTAGTATTATTATTATATTAATATTATCTATCTTATTAATATTAGTATTATTATTATCATTTTCCATTATTATTTTATTATTATTTTATAATTTTATTTTATTTTTATAAATAATATTATTTTATTCATTTTTTATTTTTTATTTTTTTTTTAAATTGTGATGGGCATTTTTCTGATAAGGACCCCCATCGGAAATAGTATTTGCACTGCCCATCGCAGATACTTTTTTATAAAAAAATTGAGAAAATATTTGCGATTAGACTTTTTTCGATATGGGTCCCTATCAAAAATGCACTTTTAAATAATCTCAGGAAAACTATTTGTGATGAGGCCACATCCAATCGCAAAAAAGATTTTTGCGACGCCTTTTTATGCAACGAGCTATTTGCAATGGGGTCCTGTCACAAATGACCTTTT